>JAVLUX010000061.1:847500-2047500 GCA_032164185.1 Moxostoma hubbsi
GCTTTTATTCAACTACCGGTATTGAATAACCATAATTAAATTCCACTGTTATCGCAAACAATATACCAGCCATGAAAAATTCTGCACTTCTAGTTTTTAATGTACTGAAACTATGTAAAATGTTGGTATGTTTGCTTGTTTGTCAGCAACCTTTCTGCATCTTATTCTGACTCCTTAACACCTTGTGTACTAACGGCATGTTTAACAAGGTCCAACAGTAATTCAGTACATTTCCTTCCAGCCTGTTCTCTCGAAACCTCATTTTAACTTGACCCTCTATTGTGTTTTGCCCCAGGCAACTCAGGCACAGGGATTAAAAATAGAGACCTCAACAGGGACGGGGCTGACACGGTTCTTGTTGGTGAGAGGAGTGGAACTGCGGAGAACTGAATCCCGCTGGGGGTTTTTATCACTGGGGAAGGTCCGATTACCCCCTCCCTTCTCTTACTCTTTCTTATTTCTCCCACTCTCTCTCTTGCTCTCTAGCTCGCTGTAAATCTCGGTGCCAAGTGAGGAGAACAATATTTTCACCATTATTTCTCTGCACTACAGAGAGATGATGTGGGTATTGATATGGACTCATAAATTTAAAGAGGTGACAGATTTACACCGGAGGCTGGCGGCCCACCTCTCGTTCAGGAGCATGTTCTGCTTTGATTGGTAGGGAATGGATTCTTGGCTATCCAATTCAGCTTAGGTCAGGCAGGTCTAAATCACGACTACTATATTACAGGTTTTTATAGAGATGGCAGTTTGGTACATACAGTAAGCTCAATACTACAGTAATTTGTCTCCCCATCAGGGACATGTGTCTTGCTGCATAACACCTGCTAAAACAAATGACAGATTCTCTTTTTAAACCTGCGCTGTTGTTATTGCTCACACTTGAGGTTGGGGTTGTTTTAAGTCCCTACCTAAAGTAAAAACCCATAGTGGTGGCAAGTTTTGTACGGATTAGCACCACACACATTTTCTTTATTGTAAAAATCTAGTTTTAATTTTAAACATAGATCACTTTGTAGACAGAAAAGGCCAATTTATTTACCTCTAGCCTCTGGAGCCTATTCCCAGAGATATTGCCTTGGTGTTTCCTCAATGATTGGTTTAATTTATGCCCCCAGTGAACTCCAGCATCCTTACAAGATGTGTTTTTGAAAATGTTGTTCCTCCCTTAACAAAACATCCAAGCCTGAGTGGGTTCCAAGGAAGAAAATGCATTATATCGGTCTCATCTGTTCATTCTCTGATTTTATCTCCATTCTCTGACTTTGGTTTGTGAATGCAGCTTTGTTGGTGTTATCTAAAGGTCTTACATTTGGCTGTACTGGGCAGGATTATAATGTAGGGTTAAGACCAGGGTTCAGGCACCATTGGATCTTAAGTGAAGGTTCAAGTGTGCCCAGACAGTTTTCTCAGCTGCCTGTGCACTATGGAGACCACTTATCTCAATACAGTTGCTGCTTTTTGGATCCTTTTACAGACGACTTCAACCTAAAACTTTACTTATCCAAGTTTGCTAATAGCTTCTTGCTCAGGTGGATGGATTTAGGAGAACAGCTGAAATTATTCTTTGTTCTACAACCATTAATAAATATGGTGCCATAGCCCAATTCATGGCAGGGTTGTGAACCGTTCAGAATTAAATTCAAAAGACCTTATAAATTCCATTTCAGTTCCTGAATTTTAAGCTCAATTACTCCGCCTATAGCGGCATCTAGCACTGTGTACATGCATCAAGCACTAGGAAGTGTTAACTTAAAATCATGATCGTGCCTACATGTACAGTGAAAAATGTGTTACTGTATATTTTGGTCTGTTCTCACAAAATCAACTAGATTGCTTCGGAAGACATTGATTAAATCACTGGAGTCTTATGGATCTCCATTTTGGAGCTTCAAAGGCCCGATCACCATTAACTTGCATTGTACAGACCTACAGAGCTGAGATATTCTTCTAAAAATCTCTGTTTGTGTTCAGCAGAAGAAAGTCAAACACATCTGGGATGGCAGTAGCTGATGAGAGAATTTTCATTTTTGAGTGAACTATCCCTGTATGTATTTATAAACGAGCTCGAAACACACCGGTTAGTCTTATTTTGAAATAATGAATATATATGATGATAACCGATATATCGGTAAAGCTCTAGTTTAGAGTATTATTCGAATCAGTTAAAAAATTATATTCTACATTCCAGGCAATATATAGGCGTAATGAAAATTAATGATAATATAATTATACAGTATATAAATTTAAATATTTTATGCAAACATTTTCTGTGACTGTTGAATTTATTTGAATTGCAATTCAAATGGGGCGTAGCCAATTCGATTAAAATTCCATCTCATGGAAGTGAGCCAATTCTTAAATTCTGAATTTTACACAACTCTGAAGGATGGTAGCATTTCTTATGTCATCAAACTAGAAGAAACTGGCCCAGATTGCCAACCGATAAACCGTCTACTAGATTGCTTTATTTAGAACGATTTACAGTTTCCTGTCAGTCAAGTACAATGGCACCAACAGAAATCTATGGTTTTAAAAGCTTTTAGCACTTAGAAGGACATGTGAAATACTCCATCCAGTCTTTGTGAATGTTTATTTAACTGTCAAGGTGAACACCGTAACCTTTGTACTGGGCTTGTTGAGTGGGTTTTTAGCTACTGATGCTCGCCCTCCAAAGAGCTCAGGCCAAATCTAGAAACAGTAACACACCTCAGAATATCTTAACCTTTTCATCTAAGCCTTCAAATGTCACTGTTCTCTTTCCTGCATCTGAAGACAAATTGAAATTTTCCCTTCGCTATAGAATTGATCTTGAAGGTTCCTGTCAATAAATAAATAAATAAATTGGTTATTCCTACAAAGAACAGAAGTGATTTATTGTTTTGTTGTTCTAGTTCCATGATTAGGTGAATGTTTTTGTACTGGGCTGAGGAAGTTAAGCAATTAGGAAGTCATGTGGCAAAGGCTTTTTTCTAGTGTATTTACACAGCAAAGTGAGTTTGCATGCTGATTTCATTATTAAATAAGCTAGGCTAGAAAAGGAAATTATTTGTTTATCGGAATGTCTTTTGAATTATGGAATGTTCAGTAGAAATTCATCTCTATTGACAGCATCTCTGATATGTCAACATACCTTATTTAACTCCATTCCGTAAAATTCAGAAGAATATATGTCACATTCATCACAGAATGCTTTTTGCACATTATTTGCACATTTTGAGTGATTCATTATGCCATTATTACTTAGCTTTAAGGTGTGGTGATGCCTTATGCAAGCCAACCATTTTTGTGCTAGATACATATTGCCAGAACTTTCAAATATTTAGACATCATGTTTCTGCTACCTCAATAACTGCTATGTCCATAGAACACTGTCTCATAGTATGTTATGTTTACATTTGGCATTTTTAGAAACTGTCATCTATTTACACTACTGTGTACTGGTCGGTGCTGCACTGTCTCTCACTGTGTCTATTGTCCTGTTCATTGTTAGTAATTTATTGTACTGTCCAGTACTTTTTGCACACGTTTGCATGTGCACTTTATATAGGTATTTTATTTAGTCTGTTTTGTCTCTGGGTTTGTCCTATGTTGTTTTATGTAGCATCATGGTCCTGGAGGAACATTTGTCTTGTTTTGCTGTGTACTGTACTAACTTTATATGGTTGAAACAACAATGAAAAACCAATTGACTTGTTACACACATGTTGTTATTGACGACATTGCCGAGTTATTTGCATGGTCTTTTTCTTTTGTTACCCAAATACCCTTGAGCAAATAAGCAATAACATATTTACATCCTGTAAGTTTAGTGTAGTTTCCTGTTCGTTGACTTAATCATTTTGATTTCCGAACAGTTCACGCAGAAATTTGTGTTTAATGCATGTGTGCATTTGTTTCATGAATAAGGCCTAAAGTTTGGATAAAAGGTTAGATTCGGTGTATGACGCCTTATCCTAAAAGAAACACGCCATTGTCCTTAATATAGTGTCTAGGCTTCTTTCATTCTTTCAGCATAAATCATTGGAAACAATGCTAGAAAATGTCACCGATTTTGCTCACTCAAGCTTAATGTACAAATGGAAGGTTTCTGAAAGAACCTCGGCAGTTTGAGGTTTGACACCGTGGAAACTGTGATTACCCCTCCCCAGGCCCAGGCACTGGTAGCTAGTTCTTAATTGCGAGATTGAATCCGTGAGGTCTAAGTTTCCCACCCGCCAATGCCATCAAAGAAGCTTGTTTTACCACAATTATCATTGACCACTTCCAATGCTGTATAATTCCTCCATCCTAACGTGATAGTTAAATACTGCATTGACTAGGGGGCATAATTTGTTACATGATTTGAAGTCATCCGAATGTAAACAAGTTGTAAGAGGTCTGGTGTTCCAGTTGAATACATCAACTTTTTCTTCCATTGAACACAAAAAGGGACATTTTGAAGAACACAAAAGCACCATAAAATTAACCTAAATATATTCTAAGCCTTCTGAAGCCATGCATTAGCTTTGTGTATGGAACAGACCACAATTTAAGTCATTATTCAAAGAAAATATTCCCCTCTGCTGAAGCTTTTAAATCAAATGTGACACCATTGATGTCAATGGGTCATGCAACACCCAAGAACCAATGGCGTTTGTCATCAAATGCCATTGACTTGCCATATTTGTTGTCCATACCACTTTTGTAGTCCATTTCAGAGAAGACATATGGGAAGATAATAACGATTTCAGTCTGTTCAAACATAAGTAATTATATGTCTTCAAAAGACTTTGATATAGCACACAAGTCCAATAAACTACTTTTATAATACTGTTATTATACTACTTGTGTTTTTTTTTTTTTTTTCAAGAGCCTTGTGCCTCATTCATAACATAGACAAGAGGGGCCAAGATATTCTACAACATTTTAAATTTTTTTGTTCCAAAGAACAGTTCATACAGGATTGGAACAACATGAGGGTTAGTAAACAATAACAGAATTGTTTTTATTTTTGGTGAACTATTCCTTTAATAAAATATTCACAATGCATATTGTTTTTGTAGACTACTAATTATTTAGGTAATATTGTGTCATAAGCAGAAACGGACAGAGAAATTAAAAATCGGTCCTGCATATTGGTTATCAGACACTTAAAAATAATATTGTCGATCTCAGGTCAACACTGAGAGAGAGCAATTCACAGTATGGACACAATGTTGGTAGAAACAAGAGCTTTGTATGTACATATTATACATATTAATGAATTTAGACATTAATGCAAGGCCATGAGGAGAGGAAAGCAGGCTTTAGTTAAATCCGTTCATCTCCTCTCTGGTCGCATCCCAAAAGGGTTTCACATCATGGCCGCTTCTGGTTATTTCAGTGTGTGTCTGTTGTTTATGCGTGTGCACATCCATGCACAAGTATGAACTACGTGTGGGCTGACCTTGACTGCTTCGCGAGCACGCTGAAGTTTTTTAGCTATCATCCCGCGGGACTCTTCTGAATATGTGTTGCTTCTCTGTGGCACATCGATTCACAGGGAGCTCATCATGCAACCTGACCACGCGGTCCTTGACAGTATTGATTGAATGTAAAAGATATAATTTCTGTTCGCGGTCTGCAGAGTGTTGCAGTGTGTGTAAATTCTAGTTGTCCAGCGGAAGGAAAAGAGTGTCTTTTGCCAGAGAAACAACAAAGGGGAAAAACTATTGTGTGTGTGTGTGTGAGACCACATCTGCTCAGTGTATTACTCCGTGTGTCAGGACTGTAGGATGTGAGCTGATTTCAAAATGCTACCCAGAAGCTTTCAGTGTCACTTTACACCACAGAGACACAATCCTTACATAAATACTTTTATTTTTCAGTGAGTGTTCTCTAACACGTGATTTAAAAATTGCTCAAACTGTAAATAAATGTAAAATTGCACGGATGAGAGAGATAATAGTGAAAGGGGGAGATTCAAATTGTATTTGTTCCTTTTAAAGGTGTTTTGTGGTGTACAGAAAGATCCGGGAACAGTATAACTGTTTAGATTTATTTGATGTGTGCGTGTGTGTGCGTGTGCGTGCGTGTGTGTGTGTGTGTGTTCGAGTTCGATAGAAATTCATCTCTATTGACAGCATCTCTGATATGTCAACATACCTTATTTAAATCCATTCCATAAAATTCAGAAGAATATATGTCACATTCATCACAGAATGCTTTTTGCACGTTATTTGCACATTGCAAGTGATTCATTATGCCATTATTACTTAGCTTTAAGGTGTGGTGATGCCTTATGCAAGCCAACCATTCTTGTGCTAGATACATATTGCCAGAACTTTCAAATATTTAGACATCATGTTGTTACACACATGCTGTTATTGATGACATTGCTGTGTTATTTGCATGGTCTTTTTCGTTTTTTACCCAAATACCCTGGAGCAAATAAGCAATAACATATTTACATCCTGGAAGTTTTGTGTAGTTTCCTGTTCGTTGACTTAATCATTTTGCCTTCATGGAATGATGCCCATCATTCACCAATTTCTACACGTCTCTAATCTTTGTGTTTTAGTTTATAAATATTTTTTAGCTAGTTTGATAATGCTTTAGCTACATTTTAAGAGCCTGGTACCCTCCATGTCGAACATGTTTTACATTTAACATTTAAGGATGGATTTGTAAACAATTACACATGGTTTTGTGATATTGATGACAATTTATGTAAGAATGGGTTTACTTATGGCAAAATTGCTTGTCATGAATATGATAATTTACTTATTCTTATTCAGAACTTCAATCAGGCAGTGGGGTGTGTGTGTGTGTGTGTGTGTGTGTGTCTGTCTGTCTGTCTGTCTGTCTGTCTGTCTGTCTGTCTGTCTGTCTGTCTGTCTCTTTAGGCAGGGTCCAACACTAACTTTTGTGCCACAACTGCCAACAGTTCAGGCTTCCAAAGGTCATGATTTTAAAATAGTGTTTTGCAGGCCTATAAATGTCATGGAAATAAAAAATATGGAATTAAAATGAATGGAAATTTCTATAGTCTAAATATATTTTTTTTAGCTATGCACTGCTTGCGTAGCAAGATCAATGCACAAATCGACCTTGCGTAGCTAGAACTGTTTGTTTTCACATACTTTCAGTCTTGATACATTTCAAATCGCAATACCCGAAATCGAGCTTTCATAGCTAGAAGCGTCTGCATTTTTGTACTTGCAGTCTGACTCATTTTGAAAAGCAAATACACATGTAATCAAACTTTCGTAGCTAAAAGCATCTGCGTTCATGTACTTGCGGTCTGACACATTTCTGAATTCAACAACACACGAAATAGAGCTTGCAAGACTAGAAGTGTCTGCATTCGTTCACTTGTGGTCTGACACATTTCGGCACGGAACAGTGCACAAAATCGAGCTTGTGGAGCTAGAAGCATTTGCATTCGCTTCTTTGTGGCCTGACACATTTCGGAACGCAACATTGCACAAAATGGAGCTTGTGTAGATAGAAGCGTCTGCGTTCACGTCCTTGCAGTCTGACACATTTCAGAACGCAACAATGCACAAAATCGAGCTTATAAGAAGCATCTGCATTCGCATACTTGCAATTGGACACATTTTGTAACGCAACAACGCACAAAATTTAAATTGCATAGCTATAAACTTATGTGTTCGTGTACTTGTATTGAGTACAAAGGGTGTGCAATTTAATACTATATGTCTTTACAAATTATTAGCAGTCATATAAACGAGTTTAAATATTGACCATATACTGCTTTGAAAAACTTTACATGATTGTTCACAATCCTTTTACACTTCTTTACACTTTAGACTTGGAGAAGGACCATCCCAAGAATGAAGCAGGTGTGGTCTGGAGAGTGACAGGCGGGCTCTTCAACTTCACCAAAGGAGCGGTGGGTGCCACTCTCGGAGGCGTGGCCTGGGTTGGCAGCAAGAGCTTTGAGCTGACCAAGTCTGCTGTGACGAGCGTTCCCGCAGCTGGAGTTGGATTGGTTAAAGGAGGTGTCTCTGTGGTAACGGGAGGGGTTGGGGCAGTGGGGTCTGCCGTAGCCGGTAAAGTTACACCAAAGAAAAAGGACAAGTCGGATTAGAATGGCTGCTCACTCCCACCCTCTGTTTTATTCAGTGTGTCTCTGCTTGTCTGGGTGGTGTGTTCTCCCTTTCAATGGTTTTGGAGAGGTGGCAGGTACATATAAACCGTTGGTGGGGGGACTTGCTGTTTTGCATTGATCTCTGACCAAATATATCCTGCTTTAGTTAAAGGGACAATTCATCCAAAAGTGACATTTCTGTCATTATTTACTCAGTCTCATGTTGTTTCAAACTTGCATCACTATTTTTCTTCCATGGAACACAAATGCCCTAAACATTCTGCGTAACATCTCCTCTGTGTTTCACGGAAGAAATTCATACAAGTTTGGAACAGTAAATTATGACAGAATAAATGTTTGTTTTGAACAATCCCTTTTAATGTAAAGAACTGCAAAATTGGTCTCGCATCAGTATAAAACTTTGACCATCATAAAAAAATCTATGACTAAGGTACATGTGACAATTGGGATGTTACTCCATTTGTTTGCTTATTAGTTCATATATGTTGTGTATGTTGATAAATTGTGTCAGCTGAATTGTATTACTGAACTGTATCGGTGTAGGGGAAGAGTAGTTTTAGGACAAAGAGGGATCGCGTGGTGATATCAAACATATTGTTTAACAATTCTCATGAAACTAAAATCATCTCCACTTCCTGTTTACATTTTAACTCATCACCAAAAAAATGCAGACAAATTATCTCTTACCTGAGACAGACTTAATACTTGGTTACTTTCACATTTCTGCAATATTAATTAAAAACGTCATATGATGTATGCACACTATAAGTAATAATGAGATATCTGTAATAAGTGTCAATTCAAGCACACTTTACAAGTTCCTAGAAAATGTGAGTTGGATCTTTTTCCAAGACCATCTTTGAATAAAAACGTGTGTATTATTATAATTCTTTAACTAATTGAAATATTATGAAACTAGATTACCCTCATGTTATTATGTGGGATTGACACTACATAAACTCAAATATTCTTTGATTTGGGTTTGGCTATGTAAAATAAACCGTGTATGGGTGACTATGGAGTTTCATTGATAGAGATTTTAGTGCTACCACAAAATCCTGGTCAAGTTAGCTATTTTATTTTCCTAGCAGAGTATTGCACATTATCATTTAGATCACAGTTATGGCAAGTATACTGAATTTTCTAAATGGTTGAATTCCGCACATTTTGATTCTATGACATTATATTTTCTCCTTGACCGAAATGCACCATTAATGGTGAGCTTCCATTGTAAACACTCCATTCTAAGACAATGGTTTAAAATATTGATAATTCAATCTGTATCTAGGAAACAGGAGCCTGGAGTATAAATAAGAGTTTAATTATTAGGTCCATCTAAAACAGCTTTTTTACTAAGTCTGCTTTGCTCTTTACCTGTGAAGCATCTTTGGTAGCTCATTTGAAATGTCGCTTTGTTGGCCATATATATGTGCCAGAATGTCTTGGAGTTGTTAGAGCTCACAGTGGGGCGTTAAGTGTTTCAAAACAGTACAAAATAACCACAGATGTATTTTCCGCTCCTACTTTACAGCTGTTTACATCATAAAGCTATCACAGTTGGAAATGTGCTAATTGTGTATTTGTTCAGTTTTTTCTGTTGCTTTTTTTTCATTGCTTAAATGTTTGTCTTATTTTATTTATGCAAACACCTCATGACATATTATACCATTGTAATGCATGCTTGAAGCTCTAGTTTTGTTCTGTGCAACATGCTGTTTGACTTAAATGTGACAATGTATTTCATATTTATGCTTTTTCCTGTTATATACTCACTTTCTGGTAGGCATCCATGTCTTGAAGACACTGTTACTATAAACTGGACTTTTAAGACCCAATTAGATTTTGTCTATAATAGAACTATTTTTGCTAAATTTATGCTGTATTCTACAAATAAATGCATTCTGTATTTTAGAAATGTTTGCGTTATTCTGTATTTGATTTATTATTTGAACGCTTCTTTTCATGCGCAACAATGTGAGCAGAAAAATGTAGAAGTGATTATCTCAATAATCTGCCTCTGGCATATAGGTGTGTGGAGATATTTCTAAACCACTGATCTATTATTCATATCAGCTTCAGTCATTTATGTAACATTTAAATGCACTAGAATGCTCTAGCAGACCGGATCTGGGATACATAAGCAGTATATAATAAGTAAGTGACCACATCATTTATTATTTCACATGTTAAAATAATAATTTTATTAACGTAAACTATTAACTACTAAGGTAAACTATTAAACTGCATCCACATCCAGTGTTAAACTGGTTTTCCATCATGGGTTAGAAGGTTTTGTTTTTATGAGATGGAGAGAGATGTTCTTATGCCTCTTTGGATACAGTCTGTTTGCACACTGCATTACCCTCCGAGTCGATTTTCGTGCCATTTAGAATTCTCAGTGCAGCACTGTACCCCTGGCATTATTCGTTGCCCTGTCCATTGTGGGCAGACCCAAGTGCCCATAAACCTGTATATTCTTTTATGGCACACTGAATCAGCACAAAAAATTATTTGCACCAGAAGTGTGTTTTATCTTCAAAAACAATTGCATGGCTTGACAACATAATCTTTCCAGAATGTAAACCAATATATTAGTAATTTTAGTATCAAGTATTAAAAGCACCATTAAAAGTCTGTTTTGTGACTTTTTATCTTAATGTTTTGTAATACAAGGTGACACACAAGGCCTGTCACAATGAAACCTGCCTACAATCAATTGTCAAGAGCCACAAACCCAAAGGCATTTCTCATGTAATAGGGTGAATGTCTTGAAAAAATTACTAGGTCACATTTCACCCCAAAATCAAAAGATAGAAATAAGAGTATTTGTCTTACAGAAAGAAAATGAAGGCTTATTTTGGGACAATACGATTTTTTGAATTGTCATCATTTTCATGACAATAACATTTTCAATGGTGATTCTGACTGCTGTAATACAGTAGGCTTGGCATTTTGAGTGTTTTTTCATGCACACCAATACAAGGAAAGATGTTTAAAGCATTTTTGTGACCTTTGTGACATCTAGTTCACGACATTAAAGAGTTTAAACCTTTTTTTACTATTTATTTAAGCAGTGTCAGACAGAATCAGCAAATTACTTTAATTTCTGTACAGGGCTGTGGCTCAGGTGGTAGAGCAGGTCGGCCGTAATCGCAGGTTTGGCGGTTCGATTCCCAGCCCACATGACTCCAAGTTGCTCCCAATGGCAGGCTAGTGCCTTGCATGAGCTGCCATTGGTGTGTGAATGTGTGTGTGAATGGGACACAGTGTAAAGCGCTTTGGTAACCTCTAAGGTTAAAAAAATGGTGCCATATAAGTGCAGACCATTTACCATATCTCCTTACAAATACGGAAACATTACTTACAGCAGAGGATTTCATGTCCGACAGTGATCGTCTTGAAATGTACAGTATTGTTGATGCACACAAAAATGCTTTCTAAAAAGTTGCATCTACCTTTAAAAGCACCACCACTAAAAATATAAATTTTGGTAGTCTACCTCTACCCCACTTCAGGCTAATCAAGCCTCCGAGAGGGATAAGGGCCAACTGTGGAGGATGGTGCGGGAGAGAGAGATAGTTTACGGACATGTCCGTCATGTGTGTGTTTGTGTCTTTTGTTTAAGTTTCTCATTAAACGATTATTTATATTGCCAAACCGGTTCTCACCGCCTCCTTTTCCTTGAACTGCGTTACAACAATGTTTCGAATATAGCTGCATCCTAGAGTCACATGAGTTTGGAACAGCATGACATAATTCTCATTTTTGGGTGAATGATCCATTTAACTTGTTGATGCTCTTGACCCAACCCATGGGTTTGACTTTACTTTGCTTAAATGAGTTCACATTTACTATATTGTGTGCTGTTCAAAATTGTTCAGAATTTTGACAAATTATACATCTGTATAATTTGTCGATATTATTAACTCCTTTTTTTGACTAGTCTATATAGTAAATGTGAACTTATTTAAGCAAAGTGACATCAGATCACATCGACAGGTGGGTAATTTACTAAAATATTGGCTTTTAAGTAACATTTACACCCTTGTTTAAAAACTTCAGTTCCTAGCTGACACATTTTTGCTGATTGTTCCATAGTCTGGTATGATTTATATCAGGTGCAAACAACTTATTTTGCACCCTTTTTGGCATTGAAATGCAAGATATAAAAACTGAATTAGGTATGCACTTTAACTGGGGTTAAAGGAATACCCCCCCCTCTCATCATATAATTACCCTCAAACCATCCCATATTGGTTTGACTTTCTTTTGCAAAACACAAACGAAGATATTTGGAAGAATATCTCAGCTCTGTAGATACAATGCATGTGAAACTTTGAAGCTAAAAAAAAAAAAAAAAAGTTATATTTTGGTCTTTTCTCACCCAAAACCAATTGGATCGCTTCAGAAGACATGGATTAAATCACTGGAGTCTTGTGGATTAATTTTATGCTACCTTTTCGTGTTTCTTGGAGTTTCAAAGATTTGGTCATAATTCACTTGCATTGGATGGACCTACATAGCTTAGATTTTCTTCTAAAAATCTTTGTTTGTGTTCTGCACAAGAAAGAAAGTCATACACATGGGTTGCAGAAAAAGCCACCTGCCATGAATGTGGCACCTTGCAAAATTAATAAGGCTTTCAACCAGTCTCTCGTTTTAATGAATAACAAATCCCACATTGAAACGTGATATTTTTTTGTTTCCAGGCTCCAAATTCATTCCAAATGAATTTTAATTTGACATTTTATTTTTTGGCCTTTTGCCACTTTTATTGACAGGAACATTCAAGAGATGCCAGGAAAGGGTGAGGGGGGGGGGGAACAGAAGTGGAACTGAGAAATGACACAAGGCAGATCTGAACTTGAATACTCACATGAGCACCAAGGCTCAAAGTCTCATAGCCCTGTACTCCAACTACAAAGCCACGACTTAATGTGACATTTTGCTTTAAAATATATTCAACTGTCACATATTTTGATATATTTGATGTTCTTTTTGCAGCAATCCAAGAATATTTACCCATTTTGTCCTAATATTTTGCGTCTTGCACAAAACAGTTATGCAAGCATGTATCTAAAGGTTCAAGATTGAATATCCAACTAAACCAATTTCGACCCTCAAATAAACATATGCATGTTATAACCAGAGATTTATTACTTCATTTTTCCCTCATTTTGCACTCATTGCTCAAACTAGTGCAAGCAACATATACATGATATTCTGGTCTAGCTAAAACAGCGAGGACACAGAAATGCAGAAATTCAAAAGAAATGTGACCTCTTTTTGTTTACATGCCTTTAACTATTCAAAATAGCTTTGAGAGATTTACTCTTTCGAGACTTTACTCTCAACAGTAATATTTTGAAGTCTGTTTGGATTATTTCAGATGGAATATCGAATTTCCTATTAAACTCTATCAACATAATATTGCAATAGTCCTTGAAATGGCCAGAATATGACAACACACTAACTGGATTTTGCCTTGTAATATATTAATGCTTACTATAACCCTGAACTCTTAAACTAACAAATCTAGAACTGTCTTCTTGCATGTATATTCTAATACAGTATTCTTAGATCCCTTTGTGGATAAATGTTTGTACTTAGTATACATAAGCTTTACACACAAATAATAGAAAATCAATTCGTACAAAATCACTTTTAGCCCAAGACCTGCACCTTTACTGGCTGTATAACTGGTATCACTAGGTATTTGGTAGTGGGCTTCAATAATCAAAATTGGCAACATACAATAAGGATCTATTCATTAACATTAGTTAATGCATTAGTTATCATGAACTAACAATGAACAATATATGTTTTTACAGCATTTATTAATCTTTATTAATGTTAGAAAACAAAAATGCAATTGTTCATTGTTAGTTTATAGTGCATTAACTAATGTTAACATGTACAACTTTTGATTTAAAAAATGTATTACTATACATTCAAATTAACATTTACCAATATTAATAAATGCTATAAAAGTATTGTTCATTTTTTAGATCATGTTAATTAATGCATTAACGAAAGTTAACAAACAGAACCTATTTGTATATTGTTTCCTCAAATTTAAGTTGGCACACAGAGATAAAGATATTTGCCAAGACAGTACTGGAGGCTAGTCTCATTACCTACACACATACTTTCTATGAAATTACATAAAGCTTGCACAATTGATAAAAGCAGCACTGTTTGTAAGAATTGCTCTTTTAAACTGCTTTGTAAACATTTTTGTATTAACAGGCAATGCCACCATTTCAAGGTAAAACTTAAAACACACAGTCCTCCTCAGTCGCTAAAGTACTGTAGTAACACTTAAAGAAATGTGCTTAGTACTTGAAAATATAAAAGCAGGGTCACTATACAAGTTTACTTCTGAGGGTGTCTGAAGTTTTCATTACTGCTAATGGATCCTCTGTCCTTTAAATCAGAGACAATCCACTCCGATTCAGCACAATAACCAAAAGTGGACATGATTAGCTATTCTTCAGACCACAAGGGGGTGTAATTACTCCTAGACATCCTGAAAGGTCAAAACAAACAGACAATGGCACCTTGCATGACATTAAGATGGCGATGTCTGTGACACATGACTGTGGTGGAATGCTCTACAATGAATAGTCAATAAGGATGCATCTTATGCAATGAAAAATAATACATTTTTGGAGTCCTTTCATACACACAAAGTAGTTTGATATTGCTCAAGTAGATATCAAATTGAAAATGAAAAGTTAAATGAATATTCAGGGTTCAATACAAGTTAAGCTCAGTTGACAGCATTTGCGGCACAAGCGTTGATTACCACAAAAATACATTTCGACTGTAAAGTTGTAAAATCATATTTTTGTGGGATTACATGGTTTACAACCTACTCATGACAAAAAAGTTGTCAAATTGGATATAACTTTACACAGAAAAGGTCAGTAAGCAATTTTATCACAAAGTCATGTTAACACGCATATTGTTTACATCTTGAGGCTATACTTTTGAAACAGTGAGTTGGCCCCATTCACTTCCAATGACTTTATTCACAGCAGCTCCATCTTTGATTTTTGATGGGAAAGAAAACGAGGCTGTGAAAGATAGACGTACAGTCTCCTCACTGGGTGGTTCAGTTGTGTAAAGTCTTTTTGACACATTTAAAGACACATTGAAAAATATATTTTCAAGAAAAAAAAAAGAAAGGAAAAAAACTTCAGACAACATGAGTTGTGGAAGACTGGATGTGATATAGAGGAGTTTTGATAGCTTTAAATACAGTGGATGTCATTGAAGAGACTCGTTGTCATTCCCGTCAAAAATCAAAGATGGCGCTGCTGTGAATAAGGTCGCAAAGAGCCTCTCACTATAACCCAGATTTTATTTTTTATTTTTTTTTTTAGTACACAAGGCACAAGTTGAAAAACATTTTTGTGATAATCAACATGCTGCCAATTGAGTTTAACTTGTATTGAACCCTGAATATTTCTTTGAATTCCGCCATTTAAACCAAATGACGTTTAGGAATTAAGACAATGATGGGATCAAAAAACAAATTTTGTCTCTGGTTTACTAACCTGAATGTGAATCCCGATTATCCAGATTATGTTAAATCCATGAAGCATTAAGGCAAATTAAGGTCAATGTGACAGTGATGCAAAAGTCACATACATAATCAAAAACAAACTAAGAGGCACAATGTAAGCAATAGTCTGTTTTTAATTATCTACATAAGATCAAAAGTGTATTATGTTTTGCCAGTGATAATGTCTCGTTTCTGTTTCTAGATTTATTAAAAGTTCAAAAATAGCAAAAGTCTCTTTTATATAAATTGAGCCAGACATTTTTCCTATGGACACTAAATATAAATCTACATGCACTGTATCAATGAAAGACACAAACTAGTAATATGATGATGAGGAAATTCAGGGGGAGTTGACAGCTTTCACTAAAGAATTAATGATTCCATGCATTTCATATGGAAATAACATAAAATTATTGTTTTTCCACACTATAAATTGGATTGCACTGTGCTTCGCTGTAGTGGATTTTTTCTTCTTTGTTTCCCCTGGATACAGCACCAATGCATAATGCATTCTAAAAGCAAACCAAACCATATCTTAAATGAATTTTCTATGTTCAATACATGTTAACGACAATTGGCAGCATTTCTGGAATAATGTTGATTACCTCAACAAAACAAAAAACAAAACAAAACAAATTTGACTTAAAAAGAGCAAATATCGAGGTTACAGTGAAGAACTTACAATGTAAGTGAATGGGGCCAATTTTTGGAGCGTAGAAATGTGAAGCTTACAATTGTTTAAAAGCATTTTGTAAAATTGTTTCAATTATTATTTTGATGGTCTTTTTTAGGGTTTATTGTGTAACAACATCAGTGCAACAGAGTTGTAAAATTGAATATAACTTTACACAGAAACCTTATTACCATGCATATTGTTTGAAAAAGTGAGTGATTGGCCAAATTCACTTCCATTGAAAACACCTCACTGGAAACCAGATTTTGGCTTTTTTTAAAGAAAAGGAGGAACAAGTCAAAATACATTTTTGTGATAATCAACATTATGCCACAAATGCTGCCAATTAAGCTTAACTTGCACCGAATCTGGATTATTCCTTTAAACTCCGTTCCAAGTTGTGGCAGTCAAGAATTTACACTGAGAAACAACCTGAGAAACAGTCTAACTGAAACATTCACAATTTTATTGCACAGCTGTTATTATATATGACAGCATTTCAGTCCCACATTAGGTCTGTTTTTCTTGAGAATAGCTTGGGTCCTTTGACCGACAAAATATTCACATTCACTTTTGTCATAGCAATGGCCAGCATACAGAAATTTTCTTTGTCAGTAGTGTGGTGCTCTGTTCTAGTATATAAATTATGAGCAATCTCAAGAGCAATCCAGGTGAAGTTACGATCTCTTTACAGCTAAGGGTTTTGGTTCTTGTGCTGCTCAGAAAATCATAGTGACCGCGAGGGAGTCTCCAAAGTACAAAAACTGTTCATAGTGCAAATGTCAATCACATTAAGGCTTAAATGTACAATATAAATGTAGAAAAATAGATGTGCGTGCACATGATAACCTTTGTTACAAAAAAGGTATGAAGGTTTTGTCCTCAATGAGCGAGAGCGACATGTTTTTCAGCTCCTCAGGGGAGTTGACAGCTTTGTAGCCAAGCTCGTCTAAAATGTGCTGACAAACAGTTTGCGTGTAATCAACTATGTCATGAGACAGTTTCAACCTCCAGCTTTCTGCGTTGGCTGCGGAGTCCCTCAACGTGCCGTACTTATGCTTTGCTGACACATCATTATTGCCTCTGGTGTTGTTGTGTATCCAGTCCACAATGCTCTTTTCCATGGAAAGACCCAGGAACTCATAAACCTCCTTGGTTTTTTGGAGTGGGTTCCTGGCCAGGTCCTCATATCTTACCAGCATGTACCTTCCCCGAAGCCACGGTGGCCGGCTTAAACCTGTGGACACAGAGTTCAAGAAGTCGTCGCACACTGTTGTGAGCTGGGTCAAATCCAAGTTGTATGGTTTCCGCCCTGTGGCTCTCCAGATCCGCCACAGACGGTACGTGTCCCGAAAGGTTTCAATCCGTGAAGATAATATCCCACGCGGATCCCTCACAAGCTGGATCACTTTCATGTTAAGCCGAGGGTCTTCGATTAGCGCCTTGAGGTCACTGACCTCCGGTATGCGCACTGTTTTAATGGCCACGTGGTGCTTTTCTCGACACGATTCGGTAGCTAGGGTCAAATTGAGGGTGGCACACTTTCGAACGCAATCCCCCTCGTCTACATTGCCTTCGCTGGGGCTGAAGGCATCACAGACCGGCATGGAACAAAGGGCTTTGCTGGCTCCTCGTCGAAAGAGTTTGTCCGTGGTGTGGTTTGCAGGCTGCGGTTTAATGTAACTCTCTAAGAAATGCAAGTCGCAGTTGTACAAGCTTCTCAGAAGGTCGCGACTGGCTCCCAGCATCACCCTGCGCTCAACAGCATATCTGCTGGGAGAAAGGTGAGGGATTAATGTTGTTTGAACGTGATAAAGTGGTTCAAAAAGATAGAACACATCTGAGTGCTGGTTGAACAACTGTCCAACGAAAGATGAGCCGCTTCGGGTGGTCGCCAAGATGAGGATGTGAATCTTCCTGGAGGAATTGTAATTAAAATACGGGTACTCGTCACACGTCCGTTCAAAGGGCTCCACATCCTGTCCCAAGCCGCAGTTCAAAGGGTTAGGGACCGGGCACATATGAAAAGGCTTGGCTGTGAAAGTCCTGATTGCTGTGTATTGAATCGCTATGGACACCAATGCAAGCAGAATCACAGCCTTCCAGGAACATTGCATGGCTGGGTAACTTCATTTAGATGATGCAGTCTGATTTGATCCTATCTGTAAAGACAGCTTGAGAATCAAAAAACAGACATAACATAAGACATGAGGAGCTTTTGAAAAATATTAAAAGTATAACAATTAATTAGTTCCGTTTAAACCCAGGTCTGAAATAAAGAAAATTATCTGTCAACCTTTTGTAAACTAATTCATGAAATGTTATTTTCAAGTCTACATTATAAACTTCAGAGGCACATAACCAAACATGAATTTCTAGCAGCCAAATATGAACACTGTAAAAAGAGAAACTGTTACAATAAGGAACCATTTCTGACTTTTAGTGCAACCTAGTGAGGTTGATTAAGTCATAAGAAATTATATTTTGACTTGAATAAAACCAGTTATTTAGATGTTACCACATGAAGCGCATTATCAGTTTATCTGACACAACACAGTGCATGCCTCTTAAAAATATTTTCTCTTAAATTCTCCAAGCACTATGCACTCTGCATTTTAATGCAGCTAAACTCTTGAAATTAAACTGGCTCCTACAAGCTTTTATGCAACCCTGAGGTATTTTGTTTTCCCTTGGGGAAAAGATGCATCCAATCAAAGATCTACAATGTAGACTGGCTACAAAATCTTTGCAGAAACTGGCACCAGTTCAGGCACCTGTAGAGAGCTGCATTAATTGCAACCTCTCACAATACAGTATGAATGCTTCTGATAGATTTGAAAGGCAGCCGTCGACGACAGAGCGTCGATTTACCGCAGTGCAACACAACTCAGTATTCAGTCTGAAATAACACAAAAAAATAGTACCAGATCTGATCTGGCTGTCGGCTATATAAAACGGCGACCAACTTGGTGTCGCTTATTCCAGCGCGAAAATTGTAAGGCATCCAATGAACTTGGAAAATATTGTGAAACAAATAGTTCAGCTCGATATACTTGCCTCATATTAAGCTGCACGTGAACATGCCGAAATTTTAAACAGAAGAAAAACATTTACATAAGCTGCGATGGCTTTCCGTAACGCCAGTCATAGACGCTTTTACGCTTTTTGTGTTTAAATATCGAGGTGGTCCTGTTCCCTTAATAAACCGTCGGGAACGGCGATGAAAAAGGTCGTATATCCTCAAGCAGCCCCATTCATTCTCGGAGTAAAACATTCAAAGACGGGCTCCGTGGAGAGAAAAGGGATGAATAAGGTATTGATGCGCATCCTCAGACATCTCTCTGTACGCGAAACGCCGGACGGATATTTCGTTCGTTTGTCGTGAGGTGAAGACTGAAGAGAGGTGTGCCAGTCGGTCCCAGATTAAGTAAAACGTAGGCGGCCCAACGAAACCCTCTACGGATATGCATCTCCTCTTTCCTCAAAAACACAGTTGACAAAAGAGGAGAACAAAAACAGCACGGGTGGAGGCAGATTAGGTTCACTACTAGTCCTCCCTGAGAACATGTCTGTGCTCGATGATGATGATGATGATGATGAAGCATTTGAACACGGAGTAAGTTTTGGATGAGGTGAACTCCCGGGGTCTAGAAATTTCAGCCGATTTTTCTCGGCCTTTGAAATATTTTTGAGCTCGATATAGAATATAATTCAGGGAATATATATGCGAGAGAAAAAATGAGATAGAAATGGCCGGATGGTGGATTTCAGACTGACTGAGACTGACAGAAAGGCTGAAAAATAATTATGTAACGGTACAGTGTTTCTAGAAAAATTGCGTTGCGGTTTAATCTTAGTGTGGGGGTTTTTCCCGCCTCATTATGAGGGTGAGTTCCTTCTTAAAACCTCAGACACCATTCACATTTTTTTTTTTTAAATATATATGTTTGGGTTTTTTACTATTAGGACTGTTTTTTGTTTCTGTCTAAATTGCCTTTCGCTAATGTAGGCTAGGGTTACAACCTTTAAGGTTTGTTAAACCCTAATTTCATAATTGCTCTAACGGACAAAAGTAACAATGTACTGATTTTGCTGTTTAGGAAGGAAATTGGTACTTTAATTCACCAAAGTGACATTCAACTGATCACAAAGTATAGTCAGGACATTACTGATGTAAAAACATCACCATCTCTATTTGAAAAAAGTTATTTTTGATCAAATCTAGACAGGCACCATTTCCATGCAGCAGCCATCCCTCCAACACTTTATCCTTGAGTAATCATGCTAAATTGCTAATTTAGTTGTAGAAAATCACTTGCCATTATATCAAACACAGCTGAAAGCTATTTGGTTCGTTAAATGGAGCTTAACATTTTCTTTGTGTTTGTTTTTGAGTTGGCACGCTATGCAATAGACTGGCATGTCTTAAGGTCAAAATTAGGTCAAAAATGGCAAAAAAAGAAACAGCTTTCTCTAGAAACTCATCAGTCAATCATTGTTTTGAGGAATGAAGGCTATACAATGCTTGAAATTGCCAAAAAACTGAAGATTTCATACAAAGGTGTACACTACAGTCTTCCTCAGCTGACAGCTTCATTGATTTCTACCTGCTCAACACCAGTTTCATGTACAAACAACACACTCTCACAGCAGAATCGTCAGGATTTGTACGACTTTTCTACATTTTGAAAATTTGTTTGATATTGTGCGACTGTACTCTTTTTAATTCCTACACTGTAAAAAAAAAAACGTTATTTTACAGGTAATATTCTGTATTTTTTTACAGAATTTTCCCGTTTTTTCATTTAACAGTAAAATGCTTTTGTTTTACAGATACTTGCTGTAATTTAAAGTTTTACCATTAAAATTACAGTATTTCATTGTAATTAGAAATTACATCAAAATTATGTTTTTTAAAGGCAATTCAAACTATTTTTACAGATTAAAAAATGTATTTTTACATAAAATTACTGTAAATGTTTTAGTGATTTTTCAGAGATTTTAATTTAACCTGTGCAGCAAGTGATAAAACAGTTTGTAATCATAATCATAAACACATGATAATCATAAAGCACAAGTCATTTTACTGTGTATTACACTTTTTTTTTTATAGTGACTAATGAAACTGAAGTCTCATACATGAAATTGTCTTGTATGAAATTGCTTTGTCCGTGTTGAAAAATAGGGGGAATACAGTAGTGAAGTATGGGGTCAACAGTCATACTGGAGAAGCACCAACAGAATCTTTCCTTGTGGAATTTTGCAGATACGTTTACATGTTTTACAAATGCATGTATATAAGAATGCTTAATATATATATATATATATATATATATATATATATATATATATATATGTATATATATATATATATATGTATGTATATATATGTATGTATGTATGTATGTATGTGTGTGTGTGTGTGGGGGGGGGGGGGGGGGCGGGCTATAACATATTGCTAATACGTGTGCATATATATAAATGTGTGTGATTGTAACTTTTGTTGCCTATTCAGAGAATGATTTGTGTATTTTGACAAAGATCAAAATATTTCCAGAGAATAATGAAAATAACTTTCTAATTAACTCCATAAAACTATGTAATATTCACACGTTTATTCAACAGCATACTTATTCAGATTAATCTTGTTTATGTGTATGTATGTGTGTGTGCGACACAGATTCAAATTTGCCGCCAATTCCCGCCCACAACGTCGAATGTGTCCTAACAGCCTAAAGAGCAATGATTGGTCACATGGTTTTGAAGTTTGAAAAATGACAAACGGTTGTCAGAGTCGTCTTGTCAACGGATTAGCGTGGGTATTTCAAATTTATTGGTTTTAGGGGAGCCATCCTCGGAAATCATGGAGGAGCTGCATTGGCATTTTGGAATATGGAATGTACTGTTTTCTTCCGCGTTTCGAACGAAGGTAAGAGTGTTTTCAATTCAATATAAAAAGTATGCATTTGTAACACTGAATTATTTGAATGTTTTTTTTTTTCCCATTATTGTATTTTCTTGAATTTACTCGTTTTATCCTTCTAAGTTACGTTTTAAAGTGATCGCAGCATTTGATCGTGTTCGTTGTGATGAAGTGTGTTTAATTGTAATAAGATTGAAATTCCTAATGTGCTTACTAATTATCATATTACGCTCAGTGTCTACAGTTACACGAGAGAGTGAGAGAGAAGCCATTGCCCCGTTGATCCAACGCTGATGTTGGTCTGTTTACAGGTAACGTTATAGTTATGTTTTATGAAATAAAATATATCTGGTTGACTGTTAATAAACATAAGTTATTGTACATAACGTTAGTGTTTTAAGAATCCATTTGAATGCTTCGCTCTTTGCGTGACGCACGTGGTTAAGGCCTGCACATTGTGTGGTGCTAAATGTGTAACTAGTGAATGTTCAAGTTACTAATGGCATTGCAGTTGTTTATATAGTTAATTAGTATGTTATATCATCTGAATTTGAATTAATACATATTTGAATGTAGTATATCAAATATTGTAATATAACGTTACTTATAATGTATTATGTAACGTTACACTATTGGAGTCCATTAAAGGAGAACTCGGGTCAATTTTAACGTTAGCTCTGTTGCTTTTAAATGTGGGGTGCTGTCAGCACCGAGAACAATGAAAACAATCGGTGTTCACTACACCGTGTCATCCTCCTTTTAAAATGTGCACCAGTTGACTGAAACGGGGCCTAAACATGCCTTTAGCCTATTACCCTCGAAACACGGTGTCAACATGGTGAATCTGATTGCAGTAGATGTGGAAGATAAGTTATGCATAAAAGGGATGTTAATTCAGCCACTTATACCTCGGTTAACGTACTGTTTTTCAGTGAAATCCACAGTTGATTGTCTAACTCATACGATCCAATATTCCAAAACGTATTTTTATTCCACAAAAAAAACGTCCACAGTAGTCGTTTGTCGAGTTCGCGCGTGCGATCATTGGTAACTAGATAACTAAGGATCGCGCATGCAAACTCGACAATCGACTACTGTGGACTTCGACCGAAAACAGGAAGTAAATACAGGTATGTGAGCTGGCTGAATAAACATAATTTTTATTCATATCTTTCACATCTACTGCAGTCAGATTCACCGTGTTCACTCTGAATACAATCACTCACATGGCTGTGCACTTGTAATGACAAATCAAGGATGTTAAGAGGCTAAAAGCAGGTTTAGAACTTGCCCCGTTTAAGTCAACAGGGTGTAAATTTTAAAAAGAGGATAACACGGTGTAGGAAACACCGATTTTTGTCGTTGTTCTCTGTACTGACAGCACTCCAAATTTACAAAAAAATGAGCTCAATGTTAAAATTGACCGGAGTTCTCCTTTAAACCAACCCATTACGCTTTAAAGGTGCATAATGCAAGTTATTCATGGCTAGGGTAACCCTGAATTTAAATAGTATTTTAAAATATTTCTTTCTTTTGTGATTTCAGATTATAGAAAAACCTGTGCTTATGGATCTACATCAGATGACCATGGCAACCCAGGTGTGGAAATAGGGGAATATTTTTAATCTGAAATCTGTGTAGTCTAAGATGAACTATTCTTCTGACACCACAAGAATTAGTTAATCTCAAAATGAAAATTTCATGATAATTTACTCACCCCAATGCCATCCAAGATGTTCATGTCTTTTCTTTCTTCAGTGTAAAAGAAATGTAAGTTTTCTGAGGAAGACATTTCAGGATTTTTCTCCACACAATGGACTTCAAGTGCAACCAAATTGTTGAAGTCCAAATCAATGCGGTTTCAAAGGGCTTGAAGAGCTTCACATGGCTCTGCACGACCCCAGCTGAGGAATATGGTCTTATCTAGTGAAACAATTGGTCATTTTCTTAAAAAAAAAAAAATGATATACTTTTTTGGTCTGGGATGTGCCAGTCATTACGTCATAACGGTGGAATCCTCACGCGTTTCGTCATCCAAGTTATCCGTCTGTGTTCAAAAAGTCTGGGAAGGAAATTATCTAATTTTTCTCTTCCAACTTCAAAATCATCTGACATCTTTGTTTTAATTTATTATTATTTAAATCCTTTGTGCCGTTTCCAACGTTATGACTTAATGCCTGGCGCGGCGCAGACCAGCACAAGACGAACAATTTTAGTTAAAAAGTATATAAATGTGTTTTTTGTTTTTAGAAAGTGACCTATCGTTTCACTAGATAAGACCATATTCCTCAGTTGGGATCGTGCAGAGCCGTTTGAAGCACTTCTTTTGCAGCCTTTTGAAACCGCATTGATTTGGACTTCGACAGTTTGGTTGCGGTTGAAGTCCATTGTGTGGTGAAAAATCCTGTAATGTTTTCCCTTAAACTTAAATTATTTTCCACTGAAGAAAGAAAGACATGAACATCTATGATGGGAATGGGGTGAGTAAATTATCAGGAAATTTTCATTTTGAGGTGAACTAATCCTTTAACCCGTCAGAGCCCTGTGATTGTTTTCATGATGGATATATGCACTTTTATGGACTTCAAAGCATAAGCACCTGTTCACTTTTGCTAACCCTTTAAAAGGTATTTTGAACTTTGGAAATATGTTTCAGTAATTGCTTTAAAAAACAGAAGTTCACTACTTCTTGCTCCATCTGTCTGGTAATACCCTTTCCTACTGTATGGGTATGCACATCTTTGACAACCATGATAAAAGTACCTTTGTAAGGTGATGCTCAGTTAAATCATACCAGTGTCTATTTATTCATTGATTCTTCTGGTTGACATGTTAGTGTTACCATCAAAATGGCACAACTATTGATTTTCTCTCTCTAGTTATGATTGTAGCGTGAATAGCATTCATCATAGTTTAACCCTGTTGCAAATGCAGGTGTGGGGCTTCCCTGTGTTACCAGACAAACGAAGTAGGGAGCTAGGAACTTAGTTTCTAATAATACGGATAATTGAAACGCGTTTAGACCCATGCAGAGTTCAAAATATTGTATATTTTAAATCCTTTAAATGTCCTATTTTTAATTTTGCCAGTAAAACGCTTTATTTGACAAATGTATAGATTTTTATATTGCCTTTTTGATGTAGATATTTTTTTCAATGCTCTGCTTGTATTTCTACTGTCCAATTAACATTAAACATTTGTTTGCAATTCACTGAAATGACTGTTCTGTTTTATTGGAGGTACCATTACATTTTTATAGTTTGATTTTATTTTACTGGGGGAAACATTTAGTTATACATGAGAACTGTATTTTAAAAGAATATTACTGTATAAAGACAGAGCAACTTAATAAAGTAACTAATAAAAGCCATAAATTTACAGAGATTAACCTGAAAGGTAGTTGTTTTTACTGTATTTTCACATACTTATTCCTTTTTTATACATTTTTTCTTGGTTATTTTACAAAGATAAGCTGTATTTTAAAAGAATATTACTGTATAAAGACAGAGCAACTTAGTAAAGTGACTAATAAAATGCTTATATTTACAGAGATTTTCCAGAAAAGTCGTCTTTTAAAATGTATTTTCACATAATTTATCTGTTTTTTTTACAGTTTATTAACAATTATTAACAGTAATATACTGTAATTTAATGAATTATGACTGTAAAATATTCTCTGTTTTTTTACAGTGTTTGCATGTAATTTTGAAAAACAGGTTTTTACTGTAATTTTACAGAACCCGTCTGGAAACTTTGCTGCCAGAGATTTGCCGTTTTTTTTTACGTTTTTTTTTTTTACAGTGTACGATTTTCACTACAGCCAATGATGGGCATCGTTTCCAACTAATATGCGACAATTACTTGCTTCTGTAACACAAAACAGCTTCCTATCATGTTTACACACTCTACTGATTGGTTAAGTTTTGATAAGGGGTTTGGGTAAAGGCATAATATTAATAAGCATGTCCAGTTCAGTACTAAATAGCCACTTCGTAAATTATTTATGAATTTTCATTAGATTGGGTTGTGTACAACAGTAAAGAGAAGACTCTTATGGGAAGAATTGCAAAGAAAAAGTCACTTTTGAAACAGAAATCAAAAAGAAAAGCTCCATAAGAGCAAAATCTGTGCATTGTTCCAAACGTTTGGCCATCAGCGTAACTATCTCCAGCACAATTTTTTGGCATATTTGTTTGGTTTTAGCTAGAGAGAAGAACGATTACATGCATCTAGTAAGTTATAATGGAGGAAAGTAATTGAAAACCATATAAATTTAAAATATATGGAAGCCATATCCTGTCATGGAATAAAAAAAGTATAAAAAGGTAATTCTGACTATATCTCACAATTGTGATTTTATGTCTTGCAATTTCAACTTACTCTAAAACTCCTAATTGCATGTTTATATCTCTCACAGATATAAAGTTAAAATTGTGAAATATAATGTATTGTCAAAGCCTGAAAGTTGATACAGGAAACCAGCAGCATACTAAAGTGGTTGAAATGCAGAAAATTCAGAAGAATCAACCATCACATCCTCACTTTATCATATTGTAAGATAAGGAGAGGATGTGATGTTCGATTCTAATAATAATTTAATTCAAATATTAAGGTAGCTCTGATCATTCTCGCCAGCCAATGCAATGCGTGTCAACAGTGCTTACAGAAAAAACTAAACTATCCACAAATTTGCAGCAAATTTTTGTCATGAACTCTCGATTTTTGTAAGGGTGAGGAAAGCAAAAACAGTCAGCAGCCAGCTAGCGAGCTAGACTAACTATCATTAGTGTGTTCACTAGCTATCATTTGCTAGATCACTAGCTAGCATTCTAAAATGCTAGTCATGTGTGTAAAGTATTACTGCTTGCTAGATAGCAAGAATTGTACCCTCTGTTTTACGCGTAAGTTTCGCCACAAGCAAGAGCATAGCCTTCAGTGTAACCTGGACAGAAATAAGTATAGAAATGGCTGTTATTTGGAATTTTGCAATCAAGTTTGTAATCATTTACTTCTTTATGTGTAGTTGCCTTTAATTGATTTCTGTACATTACCTAACTTTTACCATAAAGTACTGTGGTAGTGCCATGGTAAAGTGATAGCATCAGATGGTATTTGGATATAAACCATTACCAGTTTATATCAGGTGCTATGTCCAAAAACATGGTAACACATGCCTTGTCCAAAAAAAACATGGCAATACTTTATAGCAACTATTTAACATTTCATATGACTGCAACGAAAAACATTCTGATTTATGATATAAGCACATAAGATCTCAGCACTAGGCCTGCATTTTTTTTTTTTATTATCCATAATAAATGTATGTTATTTGAATTATAGTACATATTTAAAAAAAAAAAATAATTGTCTAATTCCACCTAAATCTGTTGCATTGTAAGATGCATGTTTGTTACTGAATTAAAGGGGTGAATGTAAAAATGTGATGGATTTTGGAAGTATATGAACACAACATACATGTTGCTTTGCAACTTAATTTTAGGTACCATAAAAGGGTCACAAGCAGTTGTACACCAAATGTTAGGTCCAGGTCCAGATAGATCTATAGTGATACTTGTATTTTGTGTATTTTCATGATACAAAATACTGTATTTTATTTTGATTCATTTTCCCACATTGTATTTATATTTTATTTTGTTTTTAATTGAGGTACTTTGTATTTTTATTTTCAATACATTTTCATGTATGTGTGCCCATCATTGGTGGTTACACATAGTTGCTACATTATATTGTGCAATTTCGACTTTATATTCTGCGAGAAGTCGAAATTTCAAGACATATGTAAAGTCGAAATTGAAAGTCCTCTGTGACAAGATGGAGGCACAATAATGTGAAAACCTAGTCTCAAAGAATAAGCATTGCTATAACAAAGTTTTTTGCAAACTGACGAACTATGTTTTGTTATTGTTATTGTATTGAAATTAAAACGAGGCGCTACAACAACTGTGCATTTTATTAACTTTCACACAAATCACAACTACAATGGCTTATTATGATTTTATAAACACTTATTTTTCAGACTATTACACACACATTGCTATGTTATAATATTGAAACCCTTTTACTATAACGCATCATTTGAAAAACGTTTTATAATTTTAACGCTTGTTTTACAGACTCACGTACATTTACACTCTTAATCAAATGTGATTAGCTACTGCGGTAGCTTACCTGATAGAGCATTGGACTTTGAACTTGGAAGACTGACGTTCAAGACCAGTTAAGCACGCAAGTTGGCATGTGAGATGACGCAGTCGTAGAAACGACACATGATGACGCAGTCACTTCAGAAATTGACTGTGAAATGTCTCAGAAAATGAGTTTTGTGTCTACTTCTCATTTGATTTTAGATCACTATTGGTTAGGTTTAAGTTAAACTTTTAGGTTAGGGTGGTATGTTTTACTCAATAAAACCTCCATCTAATATTCACCTTAAAAACCTTGTCTGATTAAGTTACCATTTCACTCGCTTTCGGCGACCCCCTGGACATTTCACTGGAAAACGGCAGCCAAACTTGTAATAAGACAGGTAATTTCGTTTTGCAAAAATGTTGCCATGGTCACGTCATTTTCATGAGACCAGGCTAGTGAAAACATTTACCTAAAAATTAATTTTTGTCATAGGCCACATTCCCACTACTCCAATTTCATTTGAAATTTCAATTCAAAGTATGTGGTAATGGAGAGCAATTTTCAAAATGTCTTGAGGGTGTGTAAATGTTTATTTTTGGGTGAAATAAACTAAGAATTTTTTTTCCTTTCATGTCTGTAAGTTAAGCAAACCATGTAGATAAATTGCTATTGGCATAGCAACCAATCTGAAATCTGCCAGAAATCTGGAGTTCATTTGACCCTTTGAATCAACATAGACAAGCTATTCAATCTTATACCGAATATTCTCTCCTATTTCTGTCTTTGTCTGCTGTGTTTTTCCTCGCTGTCCTTTCACCTGCAGCCACATACTGCCATTTGAATTGGGGTTTTCTCCCAGTTCAACATCTCGCAATCTCCTGAGCTGCAAAATGCAAGATTATGGTTGACTTTTGCAAAATTTCAATCAGTGTGTGTGATCAAGCATTAGAAAATGTCGACCTGCATATTGGCAAGGCACAAAGTGTGCAGTATTGGGGAGAAGATTGGTGTGTTTCCCCTTTATCCACCCTGGTGGGAGCCGGTAAGCTTTCAAACCCAAATGATCCTCCCCATCCTGTCCACTGAACTGCATAACGCTTTGGCGGTTATTTTCTAGGGCTCTGAATATGCGGCTTATTCATGACAACCATGTCCAGAGAAATTAGAAAACCCAATGCATGAAACATGATTTCAAAATGTGATTGTACTGTGTGCGAGAGGCAGATAAAGCTAAACCATAATAGATTTACGAGAAACTCTGAAAGCCCTCGCATACACTGGCCTGGTTTAATGAACTTGCAGAAGGGCCCACAATTAAATGTTCTATTAAAAATTTCTCATTAAATTCTATGAAGTGTATCACAACATTATGCTTTCTGTTCAGCCAACATGTCATATTATTGACCAGTAAAAGCTTGTCAGGCATCCAGCCAAATTTCCCCAACTCAATAACCCAAACTTCACCTGTACAGGCTTAATGAATATGAGAACAGTCTGAACATTGTCTCTCTTGATGGTTCACACGTAAGTCAAGAACATTTGGGTCTGAGCTGGTCAAGGTTGTTCCTCTTCTGGCAGATTTGGATCAGTGCCTCTAGATGAGACAGCTGACTTTTTGTATAATTGAAATAGGGTTTGTCTGGGAGAGAAAGAATAGGAAAACAGTGGACATCAAGTCCAACTCTAATTAAGACAGGAGCTTCCATGGCGTTTTCCATTAGACCAGACAGCTTCCAGAATTTGAAATCAGATACCACATATATGAGATCAGTTGACTTTAGAACAAGACACTCTGCCAGTATTCCAAATAATAAGTGCCTTTCATTTCTGTTTACATTTTAATTTAAACAGAGTATAGTCTGATTTTATTGGGGAGGTGCAGTAGTGTCTAAGACAGTTGCTGAAAAGATGGTGAAACAGTGTGTGTAATGTTGCAAACAATTGTGTTGTTTTCCGGCAAGATTTGCTACACAGAATTCTATAGATTCACTCTTAATTCAGAGTCAGAGGTGTCAAGCACACTCGAAAAACTTACATATTTTTCCCTGTATTGTAGCACGTCTTCTTCCACCCACTGATGGTACAGGTCTTAAGGGGGGCCTTTATAATTGGCAGAAATAGAGGGCCAAGGGCCCGTGTAGGCGTCGATCCAGATGGCAATCTGTTGCTTAGGGCTCAGAGTATGTCAAGACCAGGCTTCCTGGAGGATATGCTCAGGTCTCGGGACAGCAATATCATCCTATTCCTTCTCGAAGATTTTTGGACCTGTCCTTGGTGAGCAGGAGAAAAGCCAGACATCTTTAATGGCTTATTGTAATACATTCTGCCTTCCTTCCAGCACAGTGTGTCATGGTTTTTAGGGAGCACAGAGCACAGAGAGCATTTTAAGCAGACAAAAGCCCTTGACGTGGGAGTAATTGCCTGAATAGTGTATTGATATGTAATGTGTGGAGTTCTTTGGCTATAGTAAATGACTGCACAATTTTTCTAATAGGTCAGTGGAAAAGTACAGGGTCAAGAGCGCCCTAATGAATAATTTAGAGTGTCCTCTTCAAGATGTGGCCTGCAATTGGGATTCCTTCGTAAATAACAAAATACAAATCCCATCAAAATTCCTAGGCTGAATATTATTGCCTTTACATAATGTTCAATGTCATATGATGTTTTGCAAGATATATGGGTGCAACACTGATAAACAGTCAGTGATTAAAAATGTGCTTTATTTATTCAGGCAATAATAAGCCTTCATGAAACTTGAGCATGTAAATTCACGCTGGTCTTTTGTAAACCTTACCCTTTTTTAAATTAACACTTTAAAAAGAAACATTGTGGTGACTGACTACATTTAATTCTATATTTAAAAGCTAAAATATATATATATATATATATATATATATATATATATATATATATATATATATATATATATATATATATATATATATAATGTTAATGTAAATATTAAATGATTATTCTTTGATAAATACAAGTTTAGTTCAAACAACAGCATTTGTAGCATAATGTTGATTGGCCAAAAAAAAATGTAGACTTCTCCCTATTTTTTCTTTTAAAAAGAGAAAGAATCTGGGGTTGCAGTTACTGTAGGTACTTAAAATGAAAGTGAATGGGGCCAATCCATAAACATTAAAATGCTCACTGTTAACATGATTTTAATGTAATCAAATCACTAACCTTATAACCAGTTTTACAACTTAATTTCCATGATGACTGAACGTTCCTGACAAAGTAATACATCTGCATAGAACAGTATTCTGCCACAAAAATGAAAATGTAAACAAATTTACAGCTCAAATAATACATGAGTTTTAACTAAAGAATGAATGTGCTTTTATAAAATTATAAGCTTCATATTTTTTCCTTTAAACCCTCCAAAAATCGTCCCTATTCACTTCCATTGTAAGAGCCTCACTTTAACCTCGAAGACAAGTCAATTTTTTTTTTTTTTTTTGTGGAAATCAACATTATGCCACAAATGCTGTAAATTGATCTTAACTTGTATTGAAGCCTGAATATTTCTTTAATGTTAAATTAGATCTAGCATATGCTAGATCCAGTTATCAAAATAAGGCTTGCTGTATGTATTTCTGCTACACAACACAAAATTTCAACCATAGACTTGTTCGTAATATTGTTGATAAATATGTCTGGTATGTCTGTATTTAAGGTCACTTCCTATGCTGCTCAGGTCTAAGAGTGTTAAAATAATTATTAAACTTGATTTAACTTTGGTGGCATTGTGATGCAAAATCACAGAAAATTAGATAGAAAGAGATTGTGTAGCCATTTGCACTTAAACTAGAGGCTTAATTACACATCCTAGATGACTGTAGTTGAAGCCTCATCCCTGTAGCTAATTAACCTCACTGAACCATGATCACTCTCAGATCACATAAATTACAGCCATCAGAAATATTATTTTTTTGCACAAACGTGACCGTGATTTCAATGTGGATGACATTCACGCTAATAATGATGTATGCCAAGCAAATCGCTTTTAAGTGAGAGCAATGGCTTTTTCAGCCCACTGATCTTGTGCTTTGTCTAATTGAAAGAGAGTCATTACAAAAGCCATATCATCCCTAACTCTACACGAACAAGAACCGTAATGACTTCATGGCAGAAAGAAAATGAAATGAAAAAAGTTTTGAGGGTGTTTAGAGACGGTTAATCTATAGATGATTTAATCATTAATGGAGATTTTGTTTGCGTTCGAAAATGACTAAAATTGCTCTGGTTTCAGGTCATAAAAGATCATTCCTAACAATTGCCACTAGTATAAGTAATGGATTTATTTTTAGTGTTTACAGTAGTTGTACTGAAAGCAAAAACGGTAACAAATGAGGCTTTTCACTCAAATGCCATTCACTTTTCATTCATGGAATCCGTTTCAACAATCTGAAAATTTATTTTTATTTTTTAGGGTCAAATTTCATCCATTTCCTGTAAATACAAATTTGGTAATAATAAGAAATAATGTATTAATTCTTCTGGTAAAACGCATGTAATATTTGAGCTGTAAAGTTGTTTAAATTATAATTTGTGCAGTTATTTTAGAGTTTTGGTTTGTTGACATTATGACACATCATGGCAACAAAGTTGTCAAATTGACTATGACTTTACACAGAAAAGGTTAGTAAGTGATTTTATCACTCTAAAATCATGTTAACACATATATTGTTTATGTTTTGTTGCTATACTTTTGAAATAGTGAATATTTTAACGTTTACGCATTGGCCCCATTCACTTCCATTGTAAATGCCTCACAGTAACCCAGATTTTTGCTTTTTATAAAGAAATGGAGGGGCAAATCAAAATAATTTTTTGTGGTAATCAATCTTATGCCACAAATGCTGTCGATTATGCTTAACTTGTATTGAACCTGGAATATTCCTTTAAATAAATTGTAAATGTATTTAATTCCATTCAAAAAAAATTAACATGGCTGATGTTGTAATAATAGAACGAGATGGTGAAATCGTAAGAAAAAATAGACTAATGCATAAATGTATGACTTTACGTTACTTCCATAGAGAAAAGTAGACAAACCTGCAAACAATGTTATTATGATTTTTCCTGATTTTAAACCGTAACCTTAACCCAATACCTAAGTCACAGGCATTCAACAAAGTCACATTGTTCACAGACAATTTGTTTCAAGACTTTGTTAAAATAAAGTTTTGGATATGAGGTTTTTTGACAAAACTTTGTTTGCAAATCTTTTTTTTTTTTTTTTTATGGAAATAAAATCTCTGTTTGACCTATAATTGTGCGCTTTTTCATAACATTATGCAATAGAATGTAGTGCACATATGTACATGCTTGCACACAGTATTTTTATTTTTTTTTTTTTTTTTTTTTTTTTTACAGTTGTGAACCCGTACCAAGTGATTAAATGAGTTTAAACAAGATTTTAGATTATGCAGATTTATTTATATGTTGTAATGTCACATTTATCCAAGTCAAATGTAACCTGCAACGACAAATGGTGTGTGCCATTATTATGTTTGGTGGTTGTTTTTAAACAAAGATCCTGAATGCCGGCTAATTAACTTTCCACAAGGCATTCATTGTGTCTAATTTATTTATTTATTTATCTTTTTGCTACTACTCTAATATCTCTATGATCGCATCTTCATATCTGCTCCTATTTAACTTCAAATGCTCATGACAACATATGAAAAATACCTAGGTTGTTTCATCATTAGCCACAATTAAGCTTTAGCGAGGAAGTAATTAAGTGACCTAAAGATTTAGTGATCTGTTCGATGCATCACTATGATTCATAGTCATCATCATCATTGTACAATCATATTCATGGCTTATTCATTTTTGGTGAAAAGATGCCCAATTTATTTTCGATTGTCTTTTAAATGGTTGAATCCTAATGCATTTCCATTCAAAGTGTATTGGATTCCCATATATATACCAAGAGGTCAAGAAGGCAAAGAGATGACGCTGTTTTGTGCTTCCAGATCCCACAGTAATGATCTTTTCTCATTTGCTGTGTCCTCTCTGCTGTCTCTGTGCTTCTCTCGAGAGAATCTTGCATGAGTCCTTCCTCTTAAAAGCTTGACCTGTTTTACCTGCTACTCCAACCAACTGAACTGCACAGCAAAAATAATGTTTATACAGTTGCATTAAACATTTGAGGATGTTTGTGGGCAGGGCATTTTCTTTTGAAAAACATCGTAAAACACCTTTGTGTCTTGGCTGAGCTAACCTAATTCCAGCTTTGCATGCAGCTATTTTCCAAGTCAGAAAAGAAACTTGAATTTCTTCACATGAGTCACAGCATGATCTGCACTTTTGTCGACATAATTCAAAGGCACAAGTATAGTCCAAATATAAAGCATGGGTTTTCAAATCGCATTAAACAGCAAACTCAGGTTCTTCACAGCCATCATTCAATACTTTAAGCATTATTAAAATCACCTTCTTTTCACCCCACATACTTCAACACTCCCATTGCTTCACATTAGAAGGATCGTTTAGTGGAAATACATCACCTTCTTCTAATTACTTTGCCCTGTGTTGGATTGAACACTTTCCATCCATTTATTCAGTGCTACAGTTTACTTAAATTACTGCCATCCCTCTTTCATCTCCTCCTTTTTTCTCTCTCCCTCACTCTTGTTCCCTAAATAGATGCATTTCTAGCTGTCTGCAGAGTTTGTGGGACAGGCTGAATTATGGAATCATGCATGCTTTGGGTGCTTTAATGGTTTTTCTATGGAGAAGATTACAGAAACAACACAAAGGGCCTATGCTGGATTAGGACTGATATATTACATTGTGATGGATCGAGCAGCCAGGATTTGGCAGTCGAACAGCATGAGCACAAAAGATGCCCATTTTTAGAAACGGCCTATCAAACCCATCAGACAAGAGAACCATCAGATGTTCTTTTAATTGGAAATCTTCAATCCATGCTCTGATGCATTGTTTCCGACAGGCAGACAAGAATGAGTCTTGAAAATGTATTGAAATATATTTTTAACAATGTACAACTAATACAATTTCGTGCAACACTTATACTTTTATATATTATATATGAGAAGAAACCAGGGAGAAGGAGGCTAATAAAGTGGCTGGAGTATCTCCTCTCTCCGACTCATCACCCTGGGACCAGTCCTATGGGGACTTGAAGATATGTCATGGAACACAGGACTACACAATGCAATGAAAGCAACTGAAAAAAGGAATAGTGATGGGATGTTCAATCTCTCCCATTCTGATCACGGCTGCTTTTAAGAACATCCTAATTGGTGCAAGACAAATGGTCCAAGGAATTTGTGCACAATCTGGGGTGAGATTGCCAGCTCTGTGCAGTTATATGAATAATGTCACAAGCTCCTCCGCTTAAGAGCTATTGGCATGTGCCAGAATGAAGATTAAGCCAATAAAATCACATAGTCTTTCTATTAGAAAAAGTGTGAGGGATGATTGGATTTCATTTGAGGTGGATGGGGAAAGAATCCCGGTTGTGGCCTATTTGAAGTTTAGGTAGAGATTACACAGCAGATATTTCAGACAAACACATGGCAGAGCTGGTCCTGAAGCAACTGAAAGAGGGTCTAGATAAGATAGTCAATTGAAATCTCCCAGGAAAATTCAAGGTTTGGTGTTACCAATTTACACTCTACCATCACCTGATGTGGCCACAAAAATGTGTGAGTTTTCTGCAGCAGCACATATTGGTTGGGTGCAAGACACCCCTGGCACAAGGGTGGTACAGGTGGCTAACCATGCTCCCCAGAAGGTGAAAGGGAGTTTCTGGCTATGGTTAAGAAGGAAGACAAAAAGTGGGAGTTCAGAAGTAGGAAACTGAGGAATATGGAACATGGGTGATATGTGGTGAGGGCTTGTGCTGAGGTAGTATGTAGTGCTGCCCCTGACCAAAGATTTTCCTAGTCGACCAGTAGTCATTAGTTTAAGCAATTAGTTGACTAGTTGTCAAGTACCAACCCGTCCTACAGGCGATATAGGCAAATACCCTGGGCTACAACATGCCTGTGCAGACCACATTATAGAGTGAATATTTAAACGACTCTGTAAAGTCAAATTAATAGACTGGCTTTTATTTTGAAACTGAAATGACTTTTATTTTGAAACTACTTACACATTGCAGTGATGGTCGTTCATGAACGATTCGTTCATTTTGAACGAATCTATTATGTGACTCAGAAGAACAAGTAGTCTCAGAGAGTGATTCATTCATTTTGTGATGGACGTGCATGTGCATTGCGCAACCTCAGTTAGTTTCTTACGTGAAGCCCGCATAGGCGCTGTACAGGAAACAGAAATTATTAGTTCACCTTTCAACTGTTTTGGTCCGAGTCGTTCGTTCTTTTGCCACTTGACAGCCGTATATGCTATGCATTGCTCACACAGGAAACAGAAATGCACATACGGCTGTCACGTGACAAAATAACACAGACAAGAAGATTCCAGAGGTGAACTAATCATTTATGTTTCTCATAATTTGTCCTTGGCTACATTATTCGTTTTTCCTTATCGTGACTATAATCATAGTTTGCATAAGTAGACATTTTTGGGGGATTTGGCTCAAATTAATGAAATGACTTGAATAAATATTTGTTGATTTTGCTGAATGAAATGCAAACTTCTAGTTAGTAAAATGATCTGATCTTTTCATGTGTCATAATCTTCTCATTATTTGACATGCAAATCACAATAATGGTGACAACCAAAGACCAATATATTAAGTGTATTATAAGATGAGCTCCGAATAATCACAAAATGTCAAATAACTGCAAGTTACAACAAATACAATAACAGCAGCATATATAAAATATTCAAACAGTAAAGCTATGAGCAGTACATAGTCATTTGCATAATTTATTCATACAGCCGGGAGCTGAAATGCGGCTTGCTGAATAATGGTCACACCTGATAAAAATGCAGAAAATAAGTAATGGAAAAGTCTTTGAGGCTTACTTTGTTTAAAGGACAGCAGAAACAGTACTTGTCAAAGTATAGGGCTTTTCACTTTTGTCAAGAATAATCTGGGGAAGGAAATAAACACTGCAAATATAAAGATGCAACAAACTCACATAGAGTGAAAATATGAGCAATTAACCTGCAGAATATCTGCAAAGTTCTACACATTAAGATATATGTTTATTTATTTGTATTTATATATTTTACATATATTTATATTTGTTTATTTTTATATATGTAAATATTCTGGATATGAAATGTTAAGCATTATCATCAGTGTCCTGTTGTGTGACACATCATTTTATGATCTTTTATAACTATATATACATAAACTATGTATATTTTATTATTATTCTACTTGTTGTTATCACAACCTTATATTAACTAAGACTACTTTATTTGCACTTCTAAAAAAAAGTTGAGAGGTGATTAAGATCTTTAAAAACTTGTCAAAGCACATATAATTTCCCTTGCATTTTCTGAATGAAACGTTCAAAGCTGACAATCACCCAAGCTGTCCCCCATAGAGAAGTAGACGGTGATCTAAGCCACCACTCGGGACGCCGAGAAGGGCCTAGAACAGGATGATCCTGGCTCTTGAGTTAGAGGCTAATGAAGACAAATGGTGTATGTGTGGATTAATGAGAACAGAGGGCCAAGCAAACAAGGGAGCCGGGAGTTTCACAAAAAAACCTCTGCTGCATCTCCAGCCATCACGCACGGCAAGCAAAGAGCTCAATCGCCAGTGACAGTACTTCACTGTTTGCCCTTGAAAAGCAGGTCCAGTAATTATCTCTCCCCTGTGCAGAGAAGGGGGAAGGGACAGACCTGCCTGGAAGCTTCCTCATAATTACAAGCTACCTCTCCTGCAGGATCAGACGAGCTGCTTTTACCTGTGAACCATCTGTGTTACTCTACAGTTATTGGCGAGTGAGGATATTGAGCAGAGTCTGGGTTTTTTAGTAACGGGAAAATGAATCTCGCAAAAGTGTGTTAAAGAGAATGACTTTAAAAGATCTGACTATGGAAAAATAAAGGTCTTTATCTAAGGTTTGAAATCAGCTGGAACCTGGCAGTCCAATATTATATTGATTTCTGGGTTGTGAAACTATAATAGTAATAGGGCCAGCAAATAATAGTGTTTCTTTATGTTTCAAGTATTGCGCTTCAAAGTGGTGACTTAATGCAGTCTTTTACTCTCTTGTTTCTCATTAATCTTCAATGGACTTCAAAGGAATTGGAGTTCCTGCTTAACTTTATTGCAAAGCCATAGCTGTAAAGAGGATCTGTACAGACATCCTAACATATTAAACAAGTTTTAGACTTTGCATTTTGGTCAAATAGAAATGATCATGTCTGCGTTGATCAAATGTTGCAGTACACTTACCAATTCATCGTGTTTGAAAATTAATATAGTATCGTGTGGTAAAATCATGACGCTCTTGCGGTGAGGACATGTGGTTTGTGCCAACTACAATGTGTTTTGTGCAGTGAATTATTGGCTGCCAAGAACATGAATTTAACTCAATTTAATTTTGTGCTATTGTCAATTTTAGAATTGTGTTGTGTAGCTTCAAAAGAACAATTTTGCAAATTGGTTTGGATTTAATGTATTGTGCTTCAAAACTGGGACATAATGCAATTGTCCCTCTGTTTAATTTCATGTTGAATCATCGATACTTTGGCATTGTGTTGGGTCGCCAATTGATGTTCAATGTAAAATCTAGGCCTTTATGCCAAACCAGTTGAGAACTTGTTGTAGATCATGATAATGGAAGCTTGTCTCATTATTTTAACACTGAAGATGCTACTAAAAAGCCTGGAGATCTCCTGTTAACATCTAAAGACCAAAATTAATATTCATTGTAATCATGCGGATGGATTTCAGAAAGCTTTAGAAGATTCAATTTAAAACCAACTCTTTGCAAACAGATACTCTAATGCAAACACAAGCGACACAGTCCATTTTCTCTTCAATTAACGCCTTGATTGGCCACATTAATCACAAACTGCAACAATTCAGGCCGGATCTCTTCAGCACATCCCTAAACAAAACACAGCAAAAGAGGAGAGCAAATGAGCAGATAAAACAAATTGGATTGGAAATTTAGTTCCCTCAAATGACCATGTAAATTATTGCCCATGCAAATCGTTCCACTTAAGTGTCAAAGAATCTACCAAGAAAAACTGAGTACTAGTGGAGCTGGGGTCTATCAGAAAAGCAACATATCTATGCAATGTGCCAAGACAATACCATCTATCTCCAAGTGGACAATGCCGAGCTAGCAAATGCATTACTTTGAAGAAACAACAGAGATGCCCAGTCGTCGTTGACGCGTGCCTGCAGCTTGAATGCTGCTTCTCTGTGTCTGAACATGAAGTTAATTCAGTAAAATCCCTCGGAGACCGCGAAAGAGCCAGCACAGCACTTTCATTGTAAACATGGCCGCAGGAGAAATGAATGAAAATGTGTTCTGAAGGCGTTTTGAATTTGCAGTCCTGAATAAGATATAAGCAATGTGAGGCTGCAGCTATCTCAGGGGACTCATCTTCTTGAGGCTTTGAGATTGCATTCAACATTTCTATAACTAGTAGGAACCTCTTCTTTACTCAACCATATAGCAGCCCCCTAATTCGGGTCGAGGTAGATCAGTAGGTTCTCTTTTCACTGGGCTAAATTATTATTGATTTAGAAGCCAAATCCTTTTCACTTGAAAGGTACAAACCATACAAGTGGGAATAATTTGATCAATTTGCCTCGCACCGCACACAAAAAAGAGAGTGATAACGGATAATTTAATTTGCCTGGTATACGTCTTCGTTGAAAGGCTTTTCAAAAAGCAACAGATTTTCATAGATAGTACTTAAACATGCATTTTATGAAAATGACATGCAGTCATGTATTTTTCATCATTAAAGCAAATCAAAAGAATCCAAATACACTACATTAATACAGCTATAGAAATATTTCACGTTTTGTATTCTACTTTTCTATGCACCATCCCCTAATGTAATGCTTATTGCTAATTGCTAATTGTTTTAACAGAATTCAAATCGTTGCAAGGTTGAGATTTTCTTCATTATAAATCAATGCCTGCAAACCCTCCACACTCTCATATTTGTCTTTACTGATGTCCCTCTAAGCTCATTTGAATTTCAACAAGAAGCAGTTGACGTTTATGTCAGTCTACACAGATTAATGGAGTGGAACTTTTCTCACAGTGTGCGGGCAAATTCAAGGCCCTGAATGTGTAAACAAGCGGCACAGACTCAGTACGTCAACCCAGATAAAGGTCTTCCACACAGAGCGCCAGTGTACTAAGGGATACGATCCATGCAGCAGCCTCAGAAAATAGTAATGAGGTTTGCATTTCAAGAAGCCAACTGGCTTGTCCTCGATTTCTCCTCTAGCCATTTACATCAGAGCCCTTCTAGTTCATATTCACGTTTTGTTATACTCTTTCCAGGGAAAGAAAGACACAACTGCAATATAAATTAAAGTCTATTGGGTGAATTCACTGAACAGTTTTATTCATGTAGCACCCACAATTGTGTTTAAGTAGGCAAAATGCACACAAATTTCACTGTGCTGTGTGATTTAAGTTAAACAGGGCTTATGCTTACTTGTTATTAATAAACTTTGAGGGCAAACAGAATAATATCTGTTGTATATAATATATACACCGATCAGCCACAACATTAAAACCACCTTCTTAATATTGTCTAGGTCCCTCTCTTGCCGCCAAAACAGTGCCAATAGCATTCTGAGATGATAGTCTTCTCACCACAATTGTACAGTGCGGTTATCTAAGTTACATAGAATTTACTCCGAATGGTGCCAAAAAGAAAAAACATCCAGTGAAGGGCAGTTCTGTGGATGGAAATGCCTTGTTGATGAGAGAGGTCAACAGAGAATGGCCAGACTGGTTTGAACTAACAAAGTCTATGGTAACTCAGATAACCCCTCTGTACAATTGTGGTGAGCAGAGATGCGGTTTGGTGCTGTTTTGGTGGCACGAGGGGGACCTACACAATATTAGGCAGGTGGTTTTAATGCTGTAGCTGATTGTTGTATATGAATTTTATCACTCGCATCAGTTTCTTCCACACTCTTTTTCCACTGGCAGGCTGAAATGTGTGACCAGTGATCAGCATAGAAGGAAAATTGTGGGTGTTTGTACTGTTACCTGACTTGCATATTCCTGTAGAGAATTGTGTATTAAAACAATGTTGCTGGCATGTACAAATAAACAATGCTGTCAGTGGGCGCAATTCTGTCTTTTTCCTCTAGGTGTATAACGGCAAGGTTGGGACTGACACTAATTTTGCTTCACATCTTAACTTGAAGGGTTAAAATCTCTTGCTCTTTGACATCACAAAAATATTAGAGGTTGCATTTTATACATTTTCTGGAACAATGGGCTGTTTAGTTTTTTCTTCCTCTACGATTAGACAGGAGGAACCTTTTGCTCCCTGTGGTTTCTCAAAGATCTGGTGTCACAGAATACTGTAATCTTAAAGAGAAGTCAATGTGAGCAGAGAATGCTAAGTGCCTCTGTAGTGATTCGCCATCTGTGGAATTAATTGTCTGTAAAAAGTTCAATGGTGGGGAATGGAGGGGTTGAATTGATTTCCTCCAAGGCTTTGATCCATGAGAAAATGCCTTGTAATCATGCTTGAGGAGCTAAGAGAGACTAAGAGCTAAGACGCTAATAGCGATGTTTTTTCATAGTGTTCTATAAAAATCACCTTGGGGTGATAAAGCAGTACGTGTGGCTGTAAGTTAAACCATCGTAACTTTTTATGGAATTCTGATTTTATAAGCCCTCAAACATATCAGCGGAATTTGGAAATTGAAAAAAGGTAGCCACTTTTGGTATATTACAGGAATAAGTTGGTGATACCTTCCTTCATGTAACCACAGTTAAGTGGTGTAATGCAATGTAAGATGCTTACAGCATGCAACAGTGACTGTCCACTTTCTATATGTTCTTGGTTTCAGAAGTATTTTTCCAATTCATTAGATATCTTTAAAAATTTCCATTCAAAGTCACCAAAAATAATATTTAATCAAGTTGTTTATAAGTAGTTTAAAATGGTCGAAAATTCGACTGAAATTATTTGCTATTGGACTGGGCCATCACTGCTGATTACTTCTGCACCAATTTACGTTTTCATGGTAACAGAGACTTCCCTGATTGGTGGATCTCTCTCACGATTATTGGTAGTGTAGTACTTCACTGGGAATTTGGCTAAACAATATGAAACAAAAAATTTAAAATCACACAGTTGAATTTTCCCAGACAAAAGCTCCATTGAAAATGGCATAAATTCACATTTAGTAGATGCTTTTACCAAAAGAGACTTACAAATGAGAGGAAAAATAGAACAAGCATTTTGTCACACAAAAGTCAACAATATATTTAGTATTGCACTGTCAAGTTCTAAAAGTGACATTTTTATTATTGCTTATAAAACTGATACTTCCAACAAATTATGATTGGATGAGCATGATTCAAAGCCACTGTAAAATGCCAAAAATAACTGTCTGTATGGAAAAAATACTACTGTTGCGCTCTATTCTCTAGCTTATAAACATGAAGCCATAATCGTCCATATTCAGTTTGAAGAGCATGAAAAGATCCCCAATGATGTTTGCTGAATGTACGCTGAATTGTAGACACGCTGTTCGTGACTGGCTGCAGCGACCTCATTCTCTAAACACTTTGCACTTAATGCAAGCCCTAACACGGGCTTCCAGGTGTGAGGTCACATCGTGTCAAGGGGTGGAGAGAACATTGTTCGTCCCAGTTGATAACAGTGTCGCAGAGCCGCAGATGCTCGCCTGCCTGTCATACTCCTGTACATTTGCATAAGGCTGTTTGTGTGCAAGGTTAAGACAACTAAACAGTCTTAACTGTGCACAGCTGTCACTGTTTTTAACATTCATACAGAGAGCAAAGCCGGAGAAAAAGGAAGCCAGATCGGATGAGGTAAGCTGGAGTAGAGGTTAAAATAACTTCTGGAAACTGACTCATAGAACAGGCCAGCAGCCTGACAGTAATTGGAGGATTGCGGCAGCTTCCTCTGCTGCTCATGCTTTCATGGGGAGGAAGTTGGTCCACTTGATGTCGAAGCTCAATATCTGGCCGTGTGAATGTAGAACTGAGCAGAGCGTGCCGCAGGGAATGTTACTAGTGATTAGAGACTGATTGACAACTGCGATCCCTTTGTCAGTACAGACTCTAAACCAACATGTGTTTTGCACTCACTTTATTATCTTGTTTTCCAGTCAAATGATCTGAAACTCTTTGAGACCAGACGAATTTACTTGAGAAGCAAAACTGTGTAAGATAAGATATGAGAGTGTATATTGAATAAAACGGATTGTTTATCTAAAAATAAACATTTTGGAGGCTAACATTCTGTTGTGCATCTCATACTGATCAGAAGAAAGTGAAAAGTTATACAAGGTTGGAACAATATTAGGGTAAATGATGATGTAAATTATTTATTTTTGGGTAAACTTTAAGTCTATATGGCCCTTTCCTGGTTCAAATCATAAAACACAATACATTTGGTTAAATGTATTATTAAAATTTTCCCAATGGGGTAAGAAAAAGTAAATTCGATGTATAAAGTCTTAATATCTTACACAGTTTTCTCAAGTAAATGTATCTTGTTTAAAGAATATTTTTTACAGGAAACCTAGACAAAAGCAGGATATCATCTTGACCAGCACCAAACCAGCACTAACTAGCGTAAACCAGCATAAACCAGTATGGCAATTCAAACTTCTTTTGTATTCATCAGGCTACGTCCACATTAATCAGGACATTTGAAAACTGCAATATTGATACGCTCTCAATTCACACTGCCATTATCAAGTGTTTTCCAAAAGTTGCTCGTCCACACTAAAACGTATTAAATCCCTTGTCTGCACATGCAAAAAATATTGCGTTTCCATGTATGTTTTGAAACGTAATTGTCCTCATGTTCCGTTGTCAGACAGCAATTCCAATTAAACGCCCTTTAGGAATGCAATGTGAAGTTTGTACAAAGTAACGTTTAACTTTATCAATGCTATCAAAGTGAATAACAGGCGATAAACCATGGGCTGCTAACATGACTGCGTCACATGACAACAATTTCGTCATCGTTTTCAGATATCTAAATGTTCCCTGTCCACACTATAATGGGAGAACGTTGTTACAAAAATATCCACTCTGGAGAGCGTTTTCGAAAAGCTCAGTTTCAACTGTCAAAAACGCAGTTTTAGTGTGTACGGACATGGCCAGGGCTGGAATGGGAAGAGAAATCGGCCCTGGATTTTACATGGCAACTGGCCCAAAAGTTGTTCAGCGGGGGGTGGGGGTGGGCAGTGAAGAGTGCGGGTGTTCACTGTTCTGCCCATGATCGCCCCCAAAGTGCGTTGGCCCACCGGGAAAATGCCAGTATGCTAGATTACCAGTCCAGCCCTGGACATGGCATCAACCTTTCTCTTCTGACTAGTCTTACAATTTCATTTATTTTTTTGTTGCAATTTTTTTTACATATTTACAGAATTATCAAAAGTGTTTAGGGTCGTTAAAGTTTTTGTGCTTCCATAAATCATATATTTAAAATGTTTTTGTATTTTCTCCCCCATTGGAATGCCCAATCCCCAATGTGCTCTAGGTCCTCATGGTGGAGTACTGACTCTTCTCAATCCAGGTGGCAGAGGACGAATCTCAGTTGCCTCCGCGTCTGAGACCGTCAATCTGCGCATTTTATCACGTGGCTTGTTGAGCTCGTTACCGCGGAGACTCAGAGCATGTGGAGGAGGCTTCATGCTATTCTCTGTGGCATCCAAGCAGGTTAACCAAGAGGTTAACCCAATGTGAATCTACCCTCCCTAGCAACCAGGCCAATTGGTTTCAAGCCTGGATTCGAACTTGCGACTAAAGGTGTGGTCATAAATAATATTTTTCTGATTATTTCATATTTAAATAGGTTTACTATCACAGGATATCTATTTCTTTGTTTATTACAAGACAAATGTATTACATACAAATAAATAATATATCACATTGATTTTCTGTGTGACATTGGTGAATTATCAGTTTGTGTAGTTTATGTGTAGCTGATACAGCCAGTTGCGTCTCATTAAATTTCATTGTGAAATTAATGAATCCTGTTATATATTTGTTGCATCATCTCTTTGATATATGAAAAATACAACATAAAAATATATCAGAATATATCAGAATATATAGGCCATGGTTCTCAGCAGGAAACCGATGGAGTGCGTACTCCAGGTAGGGAAGGAGGTATTGCCCCAAGTCAAGGAGTTCAAGTACCTCGGGGTCTTGTTCACGAGTGAGGGGACAATGGAGCGGGAGGTTGGCCGGAGAATCGGGGCAGCGGGGGCGGTATTGCATTCGCTCTATCGCACCGTTGTCATGAATAGAGAGCTGAGCCGGAAGGCAAAGCTCTCGATCTACCGGTCAATTTTTGTTCCTACCCTCACCTATGGTCATGAAAGTTGGGTCATGACCGAAAGAACTAGGTCGCGAGTACAAGCGGCCGAAATGGGCTTCCTCAGATGGGTGGCGGCTTCTCCCTTAGAGATAGGGTGAGGAGCTCAGTCATCCGCGAGGAGCTTGGAGTAGAGCCGCTGCTCCTTTGCGTGGAAAGGAGTCAGTTGAGGTGGTTTGGGCATCTGGTAAGGATGCCCCCTGGGCGCCTCCCTAGGGAGGTGTTTCAGGCACGTCCAGCTGGGAGGAGGCCTCGGGGAAGACCCAGGACTAGATGGAGAGATTACATCTCCACACTGGCCTGGGAACACCTCGGGGTCCCCCAGTCAGAGCTGGTTAATGTGGCTCGGGATAGGGAAGTTTGGGGCCCCCTGCTGGAGCTGCTGCCCCCGCGACCCGACTTAAGCGGATAAGCGGTTGAAGATGGATGGATAGATGGATATTCTATTCTATTATTTTCTAATTGTCTTAAATATATATATAATTTGACACTATTTGAGCATTTTGTTATCCATTTGTGATATTTGTGCCTGGTCTCTAAAGACCTGAGTATGAAACAGTGTTTACCAAAACACCCATGCATTTAAGGGTCAATAATTTGTCCCCTCTAGCTATGATTTACACAAAAAATGTTCATTCAAAAGCAAGTGATTCTTCCTATATGAGCAATTACACATATGGCGAGCATCCAATCGCTTCTCTGAAAAGCGTGAGAGCCCACCAAAACAATTTGACAGTCTATGTTTTTTACAGCCATTTTGTCAGCTCTAAAAGAACAGAAGAGCGGCCACTTAAGACCATTTTCAAAGCCTGGCCATGTAGCTGTCGGATTACAGTGATTTTCTGTCATTCTCAGTCTGGGCTGGATTATGGCTAAATCCCACAAGGACCCAACACTGCTTTAATACAGATGCTCAAACAGTCTCTGTGTTTGAAATTTATGTTAGAACACAATGTCCAGCCTTTGAAATAATGTACCCTTGAGTTTCTGTCCTGAGAACAGAGAACAGCAGGGAACATCTAATTGTCCCAGAGGAAATTAGTGGAGAATGATGACCTGATTATAATACAATGTTATTGTTTAAAAAAGTTATTCATACACAGATGTATGTCCATTTAATTATTATTATAAAAGAGATTACAGTTCTGATTACATGAGCCATATTAGAAGTCATGGTAAAATGCAGATAAAAGCATATCAGTGAATGCACACAGTTTGAAATCTATCTATATATCTACAGTATATTAATGTGCTATGGTAAAATAATTCTAATGGTCATGAGAGTGGTGAAATGACAGCAAAACGACATATCATGAAATTACTTGATTTCAGGTCGCTGCCACACAGTAACTGTCTGTACACACCCAAGTTCACGCATGGATAATACTATAAATTTTATATTTTAAAAATGTGAGTCATTTTGTGGAAGAAAAGAGGATAAATATTTAAATGTGCAGTCTGTAAATGCTGACCCAGCACTGCGAGGAATTAGATTTATGTTTAAAAAACTGCTGGTGGGATCTTCAGTGCCATTAATGGCCTGGCAGTTGAAGTAGTTTAGGTTTACTCAAGTAAGTCAATTGAGTACATAAATTCAAATGATGTGTGTTGTCATGTAGTGTAGATATGCATCGTAGACTCCTTACAATCCACCATACCCTTAGTAGATTATTGGCAGGGGACACAAACAGCTGAGTAATTACCTTCCAATTCAAATCTAACAGAATTATTTTCCCCAGTTATTTTTCTTTAACAACAGGATATGTTCATTGCACACTGTCTGTGATGGCCAGGTTATCTATTCCTCTTTAAAAAAAAAAAAAAAAAAAAGTTACTCTACACTAAACAAACATGCAGACACAATTTGTTATGTAATCAGTTGTAATCAGATTTAAATTAAGTAATATTTAATGTAATTTAGTCACTGAATCTACAATCCGCCTAACAAATGTGTCTTTAAAATGTTATGTTTTTTCCAAACATTACAATGTGGTTGTGGGAATGTTGTTCAGGTTAACATTCCTGAAAACCTTACATTTTCCACAAACAATGTTGTGCTAAGAAAAAGTTGTCCTTATTGTGAGAACTTTTATCGAATACTTACAACATCATAAGGATGTACCATTTACATTATATTTTTAAATGTTCCCAACATTTACATAATGTTTGCCAAAGTTGTAGAAGCATTCCTTGTTAGGTGGGCAGAAACAGCATACATTTTCAATATATGGCTGATGCCACAACCTCTTCACCTCACAGCTGTTTTTTGCCTCACATTTCATAAAGTTCAGCATTTCCTTGCTGTTTGACACTTTCACTGCTTGCTCTGCTGCACTGTCAAGCTCAGATTCTGTCTAGCTTCCATTGAGAATGAATTGGAAAGTCCTGCTCATGCTCCTTTCACTCTGCACAAGTTGACATTTAACCTACCCAAGAAAAGTTCAATTTGCTTGAACTAACAATGAACAATACTTATTAAGCATTTATTAATCTTACTTAATGTTAATTTCAGCATATATTAATACATTTTTAACATTAATACACTATGGACTAACATTAACTAACAATTAACAATAGTATTTTTATTAACTAACAAAGATTAATAAATTATGCGAAAATATATTGTTAATAAACTAACGTTTAAGGTGCGCAATGTAACAATTTTCTTTTCCTTTTTTTTTGCCAATGTGTGAACGGCTTGTAACACTACTTAAAAATGAGACCTTCCCATACTTCCTAGGTTGCCTATTAAAGCCTGTAGACTGATTTTCATGTGAATGAAGCAGGTTGGTTTTGCTGAGAAAATCCAAAGGATGTGACGTTTACGCACGCTCCTGAGAGTCTTCTGCTGAATCCCGTCTGGCTAAGTGAACTTCGGCAGGGCATTTGATTCCTGGAGGGACCTTTGTTCGGTTTTGGGGATCAAAACCAACCCTGAATTGTTGTTCTTCTTCGTTCATTCTTCGTGGACAGGTAAGCTTTCATAACTGCAAAGCATATATAGTGCCATAAGTAATTTTAGTCTACTAACGCTGACAAATTGCAAGCTACCTTGCTTCGTAACTTTCAAATAATTTCAACAATCTTCTCTTTATAGTTGAAGTCAGATATACTGGATACATGTAAGCAAATACACTGGTTTCTTGATCGTAGTACAACATATGCCGATTTACCACATTCAGTCTCTTTGTACGTTACATCATTGTTTTGGCCAATGCTCGCTTACTCGCATCCCTATGGAGTGTGTGCACTAGCGTGTGCACGAGCAACAGGTAACTGGCTGCAGTTCACTTAACGGCCACAGGTGTCATTAAAGGGTTTCTGAATCTTACAAACTGCACCTTTAACGAATGGGTTAGTTTTAGGGTTAGGCTTAGTGTAAAGTGCTAGCAAAAAATTTTGTACCTTCTGAAATATTAATGCTTCTAAATGGTAAATGGTCTGCACTTACAGTATATAGATCAAATTTAGGATGCAATTTGCTCTATTGGAATTCATATGTATAGCGATTGTAAATGCAATTTCTCATTATCAAGTTCTTTTTATTCTGGTGGCAGTGGCGTGTCCACACTATTTTGACTGGGGAGGCCCATGTGGGGCACAGACGCATTCAAGTGTAACTCAACATCCCTGATATTAATAATAATTATAATAGTAATAATGATATATTTTCGGATTTTTTTTTTAATAGTCAAATGTTACTTACATAAATAATTGATTAAATGTTTTTTAAATATTAATACTGCAAAACACAGAAGACTCAAAAAGCATTACATTTTTTAAACATTTTGTATTTTTCAGTATAATTTTTTATGGATGTAATGTCTCTTTAAACTGCATAAGCGTTATGGACACTGCTAATATGAACACAGTAGTTTTTTGCAATTTTGTGAGTTTTCTGTGAGTTTTACAGTTTATGCTACTGTGGCGTGATGTAATAATATCAAGTAGGCTATTGTTTTATTTTGAGACAATACAGAAGATATTGAAGATTATTTCTTAATCATATCATAGGCCTACACATGAAGAATGCATGGATTTCAGTTTTGTGTAGGCTACACAATTTAGCCATATATTGACTGTATATTGGGACAACTAGATTAATTAAACAGTGCTTTAAAAACAACTTGATATACTATGAAATAAAACATTACATTATGAAAGGCAATAAAAATAGGCTATATGAAGACTAAATTTTCTGCTAATAAAAGCAGTGCAATAAAAGAAGGTTCGTGGCAGTGGCATCGTATCTTTTAAAGATTTTTTAAAAATGTGTTTGAGACAGATAGTTTTAAGTAAACGAGATATCCCGCATATTTAAAAAAAAAATACTTATGATACATAAATCTATGTTATACACACCCCAAAACATCACGTGGGAAAGTAGTCAGATATTTAATATTTGAATGAATGAAGGGTTCTTGGCTAGAATAAGATGGTGAAATACAGTATGTAGAAGTTTACAGCATTACAGTTTTTGTCTAGTTGGGATAAAAGAGAGTATGGCTTCTTCACTTCAAGCCCTGGTGATGGGACACTTAGAAGTGCATTCCTGAAGGTTGTTTCTTATGCTGTGGAATTACATTTCTGAATTGAAGATGGAGCAGATGGTGATTCCATGAAATGTGGATGGTCAGAAAATATCCTGAAAATCCAATGTGGGTATATTTTTTGTTTGATTTATTTGAGTAATGAATCCAAGGGGAAATTTTTTTTTTTTTTTTTTTACAAGGTAAAATAAATGTCCACACAGCATGTGCACCAAATTATACAGTAGTTAGAGCAGGCAGTTAGTCAGCGGGGCTTTAGAAGAAGCGTAGGCACACTGTGTCATCAAAGGATGTGTAAATCAGACAAGAAAATGGTAAATTTAGACAACCAGCCTCAGGCAAGTCAGATGGGCATCATGTCACTCCCCATCTGATAATTGCAATAACAGAAAAATAAAATGTTTTTAAATGTATACACTCGTTGTCTGTTTGTATTGCTTTCACCCTATGTTGAAAACAACTGTGTGGTTAACAAAACAGGAGCGGTCGGGAGGAAAATCACTGGAGCATGGAGTAAAAATCAGCGGGAGAGTTCGGGTGTGGAACAGAAACCTGCAGGAGTGGGATGGAAAAAAAAAGTCCTGTGTAGACCTCTAACAGGATGGATGATCATAGTTCTTTTTGACACATTGTACAGTTTTTGCAGTGACTGTAACTATTGTTTATATTGAAATGGTCCCTCATCTGATTTCCTCAAGACTTCTTTACGTGTGCACTTCAGTGTCGCAGTCTCGAGGATCATGTGACATGCAGCGAAATCTACAGTGCACGTTAAATCCAATGAAACAGTATTTCATTTTGGATGACTGTATGCAGTATCCCCCCGAGTCCACTCGAATAACTATAATTTCCTGACACCGTTTTCCACTCCAATTTAAAACAACAAGGTGTAGCAGCCTGGTTGGATGAAGCAAATTTGCTTTGTCTTCCTTTTATTCCTTTCACAAATTTTGACTCTACAACAAACCGTAAAAACTAAAACAAGCAAATAAAACAGTATGGGTATTTGCTGGGGGGGTTATACAATAAAATTGGCTATTTTACAACAAAATCACTGTGTGAAAGGCTCCTTTAATGATGATAATTCATCACTGTTTATTTCACACATTCGCACAGTCCAGCTGACTTTTATTCTGACAGTGATCTCCATTTGATGGAAGTAAGCAATGGCGGTTCTGGCTTATTTGGTGTCTTAGGCTTGATTGGAAGTTGTAATTTCACAAGCCATGAGAAGGATTTGATATCTCAGTTAATGGAATAGTATGGAACCATAATCAAAGACAAGAGGACAGATAATGTTACCTTAAGAAATAAAGAAGGGGTGTGGGTCCAGCTAAGCACCAGCTTTAATGAGTCTGCAATTATCAAAGACAAGCTAGATTTGATGAACTTGAAAGACTAATGGAAAAACTTAAAAGCAAAAAAAGATGCTGCCCAGGAGGGAAGAGAAACTTTTCTCACAGGAGGAGGTCCACTAGCAAGCGAAATGGATCTGCTGTCTCAAAAAATCATCCAGATCATCCTGCAACAATAGCCTATCTCTCTTATCTATCCATTTTTGATGATGATGCTATTGCGGACTAGCCAGGCCCACCAACATCAACCTACAAAAGTATGTCCCTACATTTCAGTTATGAAACGGAAAATAATTTAGTCATTGTTGGCTTGATAACGCCAAGATCATTTCCTAAAATATGTTTGTTTGTCTTTAGAGACTGGAGGTGTGGGTTCGTATCCCACTTCTGACACCAAAACCTAAGAACTAACGTATTTCATATCAAACATATACGTCACGTCCAGATAAGGTAAAGAATGATTCTATTGGTTAGTCAAGTAGAAGTGTTTCTTTGCTGAACTATATACAGTATAATGATGTGTTGAACAATAAACATTGAAGAATGATCTGATATGCTCTGGTGTGTGTGTCACTTCTTTTTTCCCTCGCGAGTATCCAGATTGATACAGCGACTGCAGACCTGACTTGATACTTAGGGGCCAATTCTAAAAATCCCCTACAGATACAAATAATGGAGATTTAGCATCTGTGTTTCTTGTGCGCATGCCACAAATGTACGCGCCAGCGAACCGATACCGTGTGCTTACAGCACCACTGCTAAATATGTCAGCGAAGGAGATGCTCAGCATCCAGGGCCCTCGAATAGCAAAATGCCAAAAAACATCTTAAACGATTAGCATTTTGAATTATTACAACTGGTGAAAGATCAAATATAAAATGAAATTAATGAAATCTAGAGAAATGGATGAAAACAGTCTAATTTCAAATGTAAAATGACAAGTAACAGTGATCAAACAATATTTTGTTTAATGTTTATTTGTTGAACAGTACTATATGTAAAGGATATTTTTTCTGACTGTATTGTTACATTAATTTATTACTATTACATAAATTGTAATAAAGAACAAGGTAACCATTTTAAGTTGGTCATCTTATTTGTGCAAAGGATATTCAAGCAACTCATTTAAATTAAAAATGTTTTCAATCAATGTTAATTATTAATTGCATTGAAAGTATATTGCAGTGCATTGATATGTCTGTCTCTCTCTCTCTCTCTCTCTCTCTCTCTCTCTCTCTCTCTCTCTCTCTCTCTCTCTCTCTCTCTCTCTCGTGTTTACATATTTGACATAATTTAATGCCACAACACAAATTATGCAGTAATGCGCTGCACTCCTGCTGTGCATCCTCTCAGTCCTCATTTGGGTGATCCTCTTCAGACTCCTGTAGCTCATCTCCAAGTCTTTTCCCAAAGTTATATAATAGTGCCCCTGCAACAATGACCGTCAGTGTGGTCTCAAGCTTTGTTCGAAGCCCATTCTGCATGCAAGGAAACCTTTTTTTCCAAACTCCAAACACTCTCTCCACAAAACCACTTTCTGTAATGTAGCAGGAGTTGTAGCGTTTCTCAGCTGGTGTTATAGGTTTCGGGGGGGGGGTCATCAGGTAGGCACATCAGGGGTAGCCATTACCGCCTACCAGGTGACCCTGGAATGCATGGCTTTCAAGCAAAGCACACAGGCGCTATTGTCTAAGATCCTGCTGTCATGTGTTGATCCTGGCCATCGAGCCACAATGTTGGGGATTTGGGCCTTCTCATCATAAACAACTTGAACATTGATGGAACAGTATCCCTTCTTGTTGCGAAACAACTCTCCATTTTCTCCACCAGGGTTCTGAATGTGGGTGCAGTCAATCGCTCCTATAACTCCAGGAAAACCAGCTCTTGTATAAAATCCAGCCGATGCTTTTCCTGTCGGTGCAAATCTTTTATACTGATTTGTCAGAGTTGCAATAGCTCCTGATACCCTTCCAACAATTCTGCTAACAGCTGACTGAAGGTATATGTACCTACAATGTAGTTTTACAGCAAAAATATCTTCTTTAATGTAAAAAGTATGATTTTCTGTATAATTAACAGTATAAATTTATATTATGTTTAACAAGAGATTACATGTAAATAATTTTTAAAATTATGGTAAAAAAAAAAGTAATCAGGCGTTCCCAGAATTCCCTGCGTGACCCAGTTCATTTTATTATATTTTATGGTAATAGTTATGTGTCTTCTTGTACATTAGTTATGTACATTGGTGTGTTCTGTGCTATATTTGATGTTACATTATTTTAATTTCACATGTGTTACCCTGATGGTGTTTAGTGTTTGTGTGAGTGACACTGAGAACTGTCTCTTCATGTTTATTGGTCATTGCTCCTGAAAGAGCCACTATTAGTGAACTTTTTGTCATCGTGTGCCTTTTGGTAATTACTATGGTGGTTAACAATGCATTATAATGATTCAAAAGGTTAATACATCAAGTTTTTTTTTTTTTATCATATTAACGGCGGTAATGCACCATAAAATATGCAGGCATCAATACATCCCATAAAGCCTGAAACGTGGTTACCATATTTTTTACGGTGAATTTCTGGCAACCACAGCTGCCAGTTTTTTACCGTATATTTAACAGGATTTTTTTTACTGTGTAACTCTTTGAAAATTCCTCATTGTCATAAAACTCAGCAGGGTTTAGTCTGTCCATTATTTTTCTTCGAGGTACCCATTGTCCCCAATCAACCAAAAATTGTTGCCATTTTCTATTTTTAAACCTCCTCAGCTGCAAGTTTAAAGTTAATCCTTAACTGAAATTTAAATCTGAGTTTAAAGTAATGGAGCAACAGGATTAAAGTAAATCTAGATTTACTGTGAAATTTAAATCAGGATTAAAATGATGATTTAAATTTAACCATGATTATTTTTAAACAAGTTTTAAAGTTTGGTGCTACAGAATTATTAGATAAACCTTGATTTAATCTCAGTTGAAGGTTAGCCCTTATTGATGCAACCCAAAATATAGTGTTTAAAGTGTGTTCAGAGAGAAAGTGAGTAATATTAACTATTTACAGTTATTTGTATAACATTCTCAAGGGCTCCTCAGACAGTATTATAAGAGATCTAATGTCCAGTTCTTCAGCCAATTGATATTGATATTAACAGCCCTGAATTTTATTTTATTATATGCTGTATTACATAATTCTATCAGGAAGACTCACAGACTTGAGTGAAGTTTAAGATGACGTTTATTTGATGAATATAAATCAGAAATCTCTATTCGGCGTAGGACCCATCTGGCGGTCCAAATAAAAAGAATTTGTACTCATATCCTTCCGGAGATAGGAGGCAGGGGCGAGGAGCCTACCCCCGTGCAGGACGGGACTCAACCGGTGGTGGTGGGGTGGTGGAGGTTGCCGTGTTAGCACACTGAAACAGCAATGTGAAAGATTGTGAGCAGACTTATAAAGCAATGGCTTACATGTGATTGGATAGGAGTGACCTAGCTAATTGTGCGATGATGTACAGCTGCTAGTCTTCCCGCTAGAACTACTCTGCGCTTACATTTACACTAGTCATTGTTTACTATTCTTTGTTTCAGACCACACACACAAACCACATTTACATATACCAGCTCATCTCTGCAAAGAATGTAAAGAGACATGAGTCAATGAGATCAGCCCCAGCACTCAGCATGGTATAAAAGAGATTCATTGTTGTGCTCAACATCATCCTGGCTCTCCAATATTGCCCATACATATGTTTGTATAACAGTTTTTCTCAGTCAGTTTTTCTCAAGCAGTCTTAACATTCTCTAAACTGTTTTATGGGACATCACAACTGTCAACAAAATGTAGTAACTCACCCAAAACATTTAATTCATGCTTCAAACCCTTGTTATTGATTCAGTAAATTGGCCGATGCCACCAAAATGAAAATAAATTTTGTCATTGTGTGAGCCGTACTGGTCCAAATTTTTAGATGTTTTTTTCACCATGACAGACAACCCTGGAAATTATTGTTATATACAAATTTCTTTTTTGTTCAACTTTTTTTGTTGACACTGACTGCTTCCTGTACTATACAATGTCTGTTTTGTCTAGCTGAATGCTATTGTGTATCACACTGAGCTTTTTAGATACCGATTTCAACATAGGTAAAAGTTTATTGGGAAAATTCAATACTGTACAACACTGTAGTATACAGAAAAAGGATATGCACTTTTGTATGTATACAGTACATTAATTTTGTAGCAAAGTGTTACATGTAATCAGAGAATTCACATTTGCATGTCCATTTATACACATTTCTTACATGTAAAGTCATATATAGTGAACAGAAAATTGCCACAAAATGAAATCCATGCAAAAAAAAATAAAAAATACAATGAGAAAACCTGTGGTAGTTCTGTAAAAAACAATAAATCGTACCTCCTCTCAGTATGTAACACTACAAGTTCCCATTTTCTTGGTGGACATCCTGTCGCTCATGTTGGTCTGGCCAGAGATTTGGCAGACAAACATTACATGTCATAGATATTTATGGAACATACATGTATGTCTGACAGATTTTGATAATTGAATGGATAATTTTGCATGTGATGGCTCACACGATGAAAGAATGTTTAGAAGTTGTGAAGAGTATGACAGTTTCAATGAGGATCAACTCGTCATTTTTTATCTGTAAGCCATGTGCATTTAGTTATTGTGCTAATTATAGTCAATTGTATTTACTCTTTTGCACACATCAAAACACGTGCAATATGCTTAAATGCATAAGAATTCAAAATTCAAATCTAACTGTGGACAGAGATTTGAACTAATTGTTTTGAAAAAAAAATCTCATTTGAGAATTGATCCAAAGCTATTGAGAAAAACTGTAATAAACCTGTTCCAGTTTATCCCTTCTCCTGCTTCAATGTTTTAGTCGCACTAGCTCCTTGCTGTCCCACTTGGTCTCCGCTATAATCTACAGTGGCCGTGAAGTGCAAAAAATACAAAATAACTCAACGTCAAATCCATAGACAAAATAACAATTCAGCAACAAATCATAAAACACAACAATGAATCCAGAAACGACATAAATACAACAGCAATCCAGAAAATACAACAGCAATTCAGTCTAATCTGAAAGGGTATGTACTATAGCTTCTCACCTTATTGGGTGTGAATGAAGTCTAGTCCTTTCTTCAGGATTGGTTCAGTGATTATATCAAAATCCATGTCAAAAGTTCATAGACTGGTGGGGTCTGGGCCTGACTATCACCCCTGAAGTCACAAGTTCGAATGCAGGGCATGCTGAGTGACTCCAGCTAGGTCCCTTAAGCAACCAAATTGGCCCGGTTGCTAGGGAGGGTAGATTCACATTGGATAACCTCTTCATGGTCGCTATAATGTGGTTCGTTCTCGGTGGTGCGCATGGGGAGTTGAGCGTGGATGGCGTGAAGCCTCCACACGCGCTATGTCTCTGTGGCAACCTGCTCAACAAGCCACGTGATAAGATGCGCAGGTTGACGGTCTCTGACTCAGAGGCAGCTGGAATTCGTCCTCCACCTCCCCCCCAAAAAAATTCTAATTTACTCAGTGACTATCTTGACTAAGATCCCAGGCTGCTATTGTCTGTAATAGGCATGCAAGTACAGTCCCTATCAAGAGTACTTGAATGAGGAAAGACCGAAATCTCCAGAAGTATTGGCACATTACAATAACATATTTCAACAATAAAATCTGACAAAACTCGTATCATAACTTTTGCCTATTTAGCTCAAATCCTGCTAATGTGGGACTGCCATTCATACAGCCACCATATTGAGTGTTGTAATTTCTTGCATCCTTTTTTCTACGAGCAGCATTTAATAATGAATAAAAGATTTAAGCCAAGGTTGTTTCATGAGACGAAACAGCGTGAGATATGCTACTGTATATAATTTTTTATTCAATAATTTTTCTACTGTTCAAATGTATTTAACAATTTAAAGTGTGAGATATACCCTAAAGCAAAAGAATTTGCAAAAATACTAACATGATTACATCCCAATTATTTTAATTAGTTTCAAATGACAGTTTACATTTCAGATCTTGTTGTGATTCAAATCATTCTCATTCTCAACCATCAATTCTAATGAAAATGATGTATGTATTAGTTTAATTGTTGTCCTTTTCCTTCTCTCGCCCTCTCTCTTTTCACTCTCTATCTAGGTCATCGGAACCGCAGAGTGTCTCTGTAGCAGCAACAGCTTTTTCCCTCTCTTAAAAAACAGAGGTTTGTTTCGCCAGACTCGCTTCATCAACATGGCGAAGTTGAGACCATTATCGAGAAAAGCAATTGAAGCGTTCAAGATCCATAAAGGGCGACAATAGTTCCCCTCTCCCTTGATGCAAGTCAACATGTTCACGGTGAAGTATCAAACCCCTTTAATTATGAAAAACAAAATCCTTTGTTGATTGCCGACACCTGGCCGACAGGTTGCCCACAGGGACTTTCAAGAGGTATTACCAAATCTCCCACAAGTGGCTGTGTCAAAAGCCTTCTCTGTGGGATTTGCATGAATACAGTTGATTATTCACCGAGAGCCAAACTATGATTACAATCAGACTGTATTACGGTGATCAACACTGTTTGACATTCAATCAGGTGTTTTAATCGGGGGAAAGAATGATAACAATCAGGTTGTTAGTGCCAAATAGAGTCTTCTTGCCAGAAATACACACCATGTTTACTACCAACCGTGATAAGGCATATGAAATATTAAAAAAGACATTAACCTTTTCGGTCTTCCGTAGTTCTCTGTTGATGCAAGGGGGGTTGGGATGGCCTATGAAAACTTCTGTTCTACCGTTCTGTTCCACTTCACAAGACAAACAGGGAAGAGGTATCTGGAGTTACATACAGTACATTAAAGCCAGTTGGATTCCTGTTATGTAAAATGCTTTTCATATTTGTTTCTGCGTACAGGGAGGCAAAAGTTTCAAGTGCCCGAGGAGCACCAAGGTAAAACCTAACAGTGAAAAGGACAAAAGACAAAAATAATGTGGAGTTATTAGTTCTACACTGTTATTATTGCTTATGCTTTGGGTTACTGTAGGGATTTTAGAAAACCCATAAACTTAAGTAATAATCTTCAAAAAGTTTGTGCAATGGACTTTAATGATACCTTAAACTGTACAGCTTATTGAGGAAAGGTGTGCCAAACTGATGAGGTTTTTAAGGTTAAAGGGATAGTTGACCCAAAATGAAAATTCTTTCATCATTTACTCACCTTGACATCCCAGATATGTATGACATTCTTTTGTCTGCTGAACACAAACAAAGAGTTTTAGAAACATATTTCAGCTCTGTGGGTCCATACATTACAAGTGAATGGTGGCCAGAACTCTGAAGGTCCAAAAAGCATTTAAAGATAGCATAAAAGTAATCCATATGACTCCAGTGGTTAAATTCATATCTTCATACCCCATATGAGTGGTGTGGGTAAAAAATGTAATAAAGATTTAAGTAATTTTTTTACCCTAAATTCTCTTCCTGCCCAGTATGTGGCGATTTGCACAAAGAGTGTGAGTCGCCAAAAAACTAAAGAAAAAGAATGTGAGTGTGGATAATTTTTTGGGAGAAAAATTACTTAAATAGTTAATAGTTTCTCAGCCACACCTATCATATCACCTATGAAGAAATTTATTTATCCACTGGAGTCATGTGGATTACTTTAATGCACCATTTATGTACTAAAAATCTTTGTTTTCAGTAGAAGAAAGAAAGTCATACACATCTGGGTTGGCATGAGGGTGAGTAAATGATGAGAGAATTGTAATTTTTGGGTCAACTATCCCTTTAATTCTCAATTGAGTTTTAAATTAAAAAAACCTACCTCTCTCAATAAACCTAAACCTAATCGATGGTGTCATAAAAAGCATGGAAAAACCTGATTGCCGATGCAACTACATCATTATGAAGAGCTTCTATGTCACTTTTGTCTCACGTGTCGACTCACGTGCTCTTCAGGACTTGTACCCTGGTCTTTACATCGCAAGTGCAACGCTCTATCGGTTGACCTTCCGCACAATACAAGCTTGTAAATTGAGTTGGTTATGTAATGCAAACGTTATAATGTATCGCCTAACAAGTCAGGCACTACAGTCAAAGGTATTGATGTCATAAGATTGCGTTGTGTCACAAATAGGGTGAAAAGTAAGTGCTTATCTACTGATAATCTGCAATCTTACTCCTGAACTGTGTCTAAGTGAATAAAAGTCGTTGTTGTAGCGCCTCGAGTGTTTCTTTCACCAGAAAATTGCCATTATAAGTACAACGAGCCATGTAAAAATGACACGGTTGTCACCTAGTAACCAGCTATAACACCCTAGCAGCGTGGTAAAAACCACTCAAACACCTTAGCACCTGCATAATGCCTTGTCAATCACCCAGCACACCCTAGCATCATTGTGGCACATTTGACAAGGAAACCACTGACATTTTCAGTGTTCAGAGTAGATCACCAGAGCTGGCAAATCAACTTCCAAAATGTCACGTGGGTTGAATCACAATTCATACGTCTGTGCTTTTAATGGCCATGAAACCAGAAGGTCACCAGACAGCCATGAAAACCCACTGGGCTGACATGGAAATGCACTGAAATTCCTTGACTTGCAGGCTAAAAGTTTGGACATACGCAGTGAGAAACCCTCTCTGAGCAGTTCTGTTTTCTTTTATGTTGTGCATTGTCTAAATTGCTGTTCTTGCAGGCCAGGTCACGCTTGTGTTCACCGGAATAGGACTGTGACCCGAGTGCGCGCACCAGTTCAACTCGCTACTTTCTCACTGCTGACCCTGTGCTGACAGTTGCTGGGCGAGGCAAAGGGAAAATTATGAATGGGCGTGGTGTGTGTGCATGTGTGTGTGTACTGATGATTCTGCAGCAGAGGACATTGTGTCCATTCCACCACACACACACACACACACACACACATAAGCCCAGAACCAAACAAGACACAGGGGTCAGTCGTTTGTCCCAACAGTGTAATCTGTCCCCCAAAATTGGGTTTGATAACACATCAGCTATGGCAGCAGTGGGCATAATAGCTTCCTCATGGCCAGTGCTATTACCTGTGCCCATTTATTGCCAGATGTCTCACTTAGAATCTGATATAGCACCTTCTCTGTAAGTGAAAAAAAAATTGTGTCATCGTCTACTCACCAACTTTCTTTTTGCTTTTTAATAGCATGAAAGATATATTGAGCCCTATCTGTCAGCCCAAATTACATAACTCCCACAATAACCCGCCCAGCAATGACAATCGAAGACATTATCATGAAAGAATTTGTTCCAGAAGAGTTTTATCTAAATCACAAGAGGTCATTAAAACTTCTTCAACTAAGCTCTCTTGAATAAAACTTTATCAGACTACAACATAATCTTGCATACATAGAAACTCCACTTGTGTTTTATAGTGCCATTGCCTCCCCCTATTCAATAAAGCAATGATTTCAAGAGATATATGGCTATCTGTGTTTCAGCGATATGCCTCTTTCCAATTTTAACACATACCAATCCCAGTTTTTCATATTGAGCTCTCATTTACATTTTCCAAATATATTTTTCATTGCTTCATATTTTCACATCTCATTTACTGATCTCATCTTCAGTCCATTACAACAATGCAACAAATTTCCTTATTCTGTACATATTTTGACTTGCACAATTCAACATTGACGAATGAGTCTTAGTATTTTTCGATGTATTGTGTTTTCCTCTTTTGATACAGTTAGAGGAGGCTAAGGAAAACCTCAGTTTTACTATAGCTTTGTTCAAATCTGCACTGTTTCTGCAACAGACATTAACCCTTTAAACTTGGATGGGCCTGCCGAGAAAAAAATCATTATCAAATCAGTCTTGACCAGCACAAAATAGGTATATTTTTAAAGCTTTGAAGCTGTACCTTACAATGCATGTAGGCTTTATGACTAAAACTGAACAAGTACTTTAAAATTTGCAGATAAATCAGAAGCATTCAGTTTTTATAATTGATTAATTATTTTTGCACTGAACAATTTATTGTAATTGGCAAAACATATCATATGTTGTTTTAAAGCTCTCAAAGAGTAGAATACAACCTTCCTATATTAAAGATATAGCGAATAATAACTAAGTATATGTCTTTGACACACATGTTATATGTTAACAGGTGTTGCTTCAATGCCACGTTTTCACTTATAACTTATCATGGAACCTAATATATCACATTCCATTACTTAGAGGAGGCGATCATCTTTAAAACAAGCCCACACAACGTAATCGGATGCAAAGATCATTAGATAATCCACACAGCATATAATGTGGTATCTGGCTAAAAACACTTAAGCTTTCCTGGATAAAATGACTTAATTGGAAATTATGTTGTACGTTGTCCAGCATCATGGAATGCTAAACCAATCATATTAGGATTTAGATTGCTGCAACCATAGGTGGAAGTCATCCAAATATGGGGAGAGAGGATTGTTCACTCTAATTATATGGCCATCAGGAAATGGTACCAAGTACATAACACAGACTCAATGATGTCTTAAATGACACAGAACTGAACTGAATGAGATCTTGTTATTCATGCCTGCTTGCTTTGGAGAGAGAGCATACCTTTTGACATTGTTGTGTAATTAGTTCTTATGTAAATGATTATGTTTTATCTCTTTGGAGAGGCTTTTGGACAACAGGATATATTATTTTTGTAATGCTGTAATTTTGGTTGCTTTGTTGTATCAACACAAAATATTACTCAGCTACAGTGGACATTATTGGGAACAAAACAAAAGCAGTTTTTTGGAGCTACCTTATTTACACTGAGATATATAATGTAAAATCAGAAAATACACTATTTTTTTAGATTTTTCAGCTGTTTCATAATTTATCATAATTTATCAAAATCTATATCATTAAAAATATGAAACTTTTTTTTAAATGATACCAAACACTTGAAAAATCATTTTTTATTTATTTATTTATTATTATTTTTTTTAATCGAGTTATAAGCCTTTAATTTTGGGTATGCCACTGAAACAGGAAATCTTTAAAAACTCCCTCAGAGCTTAAAGGTAAAATGATAACACAAATTGTGCGGATTGTTGAGGAGAGGTGTACTATTTTAAGTGATCAGACTTGAATAAATGTATGCAAAAAATCCATATGTAGGGGCCAGAATATCATAAAGACTTATTTTGTTATATTATATTTGCCAGTGAGCAACCACTCAGTACACCCTAGCAACCACATAACAATATGATGAAAACCACTCCAAACCCCTTAGCAACTGCATAGCAATGCCCTGGCAACCACCTACAACACCCTAGCATCCTGTTGACAAGTTTTGCATGCAAAACGTACAAAATATCTAGTTCTGTGTTCTAAATATGGAAGTGTTTTTATGTTTTAGTTTCATGGTTTATTTTTTTTTTCATAAGAAGAATACTATAAGGATTCAAAGCACACTGCAGTTCCATCAGCCACGTGGAAACCTTCAGTCAAAATGTAGATGCCACCAACCTTTGCAGGACACTACTAGCTGTACATTAGCCATATTAGCCCCTGTCTGACAATTGTGTGTGTGTGTGTGTGTGTGTGTGTGTGTGTGTGTGTAAGTCTACATGTGTGTTTATGTTATTACCTGGCTTGCTTAATGTTCACCTGTGGCTATATTTTATTTCTGACCCTCATTAGGAGCAGTAAGAGCAAACATATTGACTGCTTTTGCTTGAGCTTGGTAACATCAACATCAGTTTTTGGACCCTTCAAATAAACAAACATCATAATTGCACTGAATTATATATTATAATCCCCAGAGATTACTTCATATCTTTATTCAACCACTTTCATGATTAACACACTGTTCAGAAGTCAAGATCTTCTTATAAACTTCTGAGTTTGTGAAAATGCCCTGCTAGCAAAATACCACAATTTCATGATAAATAATTTGTATATTTTCTGAAAACAGTCTGGAGATCAATAGGAGAAGACTTGGCTTTGCAGTGTGTCTATTGGCCCATTGGTATCTTAAAAACACTAATGCATCTACAGTATTTTGGATGAAGCACTCCTCACCCAGCGGCTGTTCATAGGATTCCGATAAATGTGAGAGAAGGCAATTATTATATCTGCTAAGAGCGGCAAAGAGGGGGAGGATGAAAATCTTATAAACGGCAGTGGGATGATTTCAGGGGAAGAATTTATTGCTCAGAGGTTGCTCAGGAGACTTAATTGAGTTCACAATTATGTTCCATTTATGAAGCAATATTATTTCAGTTGTTTCTTCTAAATTCCTTGGGAGAAATAAAAGTAGACACAAATGAGACAACTGTTGAAATACTGTATAGTAAGATTATAGAGTTATAAAATGCACAATATGCAATGACTGCAAATACTCAAAAATAGTTTAAGATTTAATTACATAACAAAATGTCATAGAATTTAACTGAGTAATCTTTAACAAAATAGGTCCCAATTTATATTAGATGTTTTTACCTACTATATACAAAAATTACAATACATACAATACAATTTACTTATTGTGTAACTACCGAAAAATTCGCACAAGATTCACATTTACGGCTACTGAGGTTGAGGTACAGGTATTGTAGGGTTAGGGTTTAGGGTAAGGGTTGGGTTAGGGTTAGGTTTAGGATTGGGGTAAAGTTAACAGTGTTGCTACAGATGTAATTAAATGCAGGTACTTTAATTGTAAGTACAATGCAACAACACTTATGTACATTCTAACAAATGCTTAAAGCTTAAATGCATAGTAAGGACATCTAATTTAAAGTGGACACAACTAAATATTTTAAGTTTTATAAATGTAATTTTAATTAAACAAATAAATTTGATGGAATTTTTATATGAAATTTAAATGTGTAAATTCTAAAAACAAAAATAGGCTAAAATGTTTTTTTTGTGTACATTAACTGTCAGTATGTTGCTGTCAATTTATGTTGTTTTCCTTGGGAAATATATAAATAAATTACAGTAATCAACATTTTAATGTTAAAGTGAAGGCAGAAATACTGACTGAATTCAAACAGAAAATGTTTGTGTTTCTGATAAAATATTTGTTTATTGGGCTAGATTCAGTGTAAGCACATTACAATTTAATATGACATACAAAAAAGAACAATATGTCATTTACAGTATAGTAAACATATACTTTAAGTCTCTATTGCAGGGCTCTTCGAATTACGGGGACCAGATTATCCAAATGAAAACTTGGCGGGGGCCAAAATATTTTCTCTTTATTTTAGCTAAAACAACCTTAATACTGTGCATTTATTCATATTAAAATAGTCACAGAGTATACTGTATTGAATTATAATTGTATGGTCTGGCCATAAATTCCTTCATAAAATCTGGCTGAAGAACAAACAATTATATAATATTTATATAGGAGAAACATTTAGATCTGCTAAAGCCCTCTCACAATATCAATCCACATATGAAAACAATGGCTAATGCAGAATGCATTTAATTGAATTTTTTCCAACAACAACAAAAAAAAAGCTAAAATGTCTATTCTTCCATTTTCTCTATAAAGTATCATCCTATTCAGTGAAGAAAAATTAGCCCTGCAAATATTGTGAATTTGTCCACAATAGTCAGTGCAGGAGCCAGATTTTTGTGTAGGTAATCATTGGCAAAAGAAGAACAAACTGAGCTGATGCTGTTCATGATTGAGAGGGCTGACTCACAGCTGTATAGAACCAAATATAATCAGGATATCTGCAGATTCAGTTTCACGTTATCATTTTTTTTCCAAGCCCTGCAGACCCTGAACCGATGAGACACAATCGTTTGACATATCAAGAATAGTATATAAAAGCAAACTTTTCAGTGCATTTTCTTTGAACATTCAGTTTTCATAATCGATTGCTTTTGTTGCCTAATGTGCATATGTGCTAACAACATTTCTGTCACAACTGCAGTGATCATATTTTACCTCTGTAAACAGACACAACTATGAAAAATACTTCATCAAATGTTCACATATACGGTATGATCTAAAGCAGTGTAACTAAACTATCGTCAGAAAAACTTAAACACGCGCTCAGGTCTAATGATTGCTGGATGCTGTTGCACGTGCCAATGAGCATTGTTAAACTCACCGCTGATTACTGAGGCTTGCGCTTATGAATGCTGAGTTTTGCGCAGAGAGCGCTCTGGCATTTCAGATGGTGAGACAATTTTATAAAAAAATCAGTCGGAGGGCCAGACAAAGATGATTGGCGGGCCGGATTTGGCCAGCAGGCCGCCAGTTGACTAGCCATGCTCTATTTTGCTGTGTATATATATATATATATATATATATATATATATATATATATAAAATAATCATACACATCTAAAACTATGTCTCTCTCCACAACCCCGCCCCATTTCCCAACAAATGACTCCCAGATCCTCAGCCTTTTATATGACACCTCCTCGAAAGCAGCCACCCTCCCTGTTTCCGTGCACCACTCCCGAAATGAGGACGCTCCAGCTGACTTCCATCCCCTTAAAACAATCTTCCTGTCACCATACTGGTCAGAACTCAATTTTATTTTACTCAAACTATGTGTTTATCCCCTATTTTGATGACCGCCCCATCGCTTAAAATACAGAGTCTGTGGTAAAACTAAACCCAAGTGCCCAACACATCACACACAAAACTCCAGAATTCCTGGATCACAACACACCACCAAAAACATTGGTTATGTCTCCATCCTCCGATTGGCGTCATCAGCAGGTGGGTGTGTCTTTAAGACCAATCCTATACAATCTAGAGGGGGTCCAATAGAATATGTGTAAAATCTTTAATTGCATAAGGTGCACCCTTGCATCACTAGATGCAGACTTGACATTTTATAGAATCCTAGTCCACACTCCCTCTTCCAATACCAAGTTTAAATCTTTCTGACGTATCTGCCGCTTTAGGGGGGTGTATGCTACACCCAAAAATAGTGCAGAGCAGGTGGCGCAGCTGTAAATACATCAAAACTGAGATTTGGGTATCCCAAAATGTTGAACCAAATTTTCAAAGGATCTCAACACTCTCATACAGGTCACCAAGTGTAGTAACCCCCCTCACAATCCACTCTGACCAGCAGAAAGTGGACTTATTAACACATAATTTGGGGTTCAGCCATATGCTCGAAGCAACATTTAAATAAATGTCTGAATTAAACACTCTGGACACTTTTGTCCATACCGAGTGCAAATGTGAGATAACGGGTGTGACATAACTTCTCTGGTTAGTTTGATAGAAAGGCTTTGCAATGGCAAAATACAATTTTGGGCAATAAATTCCTGTTCAATACAAAACCAGGGAGGGGCTCTCTCAGATGTCTGAGACCGAATGCATAATAATAAAACAAAATCTTAGGTAGACCTAACCCACCTTTGTCAGTCAGCCTACACTATGTAACTTATTAAAAGGATGCTTATGATTCCAAATGAAGGACTTCGCTATGCTATCAGATTGCTTGAAATAAGAGAGGGGGACATCTATAGGGAGAGATTGATGCAGGTAGTTGAATTTTGGAATACAATTAATTTTAACAACATTAACCGTCCCGATCATAGATAAATGTAATGAAGTCCACCTGCTCACATCGCTCGAAAACCTTTTTATTAAAGGGTCACGACAGTATATTTCTTAAGGGAAAGGTCTCCATTTGCTCATTTAAAATCACTGATGTCCATGAGGAACAATTTAGATTTTAATGAGATCTCATTTGTGATTTTTATTTCCTAAGACATACAGCTGAATAACTCAGGTTTGCACATTGAGCTTTTGAAAGAAGTGTTTTAGGGAATCATCACAGTAAATGATTCCTAACCTCTGGGGATTGTTTTGTTCATTTTTTTTATTTGTTGCTTGGTTTAGGTAAAGACTGAAACATTGCTGTCATTTTCTGTAATGTTCCTCCACAAAATGCAGACAAAAATGTTAATGGATTTCCATCAAAACAGATTATTTACCATGATGTCCCCTTGTTTCAAAGAAAGAGGGAAGAAAGAAAATGAGCTTTGAGGGAAAACCGCTTTGAGTACCCCCACTGTCAGATCTGTTCCTATTAAAGTTTATAGTTGACTGTAGACATAGTTTTAGAGGAATGAATATGCAAGGCTGCTTTTCGAAATTGTTTAGTGTTCACAGAGAATCATCCATCTGTCAGATTAAAACAGATCCTCCATTAACAAATGAAATGAATCGTCCAGATGGCACTAAAATAACATTTCAGTATTGTACCAAATGTCACAGGAGAGTGGTTAATGCTCTTAAATTTTATTAAATATGGGTATATATGATATTGTTTTTCAATAATCATATTTTTATTTATTCTTTTCAATTCAAGGACAATTTGCAACTGCTTCACGCATCAGTTTTTATTGTTTATTTAGATGTATGGATAGTTTAAAATGAAAATACTGTCATTAACTCACCATCATGCGGTCCAAACACAAATGACTTTCTTCAGTGCAGCACAGAAGATGTTAGGCAGAATGTTAGCCTCAGTCACCAAGATTATTTTTATTATTATTATTAATAAGTGACAAAGTTCAAACTTTCAAAGCGTTCTATTTTTTTACATATACAACCAATACAAAAAATACTATGGCTGTATGATATAAGGATAAAATATATATTTGATTTCATATACAGTATATACCATGGTACTAAAATTTTGTATACCATGATATTTACCATGATAGTACTTAAATGTACTTCCAAGAATACCATGGCACTAAAAAATGGCAGTACCATGGTGATTTCTCATTCTTTTTTGTAAGTAAAGGAATTGTCTATGCTTTATTGTTCAATGGTCTATAAAGACTTATTTAAAATATGTGTATTATTTTCCCCTGTCCCTGATGTATTGTTTGGGTAGGCTAAAATAAGAACTTTAGAGATCACATTTAAGAGAAATTCTTTGTCTTTCTTCTGTGTGTGGCTTCCTACAAAACTTATAATAAAGTTAATAAGACAAGAGAGTCGATAAAAACTCTCGGGGTCCATCAGTTTTGAGATATTCGTTCTGAAAATTCTCTGAATGCCCATAAATAGAGCCTTGAAAGAATTTGTTTGCTGTATATAATGAGCCACCATGGGAAAATGCATTTTTAAAAACATTTTATATTACATGCTTACCTTTAAACTAAACATGTGGTGGACAAGGAAACTGATTTATTCCTCCGATTATCATTCACAGTTTAGAATGCTTGCCATTCAAAATCATAACTGACAATGATGAAGACACTGTAAGACAGTGGCCCCAAAAAGGAGCTATTTTGTACCCTTGTCTCTCATTTTCTTTAAAAAATAAGGAAAAATCAAGGTTATGGAGAGACAATTGCAATGGCAGTAAATCAGTCATAAAAAAGGCTGATATATGAAGCTTAAAATTTCATAAAAGCACTATTATAGTCATAGTTTTTACAGTCATTTAATGGTTTTAGCGTTTATGGCGTAACGCCGTCATGGCAATGAAGTTGTAAAATTTGATATAAATTTACACAGAAAAGGTTAGTAAGATATCATATCATATCATACTAAAACCCACTATTGTTCACATCTTGTGGCTACACTGAGTATTTCAACATTTACGGGTTGGCCTCATTATCTTCCATTGTAAGTGCCTCACTGTAACTGTGATTTTTTATTCTTTTTTTAGTGTGGCAAGTCAGGGGTAAATATTGTTTACTGCTTGGGGCCCCAGGCAATTGCCTAGTTTGCCTACCCCATTACAACGTCTCTGCTTGTCAAGCACTTCTCACACACCTTACAGTCTAGCTGATCCCACAAAAGCTCAAACTCTTTTCCAACTATCTGCTGTCCAATGTCTGTGTTTCTTTACCCATTCTAACCATTTCTTTTTGTTTTTCTGTTTCAAAAGTGTTTTTTTTTCTTTGCAATTCTTCCCATAAGTCCTGCACCCCAGAGTCTTCTCTTTACTGTTGTACATGAAACTGGTGTTGAGCAGGTAGAATTCAATGAAGCTGTCAGCTGAGGACATGTGAAGCATCTATTTCTCAAACTAGAGACTCTGATGTACTTATCCTCTTATTTAGTTGTACATCTGGTCTTCCACATCTCTTTCTGTTCTTGTTAGAGCCAGTTGTCCTTTGTCTTTGAAGACTGTAGTGTACACCTTTGTATAAAATCTTCAGTTGTTTGGCAATTTCAAGCATATCCTTGTATATCCTTCCTTCCTCAAAACAATGATTGACCAACAAGTTTCTAGAGATAGTTGTTTATTTTTTGCATTTTTTTTACCTTATACTGACCTTAAGTCATCCCAGTATATTGCATACTGTGGCAACTCAAAAACAAACTCAAAGACAATGTTAAGTTTCATTAACAAATCTAATAGCTTTCAGCTGTGTTTGATATAATGGCAATTGATTTTCTAGAACCAAATTAGCAATTTAGCATGATTACTCAAGGAGTGATGGCTGCTGGAAATGGGGCCAAATTAGATTTGACCAAAAATTATTTTTTTCAAATATAGATGGAGCTGTTTTTACATCAGTAATGTCCTGACTATATTTTGTGAACAATTGAATGCCGCTTTGGTGAATTAAAGAACCAATTTCCTTCCAAAACAGCAAAATCTGTAAATTTGTAAAAACTTTTGGCTGCCAGTGTATGTATAATTTCACCCACTTCTTTTGCTTCATTGCAAGTACTAGTATTTCCATCCGGAAACTCAAAAAGTTTGTTCAGATCATTGCATCTGTCCTACAAGAAATCATGTACATAAAGAGAAGCTCTCTCTACTGACACAAACCAGTGAACAAACATTCACATTGTTTTATCCCAAGAGCCCTTGAGCCTCACATCCTGTGTTCCAAACACAGAATGGTCCATCGCCGCTGCAAGCGCATAATCTGCCCCTTCTGACAAAGAAAAACTCCCAAAGCCTTCGGGGTGGAGAACAATATTTACCCCTGACTTGCCACAGCTGCAAAATGAATGCTCTATTGAAAAACAATAGGGGGTCTGGCGGCGACTTACTGCTGACACGAGAATCAGCAATTTTGAAGACTCCAGTAATTAGCGCCACAAAGACAGAAAGTTACCGGGCATGGAGGAGCCGCTACATCAGCGCGTGCTTTCCACTGACCTCAGCACACATCTCACCAGTGTGAACTTCTAATAAGGATGCTCCTATTTATTTGGGCATTGAGACTGTTTTCCTCCTAACTTTTTCCTCTTCACCAGTCAAGGAAGTGCATAGTTGATTACCTCTCTTTGGACTGTGTCCCAGATACAAAAAAGGCTTAGGCCGGATCTAGCAGCATTTTGGGAGCAAGTTTGTCCCACATACTGAATGGAATTACGGTCCAAATTTGCCCAAAACTCACTGGACCCACAAAAGAAAGTGGCCAAAACTCAGCCATAACTTTCCTGTGTCCTCTGAAACCCCAGAAAGCAGCCATTACTGGACAACAATTACACCAGAATGCTCTGAAATCAGCAGTCAGCCAAATGCTATTTCACACAATGGTGTTACAATTCCACTGCCAGAACCAAACCAGAATGGCAAAAAGTGAACCAGATTACTTTTACTAATTTAGTCAAGCTGCATTATGCAATTCTGGCCTGAAACGCTGTAATCCTGTAGATAAACACAAGATATGTTTGAAGCTTAGTTGATGCACTGCCACATTTGTTTCCTAATTTATAGAATAGAATAGAATAGAATAGAATAGATGGGCTGGTGGAAACGGTTGTAGAGACAATGGAACATATAGGGAAAATGTGAGAAAGTGCAAGTGTGTAAATGTGCAATGCAATAAGATTAACAGTACAATACATACTAATACATTACAGAATGCAAAATACAATATAATACAATACACAAACTGTGATACAGTTCAGACAGATTATAATGTTTGTAATATGTTGGAGTAAAATGTAGGAACAGCCAGTATGCACATATTTTCGTAATTTGGGATTCATGTATTTGGGATAATGTATAGGTTATTCTCATGAAACTTTGATTGATTTAAAAAAGTAATAGCACACCTCTTTATTCAAACCCCTAACCTAAAGTATGAGAGATAGTACTACTGATTAAAAATCATCACTTATAATAATTACTCTCTAATTATTATTTATCAGAAATCTGGTGAATTATTTATGTAAGCCTCATGGAACTTGCTGTTCTGCAAGCCTGACCAGAAATTATCATAAACTTGCAAGATGTTACCAGCTTTCTTTAGACATCCTAGGATCACATCATCCAGTAAGAATCATCATCCGGTAAGAATATTGCTCACTGATTAATGAAAAGACTGTCTTCACTTTCTGGCTTTTTTGCCTAACCAAGCATTATTTTTAGACACTTGTTTTGAATGTCTGGTTTTAAATGTCTCCGCTTTTGTTGATTTCATTCAGTTACTCATCCCAGGAAATCGATAGGATGTGGGGAGAAATAAACATGTATTGATCAGAAAAGGGAAGTTGGACTCAGGGGTGGGATTAGAGAAGACTCTCTCCCTATGAGACTGAGAGTGTACTCCTAGTTTTGCGCACACACACATACACACACACACAGCTACTGATGGCATTGCCAGAGCAGCTTATTCCAAACCAATTCCATATCAGATTGTAAGATTAAAGACTCCTCTAGGATTTATGCCCACAGAGACTTCTGCCTTGGAGTTGGAGTGCAAGTGCAGTTATAGCCCTATATTAAGAGCACAAGCATTAAGAGCTAAGCAATGCCTTGAGTCATAAGCACAAAGTCTATGGGCATGGCCATGAATTTTTGGTATTTTTGAGCAAGCATGTGCTCTAGGTGCAAGTGGGTTTGGCGAAATCATGCGTGCACCACACGAAAAGACCAAGTGCAATTTCATTCTGAGGTTCTTCTCCAGTTATTCCAGCATCTGCATCCTACTGTATTATAGTCCATTCCCTCAAGCACCAACAATTTAAACAAAGACAGCACATTCATAAGAAGTTGATAGTGTAAATGGACTGTATGCAATGAATAACAAGAATAGAAATATGGAATTTCTTTTGTGCATTGACTGCGTCCTTCAATGACATTGACACACGCTCCTTTGGTATGCACTGAAAATGTGATTCTCGACAGAATTTGGAGGTGTGCTCCTTTAAATTATAGAGATATTGACATACAAACATGGCTAGTATTAACAGTGATGGTATCAGAATGCACTTCACTTCCACTGGTCGATTTTGAAAAAATAAATTAATTTATTGAAACACAAACAAAATAAACCAAATATATTTCTAAACTCAAATTACACTTCAAACTAAACATAAATATAATCAAAATAATGAAGTGGTCAAAATAATAATAATAATACCAAATCCAAATATTTTACCCTATTCAACTTCTTCCACTAGCCCCTTTTGAAGTGATTTAAAAATCACACTAAGACAACAAGAGGAAATAACAAAATGGGAGATGGGTGTGAAATACGGGAGACTCCTGGGAAAAACGGGAGTGTTGACAGGTATGGTGATTATACCCACAGTAGCGCAAACACTCCCACCCACGCCCACTTGCGCATTGCGCTGACACGAAAATTGCACTTAGAATTAGCGTTCTGAATGGGTTCATTTACAAGCTGAAAAATGTTGCTTACAGAGGCTTTATGGAGTTAGAGAGACTAGTGCAGTCAGACAGTACACTGGAGGTTAAGTCATTCACTAAATGGTGAGTAATGGGACATCCTATAGCTTTCTAAGCAGCAAAGTCCGTTCACTCCTAAAATCCGAACAAAAGTTCAGTTTCAGGCTGCAGATTATGTTTGGACCACTCAACATGTAGGGTAGACATGGCACCATTACCATTACAATGGTAAGCAGAACATAGATTCAGAATTTATAATGCTACATTTTATTTTAACATGGTTGGCAGTGATTAGATGATGCTGGACATAACTTTGAATCAGAATTATTTCATTTTCAGAAAACCAGCTGTATTGTCTCTAACATCTCAAAAATATGAATAAACAACACTCTTGGAAACATAACAAACAATTTGATTTAAAAAAAATCTGACTTTCTATAGCTTGGTATTATTTAAAATTTCACAGTTTAGTCCTGCTTAGACAATTTTCAGGCACTCTGTTTGATCTGTAATTTATCTTTCTTCTTTTTTCCTTTTTTATGCTTGTTCATTTGGTACTATTTGATACATATAACAAAGGGAAATGAAAAATGCACACAGCCGTCACACTCAGGTCTCAGGAGGTTAAATGTAAGTACAATGCAACAACATGCATGTACATAATAAGTACATAGTATTAAGTGCTTAAATCCATAGTAGTTAAAGACACCTCATATAAAGTGGGTCCTCACTTTGTGAGATGGACAGACCGAAATGTAAGTCGCTATCCACTCACAAATCAGTGAGTGTGGCCAAATATGGCAACTACAATGCAGACTGGATTTCAATAACATCAAACCTCATTGGTTGCTTTTCGCGTGACCAAATGTATTGGTGTCAAACCTGCATCTTATTCACCATATTTGATTTGAGTGCTTTTTTTTTGTAATCTTTTTAGAGCTTGATAGTCTGGAGTCACTATTCATTTTCATTATATGTCAAAAAGCTGTGTGAACACTTATTTTATTATTATTCCTTTTGTGCTTTACAGAAGAAAGAAAGTTGATTAAGTTGAACAAATAATTATTAAAAAAAAAAATTGGCTGAAATATAAAATATAAAAATTTTAAATAAACTAAAATACATTTTCATAAAAATGACCACAAATTCAATTTAGTTTTAGATATACAAAATGTTATACATTCATAATACATTATGCATGCAGTAAATTAAGATTAACAGTTATAGATTAAAAACTACACTGAAAGAACAAATTATAATGACTATAAGAACCATTACAGTCCAGTAAAATGCCAGTAAAGGTCAACAGACAGCTGATGGATTTCAAGAGCTAGCCAAGTCTGTTTGAGCTTAATATTTGCAATGTTTTCCAATTATAAATGACAGACACAGACAAACATACGATGCACTGAATCACAGTCCTACTCGATGTAAACAACCAGATTGGCTGAAAATGTCCTAATCCAGAACAGCCCTACAGAACGAAATGGGGCTGATATCCAAGAGGATCAAACCCTCCCCCTTCTTCTTCCTCTCACCAGCCACGTCCCAATCAGTCCGGCCAACCGATTTATCATCCTCACCTGCTGTAGCTCCATTTATCATCCTTAGATCACATCTCCACCAGACAGGAAATGTTTATTTTCGCTCATTACAGTCACCAGCATTCCCCCTTTCACCAATGCCCCTCCACCCTGGTGTGATACTGCGTACATCTGATCTCATTGCATGTATCCCTGTTTCATGCAGACCATGCACCGATGCCCTCAGCCATCAACCCCTCACTAAGAATTGGACAGCCTCCAGCACCACTCCATTTGCATTTAAATGGCCAAAAAAAATACACATTTCACTGCCCGTTATTGGATTAAACTCCCCCTCCTGTGTTATCTGTTATTAGCAACCGGAAAGGTTAAATGGCTATATTGTCGAGTCACACCAGGACTTGTAATAAAATTGATGTGATGCTGCACAAACTCATATGGAGGGGGGTTCACGGGAATTACCTTCCATTTTATACACCAGCAGCATCCCAATTATTCTGTCAGACCTGCGGTGATTGCAAATAACACCCACTTTTCATACTGAAGTTAACTCACCCGGGCAAGACTGCATTAGAGTTGAATTATGAAGAGCCAATAGGGATTTGTTTGGTATCTCCAATAAAACCCTTAATCCTTGGGAATATGATCAAGAGAAAAGTATTATAACAGTGGATGCTACAAGCTACCCTTGATTGTACACCGTGTAGAGCGAACGGTAAACAACCATCTCCCTGCACTGATAAGAGACACTTGAACACCTTCCACACTTTGCTTCATACAAGATAAATCATTACAGTCCTCTCTCAGTAGGGAAAAAGGACTGTAGTTGGCAACAACATCCCACTTGTTCCCACTTGCACATGCTGCGCAATATTGAAACTATGAGTTTTGAGACCCTTCTGTTTGTACGCAAAACAAACGCTCAATAACTGGTAAATTGGCTGCTGCTTCAACTTTTCATTTGAACATTTGTATTGCTTGTGTTATTCTGCGTTAGTTCACTGTGTATTTCTGGGCCCTAATTACTAGACTTGGTTTGGTCGAGATGAAGCAAAGCTCCTCACAAAGCCTGTATTTCATGGAAAACTGAACCTCTGTCACTGCTGTCCCTGCTGACAAATCAATCCAACACTTTTCTCTATTGCAACAGAGCCTGGGAGGAGATATCGACTGCATCCTTTGGTTTTGTGTATTGTAATATACTTCCATAACAAGGGATCGTTGATATTGAAAAGTGCAAATTGACAGAGCTCCTTTAAAGACCCCATAAAAGTGGAGTTTTGTAGCTTTTAGTCCTTGTATAATAACTTTGAAGCCATCTATATGCTACTCTCCTAAAAACTGACAAAATGATCTTTTAGCAGACTCATTTTGGTCCATATTCCATAGTCCATATAGTCCATATAGAAAAATACTATAAATTATAAATACAATGGACCAAAAGTATTGATGACTCGTCTTGCACTACACAGAATTTTCACCATGATCCCAAAGGAAATCGACATGTTGCTTCCAAAAGTTTAAGTACCCTTGATTCAACCACCTTCTGCAGCATAACTGTTAAGCGGCGTCCCCATCAGCCATTTCTACATCAAATCAAGCATGAACATATTTCCCTCTAGTGCATCTGTTTCTGTTCCTGTAGGAACCAGGAAGTAATCGCATTCTCATAAATAATGGTGAGTGTGATTCGGATGTTACATTTTCGCTCTAAAACAAAATATTTACTCCACTGAAGGTTAAGCCCAAAGTACACTTCGGTACAAGATGTGTGATGCAAATCTCGTCATCAGCAGAGTGCTCGAGCACAGCCTGATTTTTCTAACCGTGCTTCTTTTAACGTGCAGAATACGCATGCGCCTGGAATTATTTGCACTAAATAGTGGGTCCACAAGGTGGCAACACTCACATTTGAGCTGTTGCTATCATGAAGAAGTGCTAGAAGAAGATGTAATTGCCATTTAACATCAGGAGATGAAGGTAAAAATAACAACAGTAGGATAACATCAAGAGCGCATGTGTGAGGAGGACGGGAGATCCCAGCATTTGTAGAACTTGAGTCTGAAGCACTATAATATATTTTTTTATGAGTCTAAATTCCTTTAGAGAAATAGTCCGATGTCTCATAGCAGTTATAGCGTGCGTGCGCTAACCGCCTGTGTATGCGCGCACGGTTATATGGAGTTTTACGAGTAATTTGACGGGCTCGTGTTCGACCGTTCCCAGATGCTGAACGTCAAAAAAAGCTTCAAAATCGAATTATACTTTGGGCTTTATTTTAGGATTGGTAAGGGCATCTAGTTATATAATATGCATTCCTGTTGATTGTATTATATCATTTTCAAGAAAAAATACAACCCACTTTTGGTGGCTCTCTTTTGATAGTTTACCCAGAAGCTTGAGCTCACATGCATCCATACGTTTAACAAAACTTCCAGCTTTGTCCACTGGAGGCAGTGATTTGATTTTCGCAAAACACAGAATTCAGCAGCAAAACGTTTTACCTACATTTGTCCAAATGTAATGTTTTGCGTTTGTTATTTTGTACTTTTTGGTAACCAAAGTTCAACCAAGAACAACAATAAAACTCCCTAAAACTGAAATGTATTGTTCATGAGATTTTTTTTTTTAATAAAGCTCATTTAAGGATATGCACGCAAAAGCATTCTGTTTGTTAAGGGTTGCACAACTACTGATTTGTTATAATCGACTAGTCGAGCCAATTAGTCGAGTGGAATTTTACTTGTTCATGAACGGGTGGACATTTCACTCCACTACCCATAAAATTTTACAGTATACAAAAGAAAGATCTACGTTTGCTACAAGGTAATGGGGTTTAGCTAGTTATTCTGTATGTCATTTTAAAAAATATAGCAACGCTACATGTCATCAGGCATTAAATAGGCTGCTAGGCAGGGCCTGGGGTCTAATAGGTTGCCATTGAAACGCCCGTATGTAGTTTGACACCTGAGGGGTAAATTATGAGCAAAGGTTTGAGCATTGTCTTGTATGTGAATGGACTGGATGAAATAACATCAACCATTATGTTATCTCCTTTTAAGAATGTTTTTATTAGAAATATGTAACAACAGGTTGGCATACGTTGAGCTGTAACATAGTTAAAATGTAACAGTGTCTGAACATGTTTTAGAGTTGCCTGGACTGTAGCTGCTGGAGGTTCCCCCTCCTCTTGCAGCTGCTTATACAGTCAGACACTTGATGTAGCATGCAGGATGGGGATGCATACCGTCATGTCACCGTACTCACACTTAAAGCACTTTTCTAACTGTCACCGAATTGTGTTTTTGAAGGAATGAACAGCATCCAGGTCAGATTTCCAAAAACACAATGTTGTGCTGATCATGTTGTAATCACTATCTAGTGCTAACGGGTGCCTTTTAAAATGATTTTGCATAGCACTAATGTTTCTAGTATATTTTAAAGCCGCTTTGCATACATTGGAGGTTACTGTAGGATCTGTGTCATCTTTATAAAAGTACATTTGAGTCACTTCGCTCTTTCAGTGCAGAGCCATCTGCCTCCACATCCGCTGGCAAGTTTCTGAAATGTAGGATGGCAGGGGAAGGGTTATTTATGTTCATGAGTAAACCAATAACCGATTGGATGATTCAGTAATATTCATAAGGAAAGCGCTACCTGATTGGTCAGAGAAAATATAACCCAACACCTAAACCTAACCATAACAAATCAAAAAGAGCTTTCGTCATTCATATGAATGAGTCTTCCCTTGCCATCCGCTGTATTTCATATAGAAGCATTTTTTAAATCACGTAAAAAGCAACTCGACTATAACTAATGTAGTTGACACTGTCGGCCTGAAGTCGACTAGTCGCGTTTTACAATGGGGTTTCTATGCAACCCTAAGTGTGTGTGTGTGTGTGTGTGTGTGTGTGTGTGTGTGTGCACACGCATGCGTGTAAGTAGTTGTCCATTCCCAATGGAATATATCTGATGAGATCGTGTGAGATTAAATTGTCCGAAGTCTCTCCACCTGATATAAAGTGATTCACACTACATGACAGAGAGCCCAAGAGACAGTAAGATTTATTTGACAATAACACAAAAAGCAAGCACTCCACTGCATTTGCATAAACACAAGGAAGGATGAAAGAATGTTTTACCTTGATTACAGTCACGTTAATATTTCAGAACGCCGAACTGCTGATTAAGACGTGCTGAGTGCCATATGAATTCTTAGTATTCCTAAAATAAAACCACTTTCTATTAGTCCAATTTTATACAGTAACTAGCAGTATTACTGTAATAAATATATTGCAAGTTCATTCTCATAGATAATCATACACTTTATTCACTTTCATTGTATGGAACAAAGAGGCATTGTAAGTAAATAGTGACTGAGGCTAACATACTGCCTTACACCTCCTTTTGTTTTCCATGGAAGAAAGTAAGTCGTACGAGTTTGGAACAACATGAGCGTGAGTAAATGCCAACAGAATTGTAATTTTTGGGTGAACTAGCCCTTTAAATTGGGTAAAATTTGAAAGTGTGAAATTTCAAGTAATGTTTGATTAATTTGGTTGCATGCACAGTACACAGAAGTGCATTTTGAATAAACAATCTGCCTTTGGCTCAATTATTTGTTTCCAAAGTGACAAACGACAAATCTTTTTCCGGTCTTTCACAATTTCTTCAGACACAGACTTATCACCATGAGTTATGTATCTAATAAAACTCTATTGCACCCAAAAACTTTGAATATTTTATGCATTTGTTTCATTCTAGTTAGTTACAGTGGCAGAATACACAGTAGACTCGGTAGTCCATTGTATGAACCATTTGATGGTTAGGTAGCTTTGACGGTTGCTTGTATTATGCAAAGGCACTCTGTATTAAACATTTATGCTTACACATCAGTATCAAAGGTGAAATGAAACCCTTTATTTTGTACTGAGAACCTGAGCAAGAATAGAAACACATTGAAGGAATTGCTACAGGAAATATCAAAGCAACTTTGGCACAAAGTATTTGACAAATAGTAGATTGAAAATGGCAGGCAGGGTAAAAATGCTGACTGCAAAAAAGCGATCTGACACTGACCCTTACTATAGCCACCCACTGGATTGAGTTTGATGTTTCTCAACAGGGGAGAGATTTGATTGGCAGTTAAATTTAAATAAATGACATCTGTTTCATAATCACAGTTGCATACAATACCGCCTCCATGCTTGTTTGCCTCAGGTAAGAGATCAAAAAGCATGATTATTTTCAAAGTCTTTAAAAGCCCTGCTAAAAAAAGCTCAAACCAGCCTAAGATTTTTATTCCAACGTGTTTAGCTGGGTGCTTTTTCACTATCAATCTCTACTTTTACTTTTACATTTTTCTTCTTTTGTTTTTGGTGATTCGCATTCTTTGTGCATATCGCCACCTACTGGGAAGGGAGGAAAATGTCTAGTAAAAAAGGACTTATATATTGATCTGTTTCTCACCCACACCTATTATATCGCTTCAGAAGACATGGATTTAACCACAATTGGTCCCCATTCATTCGCACTGTGAGGACATACCGAGCTGAAATATTCTTCTAAAAATCTTTGTGGGGTTTCATGATGGTGAGTAAATGATTAGAGAATTTTTTTTATTATTATTAGTTTAGTGTGATCGTTTACTAAACTTTTCTGTGTAAATTTCCAATCCAAATTTGGATAAAAATCCAATTTTCCAACTTTGGTGCCAGACCTAATGCGATAAACTCTAAAACCCTCAAATGAACATAAAAACAATGTTTTAATGCACAAGTTATTACAGAAGATTGGCCCCATTCACTTCCATTGTAAGTGCCTCTCTGTAACTTCGATTTTTGCCCCCCAAAAAAATGTAAAGAGTCTAAATTTGTTTTAGTCATTAAAATTATGCCACAAATGCTGTGGACTGAGTTTAACTTGTATTGAACCCTGAATATTCCTTTAATTTATTGTAGTTTTAAAGTAGTAACAGTAACTGTACTTTTTAATGTTGCAGATATGATTACTAAGGCATTTACACAATTTTAAGTGTGCACGCCTCACATTTAACTGGATGTGTTGATTAGCTTCCATTACAAGACCTGATTCAGTTTGCAATCAGAATATTTAGGCCTTTTCTGGTCAATTGTTCAATTACTTTCCATAATTTTTAGCAGATGTAATAAAAATACAAAATACATTACAATGTAAGTTATAAAATAAAATATACATATTAAAATATAAATGAGGATGGATTTATCAGCATTAAAGGCTGAATACTACAGTCATATTGTTGTCAAAGATGAAATGGGTTCTGTGTGTTTGGAGTGATAACTCTCTCTAAAAATATACCAGAACTTACTCAAATGATGCTGATTAGATTACTGGCCTAACTTCTTTTCTTCTTTCTTTTTTTCTTTTTTTTAAATGAGGGCATTAAGTACAGTCATGAATCTTGTTCTTCCCCCCAAATGGGAGTGACGTCAGGGGCAGCACAGGATTAATGGTCATTCCTCCTGCTTTCTCCTTTTTCTTCAGGACTGGGGTTTCTTTTTACCCACAGGCTAATGCAAATTAATATCCACTCGCCCAGAAAATGAGTCCTGCCGAACCGGGCTCTCTTGGCCCCGGCAGATGCCGAAAGAGAGTTGCGAAGAACAAACACTTCATTAACCATTTCTTCCCGCATTAATGGAAATAAAAGGTATTGATCCCAGCCGCAGACTGGATGGTGGATGGTGGTAATCAGTTTTTTACTTCACTGTTTATTAGCAGAAAAGGAAGTTATAGAGTTTTGAGAACAAATAGAAACACTGTTCACGGTGAAATTGTCCTTGATATGATTTTCTTCTCTATCACTCATCCTTCCATACTGGTTACCAATGTGTAAAATGACAAACGACCAAGTTTCAGAACACTTTTGACCCCTGCAAGGTTAAATGTCTGCATTGATTGGTAGCTAAGAGGCCGAATTTCATCATTGTCAAACTAAGAACAAGAACTGTAAGTAACAAGCACATGAGTTGTTGATACTTTTGGGAAGCTTACATCTACATCTTGATGCATATAAAAAGTTCTATAGACACTTTATGCATAAATTACTTGGATATGGAAGCCTTCGAGTAATAAGACTCTCAAATCTTTCATGATTAAACAGAGCAATTCATTCTGTCCATCAACCTTTCCTCTTTCCTCTTGATGGTTGTTAGTTTATTTATGAAATTTCCCTCTTGCATATGCTAACTGGGCCAGGCTCGTGCTTTTCAGGAAGTTGCACAGATGGGGAGTCGCCTCAGGCAGATGTGTCATATTATCTGCAATTAAACAATGCCCAGTCCAATGCCCACGATGCTGTTTGTTAGCAGTAATTTTGGGGAAAAGAAGGCTTTGGAAATGCCAGTGCATGTTTAACAAATTAAAAGTGTGTTATGCACTTAGGCTTGTGTGACTTTTGCGTGAATTTATTTTTCTTCAAAATAACTGCATCATAAGAGTCATTCATTCGGGAACTGCACTACTGGTCAAGCTGTTGATTCAAAAGAACCGGTTGATTTGTTTGGAAATCAGACTACTGGTCACGCTGTATGTTTCGCACTGTAGATTCAAAAGAAACGGATTATAAGAGTCATTCCTTAAACTCTGGTGCATTCTTGGACAGCTGCCTGCAATTTTTCACACTCAAAAACTCACCATTCACAGATACTGTGGACTAATTGCAAAATATTGGGCTACTTTTTTCAGTACACACTCAGTAAGCCCAAAAAATTAATTGTTCATAAAAAATATTGTATATGTTATGTACAAACATAACACATATTTTATGGTGAGCAAATATTTTACAAAAATGTTTTTCCTCTATCACCTTCCATCACAATATGCAGATCTGAAATGTAGGTGGCGCTCTAGCGTATTTTAACCCTCACAGATGTGCTCGTCCATAGACAGTCAGTCTAATTTTCAGTTCATGCCCCACCCCCATTGTTTCATTGAATATCTCAGCCTATGAGTGGGCTAGAAGCTCAATCTAGGAGTCATCAGAAATCTGAGATTCTTCCTTTTGCAGTTCTATAAAATGCATTTTATCACAAATAGTCTATAACATATTTTTCTTTTCTTTCTTTTTTTTTTAAATTCCCAATGCACTCTATGTCCTCGTGGTGGCGTAGTGACTCGTCTCAATCTCGCAGTGACTCATCTCAAGCTCAGCTGCCTCTGCGTCTGAGACCATCAACCCACGCATCTTATTACGTGGCTTGTTGAGCATGTTACCATGGAGGCTTCATGCCACCCACTGCGGAATCCACGCACAACTCACCACGCACCCCACCGAGAGCGAGAACCACATTATAGCGATCACAAGGAGGTTACCCCGTGTGACTCTACCCTCCCTCACAACCGGGCCAATTTGGTTGCTTAGGAGACCTGGCTGGAGTCACTCAGCATGGCCTGGGATTTGAACTAGCGAACTCCAGGTGTGATAGCCAGCGTCTTTACCACTGAGCTTCCCAGGCCCCCTTTGATGACATATTTTTCTGATGATTTGTAAAGCATGCATTTCCTGCTGGACTGCATATTTTGTTTAAGACATCTGAGATATAACATTGGAATGTTTGTACAAGCAAGCTCAAAGACAAGTTAAAAAATGGCTTATTTTGTAGAAAACTGTCTGAGATAAAAGCATATATAAGGTTTTTGGCTACTAGGAGCTTACAGCTGCATTAATCAGTGCATAAAAAAGACGTTTGTATTTGATGTCTTACAGAAATCATATTTCACTTTGTGATTCTATTGAAAATCTTTTGAACTGTAGTATAAGGGCAGCAAAATAAATGAGAGCTTTCATTTTATATATGTTCATTTAAGTGCTATGTGAAAGACTTTTATATTCACATTCATATTTATACATTTCTATATTTTGTTAATTTGTGTAACATAAATGCAAAGTGTATGGTAATCTATAAAATGTTCATATTCTAAGCTTTCAGATGATACCCCATATGCCTGACATACGTATCTGGGACTTTAATGACTTTAAACCCATTTTGTGATAAATGCCCCCATATACTATATTGTACGTGTTTTGTGTTTTGTGTCATAGATTCAAAAGTACTGTCTCATAAGTGTCATTAATTCCTGAACCGCACTACTAGTCTAGTGTATCTAGTGTATCTAGTGTATGTGTATTCTACATTGTGTGTATTGTGTACATTTGTTATGTAAATTGTTGTGTAGGTATGTGTACATTTGTTATGTAAATTGTTTTGTGTAAATATGTTGTTTATTGTAAAGTGGTTTATGTCTCGTCACTGTCATGACTGCTATGTTACTCGGAACTGCACACAAGAATTTCACCTACTGTTGCACTCGTGTACACAGTAGTGTGACAATAAAGTGATTTGATTTGATTTTGATTTGATTTAGTCACCCTGTTGATTCAAAAGAACGGGTTCAGAGGAGTCATTTATTAAAGAATCGGGCACCAACAATCACTGAAATCACATTTTTTTCCCTATTTTGATGGTTGATGTGAACATTAACTGAAGCTCCTGACCCGTATCTGCATGATATTTAATGCATTGCACTGCTGCCACACGATTAGCTGATTAGATGGTCGCATGAATAAGTAGGTGTACAAGTGTTCCTAATAAAGTGCTCAGTGAGTGTAGACCGCTTTTATAGAGCTTTTTTGTCATTTTGAAGCTTGACAGCTCAGGTCCCTATTCACTTTCATTATATGGAAAAGAAAAAGAAAAAAAAGTTAAAAATGTACAATTTGTGGCCCACGGAAGAATGAAAGTCATTAGTGTTTGGAACATCATGGGTGTGTAAATAATGAAATGGGATGAAGTTTTGAAAGCCTACAGTCTTCCAAAGTACCACTATTTCATTGCCACTCTCTAAATACAAATTCTCCTGAATTCACAAACGTGCAAAAAATAAAATAGTGACTTACATTTTTCCAACATGGTTAATTGAGCATTTTTCACAGTCCCATGATTTACCAAGCATAGGTACTGTGAAACATGACACAGTGGCATGTTTCCTTCTCAATTTAATGATCCCTTTTTTGCTTGTCAAACAGGAACAATACAGAGGCAGCGGCACAATTTCCTGTTGTGAGGGACTAAAAATACCCCCTACCTGCTGAACTAGACAGATTCAGTTAAAAAGGAGTACAAATAATGCCGCAGCTCAAACAAAGCTCAAAAAAAGCACATGGATAGTAGTTGTTGAGTGTGCGTTCGTACAGTATATGTAAGTGACCCTATACGCATATGTGTGTTTGCATGAGGAGCCACAAATAAATGTGTTACCGTGCATGTGGCTATTTTCACAGGTGTGAATGCAATGCAAAAGACCCTGGGAGTTCACGGAGAGAATTTCTCTATAGAAAATACTCTGCTAAAGCCCAGTGCAGAATGGAGTTATAGGAGAGCTGTTTGTTAAAGCACTTCTCCCACCTTTTCTCATTTGGTGAGCTTGAAATTAGATTCAGCCAGTTACCACCATCAGTTTTCAGCAGCCCATCCACCTTCTTTACTCCATGCATTCTAATTTGATTTTCTTTCATTCCACATTCATTTTCTTCTCTCTCTCTTCACTCCCTCTTAAACTCCTCAACATTTCTGTCTCAGCAGTCCAATTTAATTCCAATCAACCCTCTACTGTCCGGTGAAAAAAAAAGATCCAAAAGCAACAATGGAAGGCATTGTCAATCCAAGCTGGTCAGTGACATTGTGTAGCACATTAAAGCAGAAATAGCTGATTTAAAAACTTAAAATAAACAGAGTGTAGTTCCAGTTTTCTAATGCGTTTCCACTGGATTTGAAATACTTCTAAATTAAACATTAACTGCAACAAGGGGGTAAGACGAAATCAATCAGGCTGTGTCTTTATCGTTTCCTTTCATTGTAAATAAAGATGTTTCTTGCCCAACAATGTTTCATTTGCATATAAAGGATGTTGCAATATAATGACCAATTTAAAAGGAGATTGGTCACTAATGAAAAAATAAACGGATTTGTTTTGCTCTGAGAGACTGAAGTAAACTCTCTGTTCTGTAAGGGATAAACACTTTACAGTATATGGCACTTTCAAATCATTTGAAGGTCATCGTCTGAATATTGGAATAGAAAGTGGAAATATAATTGAAAGTACATCCAGTAATGGATGACAGTAAAAGCAAATTAATTGAACCGTGTTTCTATTCCATTTACAACTTATCTATGCTGATAGCAAGCGGTAGGAAAATGGGAAAACTCTTATCTCTAACTTCATTAGAGGGGTTATCTAAATTCCGGGCCTTATTTGTTTTAATTATTCATTTAAGTTTTAATTGACTTCCACATCTGTATTGTCTAATAAAGTGTGGGGTTCCTTTTAGACAGAGCTAAAAGGGATAGTTAACCCAAAAATGAAAATTATGTCATCACTTATCACCCTTATGTCATTTAATTTCAATCACAATACAGTAATGCTTTGATTGTCATGCCTTTTGTTCTAAACTGGCTTAGTCAAAACTCAATAATAGGTGCCATCTGGTTGTGTTCTTGTTAAGGTAGAAGACCCAAAGAACAGGAAAAAATTTTGACTTGAACCTCAAATCCACACGGTATTCATTCGCCATTCAATTACAAACTAACAGCTCCAGTCTGCAGTAAGATTTCAGCACCATGGAGAGCTCACAGAGAAAACTAAGCACAGCTGAGGCTTTTGTTTCAGCTAGAAATTTCCCTTGTGTGGATGTGTTTTTAGGTCTGTTTTTTGCAATGAAATGTAATTTTTCTACCTGACTGGATGGGTTTTGGTACATTGTTGTCCCATTGTCCAATATGTTTGGCCCAATTTAGATATATAACTAATCGAACGACCTGATCCTGTTGCTTATTTGTGTTAATAGTACACCCCGCTGAAAGTAAACATGAAACCCATTTTACAAGTTTTTAAAAGTGTTTGGATGTCATAAGATAGCATTGTGTGAGGAACAGGGCGATAAGTAAGTCTTTATGAACTGATAATCTGCCATTTTACTCGTGATTTGTGTAATAGGGAATAAAAGTAATTATTGTTTTAGCATTTCAACATTAAAACTGCCACGATACATACAACGAGCCATGTAAAAATCATTTTGCAAAAATGGAGCGTAGGTACTGTAACGTGTTTCTATGCGACTAGTAAGTGAATCAGGATATACAGTGTCAAAAAAAGTATGTGAACCCTTTGGAATTAATTGGTTTTCTGCATTAACTGGTCACAAAATGTGATGTCATCTTCTTCAAAGTCACAAGTATAGACTGACAACACACAAACAATTATAATATTTAATTTCTTTATTGAACCATTAAACATTTACTGTGCTGTGGAAAAAGTAAGTGAACCCTGGTTGATCCTCCTTTGGCAGCAATAACTTCAACCAAGTGTTTCCGGTAGCTGCGGATTAGACCTGAAAAGTGTTCAATATAAATGTTATGAATTTGCAGCATAAAAGTAATTCATGTGACTGCATTGGTTAAATCCATGTCTTCAGAAGTGATATGATAGGTCTGGGTGAGAAACAGATCAATATATAAGTCCTTGTCTACTGTGAATCTCCACTTTCACTTTAACATTCACATTCTAAAAGTGAAAGTGGCGATTTATAGTAAAAAAAAAAAGGATAGAACTATTGATCTGTTACTCACCCAAAGTGATTGCCTCACTTCAGAAGACAAATAGTAAACCACTGGAGTCGTATGGATAACTTTTATGCTGAACCATTCACATATATTTTCTTATGACATTCATACATTTTAAGTGGGACTTAATTGTCCAAATTCTGCATGAGGAGCAAATTTCTTTGTGTGACTCATTCATATGTTTCATGGCACCTTTCCACTGACCTCCAAGCTGAGAGTTTGCTTGCAAACCCACAATGCCCTCTGTCAGCTGCGAACAGTGGCCGTGTCAGGTTGCGTCCATGAGCTGAAAAAGCGTATCTTCAAAATGAATAGTGTCAGGTCATTCAGTGACATATTCCGTGGGTGGATTATCCTTTGTTTGTTCGATAGGTTGCAAACAAAACAAACAGATCCTTATCCATAGTAAACAGTTTTATAATATTGTGCCTGGCACACCAGGGACATCTAAGTGCTGTGTTTGATGTGATGTTAAGGCCTGTGCAAATCTGCTCTGAGCAAAAGGACAGATATAAAGTGAACTTGTGTCCAATGGCATGTGTGAGGGTGATTGTGTCGATGTGAGCAGTATGCGTTAAATTTCAAAGAGGGAAGCGTTGAACCTGAATCTACTCACGGTAGGCTGACAGTAAAATGCCTCAGATTGAGAGTGGATACAATGTCAACATTCATTAGACAAGGCCCTAAATGAAACGGAGAGCTAATGGACTAGAAACTAAATGAAACTATGGTGACTGTGTGCGGCTAGTAGTATAGACTCATTCACTAGCGTGAGCTCTGCTTTTAACTGCTTGTCTGTTTTCAACCTTGTCTCAGCAATCCTCCTAGCAAAAATGAAAGTTGAGGTGTGTATTTTCTATGCCATTACAATTAAAAATATATATCCATCTGTTTTGAGACTTTTCAACTGTATGAAATTGTTTCATCCAAATTTAATTGAGTAATTTTTAAATGTACATAGTTCAGATTAAATGAGAAGTATTTAACCCTTTAAGCTCGGAGGGTGTTTTTAAAGATTTCCTGTTTCAGTGAATTAAAGGCGTATAACTCGACAAAACAAACAAGGAGGATCAAGTGTTTGGTATCATTTTAAAGAAAAATCTACAAATTTTTTAATTACATAGATTATGAAAATTCTGAGACTCTCAGAAAATAAAAAAAAATCACAAAACAAACTTCAGCCAAAAATGTTTTTGCTGTTTATTTTCTGATTTGTCATTATATATTTCAGGATGTAAATAAGGTAGATCTGTAAAACTGCTTTGGTTTTGTTTCCAATCATGTCACCTGTAACTGAATAAAAAGATGTGTTAATACGACACAGCAATCAAACGTTACAGCATTACAAAATAATAGATCCTAGTGTCCAAAAGACTCTCCAAACAAATAAAACAATAATTGTACATAAAAACTACTTACACAACAATTACTAAAGATATGCTCTCTCTCTCCAAAGCAAGCAGGCATGAGTAATGAGATCTCATTTAGTTCAATTCTGTGTCATTTGAGCATCATTGAGTCTGTGTCAAGATATAAGTGAAAACATGTCATATGCAACACCTGTTTAGATGTAACATGTATGTCAAAGACATGTACTTTGCTATTACTCACTATATTTTTCTGCGAGTAAAAATCTGTCTGGTTGTATTCAACTCTTTAAAAGATTCCAATGACATATGACACATGAATCCAGAACAAAGCAGCCAAAATAGGCAAAAAAGTAGAATGTTAATTGTATAATTTAGCTCATACAGAAGAAAGAGAAGCAGAAAGAGAGGAATTAGAGGTAGTTAGAATAAAGAGAGTGGTTCAAGTTATCAAACAATTACTCAGTCGCAATTGAGGTAATTGGAACAAACACAGGCTGATGTAAAGAAAAGTGAAGACAAAAAGACTTAATTGCGGCACTCTTCAATGTGGCCTCTTGTACAAGTGTAATTTAAATTAGACCAATTTAGCTGATGGTACATGTTCATCAACCCTTGGTTATTCGGGGTTTTATCATTTTTTATTTTTATGTTACTGCTGAATTTAGTATTTAGCTATATGCTGACCCTCTTTAAACTCAATGGACAAAATGATTGAATTATGATTGAATTTTTTATTTTGTTGAACTTTAATGTCCGCATGCAAGGTATATCTATTCCACTTATTTTGAGAGTGATGCCAAAAAAACTGATCAGTCATGCATACATGCCAATACACGCATTTGTTGATTATAGATGCTGGTGGACATGAGCGTCTGGAGAGCTAGTATTTGTATTCAGAATGCTTTGGTCCAGTTGAATGAGGTCATGTTTTGTAATAATGATGATAATAAGAGCCAGTGTGTTTTCATAAAGATATCCCACGGGTCCCATTACAGGCATCAGACAGCTGCCACGACCACCTCTGTCCACTGGTCCCAGTATCTGCTACACACACACACACACACACACACACACACACACACACACACACACACACACGCGCGGACAGACAACATTCACTCACATACAAAGGCAGACTTCCTGAGGAGCCAATAGGGGCCTCAAGTTTCACTTTTCACCTTTAAAGGTGCAACAAACTTATTTCTTCAGTGGGAACTTGCACTTTTGAGCTGACAGCTGCACAAAATATGGTTGATTAAGACTGTATCTGAGCAAAAAATTGCCTCAAATATCATGCCGACCAATTTTATTTAAAATGTACATTTCTAGATTGCCACAATACATTTGCTGGAATACAACAAGGAAAGTTTTATTTGACCATTTTATCATTTAATATTTCTAGAATGCTTCCAAAAAATTGCTTATCTATTGTCAAATACTTCGTCAAGGAAATTGACCTCAAAAATCATGTCAACAAGTTTTATTTTGCCATTTTTATCTCAAATTTCTAAACTGCATGACAAATAATAATTTATTTACTTGTCTGTGACTTTTAGAATGAATCAGTTATCATTTAAATGTTACAAAAACATACTGCAGACATTTAGCTATTTTATCTACATTTCTAGATTGCTTCAAAAGTGCTTACTCATTGTCTATTCCTCTATAAAATACATCAAGGAATCAGTTATCATTCAAATAATGTAGGCAAGTTAGGTTGGAAACACTAATCATTTAAATACTCCTCAAGTTAAATATTGCTGACGAGTTTAATTTCCCCATTTCATCTCAATTTTCTAGATTGCTTTTATAAAATTGCTTACTCATTGTCCATATCTTAATGAAATGCCTCGAAAACTGATGCCAAACATTAAATTAAGTTGGGTTTTTGTTTTGTTTGTTTTTTTGTCCACATGAGCTTCAAGTGATGTCAGCAAACCCCACCAGACCCATTCCACAGTTTGCCAAACATTGTGCTCGTGTTAGCCGATAGCGTCATGTGTGCCAAACACCAGCAGAAATAGAAGGGAATGTTCTTCCATGTTCACCTAAAACTGACTTATCATGAGAAACCAAGATGACCCAAGCCTGACTTCACCGATCTGTCGGGTTTTTCCTCCGAGGGCTCAAGATTAAGCCGAACAAATGGAGAGATTGTGCAAAAGAAACCCCATCTCCTTTCAAGCCAACTTTATTACATTGTGTTGTTACCCGATACCATGATTAGGACAATGACTCTCAGTGTGAGACATTGTATGGCTATACGAGACAGAAATGAATATCCCTCGTTTCCCACAAAAGCAGACTTAAATGTTAGTAGACATCCAAACTCTGTACGGGACATTTCTGTTTGCCTTTCTTTCCTGGTTACTCCGAACAGACAGACCCCAACACTATGTGTGGCGTACAGTCAAGGCCGTAACCATGTCTTGAACATTGGGGGAGACCAAACCATTTTGGGGGTGGGGGGGGGGGTCATGGGTGTTGAGGTCACAAATGTAATGGTCCTCTTTGGTCCTTTTATATAGTAAAGGTGCTAACTGCAATATTTTTCTTGAAATGTAATAAATAATGTTTGGTTTTAAAATGTACATGTATTTTTAAAGTGCACACAGTACAGAACAAACACTGTGTCTGCATTGCTAGCAATTTGCCTGTTTCAGTCATCTTGTGTTTCTTTTTTGTGCTGTCTCAAAGAAAAGATAATTATAATTAGAATATATTTTCATCATTGATGTATCTGTAAAAATGACATGACTGTAAGCTGGCTAGCAAAAAGAAAATAATTTACTGCCCTCAAGTTGTCCTTCATCGTTTTTTCCTCCCAGTAGAATCTTAACACAATATTTATATCAAGAATCCTAATGCTGCTCTTTTCCATACAAAAACAGTTCATATTGACCACTGCTGTCAAGGTCCAAAGAGGAAAAAATATATAATTAAAGTAGTCCATACAATGCATAGCTGTTGTATGGCCCCAGCAAGCTTGGAATATAGTGCACTTGTCATATGGACTACTGTAATGAGGCCTTTAACCTGTTATTCTATGGCATAGAGCTGTTTAAAATACCTATATTTATGTTCCAAGAAAAACCTCATCGTTTGGGTTTTGAACAACATGAGGGTGAGTAAATGAGTGAGTAAATTTACATTTTCCATTTTTAGGTGAACTACTCCTTTATCTGGTGGCTCATTTTTGAGCACAAACAAGGCCATACTCAAAATAAAATGGTCTCTTTTAAAAGCAGACACTTAGGTGATGCTGTACAAAATTCAGAATTCATTTAAGACATAATTGAAGATTTTCTAAATCATTTCTTTGAGTTTAAATTATTACCTAGTAATATTTGCATTAAGAATATATGACACTGTCCTGGCCAAAACCTAAAAGCCCAATAGAAATCACAAGTCACACCATGTTCTAGTTCAAATCTGAGGTTAATAACACTACTTTGTGTTAAATATATATATATATTTTTTTTTTTTTTTTCTTTAGACACTGTCAAGAGAATTTTCTAAAAAGCTTCTTCAAAAGCCTGCCAGATTACCACATTCATTCAGTTCCTGTACAATATACTCACATTCGCTCTTTATCTTAAGCCTGATTTGCTGAAAACTGCTTTGTTAATGCTTTCATATCCACAGTAATGAATGACATACAAATCGCGTGCTGTACATGACATATTTCCAAATGGTGAATAGTTTGCACCCTTGGAAATTAATGTTGGCCTGTACAACATTTCAATCATAAATCAGTGGTCAAATACTGAATGTTTAGTTAGATACTTACATCTCACATGACGCAAGCACTCTTAATCTGAACTGCTTGCTGATGCGCCGAGGTTCTTGCTTAGCATCATAACTTGAGTCCCATCTTTATCGAATCTCATATGACATTGATGAGTGGTGTTAGACTACTGAGCGTGGTAAAAATGTAACTTTAAACCATTATATTATTCCTGAAACAATTTAACAACAATGAGACAGCGGTGCATAATGGCTGCAGCAGAACAGCAACAAAGTTATTAGGGGTACAATCTAGCCATATCTGATTATTGGGAGGGAATTGTCCCCCTCAAAGTATATTGTGGTTATGGCCCTGCGTAAAATGATCATCTCTAGCCCATTTAGGAAAGGGAAAGAAAGAGCAGCATGATGATTAAAAAGCTTTTTACTTGAGACATGTACTCCATTAATTCTATTCAAACACTCACATCAAATCGCCTTGTCTGGAGGCTAATCACTATGAATGATCTGCAAGCTTGAGCGGCCCAAAGAGAAGCCATTCATAACTGTTAGCAGCCCTAATAATAAAGCCTTCTAATGCTTTAATGGCTTTAGCTGTTGTGCAGAGGGATTCATTTTCTCTTTTAAAAGTAATTACGTTCACATGCTCAAACAAAGGTGTGTAGTCCCTCTCAAAGCTGTTTACTGCGACCCTGCTAGCTTCTATAGAGACAATAAAACTTTTGGGGGGCATCAACAGTTTAAGAACAATAGATTGATTCAAACACTTATAAATTACACATGGTCTCTTAGATTGAAGTGATTTAAAGGCTGTGTCTGAAAACTGAAAAAGCTGCCGCAGGTTTTGGACGCACCCACAGCTTTTCACAACATCTGTAAATAGATGCTAGCTGTGCTTTAGCATTAAGAAAGTCAGCTTTCACATCCAAGCCAGGAAAGTTTTGCAGGATTGTCCTATTAGTCAGCCTTTCAGTTGCGTCCCCGTGATTTTTAATGAGCACACCCTCTCATTACTGTCAAGTTCTAAGGAATGGTCCTGTCTTATCTAAAGGCGCTAATTCCGCAAACAGTGCATTTTTTAACCGTCAATGCCTCATTCTTATTCCTTTATCTTTTCCCTGATGCACAGCAGATTGTATTCCACAGCCCAGCCACCCCTAATTTAGAAAATACGAGGGGGAACTTAACAAACCCATCTCCTTGAAAACTTCCACTTCCCTGCCAGCCTGCCAAATCAGCAAAGACACAAACTTACAGCTAAAGCCAGCGCCGCACTAGCCACTTTCCAAGTAGATATAGCTACAGGCCGGAGACCTCCAAACGGGGGCAGAATCTCCAAAATAGGGTGGGGCTACTACAGAATGAGGCGTAGTTATTCCAAAAGGGAATTGCACCACTTCCAGACAAGGTTAGGGTTAGGGAAAGTGTTAAGTAAGGTAGCTTTTTGGAGCTCCCACCCCTTTTTTGGAGCTCTGCCTGCAGCTACATCTTTCTCAATTTTTCCAGTGATTTTCAGGGGTGAGCTTAATTTACATAATCTCTGACCAGTAGGTGAGAGGCGAAGCACGCATTAGTGTCTGCCATTGGGAGGTCGTTAATCACTGTCAGGACTCCCAGCTGAGTTAATGGCTTCAAAAACTGAAAAGGCACATCCAGCTTGCTTGAAAAAATAATTCTGTCAACAGGGTGGGCTCTGGCGACTAATGAGCTTCTTCTTTTACTGGAGAACTGACAAGACATCAAACTGATGTGAGCGTTTTCATCTGTGACCACACTCAGCTGCATATCATCGCTAACGCTGATTGTAATCCATAGTGATTCTGTCACCAAGCATTTTCCTGTGTTTTTCACCTACACTAAAAGGACTAATAAAATCAGAAAGCAGAAGCACAGCAGTCTGTTTTTACTGAACATAATTTATTTACTCATAGAAAGCTGCATACGGACAAACGTGTTCTACGGCAAGCCTCAATGGGAAAAATAAACAGTCACACAATTTCATGAATCACATCCTAAATCAATCTAGTATAATTGTTTATGCTCACGCCGTACCCCTGTTGTTATTTTGATGAGCTCCACGTGACAGGGAATCAGAGCGCGAGTCGTGGTGAGTTAGCATGTCTGTCACCCCTCAACCATTCTTAACCGGCAAGTATGTCATACCTCCATGAAGAGAGCGAGATCTCAGCAAAACAGTCTGCATGTGTGACACCTCCCGGCCAAAATCGTGTTGTTTTGAGTCTGCTAGTGTGGTTTCTTCAACCAAATGGAATAGTTCAGCCAATAGTAAAATTCGGTCATTATTACTAGCCCTCATGTTATTCCTAGCGCATACATCTTTCTTACTTCTGTGGATTGAATGACACTACACTCAAAGTGCTTTACACAGTGAACAGAGGTCTCTCCTCAACCACAACCAGTGTGCAGCATCCACCTGGATGATGTGACGGCAGCCATAGTGCGCCAGTACACTCACCATACACCAGCTATTGGTGGAGAGGGGAAAGATTACAAAATATTTTTTTAAGAACATCTTAAAATAGCCACTATTTTCCTTATAATTAAAGAGAATGGGGACAGGTCATTTTAAGCTCTAAAATGACAGCAAAACAAAAAAAGTGTCATAAAAGTAGGGCATTTTTAAGAAGTACTATATTTAAAGTCTTCTGAATGCATAAAATATCTTTGTGTGAGTAACAGCCTGAAATTTAAGCCATTATTCACTGATAAACTTGCCCTCCACATAAGCGCTGAAATAGACAACAAAAGTCACGTGGACTTCAAAAAATGGCGTATTGACTCCGTTTGAAGTCATAGACGCCAAACTGTCTTCATTGTAATCAATGGCTCGATACAAGCTGTAGAGGAGGCTGCGATTTTCAGTGAATAACAACTTACATTTTTGTTTGGTTGTGACACTAACCAATTGTATGGCTTCAGAAGACTTGAAATATAGTGCATGGACTTGTATGGACTACTTTTATGATACTTTTGGTGCTTTTTGTCATCTTGGAGTAGGATTGTGCAATATGGACAAAATAAATCATGTTGAGATTTTTGATAGCTATTACAATTGCAAAATGGTACATTTTACATTCAGAAATGTCAGTTTTCAAAATTGCATATGTGATAGATGATAGTGTCAGTTATTTCTTTATGCTTTCTTTATTTTTAACTTTATTCACCTAGCAATTTCTGTTCTCACAATGGTATCTTTTTTGAGCACTGCTCTCTGATTATCGAGGTCTCTTCAGCGTGCAAGACGTACACCAGTCAGAATGGTGAATTAAATATCGTTCTGAGTAAAAAACATATACTGATCAAATTTAGTATTGCACATGCTCATATCATGATTTTATTACGATTGTGATTAATTCCACTGCCCAATCTAGGAGCTTGGCAGCCCCAGTCCACTTTCATTTTCATTATAAGGAAAAGACTTTAGTGGATTCTCCTTTTGTGTTCCACGGAATAAAGAAAGTCATGTAGGTTTGGAACAACATGAGGGTGAGTAAATAAAATATTGACAACATTTACAATTCATCTGAGTTTAAATAGCACATGTATGTGGAAGCCAAAAGTTACAAAACAGTACGATTACCGCTGGCTTACCAACAAGTTTACAGAGTGCATAGAAACACCTCTGAACTTTTACATCCTGCAGATCCACCAGCTTGAGAAGCTTCTGGAGACTTCGGCATTTGTTAAGTTTGTGTTACTCTCAATCAGCCTGTTCCTCTAGAATTCTCAGGAGGAAGCAGGCAGGTGCACAGGGTCATTTATGCCAGAAATGTAGTTTCATCCATTCTGACAGAGAAAAATATATTTTCTGAGAGAGATCTAGGGGAAGAGCTCATCTGCCCACCAGCTGGTCCCACCGTTTAGTCTGAGAGGAAATGGAAAAACTTTAATATCACTAAACTTTTATCAGTAAGACATTAAAGCATTAAAGCACTTTAAGCTTGACGGTTGGCATCCCAATATTTTCCATCTACAGTATTTTCCATCTCTGCTTGTGCTGTTGAAAGGTATCACAGAGAAAACACAGCTTAAAACAATCAAAAGTGGTTTGCTGGTCTTAGCTAGTCTCCCAACCTGGTCTGTTGGCTGGTTTTAGAGAGATCTTGGGCACGTTTCAATGAGATGGAGATGGAGATGGAGACCATCTTAATCAAAAATGATCATAATGTACTCATCCTCGTGTTATCCTAGATATGTATTTCTATCTTCTGCAGAACACAAACAAATATTTTCAGAAGAATATCTCAGCTATGTAGGTCCATGCAATGCATGTGAATGGTGGTCAAAATTTTGAAACTCCAAAAAGCATATGAAAGCAGCATAAAAGTAATCCATATGACTCCAGTCTCAAGCAATATGATAGGTGTGAAACAGATCAATACGTAAGTATTTTTTACTATGAATGGCCAATTTCACCTCAACATTCCTCTTCTTTTGTTTTTGGCGATTCAAATTCTTTGTGCAAGTCGCCACCTACTGGGCAAGGAGAATAATTTTATATTAAAAAAGGACTTAAATATTAATCTGTTACTCACCCACACTTATCATATCGCTTCAGAAGATATGGATTAAACCACTGGAGTCTTATAGATTCTTTTTATGCTGCCTTTATGTGCTTTTTTAGAGCTTCAAAGTTCTGGCCACCATTCACTTCAGTGAATGTGGAAAATTCACTTCACCAGTGGAAAGAGAGTCATACATATCTGGGATAGCATGAGGGAGAGTAAGTTATGAGAGAATTTTCATTTTTGGGTGAACCAGCTAAGACCAGCAAACCGTCTTTTTTTTCATACGGGTGGCCAGGCTGGACTTCGGCTAGTCTTGTAGATATCCTGGCCTTTCAAGATGGTTTTTAGCGGGTTGGTTTGCTGGTTTCCCAGCCTGACCAAGGACCCAAACCCTCTCAAAAGCAAGAAAAACAGACCAGCCTTACTGCCTTGGGCATGTTTGGAGACCATTTAACCACTTCAGGCTGGTTTAAGCAGTGTTATTTCCAGCAGGAAAGAAAGAAATTTGTAAACGTAATGAAATATTTTGGGTTGCCCATTGATGGGCAATGAATGAATATAATGTTGATCAAACTTGACTGTAATTGCACAAACAGGTTGTGCTACTACAGTACACTGAATTTTTGTCATAGAAAAAATGAGGAGACGACAGTAAGCTGTTTTCTGCTCAGATGGAGGGTACTTGCTCTTGTGGCCTGCTGGTCTGGTCATCTTTTCTTTTCGCCATCTGGCTAAGCATTTCACTGGTTAGCTTCTTCCAGCATCTCCACCTGCCTCTCCTTTTTCTTTAAAGATAACATATTCTTTGTGACATTTATTCATTTGATTGACCTATGTCATGTTTGTGCCAAAACAACAGATACAGATGAAGCTAACAGATTGTAGAACCAGGGGATTTTTGAGGCTGGTGTTCCAAGAGGAGGCTAATTTATCTAAACATCAACCATCAAACTAATCGTATCCGATGTCTACATTTCAGTTCAATGCCTGATGACATTTCCAACACATATTCTTGTTTTGAGGTAGATGAAGGATGAGTCATCTGAAACCGTTCTTAGAACTAGAAATGCACTCTGCTCATTTGCTACTGATGCAGTCATAATTACAGAGCTCTTGCTGTGCAGTCGCCAGATATCATTCAGCATCTTCTACATGATGTATAATATAAAGATGACTAATATATAAAGGTACAGTTCATGCAAGAATGACATTTCTTGTAATATTTTCACCCTCATGTAATTCCAAGCCTGCATGAATGACTTTCGCATAGAACACAAGAGTGCATGTTAAGCCGTACATTAGTCACAGTCACCATTTACATTCATTGTATGGAAAAAATGCACTGAAAGTGAATGGTGACTGAGACTAAAATTCAGTCTAACATCTCCTCTTATATTCCACGGTAGAAAAAAAAGGTATACAGGTTTAGAAAACATTAGGGTGAGCGAATCAGGACAGAATTTCCATTTTTTTTGGTGAACTATACCTTTAAATCAATGGAAAGAGTTGTTGCAAAGCCACAGTTCTGAATCAGTGCTCACAGATGGCCACTGCCTTCAAACACTTTGTGCACCATCAATCTTGCAGACATGACATTTGACCTTCTCCCAGCACCTTTTTGAAAGATTACTTTAGAAAGCAGTTTTCAAGGAAACAGAACAACCTGATGTATTTCAGTCTTAAAAATTTCCAGAAAGCTTAAAAGCAGACTGCACCTGGTATTGACAGCATCTTAGGTTTTATATATATATATATATATATATATATATATATATATGTGTGTGTGTGTGTGTGTTTTGTTGTTGTTGTTTTTTCAAATGTAGTTGTTTGTTATTTGTACAATTGTTTGATTGTTTACTCATTTATTAATATGTTTAATAATTGTCTTTTAAAGGTAATTTAAGCACAGGCCTGCTTTGTAGTCTTGCACCATGCCAGCTCCGTTAGACTTCCAATAAATCACCTGGGCGTTAACTGGCATGGACACTCGTGCCTGGCAAGACATGAATTAAACCTAATACAGCATGGATCGACTCCACCTGTTCTCTCAGAACAACAAGCCTTAGAACCTAAAACTTAACGAGTTTCATTTCAAGGATAACACTTCACAGAATACATTCTTTTAAACCACTATGAAAGGGCTCTCAGGGACTTGGTTCGATTTGAATGATACCATTCACTGATAGGGTTGATATCACATCTATTTTCTTTCTAATTAATTCACATTAAAGGATTTAACATTGACCCATGTTAAAGGTCATTGCACACCCATAGTCGATAAATAACAATTTAATATTTGCACATATCTGAGAATGTTTACATGTTTTGAATGACATCATATTTATCAGGTTTAACAGTCTATTCAGTAGATTTATTTGTGTGCTACAAAGCAAAGAAATAATTGTATTGCTTATGATATTATTTAAGCCCATTTATGCCAAAATGTTAAGATTATAGATTTTAAAAATCTGTATAGCTGGTTCAAAGATAATGTGCAACCATCAAATACCTTGTAGCTCCAGCAACGCATGGTATAATAATAAAATGACAATGTTAAATGCCAGATTAAGAGACTACCTCAGCTCTCTAATAAAAATCTACTTTTAGATATAGCATTACTATATAAGAAAGTTGAAGAACCCGAACTTGTTAATCATTTATAATGTTATGATGTCAGTGAGAAACTAAAAGGCATTTTGAGTAAAAGAAATACATTTTCAAAGCTACTCCTGAAGGCATGCGCATGCTTCCTTAAATACTACAGTACATTTTGTATTGGAGAGACTGGTGCTAGATGTCTCACTTTTTACTCCAATAAATATTTATCAGAGTAGGTTTATTTTCAAAAGTCAGTTTCTGTAAGGGCACATACCTTAAAGTCTTGGCTACAAAAAAATACAGTACTTTTCAAACATGTTAATCTTGTGACAACATGCCAAAATAGTAGGGCTATTATGATGGGGTAAGTTGTTACAATAGAACCTGCCATTAAACTACCTGTTATTGGGGTTTCAGGAAATTGTAAACAGATTAAAAAAAATCATTAAACAGCAAAATTGTTAAAGGTAACATGTAAATACATCAAAACGTTGTTTTGGTCAACAGATATTGTTAATAATAAAGCTTAACATGTAAAAAAAAAAGACCTTTATTAGTTGGCCTGTGCCTGAGTATATACCAGTGTGGGTTTTACAGTGTTCTCAAGAGCTATTGCAAAAATATGGCTTTGGATGTTTTATTTTCAAATGAATGGAAATTATTAATTATTACAACTAAATTATTCCAATTTTAGATGGTTTTGATCTAGTTCTTTGAAAACAACATGCAAAACCACTGCTATAGAAAACACACATTTGTGTAATTGGACTTTTGACTCAAACCTTAAAGGGATAGTTCACCCAAAAATGAAAATTCTCTCATATTCACCATCATGCCATCTCAGATGTGGATGACTTTCTTCTGCTGAACACAAACAGAGATTTTTAAAAGAATATCTCAGATCTGTAGGTCCATACAATGCAAGTAAATGGTTGCTAGAACGTTGAAGTTCCAAGAAGGACATAAAGGCAGCATAAAACTAATCTATATGACTCCAGTGGTTAAATCCATGTCTTCAGATGTAATATGATAGGTGTGGGTAAGAAACAGATCAATATTTAAGTGTTTTTTAGTACAAATTCTCCTCCCTGACCAATAGGTGGCGATATGTACAAATAATATAAATCACCATAAACAAAAGGAGAAGAATGTGTAAGTAAAAGTGAAGAATTATAGTGAGACATTTTTTTTTTTTTAATATTGATCTGTTTCTCAACCACACCTATTATATTGCTTCTGAGTATATATATTTAACCACTGGAGTTGTATGGATTACTTTTATGCTGCCTGTATGTGCTTTTTGGACCTTCAAAGTTCTAGCCACCATTCAATTGCATTCTATGGACCAGAGCTGAGATATTCTCCTAAAGATCTTTGTTTGTGTTCTGCAGAAGAAAGAAAGTCATACAAATCTGGGATGGCTAAAATTTTTAGGTGAACTATCTCTCTAAAGCCACTGAGATATTGCGTCTTGTGACAACATCCCTTTGTGACAACTGGCACAGTTTTATTTAGATTTTATTTTAATTTGTTTGGCTATTGCACATGGCGTTTTTTATTATTATTACTATTATTTCTATTTACAGTATGGGACATCTAGCTATTTCGAGGGTCAGCCAGCTCCATTAAGACAGTTGTAAAAGTATTTTTGTCTTTTACTGATTTTGTGTAATAAAAAACGGATTACTCTGCGAGATAACTCTCTGATATCACTACTTACACCAGGAGTTTTGAGGGCTTATAGCAGAGCAGGTTTCTGCTTGTCAGCGACTTTGCCTTCACTTTGTCAGTGATTGAATTTAGAGCCTTTAACGCTCAGAATTTTATCAGGTCATTCATAACAAATGTCTGGAATATCCGCAAGTTCAATCCAGACTTACCATTATTGATCAAAGCACATGACATTTCTGAAATTGGATTGGTCGTCCTGAAAAAAATAAATAACAAATGAGTGTGAGCCTTAGTTTTATGTCCTCTGCCCAATTTTGTAAGCATGCCATGTCTAAGGCCCTTTAATAATTGGTGATTTAGGCATGTAACTGGGATGAAACCAAAAGTGCATTGTTTAAAAACAATAACTACAATAATCTTGATTTTACCGTACATATGAAAACACTGTGTTTATTAATGTGACGGAATGTTAAGCCATAACATAATAACTCAATAACTCCTACTCTGAATGGCAGAGCCCTTGATGTGGGTGAAGGGAACATGGCATTACTGTATGGAGGGTACATAAAATGATTCTTTTTAACACTTTCTTTTGAAACGACTCTTATAGCTGCGTCCCTTTCCCGCTGTGCCCTTTAAGGGCGCAAAAATGCCGTTTGGAAGGACATGGTTAATTAATAAACTTGAGAAATAGATATTAAGTTTATTTAAAATCTGATCTTAGGGCGTCCTCTAGTGGCTTGGACTCTGAAAACGTGGAGGATGACGTTCGTATGCTCACGTACGTATAAGGGTTAAAGGTTACGCATTAGTTCATGACTTGCCAGTGGGCTTAGCCAGTTACTATTATTATTATTATTATTATTATTATTATTATTTATTATTATTATCATTTTACAGTGCTAAAACGTGCTTACAGTGTCAATGACTAACATGCTGTTATTTATTAATGAATATAAAACGTGCACACATTTATTACAGTACAAGAAATAACTCACAGTTTCACTGTGATAATATATAATTATACATGATAATACAATAATATAATAATATGTAATATCATAAAATTATTTTAAGAAATGCTTAAAACCCTTAAAAACATTATAATATATACAGCCAGACAAACATTTGGACACACTTGATTTATTTCTCGTGATATTACAAACCTTTTGATCTAAGGCTTGAAGATATGCTGAAATGAATTATATAAACAGGCTATAAATTGTGTCTATGAATGTATTTCACAAGGAAACTAAATTGTAATTTCTTATATAGTGGGCAGTACACATGAAGGAATACTTTCAATAATATTTAAAAAGCATTTTAGGTTGGCACCTCATAAAGCTGGTTGAGAGAATGCCTACTGTGTGCAAAGCTGTGATTGTTTGTATTATGTCATAGTTTTGATGGCTTTACTATTATTCTCTAATATGGAGCATTATATTAATAATAAAGAATGAATAAATAATACAATTTTGACTGGTAGTGTTTATAATTATATAGACTTTATAGAAATAAATTACAACATACATTTTATACTTAATTGTAATATATTATAATATATAGATACATTATATAGAATATACATTGGCGGCCAAAAGTTTGGAATAATGCACAGATTTTGGTCTTATGGAAAGAAATTGGTATTTTTATTCAGCAAAGTGTCATTCAACTGATAACAAAGTGTAGTCAGGACATTGATAACATGAACAATTACTATTACAATTTGAAACAAAAAAGAATTCAGAACTTCTGAAACTACTTCAAAGGGGTTTCACCAAAAAATCCTTCATGTGCAGCAATGACAGCTTTGCAGATCCTTGGCATTCTAGCGGTCCGATTGTCCAGGTGACATTTCACCCCACGCTTCCTGTAGCACTTTCCATAGATGTGGCTGTCTTAACAGGCACTTCTCAAGCATCTTACAGTCTAGCTGATCCCACAAAAGATCAATGGGTTTAAGATCCATAACACTCTTTTTCAATTATTTGTTGTCCAATGTCTGTTTCTTTGCCCACTCTAACCTTTTCTTTTTGTTTTTCTGTTTCTAAAGTGTCTTTTTCTTTGCAATTCTTCCCATAAGGCCTGAACTCGTGTCTTCTCTTTACTGTTGTACATGAAACTGGTGTTGAGCGGGTAGAATTCAATGAAGCTGTCAGCTATAGACATGTGAAGTGTCTAGTTCTCAAACTAGAGATTCTGATGTACTTCTCCTCTTGTTTAGTTGCACATCTGGCCTTCCACATCACTTTCTGTCCTTGTTAGAGCCAGTTGTCCTTTGTCTTTGAAGACTGTAGTGTACACCTTTGAATGAAATCTTCAGTTTTTTGGCAATTTCAAGCATTGTATAGCCTTCCTTCCTCAAAACAATGACTGACTGATGATTTTCTAGAGAAAGCTGTTTCCTTTTTTGCCAATTTTGACCCAATATTGACCTTAAGACATGCCAGTCAATTGCATACTGTGGCAACTCAAAAACACAAAGACACAAAGCTTCATTTAATGAATGAAATAGTTTCAACTATGTTTGATATAATAGCAAGTGATTTTCAACAACTAAATTAGCAATTTAGCATGATTACTCAAGGAGTGATGGCTGCTGGAAATGGGGCCAAATTAGATTTGATCAAAAATAACTTTTTTCGAATAGAGATGATGTTTTTACATCAGATAGGTCCTGACTATATTTTGTGATCAGTTGAATGCCACTTTGGTGAATTAAAGTACCAATTTCCTTCCGAAGCCTCAAAATCTTGTACATTATTCCAAACTTTTGGTTGCCAGTGTATGCATTTATTTATTTTACTTTATATTTTTTTTTATTATTCAGAAAAGCCAGTTAAATCATATAAATACTGTAACTAACAGATATATAACTACTTAATTATAGTTTTCCGTCTATTCTTTCAAGCAAATAAGAAAATATGTAGAAACACACACACACACACAGACACACACACACACACACACACACATACATACATACATACATATATAATATATTCTATATATAATATATTCTATATCTTATATATTCATATATCTATATATATATATCTATATATCTATATATCTATATATATATATATATATATATATATATATATATATATATATATATATATATATATATATATATATATATATATATTCATCTTTTTATGTCCACATTATTTAGCAATATAAAAGTGTACTGACCAGAATTTGAACACGTTTTCTTACGTCTCCTATAATCTCTGCAATATGAAAAACTACCATGAGGGGGCGCAAAACTCCAATCAAAGGCAAATACGAATGCGTTGCTTCAGATTAAGGCGGTAAAACAACTAAAAATAATCTTACATAAACAGCAGATCCTTTACATGCTTTCAATGCTTTTTTCCATTTTTTCCTAAATGCTTACATATTATTTGTTTTACCGAGAGCATATTTGTTTTATATATGGTATTTTCCGAGTAAAATAATTTTCGGTACTAAATAATGTTCTTTACCTTCCAAATCATCTTTAAAATACAATATGACATAAAAAAAAAAAAAAAATACACTGATTTTTATTTTACATTTTAAATTTAAATTGTGATAACAATTTAAATTTCCAGATGCTTCCAAAACAATTTAACATAAATACAATGGTAAAACATGAGGGGTTTTTTCTTTATCTACTTTATTATTATTTATTTTTTTAATTCAATTCGCGATCGTACAGTATGAGCTGTTTAGTTCCTACTTTCCAATATATGTTTAATCCTAACCAATATTTTGTATGATACTTCTTTAACTGTGTTATTGATATTGCTTTTTCTTATGATATACATTCTCTTAGGATATACTTTCAAATAACAATTGCATAATTAATAATGTATATATACAATATACAGTTTGCTTTTCCCATTCTCGTCCTGTCATAATCAGGGAGTTCTCCGTACATCTTTTATAACTACTTGCGGAAATGTAGATGTGACAGTGCAAAATCCACCTCTAGTCCCGTTCAGGTTTTTTTTTTTTTTACCAGTTGCATGAACTGATGTCATAACCTGACGATTACTAACAACAAACCAGAGAAACGTGACGGGGCTGGATCTCCAACGTGGAGCTGAACCAATAGTAGCTCGCGAGCTCAAGTCACTCATTCTGATAGTCCGTACACGTGTCACTCTTCTGCCCAATGGACGCGGCGGAAAATAATTGCGTCTGCTGTAGCTGCTCTTTATCTCAAACTTCAGACAGAGACATTATGTGTGTAGTGAACGACTGAAATCGGGGATTATTTTTAGTCTGGACGACCGTCGACTTTCATATGATGGAGTAAAGCGCAATTATGGTGGTAAATTCCGTGCACTGGTTTCGTAAAGGACTGCGGTTACATGATAATCCGGCTTTGCAGGAAGCACTAAATGGCGCGGATACTGTACACTGTGTTTATATTTTGGACCCTTGGTTCGCAGGCTTGGCCAATGTGGGAGTCAACAGATGGAGGTCAGTTTAGGGGCCTGGTTTGTATAGATATAGTAATTTTCTGTCTGGTTGTAGTGCAATTCGATAGGGAAGATATGGTGGCGGGTAACTGCGTAGCTGTGTACTGCACGGACGCGTTTTGTTTTGGCCCTTGCGTGCGCCAAACCACGTACCGGTAATCTGGTATGTAGTTCAAAAGAAATATATCATTTAAACACGCAAGTTAAATTACTGGATTTAATATGACTCATATTTCATAGAAATCTTAAAAATATAAAATGTCACGTGCTATTATTAAGTCCCAATTGCTGTTTACAGTGCGTGAAGAAACTTTAAGTCAAATGGGCATCTCGTTTATAACCGTTAAAAACAGTCCAACTGGGTTTATTTATATTTAAACCAATAAGCGATAAATGCATTGACAATCTATGCGAAATGATGTACACTTATGGTGGTGCCGTGACTGATGAGTTCCAGCTATCAGGCTAACCGCAACCAGGCGTTTTGCTCACGCCCTCTTGATCACTTGCGTTTTATATAACACCTACAATTACTTATTGCATTATTGCGTCGTTGATTTGAACGCGTGTCTTCTTGAACTCGAACGTGCGAGCTGGCGTGCGCCGTTTGTACGCAAAAATAAAAAGAATGCGTTTGTAAATTATTGTATTTTCAGTAGCGCGAGTCACGCGATGGAGAGTTTCTGTTTCACGTGTGTTGTCTTGTCGGACATACTGTTTGAGTAAAAACCAGGAATTATGTAAAACATATTTTGTATGAAACATTTGTGGGAATTAAGGAACGCAGTTATCCCAGGTCCCCTGTCAAAAGTTTGAATTCATAAATTAATTGACTGTATGCAACTTGAGTATGTGAGCATCCATGTCTGCTTGTAGAACAATAAATAACTATTGTGATGATGATGATTCATGCAGAATCAATACATTATAAGAGTTAAAGTGTGAGTAATGTATTTCAAAAGAATACACTTTACATAAAAGAGTATGCCTCTTAAATGGTATTTTAGGAACAGAAACTAGAGTAGCCTATGTAAGAGGTTGATGTAAGAGGCAAGAGCCTTGAGATGATAATGTATATCATCAATTGAAAACTATTGAAATCATTAACAATGAACATCAGTGCATGATTTAATAATAATAATAGTAAAAACAGGTTATGTTCTACTTAAAGGTACAGAACACCTTGGTGTGATATCAAGAATAGTTGTTTCTTTCTAAGGAATAATTTCTGTTAATTACATACAAGGTCATGGCTAGGGCTGGGTATTGATACAGATTTCCCTATTTGATTCAGATTCAATTTAAATTTGATATAGATTAATATGGGTTTATTTAGCTATAATGTCCCTTTTGATTACATATTAAATACATTATCTCCCAGCTAATGCTGTTAATTATAGAGTGGACCTACTAACAAAAATATACATTTGACTAATTATTTGTTTTTTATCATTTTGGTTACATTTTAGCTTTTAAAAAATTAAGGAATCAATCTATTTAATCAAGAAATATGATATTATATTGCATATATTATATTTGTTTACATGTTTATTGTGTAATTGCATATTTTGGACAATTGACAGGTATTTACATTGATTTGTTGAACACGTGCTAAAACCAGTATTGTGTCTTTAAGGAAATCCTGCATTTTGTAAACAGCGATTTTAAATTGGTGCATGTTAACGACATAGCACAGATGAGAAAGCCATATAAGGCTATGTCAGAAATGGTATTAAAAGAGTCATTATTCATTGACAAATCTGTTGCGTGGATCTTGTCTTTGGACATGCATTACACAGAACATCTTTTACTCTCAACACACAGTGAAAGGATCTCGCTGCTAAATACTGCAACACTATACTACACAATTACTATCTATTTTCATTTACCAACCAGTTGCCAATTCTATACATTTTTAGTCGCATAGTGCGAAGTTTGGTTGCAAATGCGAGTGATTTCCTCTCATTGTAATGGAGGGTTGTGCATTGAAGTAAAAGATCGATCTTGTGGTTTAATAAAGATTGCGATGCATCGGAAAATCATTATTTTTACCCACCCCTCACTGCCCAAGTATGTAATGTCACTAAGTTTTTATGTGGAGAGAGATGCATATGCCTTTAAATATCAATCTCAAAATTTCACATACATGTATATCATATTTTATTCACCAAATAATTATAATAAACTTTCTCCCTAACAGGTTTTTATTAGAGTCTTTAGAGGATTTAGATACAAGTTTAAGAAAACTGAATTCAAGACTCTTTGTGGTGCGAGGACAGCCAACGGATGTCTTCCCCAGACTTTTCAAGGTCAGTACGACTACAGACATTTGTCTTATTTTGACTTGTAATATCTAAACATTTATGTCCGGTAAATGTATATAAGGAACATTGACTGATTGGATCTGGTACAGATCAGGTCTGAGGCCATAACGTACCTGAATCCTGAGTTTGATATGTAATAGTTGTTTGTAAGTCCAAGACTTCTGTTTGTGTGTCTGAAGCAAGCCTTATAAAGTAAATTTTTAATTTTAATATGATTTGGTTTATGGTATAAAACTATTTTTGAATGATGTGTGGAATGTTGCACTTTTAGTTTAATGAAGCCAAAATGCCAATGTTGTTACTACTAAAAAACAAATGAAACAATTAAAATGGGATCTCCAAACAGTTAAAGCTTTCAGAATCTTTCTATACTTTTTTATCATTTATTTTTTGCTAAAAGATTTGTTGTAGTAACGATAGTCGTTGTAACAATGGCATTTTGGTGAAAACTATGGTTCCTATGTGATAGTAATTTTAAGGCAACTGGCCAGTTGAGTTTGTGACTGACTGCAGGCCCAACACAGGATCAGTCTGGTGAATGTTCTCAAGGTAATGGATTAATCAGCATTGTTAATTTTCCAGTGTTGCCCATTTGGCATCCGGCATAATGAGTCCAACGTGACAGTGTCGTTGTTGGGTTTAAATCCCAGCCCGAGTTGTCTGCCACTCTCATTTCGCATGGAGGCTGCTTAACCTTGCTTTGTCCACTTTACCTTTGTTGGCACTGCCTGTGGTTTACCATGCTTATAAAACACACTACCTTGTCCTTGAGATTTACACTTGGTCAAATAGAAAGATATTTGATCGTTAATTTTCAACAGCAAAGCATTGCTGTGAAACAGAATGTGTATTTTTCAGTTATTTTCCTTTTGTGTTTTAGATTGTTTTACTGTTTTGTGGATTGATGGGGGATTTTTTTGTTCTAGTTACAATATACATTTTTATTTCACAAATCTACACTGAGCACTTTATTAGGAGCTCTAATAAAGTGCCCAACATGTTCTTCTGCTATTGAAGCCCATTCAAAGTTCGAGTTTTGACATGTTGTTCATTCTGAGATGCTATTCTGCTCACTGCAATTGTATAGAGTCGTTATATGAGTTGCTGTAGCCTTTCTGTCAGCTCAAACCAGCCTGGGCTGGGTTTCCTAAAACCATCAGAAGCTTATATTGATCATATAGACCATTGGCCATTCTACAATCAAATTAGGCTTACGATGCTTTTGGGAAATGCAGCCCCGGCCATTCTCCGCTGACCTCTCTTATCAGCATGGTGTTTCCTTCTGCAGAACTACCACTCACTGGATGTTTTTTGTTTTTGGCCAAATTCTTAGTAAATTCTAGAGACTGTTGTTGTGAAAATCCCAGGAGATCAGCAGTTACAGAAATACTCATACCAGCCCATCTGGCACCAAAAATCTTGCCACGGTCCAAATCACTGAGATCATGTTTTTCCTCATTCTGATATTTGATGTGAACATTACCTTAAGTATTGTCTGTAGGTGTACATGTCTTCCTAATAAAGTGCTTAGCAAAATATGTAGCCTAACTATTATAGTAACTGTTCCCATGTCAAAATACTGTTTTCTATCTCAGCTTAATATGCAGAGACAGTTAAGTGAGCCATTTGTATGTTGATTTCCTTAAATTGAAAACACTGTGAAGGGATCTGCAGTACTGATGCGAGTGAGAACTGACAGCTGAACTTTTAAGCTAATACAGTATCATCAGAATAAAAACTCCCTAATGCATCTCACCTTATAAACAAAAAACTTTAAAAAGTACTTTTGTACTAGCGATTTTTAGATTCAAAATATACTCTCGCAAGGCTGAGAGTCCACTATCTCTCTTTCGTTCAAGCGCATACATAGGAAGAGAGTACATAAAACAATTAAAAAAAACAGCAAATGCGAACATTAAAAACAGACAGCCTCAATAAAGAATGTGATTTAGTTTATGTGCGCATCATATAAAATGTATTGTAAACGTTTTATAACATTCATGAATATAATAAACAAGTATTCCTGCATTATACATTGCTTAACATACTATTAGTTAAAGCTTAATATATTCAGAAAGTTATGAATGCCATGAAAGTTTGATTATTTCTATTATTCCATATATGAAAATTCAGACAACCGTAGTATATTTTGGCCTTAACATTTAAGTCTTTAAAAAAAAAAAAAAAAAAAAATGACTGTGCCCTTAAAAATTTGTATATATGTGTAACTTGGTTCAAATATTTTGGGTGGTTTTCCACAAGTCTCTCACAATAAGTTGCTGGAATGTTGGCCCATTCCTCCAGACACGGGTGAGTCAGGTTTGTAGGACTCCTTGCACACACTTGCTTTTTCAGTTCTGCCCACAAATTTGCTATCGGATTGAGGTCAGGGCTTTGTGATGGCCACTCAGATACCGTGACTTTGTTGTCCTTAAGACATTTTTCCAAAACTTTGGAGGTATGCTTTGGATCATTGTCCATTTCGAAGACCCATTTTGAATGAGCATTAACTTCCTGGTTGATGTCTTGAGATGTTGCTTTAATATGTCCACATAATTTCCCTTCCTCATGATGCCATCTATTTTGTGAAGTGCACCAGTCCATCCTGCAGCAAAAACACTCGCAGCATGGTGCTGCCACCACCATGCTTCACGGTTGATGATGATGGCTGATGGTGTTCTTCGGCTTGCAAGCCTAATCCTTTTTCCTCCAAACATAACGATGGTCATTATGGCCATTTTGTTTCATCAGATCAGAGAAAATTTCTCCAAAAAGAAAGACCTATGTCCCCATGTGCACTTGCAAACTGTAGTCTGGCTTTTTTTTTTTTTTTTTTTTTTTTTCCCCATCTCTTTCCTGAGCGGTATGATGGCTGCGTTGACCCATGGTGTTCATATTTGCATACTTTTGATTGTACAAAGGAATGTGGTACCTTCAGGTGTTTGAAAATTGCTCCCAAGGATGAACCAGACTTGTTGAGGTCCACCATTGTTTTTCTGCGGTCTTGGCTGATTTATTTTGTTTTTTCCATGAAGTCAAGCAAAGAGGCACTGAGTTTGAATGTAGCCCTTAAAATACATCCACAGATACACCCCCAATTCTGTACACCTCATAACAGAAACTAATTGTCTAAAAGCTTGACATCATTTTCTGGAATTTCCCAAGCTGCTTAAGGGCACAGTTAACTTCTGACCCACTGGAATTGTGATAGTCAATTAAAAGTGAAACAATCAGTCTGTAAACAATTGTTGAAAAATTGACTTGTGCCATGCACAAAGTAAATGTCCTAAACGATTTGCCAAAACTATAGTTTGTTAATATTAAATCTGTGGATTTCTGTATGTTCTTTGAAGTATTGATTTCTCCTGCCACTGAAGTTAGATTTGTCTCTGTCAAAAAGGGGTAAATAAATGAGAACACTAGCATGCAATTTATCAAGGTTAGATCTTTGAAACCAAGTATATCTACAGACTGTGATGATCTCCTCGATAACTTGAAAATAAATTACAGTAAAGCAGAATGAATGTGGCAGAAAACACAACTTAAGTCCATTATAATATCTATAAAGACAGCCTTCATGCTTTCAATTTGGAATTAGGCACAGCTAGGCAGACCTTCTCAAACATTATTAACAGCAATATAAACAACAACCACACTCTTTTTGCTACTGTAGAGAGACTAACAACCCCCCCCCCCCCCCCCATATTAGAATGGCATTAAAACTTCAGAAGTTAGTCACCATTTCTAATTTTGAGGAAATTGTACAGCATCTTAAAACTTCAACTTGCTGTCTTGACACACTCCCCACAACATTTTCCAAAAATGCGTGTAACTGTCTGGAAAAAGATCTGTTAGAAATAGTAAATGCATCACTCTTTTCAGGTACATTTCTGAAGTCCCTGAAAACTGCAGTTGTCAAGCCCTTTTTTAAAAAGAGCAATCTAGATAACTCTATATTGAACAACTACAGACCAATTTCAAATATTCCTTTCATAGGCAAAATCATTGAAAAGGTTGTTTGCAATCAGCTGAACAAATTCTTAATCTCGAATGGCTACTTGGACAAATTACCTAAATACATTTCAGATATGCTTGTTGAATATAAACTTAATGGCACTTTTCCACTGCACATTATGGTTCGACTCTACTCTCTTTACTTTTCTGAGCTTGCTTTTCCACTGGTGTTTAGTACTGCCTCAACGTGGCTGGGACCGTCATAGTTGCGCCGCCTCTACTGCCGTGAAATCATCTTAAACGTGACAATAAACAATAGCACAATCGCTAGCTGTTAGCTACTAGCTCATTGTTCTGCAAAAAGCAGTTGTTGCATGGTGATTTTACACAAGTGTAACAGTTAAATTGGCCTGGTTGTTTAAGAAGCAAGCTTCCAGTAGCTGGTCAACTAAATAAAGTGAAGTTTTCGAGCAGATTATAGAGTTAATGTACCATCCTCCATCGTGGAGTCCAGGGCACTCTCCCTCCCATTGCTCGCTGGTCTAGATGGCGTCCATTTGTTCGAACCACTTTTCCTTGATGGTTCTGTAGTCACTTATGTTTTTTTTTTTACTTTTCCCTACACTGTTGGTAGGTCAGGAGATCTCAGCTGTGAGACACTTCCTGAAAGACATTTCCGTTTAGTTCGTTACTAACAAGAGGAACATCTACACCTGGTTTATTGACCACAGCGTGGTTTTGCACACAGCCATTTCTTTTTACAATTTGAAAGTCACGTGAAGAAATGATACTGCTATCATTGTAGCTAAGTTTAAGCAGCTTGGAAAATTCTAGAAAATTATGTCAAGCCTTTAGGCAATTAGACAATTAGCTTCTGATAGGCTAATTGGAGTCAATTGGAGGTGTACCTGTGAATGTATTTGAAGGCCTGCCTTCAAACTCTGTGCCTCTTTGCTTGATATCATGGGAAAATCAAAAGAAATCAGCCAAGACCTCAAATTAAATTGTGGATCTCCACAAATCTGGTTAATCTTTGGGATCAATTTCCAAATGCCTGAATGACTCCACACAGCAATACTGACCAATAGTGTGAGTTTGAAGCTGTACTTTGAGGCATCTGGAAAAGCTGTTTGAAAGCTGTTTATTTTTGCAGTTCTGTTTGGTTGTGCTGATATTAAACCCTTCAGCTTTAAAGGTGCTGTAAGCCACAGACACATTCTTAGGTCATCCAGTCAGAAGGCTTTGTGCTTTCTGCCTGTCAATCATTTTGCATATTCTCAAGGTGTAGTAGCAGAGGTTAAAGCAGAACATTCAGGTTTAATGTCAGATTCAGATAACGGGATAACCGGGAGAAGACGCACTGCTGCTCTACTGTTCGATGTCTGCCTAAGTGCTATCTTTGACAGATGGGGCATGTCTAATTCAACAGCTCAGTTTCATGAAAGTTCCAGAAAGGCTAAAATAGCTTGCAGCACCTTTAATAGACATCATTCTTGGAATGATTTTGCCAGTGCTGTTGTTTAGTTAACATAATCTATCTCACAACTTTGGTTTAGGAAGTTAAGTTTCCTTTTTATTGTTTCAAACTCAAATTTTCAACATAATAATGCAATTTAGTTTTAATTTAAGCAACGCTTTTATTTCTCATTTAAGATATCTCCTAACCCTAGTATTTAAACTTTGGCATGCACAATTTGTGCGGACATCTGAAATTGTGTTTAATGTAAAAATCTATTCAAATGACTAATGAATTCAGTAGCCGAAATCAATATTTCTTTTATTCATCCTTTTAAAACCACATCCCTTTAATTCCACATTTGGCACCTGTATGTATTCTGCTAAATGTCTGATTTCTTAAATGCTGATCAATTTGCAGCCAAGATTTGAAGGTGGTTTATGTTATAAAGGTCTCGTTTTCATTCAGCTGGTCTGTCGGATCTGTTCACTCTTTTGAGAACAGCAATGGATCTGTCAGACATTTGCATGTGGGTTGTATGGTCTCTTTGGCAGGGTAAGCTGTGCTGTTTATACATGGGTGCTCGTTATCAGTGGAAGGGCACCAGCACATCAGCTCTCAAATAGCCCTTTTCCACCGACATGGTTCGGGGTCCTGGTCCGGTGCGAATTCTTGAACTGTTCTGTGCATTTCTAAAAAAGGCTGTTCTGGGGCCAAAAATCTGGTTGCGCATCGGCCCCAAAAGCTTGCCAGTGTCTATGCAGGAACCAGTTACATCAGGGGACTGAGGGGCGGGATAATGTTTCCTCACCATGGTAAAGTTTTCCCTAACAACCGCAATAGTTACTGTCTACAGCAAGGAATAATACTTTGCTCTTTAACAACAATAAAAAAAAAAAAAAAACATTTGAATTATCAGACATCAAAAGCGTTCAGGTAACACAACGAAACGAGTGCTCTAGTTGAGAAATGGTATTTATGAAGAGCCAAGATAAACTAGAGGGATCGCAAAGGAAAAAGATGCAGCACGAAATGATGCATGCCGCCTTCAATCGGACAATTGACCAAATCATAAACAAACTGAAAAACACTTAAGGGAGTACAGGGACCGTAAGAAGGACATAAGCAAAAGCAACTGGACAGAGCAAGTATGTTTTAGACTCGGACACCTACCAGCCTGCTAACTAACCGGGGCATTGAATTAAACCATAACGGTGAATCGCCAGTGCCCTCTGCAGCTGATCTCAGTAAGTTGTTATATTTGTGAACTTTGTTAGGTTTTCTTACACTGTTGTTATCTTACTTGTGCATTGTTTTGTTCTGTTTGGGGATTTTTGACCAGCTACTCACTAAGTTTGGAAGATCTGTTTAGTAAAACAGTGGGATTTTCAATCAATAATATATGCAATGGCAAAAATCCATATACAACCATCTGCTACACCAATGTTAATTATGATTAGACTTTAACAGTTTACAGAACTTGGCAAGTTAAGCCGTAGGTCATACAATAAAATGAAATTACATTACCTGTCATCTCTAGCATATATGTTGTCTCTGACAATCTTGTTGAGCAATGTAATAACAATGGATTTCATTAATCCATATGTTTAAATATGTCCCCAAAAGTAAAAGCTGTGTGCAAACACACTGTGATGCACCATGTTTGGTTATGTTTGAGGTAGTCACGTGAAACTACCACATAGACAGTAACTTGTTATGTCACCGTTTGGCTCTCAGGTCAGTGGAAAAGTGCGGCCGCTTTACGGTTGCCCAGGCCGCAAACTAGCGGAGCACAAGCTCTGCTCAAGAACCATTGTAATTTCGGTGGGAAAGGGCTAAAAGTGACCTTGTATAAGTATAAATTGTACAGTATGTAAAAGGGTTTGTAAATTACTAGTAATAGCTCACCTTTTCAGACCATTTTTTTATGTCAAAATGCAAAAGTGTTCTGATCCAATCATCTGACTTTCATCCATCTAAGCAGCAGTTGGTTGATTTACATTTATGCAAGTTATTTTTTTATATCACTGTATTTTAAATGGCTAGGAACAATAAGGGTTAAAGTCAACAAAATATGCTGTCAAAAAATCTATATAAATATTTAAAAAAACTTTTTTTTTTTTTTTTTGGAGCTTACTGGCATGGCAACATTGACTCAACCAATGGTGTCGGATTAGGGGCAGAACTATCTGTCTGACCAATGGACGATGTGGAGACTTCAAACAAGTGGTGCAGAAATAACTATCATTCTACCGTTGGTATCTAATCTCTATTTCTTTCAGGAGTGGAATGTCACCCGTCTCACATTTGAATATGACTCTGAGCCTTATGGGAAAGAAAGAGATGCCGCCATCATTAAAATGGCACAGGAGTACGGTGTGGAAACCGTGGTACGAAACACTCACACGCTCTACAGCCCAGACAGGTGGGTGACCACACACTCTTCACAGTACTGACCAGAGGCTTCAGGCCACGTCCACACTAATACGTTTTAGTTTTAAAACGCATTCATTTTGCTATGGTTTGGCCTTCTGTCCACATTAAGACGGTTTCTGTCCAGCGAACACTGAGCTTTTTGGAAACGCTCTCCCAAGTGGAAAAATTTATAAATGCAGTCTTTGAAAAACCGAGACATTATAAAACAATGATGTATTTGTTGTCATGTGATGCAGTGATGTGATCCATTCCACCCAAATCAATCAAGATGGCAGCATATGTTGTAGCAGCGTTGTTGTGCCTGCGATCCACTTTGATAGCGTTAAAGATAAATGTTGCTTTGGACATGCTTCACATTGCTTTCCTTCAAAGGCGACGGGACGTTTACTCAGAATCGCTGTCTGGCGGCAGATCACGATGACAATAGCATTTCAGATCATACATCAAAATGAAGCAGGGTCATGCTTAAGATGCCTTACGGGGATTTAAGCGTTTTTAAATGTTTTAGTGTGGACGAGCAACTTTTGAAAAATGTTTGAAAACCGCAGCGTGGACAGAGAGCTTTCGAAAATGAAAACGCTGTTTTCAAGAGTTATCCGGATTAATGTGGACGTAGCCTCATTCACCTATTTTTTTAAGTAGTATTGTGAGGGCCAATCTTTTTGAGGACCTCTCATTCAGTTATTTTGAACTTTAGTTATAATACTGCACCCTGAACCTAACCCTTGACGGTCAACGTTTGCCTTTTTTATATTATGTTAATAAAACCATTTTATTTTTACTTTTTAGTATTGAAGAAGACCGTTCACAAAAGGTTGTTTTCGAGAGCTTGTACTATATTTGTATATGATATTTTCAGAAATTGGGCCATGACAAGTGTACCAAAACAAGTACAGTCCTCATTGAACGTCCCTGACATGCACTGAATCATGTCTAAAACCTCACCTAGGTCTGAAACGCCCGAATAGAAAATGTTTTTTCATCATAATGATTTTAATTAAGGTATGAATTTCAGACACAATGCCTACATTACCCCCCTTTGCTGCATGGCACAGCATATTTTAGTGTTAATGATGTGCCATTTATATAAGAGTTATGAAAAATTATCTAAAAATGATCCACTACAAATTAGTTATATTTTGAGATTGGGCTATATAATTTTAAAAGTTCGTCCTTTATTTCTCATTCACCTTTCTCCTGTTATGCTAGCCAAATGGCATGCCTTATGTTCTGTTGGTCCATTTATCACACCTCCTGTTTAAGTATTTCTTTAGTATTTTAGTTCTATTTCTGTTTAGTGTCTTTGACAACAGATTGACTGATTTGCTAATTTTGCTTGTTGGTGTGGGGCCATTAAGCATTTCTGTCATGTTGAAATATATTGGTTGGCATTCTGTTTGGTTAGAATTGAGAATTGACTTAATGGTGACTCCCTAGATTGTTAAATATGTGCAATAGTTCAACAATGTGGATTTATATTATAATTATATTTTAATTAACTACTTGTTAATTCAATTAGGGCTCAGCATAAGGAAAGCCGGCATCCAGTATGAGAGAATTTTGGGCCACTTGACACAGTTGTCACTTGCCCTCTCAGATCAGTGCTGGTTTGTTATTATAAACTTCAGTGTTAAATTTAATTAGATTTCTTTAATATGTCATCAAGGTAGCATTGTCTGTCTGACTTAGATGAGCAAGAATGATGTTTTCGAAGCATCGTTTAGAAAGGGTGAAGCATTTTAAATAAGTCAGTAATGTGTTGCACCATCTATCAGAAGTGTTTTATTCATTTATATCTGTTATTGAGTTAACTGGTAAAAATATTGCAAGAATAATTCTATTTGTCACTGGGCCTGTAAAAATGTGAATTACTGGAATTACAGGCCAGCAAAAAAAGGTTAGGTTACAATTGTAATAGTAATCAGATGTGTGGAAAACTGGTGACTCCCTTGACAGTTACATGTGAGCAATAGTTACTGTATATGGATTAAACATTTAACTTTTTTAATTATTTGCAATTTATTAATTTAACTTAACTATCATAAGGTTATTGTATGTTATCCTAGAAAATTCAGTTGTTTTTAATTATAAACTAAGAAGCTACTATTATAATGTTATTGAAGAAAATTCAATAGATTTTAAGTAACTGTGTATTAGCTATTATTAACAATTAACTATTATGCATGCATTTTCCAGCCCGGCCATCCTAACTTTTAACTTTTATTTTAAGGTTGTTATTATGTGTTATCCTAAATAATTCAATTGAATTTATTTACCTTATGCCTATGATACTTAAGTTGATGTTTGTCATTTGAAAAATAAATGTTACTAAAATAACAAATGAAGACATGGAAAGTTTGGCAGTGAATTACAGTTTGTTTACTGAAAGTTTTGTGTACGTCATGGGGAAACATTTCACAGTCTTGCGTTCTTGTTCAGATAGGTTTTTTTCTAGCTACTTTGAAAAAACAAACTCTGAAGGACAGGAGGACATGGATCAAATCTAAGCGAGTTTTGAGAGGTGCTGCACGATAGAGATATATATATATGTATGTATGTGTGTATGTATGTATGTGTGTATGTATGTATGTGTGTATGTGTGTATGTGTGTGCGTGTATGTATGTATGTATGTATGTGTGTATGTGGTGGTGGATGATGATGTTGAACAAGTTTACAAGATCAAAAGAATACGTAAGAATGCACACTGAGAAACAACCATTGACTAGATTCCACAGTAAACTGGGACAGTACTTTTAACATAATGTGAGATAATGATTAACTGTTCAGTAGAGCGACCCAGCCACACTATTTTGTCTCCCAAGCCGTCCTGAGAATATTACCAATAAGGAGAGAATGACTTTCCATTCATATCAATGTGCAGATTCCACTAATACTGATCTGTAATTCAAAACATGTTCCATTTGCGTATGTGATGTAAATGGGACTGTTGCTGGTGATATGCCCAGACTACACCTCAGTTGGAGGAGAAGAGTACGAGCTTGCATGCATGCACGCACGTGTTCTCCTCAAATCCTTAATCGCATCTCTGTCCCTGTGTGCTCACAATCTTTTTCTCCTATTTCCTATTAACATCCTTTACTGTGGGAATGTCTCTAATAAATGGGCAGGCAGTAGAGTAGATATAGTCTTGAGATAAAATGTGACTTGCTGCTGCCATCTGTTGTTTAAACGGCAGTGCTGGCAGTCACACTGTAAAACATGTGCTGTGAGTGGGAGGGTGAAATGGCTCATATAAAAGTCACCACTGCAGACATGTGCGAGCTGAGCGCTGGGATTTTTCTAACAAGCACGTGGATGCCCCCTGATTCTGCACTGTGCAGAGAAAACTGGCCAATAGCAGGGACTCAACCTCAGATGAATATAGACAAAGTTGTATAAGATCAGGACTATTAATAAGGGACAGGCTGTTAATGTGTTAAGACTGTTGTTTCTGTCTTAGAGGAGACACTGAGACTGTTAGCTGCTTTCCCACAGTGTATCAGTGCTGCCAAGGGAGACGTGTGCTTAGATTTTGGGCATTTTTAGAATGTAGGGAATTGTGATGTCTCTGCACATGCCGCCAGTGGAACTGTCCTGGATGATCGAGAATGATTTTAGTGACATTGTTTCCAAATCTTTTTGCTTTTTGTAGCGCCACCTCGTGTCATTTGAAGCAGATTTTTTAAGAAATGTGCCAGAAGTTCTATTTCTTACAAACAAGCGAGACACTGCAGTTCTTGATTTACTATATAAAGGGTTCCCAAGGTCATAGAAAAGCCTGAGTATATAAAATTGTGATTTCCATGCCTGAAAAAGTCTTGGAAATTAAAAACATTTGAAGTCATGGACATTTACTGTATAGAGTGGTTTCTCTCAACTTTAATATACTTCATTAGCTAGAAATAATTTATATTATTTTTATATTTATATTATATTTGCTAGAAATGAAATTATTAAGATATTTTAATTATTTCCGAGTGCAATGTCTAGAAAGACTCTGTAAAATCCCTTGTCACCGGACAATCATAAATGTCTGGAAAAGTCATGGAAATTAATTGGTCAAAAAGTTGTGCTACTTTTCATCGCTTTTGCAGTGTCTTCTCACACAGAAAAAGCAAGAACTGGCGCATACACTTTTTACAATTAATTTAACAGGATTAATCAAACTGGTTGAAAACAAATACATTTCCCCATAGTGTGTCCTTTAAGAAACTCAGTGTTCATCCCTAGAGCAAAAAAGGCCATGTTAAAAGACAGAAGAAGCTGAGATATGCTTTTTCTTTTCCCTCAGGATCATAGAAATGAACAAGCACAGTCCCCCACTCACCTTCAAGAGATTTCAAGCCATCGTTAACCAACTGGAATTGCCCAGGAAACCTCTGCCAACCATCACACAAGAGCATATGCCCAGGTGTCGGACGCAGATCTCAGACAATCATGACGAACACTACGGAGTGCCCTCGTTAGAGGAGCTAGGTAGGAACTGAATTCATAAATATCAGTCAGATTTACACAACCACTTGCGTGATTGCAACATACACATGATATGCAAAATGTACATGGTTGAAACAGAGGAGAAAACACTTTCCAGTGAATTACTGGCTTAATAAATATATTTATAATAGGTCTGTCATTTTAACAAGTTTAACAAAATGTACGCAAATAACCGTGACTCCAAACTGAACATAAACTATCTGAGCAATTCATGCTTTATGTACCACCTTGATGCAGTAGGGGGCAGTCAGCACTACAACTGTACAGGCAACGTGCCTGGTCAAACCAACAAGCAGACGATCTTTTGGGATGAAGGGCCTACTGTATGTTATGTTCAACAATATGGAAATAAAACAAACAATATTTTGACTTATAGACACTTTTTGTATTGCCTAAATGCTTTACTTGTTTGCTGCCACAATATACTGTGTCTATATAATTTTATGAATTGGAATTGTTTAAATTATAATATTAAATGTTATTTTTTGAATATTTTCATAATTATATTCTAAATTACCTTTTATTTGTTGGCCTATCGTAGTCAACATTGTGTGATAAATTCAATTAATTAATCGACATATGTAAATTAGATAAAAAAAATTATAATTTTAATAAATATAACTTATGTGAAAACGGAGGACTTTTTTTTTTTTTGTTACTTTATACGATAATTCAATTTGGTACTGTGTTTGGTCATGCTGTTGTAAAACCAATTGAGAGCCTCAGTATTATATTTTTATGTATTATTATTATTATTATTATTATTATTATTATTATTATGCCTGTTTAGGTGTTATGATTTTAAATGAAGAAATTTTCAGATCTTCTTTGAATTGTTTGCAATTCATATCTAATTACCATGACTATTTGTTCACATTGTGTTTAGAAAGCTAAAGTAATTACTAAGCATCACCCAAAGGAAAGAATGCTTTGAAAGCAATTTAATTAAAAAAAATAAATCAATGGGAGAATTAAAAATAATTAAGTGTGACGAATCCTTTTCTTCTGTTGTCCATCAGGTTTTATGACTCAGGGTGACCGATCATATATATGGAAGGGTGGTGAGACGGAAGCCCTGGAGAGACTCAACAAACACTTGGACAGGAAGGTGAGACAATCAGCTGCTTCATACACGATAATGTCATTTTGTAAAAGAGGAATTCAGTTTAGTGACTGACTAAAATTATTTAACAAGAAATAAAGTAATGTTTTTGTCATCTTTAAAGGTTTTCCTTTTTTATAATAATATTATTTGTATGCAGGCCTGGGTAGCAAATTTCGAGAGGCCTAAAATAACTGCTCAATCCCTGTTCGCCAGCCCAACTGGACTCAGTCCTTACCTACGATTCGGGTGTCTGTCATGTCGCGTATTTTACTACAATCTGCGGGAACTTTATATGAAGGTGAGTCTGGATTATTTTAGGGCACTGTTTGTGGACTGGAATCACTGGATTTTGTGTTCATGTACACAAAAATGCATCAAACATCTATAAGGGTAGCTAGAGAGGCTCTGGATGCAAAGGGTGTGGGTTCAATCTCAATGAAATATGTATTCTTTAATCGCACTTGGATAAAAGTGTTTGCCAAATATATAGAAAGTGATCTGTCTTTGAAAAATATGTATATACATTTAAATCAGTAAATTTGATGTTTAGTGAATTCCATACTTTAATATGCAGTTGTAGTTGGTATATAAATATATGTACACTGATGAAAGGGAATGTTATATCAATTAATTATGCCAGCTTAATGGAAGCATATTTTAGTAAAAAAAGACAAAAGAGGACCCAGTACCTAGCCTTGGGGGACACCACAATATGTCATATATTGGTATAGTTATTGATGAATATTGTTATGGTAAATATTGGTGTAGAATATTTGTCACATTTGTCAAAATTTGATTGCATTACTTGCAATGAAGAGTTTTGATAATGTTGATGTAATTTTTCATGATCACTTGCTCTCCTCTAGCTGCGGAGACACTCCAATCCTCCCCTCTCACTCTTCGGCCAGCTGTTGTGGCGGGAGTTTTTCTACACAGCGGCTACCAACAACCCTAACTTTGACCGTATGGATGGAAACCCCATTTGCGTGCAGATCCCATGGGATCATAACCCCGAAGCGCTGGCGAAGTGGGCTGAGGGTCGGACAGGGTTTCCTTGGATCGATGCCATCATGACACAGCTCCGACAAGAGGGCTGGATTCACCACCTGGCCCGGCATGCTGTAGCCTGTTTCCTCACCAGGGGAGACCTGTGGATCAGCTGGGAAAGTGGAATGAAAGTAAATGAGATGGTTACTGAACTGTAGATTATTTTATTTGTTTTTTGGCTTCTGGTACTGTATGTTTTGCATGCTGATTTCACAATTAGCTTTTTTTTCTCTCTCAATCTGTCTCCCATTTTTCCTGTTTTCTTTCCTTCCTCTTTTCCTTCCTTGTTGTGTTCATTCTTTCCTCTGTTTTTCTTCATACTTTCCTGTGCTTTTTTCCTTACTTTTTTCCTCTTCCTTTCATACTGATTTCCTTCCTTCATTTTTTTCTGTTTCTTTCCATATTTCCTGGTTTCTTTCCTTACTCGTTACCTCTCTTTTCCTTTCTTCCAATTTCTCCGTTTTCGTTCCTTCTGTTCTTTTCCTTGGTTACATTTTCTCTCTCTCTCTCAGGTGTTTGAGGAACTGTTGTTGGATGCAGACTGGAGCGTGAACGCAGGCAGCTGGATGTGGCTGTCCTGCAGTGCATTCTTCCAGCAATTCTTCCATTGTTACTGTCCAGTGGGCTTCGGCCGCAGGACGGATCCCAGCGGAGACTACATCAGGTACACAAACCAGCCCCAAACCACAATCACACAGCACGTTACATCATCGTCAGGTGTTGAACATTTTGAGTTTCACAGATTTGTGTTCCACTGTTACACTTATGGTGTTCCTGGTCAAAAATGACCGGCCTATAAAAATTGCCAACTTTCAATTAGCACAGGTTTGTATTTCTTTTTGGAGCTTATAGATCATAGGCCTCACCTGAGCTTATGCACCTCCGTTTTTGAGTGACAAAAGCATTATTTGTGGATAATTTTGGCAGTATTAAAATATGAAATTCTGTACTGTTTATCACACTAGTGTGCTTTAATGTTTAACAATGAAGTATGTTTTGAAATGATTTTATTTTGTACAAAGTTGCACAAAGTCAAACTTGTGTTCCTGATCAAAAATGACCGGCCATTGAAAATGAATGGGGAGATTACAAATATTACATAAATATCGTTGAGTTAGGCCTGTCACGATAACTAATTTTGTTGGACGATATATTGCCCCAGAAATAATTGTGGAAAAACAATATTATTGTAATTTTAATTTATTCTTTTTTTAATTTAGTAATATAATAATCGGACAAGTAAATTGGTCATTCACTTGTCCAGAAAGATACATTTTTTTTTTTTTTTTTCCCCTTTGCTGTTGTAATTCTAAAATTAGCAATACAAATTGCTGTTTATTGTTAACAAAATGCATTAAAATTCTAAAGTATCCTGAGAAAGTACCCTGTTTATTTAATACTGTATGTGGGTCATTGACAAATAACAGAACTGTGAACTTTTATCAAGATATGAAAATCAATCAACAAACCCACACCTTAACATGTCCTCCTGATATTTTAGAAACATGCCTTTACATCCCTGAAAAAAAACATTTGGCATGTCCCCGCAGGATATCAAATATCAGATGGAACAACCCACAAAAAAAATCATAATATACATGCCATAAAAATGAATGGTATTTGTTAAAATTACCTCAACAATTTTTTTTTTATATATTTCAAAAATAAAATATATAAAAAATTGAATCGGCTGTAAGGAAAATATTGTACGACCTGACATTTTAGTTATTAAATAAAAACTGGATGTGTTCTAAATGTTTGGTATGTTCAAAACCACATGAAACAAACAAAATATAGTATTAACAGTTCTAAGATTTTATTTTATTTTTTTTAGATTATGTAGATTTTCATTATGGAGAACCCTATTTTTGACTGACCCGTTTATTTTAAAGAGATAGATATTTTACATTTTATGTATATTGTTAATATTATAGTGTTTATATTACCATTTTATTTGTATGTTTGTATATTACATATTAAAATGTGTAATATATTAATATGTGGAAATGAATATGAGAAATGTAATAGGCGTTTTCTCTTTTGTCGTTTCTCTTGCAGCAGGTAGCATTACAAAAAGCATTTTTGCTATTTCTGCAGTTCTTGTCAAAGGTGTTGTATTATGACTTATGACGGATCGCTCCGACATTATGCGCTTGCATCTTTGACAGCTTTGTTGTTTATAAATAGGTGCGATTAGTTTTATTGCTTTGCTCTCTTAACACAGGCGCAGTACAATGACATTCACATGTCGAAAAATGCGTCCACTTCGCTCTCAATGGGATGTGTGGTAACCTGTGCATGGATCACAGAGTAGCATGAGCCTTCACATGCTGTGAGTCTCTGCGGTGTCATGCACAGCAAGAACAATTAAAGCACACTAGTGTGATAAACAGTACAGAATGTTTTCATATTTTAATATTGCCAAAATTATCCACAAATAATGCTTTTTTTTTTATCACTCAAAAACGGAGGCGCATAAGCTCATGTTAATGAGGCCTACGATCAATAAGCTCCAAAAAGAAATACAAAACCTGTGCTAATTGAAAGAAAACAATTTGAGAAAGATCTAATCCAATATTTGGTGATATAATAATATAGTAATATAGCATAATGTGAGATTTATAAGCAATTTCTAATAGGACAGTAATTTTTGACCAGGAACAAAAATTAGGTTAAAACATGGCACAAGGTTTAATATAATTTGTAGAATTTTATTTAAAAAAAATTGCTCTTTTTGAGTCTGATCTCTATAAATATAGATCACACTCACAAAGGGATAGATATATATACACTACCGTTCAAAAGTTTGGGGTCACTTGTCTGAAATGTTTCTCATGATCTTAAAAATCTTTTGATCTGAAGGTGTATGCTTAAAAGTTTGAAATTAACTTTGTAGACAAAATATTATTCTGCCAAAACATATACATTTATTTAATTACAAATCTAAAATTTCCTAAAAAAAAAAAAGTTTTTGAAATGGATGACTTGGATCAAAATATGAAGAAAAGAAGCCAATAAGTGCCCAACATAGATGGGAACTCCTTCAATACTGTTTAAAAAGCATCCCGGGGTGATTCCTCAAGAAGTTGGTTGAGAAAATGTCACAAGTACATGTCTGCAAAATCTAGGCAAAGGGTGACTACTTTGAAGATGCTAAAATATTACATAGTTTTGGATTTATTTTGGATTTTTTTGGTCACAAAATAATTCCCATATTTCCATTTCTATTATTCCATAGTTTTGCTGACTACTATTATTCTAAAATGTGAAATAAATAAATAAATAAAGAATGAGTAAGTGACCCCAAACTTTTGAACGGTAGTGTGTATATATATATATATATATATATATAATGTATATGTATGCATGCGATATGCATACAATACTTCATGTTTGGGGTCCTGATCACCCCGTTGGGGTTTATTTGACAATATTGATTGGTTGATTGTATCCTGCTAATTTAATGTTCATTGATGTTTATTTATATAATGTTTCGTTTTGCACAAAAAAAGTATTATTTGTATAACATGATCCAGCACCCTCATTCTGAACCTCTGTTAGAAACGCTCTGTTTTGGTGCTGCTTCTACTTTAAGACTTTACAGTAAATGCCCACTGTTATGATTGGCTCTCTTAACTGACCTGCTTGTTTTGGGATGCAATTTTCTTATTATGAAAGAAACTGTAGTGATACATGAGACATCAAACTAGCACAGCTATGCATAAACTGGGTTGTGTTGGACAAGCATTTAAATTGTAGTGTCAATTATACAACTTGCCAATCATTATATATATATATATATATATATTTAACAATTATTTTGTAAGTTGTTATAAGATGTACTATGTGGCTTTGCATACAGGAGGTACATCCCAAAGTTGAAAAACTTTCCAAACCGCTACATCTACGAGCCATGGAATGCTCCAGAATCAGTACAGAAGGCCGCAAACTGCATTGTGGGTGTGGATTATCCTAAACCCATGACCAACCATGCAGAGAGCAGCCGACTCAACATCGAACGAATGAAGCAAGTTTACCAGCAGCTCTCCCACTACAGAGGCCTTAGTAAGTGATACACAGTCTTAGGACACAGTAGAACTCTTAAGCATTGCCCTCTTATTGTAGAAATAGTACATTAATTAATTTTGTCATTAAAGGTATGGTTCACCTAAAATCATTTACTCACATGTTGTTCCACTCCTGTATGACTTTGTCTTCCGTGGACAGCAAAAGGACCTGTTTAGCTCAAATACCACCTGGCACCATTTGTATATTTTTGTTTTGCACTTTTTTTCTTATGAAGCAGGACATTTGCCTAGGTCTGCCATTTGTATCACTCCGTTAAATAAGATGAATAGAGCTACAGTGCCATTACGAGTGCTTATTGGCTGTAATGGAAGGTCACCAACTGAACAATAGTTAGGACTATAAAGAGTGCTTGTGTAATGTATGGCTTGTAAATAAATGGCTTTTGTTTAAATAGTAAATGGTCTGCACATTATATAGCGCTTTTTTTTTAACCTTAGCTGTTTTCAAAGTGCTTTATACTGTTTAGCTGGTAGTTTTAGCACAGTTGCACTACTACAAGTCTAGTAATTTTATGTGATTTTTAAAAAAATGTGTTTGACAGAAGCTCTACGCAATGATTGCAATTTGGTTTTGCATGATAGTTTGTAGGGAGCTTTGCTCATTGCAGATGGGAAATGGCTCAAGTTACGTTAGAGATTGTTACGTTGAGAAGGCTTTAAAGAATTTATGCAATCAAAATTTTTTTTTCTTTTTTGTGTACTAAAAGTTAACAAAATAGGCATTGAAATACAGATAAACGCATTTGCCAAATTTTTTGATGACTCGACTTGCACTACAGATTTTTGTCCAATGAAATTCTTTTTAGAATGAGAATGTCCCTCCCTGATATCACCTGCAGCCGTCTAGCACAGTGGTCTTCCCCGCCAACAACACTACACATTTTGGATATCTCCCTAATCAACCACACCTGAATCAGCTCATTAGTGGAGACTCCAAGACCTGAATTGGGTGTGTCAGAAAAGAGAGATATGCAAAATGTGTAGTGTTGGGGTGGGCCTCCAGGAACAGGGTTGAGAGCCACTGGTCTAGCAAGTAGCAAATCAATGTTTGTGACTGTGATACTTAAAGCCTATTGGCCATTTAAAAATATATTGTCCCACCCAAACTTTGACTGTTCTTGTCAAGCATTTGTACATCTCAAATGACTGTAATCCTTTAAAAGGAACTGTTCACCTAAATACAAATTCTCATCAGTTACTCACCCTCATGCTGTCCCAGATGTAGGTCCATTATTATGAGAAGTGAATGGTAACCAAAACTTTGAAGCTCCAAAAAACACACATTCAGCATAAAGGTAATCCATATGGCTCCTGTGGTTTAATCCATGTCTTCTGAAGCGATCGAATTAATTTTGGGTGAGAACAGACCAAATACAACTTCAAATTCAAAATCTTGACATTGCAGTCTAGGCACGATAATAAATTCAAGTTCAATTATACTTAGTGCTTGATGCATGCACAGAGCGCTTCATGACGCTAGGAAGTCTAATCAAGCGTGAAATCATGATCACCAAGGAGAATACTGATGTCAAGATTTATTCTGAATAGGAGTTGCATTGTAGTTCTCACCCAAAATCAATTCGCTTCAGAAGACATGTATTAAAACAGTGTAGTTGTGTGGATTACATTTATTCTCCCTTTATGTGCATTTTGGAGCTTCAAAGTTTTGGTCACCATTCACTTGCATTGTGTGGAGATAATCTTCATTTGTGTTCAGCAGAAGAAAGTAAGTCACACATGGGATGGCATGAGAGTGAGTAAATGATGAGAGAATTAAATTTTTGGTGAACTAAACCTTGGGTTATAGCAGGATTGCACTGAGATGCAGTTGTTATTCGTCTTGTGTGTTATGCACTTCAAAATGCCTTTCATTTGTAACCAAGCATCTCTCTTTCTTCGTGTTTCTTGGCAGGTTTGCTCGCCTCCGTCCCTACGATCCAGGAAGAGGTGGAGCCTCCCATGTCAGATGACTCTCAGGCCAGCAGCAGCACTGGTGGTGAGAAACATCAAACTCTCTCAGCTCTGATTTATTTGCATGACTGAAATAACAACAATAGTGGCTCTACACTCCCTCTATAAAAATTGCAGAATTGCTTTTTACTCTTCTCCACCTTCAACATGATTCTTGTTTTCTATAGGTCAAGCATCAACCCCGCCCAACTCGGAACCCTCTACCCCAATCTCAAGCCCGACAGCAGCAGCCCTAGGCCCCCAGGCACAGAGGAAGAGGGGCAGACCCTTTGATGTCCCAAGCAAACAAAAGTCAAAACTCAAGCATACAAGTCAATCCAAAGAAGTTGAGCAGAAGACGGAGGACAAGCAGTGACCACAGGTACCAGCCGTCTTTTTTTTCATCCAAATATTATATTTACTGTTTGGTTCATTCAGTATTTTTTTTTTTTTTTTTACACAATTTAACACTTGTCATTGTAAAAAAAAAAAAAAAAAAAAAGTGTGTGGGGCAAGTCAAGTCAAGTGTTTTTTTTATTAGGAGCTTTGCTGTTGAGACTGAATTATTCTGCCTATTCAGCGGAGAGAAAATTAACCAGCCAATGGCGATGATGATAATATTGAATTTCTTTTCTCCTTAGGTTGAGACTGCGTTGGCAGTCTGACATCTGAGGGAATGGGAGGAGTCTACCTACCCGAACAGAAACTCAGCGGGAAAAGTGTGAAATGGCACCACTTTCTGCAGCAGAACACAAACAAAGAGAAATAAACAATGGAACTCAGCCATGTTATAGACGCCGGGCTTCTGTTTCCCAATCATCCTTCATTAAAGCTGCTTTTGTTCTAAATTTTAACCTGTTCAACCAAACATGAGTGTATTACGATTTTAAGGTTCATTGATGTTTTGCTCCCTGCATTGTTATCGAACTCCGATTTAACGGATATTGTCGTTGCCATTGCAAGTTTGGGGTAGCGGGCATTTCACTGAAGAAGTATCCAGGACATTTAGCCAAAGTTGCACACTTTGAATAAAAATGAATACGAAATGAGGGAACATTGGAGAAGTGGCCTACAATGTTCCAACCACATGAAGTGAAAGCAAGTTTTGTATGAACTCTGAAGTAGTCAGTCTCTATAATTGCTTGCAAGCTACTAGTTCGTACAAGCAGCAAAGAACTATTTCTTAAGTTTGTGGTTTGGTTCGTTTTTCCCTATAAATATATGCTTTGTGTAGGTATCTACATCTCATTGCCTCTGGTTGCACTTTTCTTTTATTATTATTTAATATCAATCCTCAGTTTATAATTCAATAACCCCAATTTATTTAACAAGTGACTAATTTACCGTTTGCAGTGTTTCTAACACGACTAATAATTGTACATTCCACTAAATGTCATTCACAATAATTTAATGATTTAAAAAGTTCTAGCCGGCGATGTGAAACAGATTTATTTATTTTTTTTTTTTGTCCCTTTTTCTTTTTTGTATTGTATAAAAGAGTTTATTTTCATTAAAAGGCTGATGGGGTTCTTAAGCCGTTCGGTTTGTAGGCAGTAATTTATTCAAGCCTTTTAACTGCATGCTTCTGTCAGCGGCAAAATGTTTCTGCGACGTATTGCATCTATGATGTCTAACTACAATATATCATATAAATCTCATGAACCTGTTTGAAGCACTTTGAGTTGGTTTTACTTTGATGATGTGTGAACAGGGAATGTGCTACATTGTTAATTTTCTATATGATTTTCATATGGTGGACAATTAAAAGGGAATATAATTTCTTCAGCCTACGCTGAAGTTGGGACCTGAGTCAATTCTTGGGATCAGAACATCATAGAAACCACATTGCAATGCCCTACAAACCACTCCGAACACTTTAGCAACGCTCTGCTAACCAACCACATCACCCTTTTGCATTGTGTGGGTGAATTTTGCACCAAGCACCACATATTTTCATCAGAAAATTTAACTTGAACAACCACTAGAGGGCAAAACATGCACCAGGTTTTCAGATTTGTTTACATATCTATGAAAACAGTGTATTGCAAAGGCCTGCCCAGTTCCAATAAAGATGACTGAAGTTTATTTGCATTTTTACGGTTATAGTCCAATCTATTCATAAATCTTTCTGGGTTTAAATCTTATGCATTTTTCCATTTCAACAAGAGAGTGAAATTGTTTTTTTTATTATTTTTACATCTATCTCAGCACTTAACCTTTACATAAAGCTGAAGACAAAAAAAATCTGCAATTGCACAAGTCATCTGCCGAGTGAAATGTACAGCATGCAGCATTGGGCTGGCTTTTATCTCAGACTGGTGTTGTAGTAATGTAATAGAGCTGCTGTATGCAGAGCTGATCTGAATGGTGTCCTGTGGGAACAGTGGTAATGAGGGAAGTGCTCTCAGCTCTTGCACAGGTCAGCTAATGTTTGCTCTTTTACAGCATAATGACCATAGAATCTTGATTGTCTCTCTTTCTCTTCTCATCTCTTTCTCTTTGTACTCCACATCTTTTGCTGAGCCCTCCAATGAAACAGATCTCCTAGAAGTCAATAGCAGGCATTAGCAGCAAATCTGCATTTGCCCAACTGCCAATCAAAACTAATTTCTTGATAACAATATAGGAAATAGGTGATTATTTAAAGTGATTTTGCAAAAGTGTAATTTCTTCATTTACTCACCCTCATGCCATCCCAGAAGTATGACTTTCTTTCTTCTGCTGAACACAAAGATTTTCAGAAGAATATTTCTGCTCTGTATGTCCATATATTGCAAGTGATAGCTCTGAAGCTCCAAAAAACATATAAAGGCAGCATAAAAGTAATCCATATTACTCCATTGGTTAAATGTGTCTTCAGAAGCAATAGGCATATAACAGGTGTGGGTGAGAAACAGATCAATATTTAAGTCCTTTTTTTTCTATAAATCTCCACTTTCACTTTCACATTCTTTAATGCTGTGGTTTGAATTTGTTTGTTTAATTCTCCAAAAAACAAAACACGGAATTACCACATTATATCAGAATCCACTTGAACATTGATCGAGGCCATCATGAAGTATTTTTTCCAGGTGGTGTAATAAATGTTTTAAAAGTTTGAAGAAGTAATTTTCCACATTGTCAAAAGGGCCGTAATTATGGAATCGCCCATATACTGATGCATGTTTAATCCATCAATAAAGCTCTTGCTTGTCCATCCCAACCATTAATGAAATGCTTGAAGATCTGTCAGTAATTAACAAGGCTGAGAGAAAGGAACAAATAAACTCTAATGATACATTATATATCATGGATGTCCACAGGAAGCCTTGCAGATGTTTATATTAATATGTTATCAATGACATCGATTCTAGAAGACTTCTGCTCCACTGTTGCTGGCCTGCTTTAGTGTGGAGGTGGCAACTTGGGCTGCATTGATCTGGACCATCAATCACAGGGGTGGCAGACCCATTAAGTGGAGACTACGCCTCTCTCTCTCTCTCTCTCTCTCTCTCTCTCTCTCTCTCTCTCTCTCTCTCTCTCTCACTCAGTCATCCACTGCTGACTTTAATGGCTCCAATGAAGGACACACGCAGTGCAGTGCAAGGAGTGTCAGGGGTGTACAGTATGATGTTTCCATGGGAAGTGAGGACATCCACAGCCACTCCAGCTTCCCGTGGCTGATGTAACCCCATGAGGACCCTGTGAAGGACGTTTCTCTAAAGGACCTCTAACCAGACCTAGAGTGTCGGACGGGTGGTTGAGGAATATTCCCATAACTGCCGGCTCCATTTATCCCCAAGAAGGGTCCATCGCCACCCCGCCCTGCCCCGCAGATGGTGCTCTGCCTGGCCATGGACTCCAGAGAGAACGGGGACAGCTGGGTGGAAGAACAGTGGGAGAAATGGTACAGTAGTAGCCTACTTTTGCAACGGTGCCCTCATTATGGCCTTTTGCGCTGTACTGAACTGACCTTGGATCAGTGTGTGCTCTGAGATGGGGGTCCTGCGATTTGTATGGGATAAATGTTAGTATGCGCCTGCGCGCAGTAGTTTAACTGACCTTGGATCAGTCTATGAGATAAACTAACAGTTTAAATGTTAGTTTGGTGCGTTTGAGTGAAAACATTGCAGGAGTATGGCCGCAACTGAGTGAGAGATAAAGATTTGTGTAATCTAATATGTCAGTATGGTCAGGGCTCGAGTTGAGGGGGGATGCGATGGGATGGCATCCCCCTTGTTGCAAGAAATATCAAAAAAGCATCCCCCTAGTAAAATCAACATCCCCCTTACCATCCCCATTAGATCAATTGTGTCATGTATTACTTAGAACTAACTATGCAAACTGAAATATTACATTTTATACATTTGATAAATAACAGACTTTAAATAAGGGCGATTTTTGGTGTGAGGTTGCCAGATTTCTATAGGTGAAATCCCCCAATTAAATCTTGACAATTGTGTAGTTTGGGTTTAATCTGGCAGGTGACGCTTTAGTCCCGCAATCTGGCAACCTTGAGCGCGCGAGCTCTCTCTCCACTGTGAAACGATGCCGGTTTTCTGAAAACATTGTAAAACAGGCATGTCACAGTTTATGGGTTGACTTGTTCTTAGTGTTCACATGAAAATTACGTCACTGAAGGAAAGTGGACAAAACGATTTCAAAAGTTTTGTCCACTTTCAAAAATGGCCAAGAGAACAGTTCAATAAAATATGCAATCTTTCATTAAAAAGAGTAGAACAGAATGTAAGATATTGCTATTAAGATATGAGTGTACAGTAAACATGTACATGTTTTTAATTCTACCGATTTTCAGCCTATTAAACGCTTTTGTGTGTGGAACACATTTTAACACCACTGTTTAAGCATTCATAGAAACCCTCAAGAAACAGCCCAAACTTGGTTTAGTTCGGTTACTGGAGCAGAACATGCGTTTCTGCAGTGGGCTATTGCGATATATATTTATAAATTCATGATCTTAATGTGGATTCTTTTCACAAGATTCATCATTAAGGGTAACAGGTGCATATTATGGCCCTGTGTCCTAAGGCTCAATGAAGTGGTGCTCATTTCTGTCCAGATCTATTAAATTAAAAATACATCAAAAATGAAATTAACATTTACTTGAATTCACCTCTTCTATGATGAGCCTATTTTCAATTTCTGACTTTAAAGTCATATTGATATTTTTTTCTGGATAAAAAATTCACATGGTGTCCAGAGACAGACAAAAAAGTCAAAGTCTCATTAAAAACTGAAATTCCTGAAAAAAAGAAATGTTGGCATATTTAGTGCAGAATAAACTTTTATTGTTATTTCTTTCAAAAATAAGCAGTGTAACAATTGTGAATTAAAATATTTAAAAACGCTTTTGTCCACCAAATAAAAGTAATGGGTGTTATCAACATGCTGCGTTGGGAGGATTACTTTTGAAAAATATTCCACTACAGATTACAGATTACATGCTGTAAAATGTCATTTGTAACATATTCTGTTAGATTACTCAAGGTCAGTAATTTATTCTAAATACTTTGGATTACTTCTGCACTTGTTGATTTTTTTAACTTGTTTTGACAATAAAAACAGTAGAGTAAGACAAAATACACATGTTAAAAATACATTATCTGAAAAACCTAAATATCTTATGCAGTGTTTTTTCTAAAACAAGATCAATCAAATGTATCTTTTTTAAGGATTTATAGATATTTTTACAAGAAAACAAAATTAAAAATTATTATTGAGAACACGATTTTTACCCTAATATCAAAAGTCTTACTAGAAAAGAAGAAATTATGATCCAACATGAATTTTCTTGATAAAAAATATGATCGTGTCTGGTAACACGTGCATGTAAAATGGCTAGAAATAGCATTTTAGCTTAGCGTAAAGCTGACAATTTACACAATTTTTATTTTTAACTTCTCTGTCTGCTCGTATGAATATAAACACATCATAAGAAAGTGTTTCACCGCTGTTCAAATGCACTTTAGATTGCATCATTTATATGTATAAAAAATAAATGTTTTCCATCTGAAAGGACTAAATATTAAATGAAACAAATTACAATAAAATGCAAAGCAATCTCTTCAGTAATCAAAATACTTTTTGAATGTAACTTTATTCTAATTACCAATTATTTAAATTGTAACTGTTGTGGAATACAGATATTTATATTTTGTATTTTAAATACGTAATCCCGTTACTTATACTCATGTATTCAACGTGACAATTTTAAAGTTTAAAATTCGTTTTGTTTCAGGTTTTTAAAAAATTTATGAAACCAAACTGGAAATAAACCAAACATTTCTGAGAACATGACACAAGTGTTTTAAACTAGAATTTTAAAATATTTCTCATTTTAACACTTTGGACAACCATATTTGTCAATGACCCATAAGTAGTTGTAGGTTACCCCACACCATCCCACTTAACTTATACTTAACTTTGACCACTGAGGGTCAAAATCAGGCTGATATTGCATAGTAAGAAAACTTAACTACGAAAAGCTAAAGTTTGTTGACCAAGTTAAGTTGACCAAATTCTTTCTTTATTTTTGTTATTGTTAAATTATCTAACAAGTAGCTATTAGAATCTACAACGTGTCAAGCTGCGTAGTAGCACATATATAAACACAAATTAGTGATAATGTAGCACATTTGAGTGCTTTAAGCCTTTTTCTAGCTTAATTACTTGATCAGCCAATGGCTGAAAAGCTGCCAGCTTGCAAACAGAGAAGAGCAGAATTGTGTTTACTTATGCTTTCTTATAAAAGATTCCCATGTGAGTAACTTCTATAAATAATATTTAAAAAAAAAAAAGCTTAGGCCATATAAAAAAATGTTTTTAGAGTTAACCCTCTGATGCATGATATCTACAGTGGACAGATCTTTAAAAGACACTTTTAAATATGCATGGTGTGATTTTACATCCAAACCACTATGGATGATTAACTTTTATCCCTATCCATAGTTCTCTGTGATTGGCTACTTTATGCGTTATTGTGGTTTTTATGACAACATAAATTCATTGGCTGTATGATGAACAAGGTGATGCACCAATAACAATTATTAATCTAGTTTTAAATATGTCCTTTTGCAGTAGACAGATGTGTAACAGTCTCAAAATACTGAATTTTGGGTCATCAAAGTGCTTAAGTTTAACGATCACTATAGGCCTACAATTACAGTGGGTTACTTCATTGCAGCAGTCTTGAAGTTATCAGCTCTCGAGGCGAGCTGTGCCCTCTCTTGTGTAATGTTTGTCTTGAGATAGCCTCGTTGAAGTATGACATAGTGTGTGTCAATGTCTGTGTTGTGGGTGTGGGTGTGGGTGTGCTGACACTGCAGGTTAACTCATGATATCAGTCTAAGTGAATATGAGGACGATGACCTGTCAGAAGTGACAGAGATCACGGATGAGAACGGAATCACCCTCAACCATCTCGAGCTCGACCCTAAAGTAAGTTTATACTCCAAACAAACTTACTACTACAATCATACAATCATATTATTATTATTTTATTATTATTTCAATCCTACAACCTACTGATCTTCAGATAAGTCATGAATTCCTTTATACACTAATGTCAGTTATGGTACTGATTGAGTAAACTTGAACTGGTTGAGTAAACTTAAAAGAGTAAAGCAACCCGTTGCAAAGCATTTTTAAGTTTACTCAACTTCAGGCAAATAAGTTGTACCAATTTAACAATTCAAGCTGTATTTTAAGTTCCATGGACTCAATATAATAAGTTCAGCAAACACAAAATTATGAATGACATTTACAAGTCAATTAAAGTTCAATAAACATGCATTTTGAAGTAGGTTAGAGATTACCATAAATGTCAATATTCTTGATATATAAAGACATTCTTTACTAAGCAGATTTCTATGTCAGATCATGCCATGGTGCCAAATGGTTGGGCTGACTAATAAAGTGGTATGTGTAACAATTGCTTTAAACTTTATGACGTCAACTTAAAAGAATATTACGGGTTTAATACAAGTTAAGCTTAATTGATAGAATTTGTGGCATAATATTGATTACCACAAAATACATTTAGAAAAAAAGCAAATATCTGGGTTCCAGTGAGGCACTTACAATTGAAGTGAATGGGGGCCAATTCGTAAACTGGAAAATACTCACTTTTCAAAAGTGTAGTCACAAGACGTAAACGATTATTATTAATTAACACATGTTAATGTTCATTTATGTTTAACTATATTAACTTTATGCTTAAATAGATTATTTTCAATTTACATTTTTACCATACGTTTTTTTCTATTGAGTCTGTAAAATAATGTCTTTTAACTTAAGGTGTAAGTTCACCCAAAACTGAAAATCCTCTCATCATTTACTCACCTCATGCCATCCCAGATGTGTATGACTTTCCTCTGCTGAACACAAACAAAAATGTATAGAAGAATATCTCAGCTCTGTAGGTCCATACAATGCAAAAGAATGGTGACCAGATCTCCAAAAGCTCAAAAAAGAATATAAAGTCAGCATAAAAGTTATCCAGTGGTTTAATCGATGTCTTCTGAAGAGATCCAGTTGGTTTTGGGTGAGAACATACTAAAATATAACTCCTTTTTCACTGTACATCTTGACAGCAGTCTCCTTGGCTATTGGCTATTGTGATTCTGCGCATGCGTCAAGCACTAGGAAGTGTAATCATGATTGTTCCTAGAGACTGCAATGGCAAGATGAACAATAGAAAATGACTTACATTTTGGTCTGTTCTCACCCAAAACCAGCTGGAATGCTTCAGAAGACATTTATTAAACCACTGGATTACTTTTATGCAGACTTTAGAATCTTTTTTGGGGGGATTTTCTTCTTTTTCTGATTTTCTACCTACCCAATTCCCAATGTGCCTCGTGGTGGCAAAGTGACTCGCCTCAATCCGGGTGGTGGAGGATGAATCGGTTCCACACACATCCACGCACATGGCACATTATAGTGACCACGAGGAGGTTACCCCATGTGACTCTACCCTCCCTAGTAACCGGGCCAATTTGGTTGCTAAGGAGACCTGGCTGGAGTCACTCAGCACACCCTGGATTCGAACTCATGACTTAAGGGGTGGTAGTCATCGTCTTTACTCACTGAGCTACCCAGGCCCCCTGACTGGGATAAATGATTAGAGAATTTTCATTTTTGGGTGAACTAAAACTGGACAATATATTTTTACAGCATGTATTAATCTTAGTTGTTGTTCATTTATAAAGATACAATTGTTGTTGGTTCATAATACCTTCACTAATGTTAACATTTACAACTTTCAAATTTAACAAATGTATTAGTAGTCAATGTGTTGAAAAGAATATTAACCAAGATTAATAAGTGCTAAAAAAGTATTGTTCATTGTTAGTTCAAGTTGTTTATGAGTACAACCTTATTGTAAATAATAACCAAAATAGATTTTTTCTTTTATAAATAATACACCAATTTATTGTCTTTAAGCATATAAGTACATAAGGATTATGATGCAGGTTTTGCTCTAATTTTGGGATGGATGCCAGGGTGCCACCTGGACATACCTATAAGGGTTTAACATCATCTGCTCAAAGCCTTTAGCTTATCTCCAGTGGGCTACAATCCAGGTATGGAACCTACAGCTCTCTGGCACTGCATTATCTGACATGTAGCTCAGAAGTCATGCTTAAGTAATGCTTTAACTCAAGCATAGATATGGCATAGACATAAATTAAATTATGTTTGATAATTATCTGTTTCATATGAAACCAGCACGTGTTTTTCAGGTGTGTGTGATCTTATTTGTTTATCCTTGAAGGGACCGGTTGTCCTGTGGTCCCCACGAGGAAAGCAGCTTCATGAATCATACAATGGGGACTACATCCTAGCATGTCTTAATTCAAATCTTAATTATAATTCCAAAAGGTGTCTTTTAGGATTAGGGTTAGCAGCAAGATTAGGTTTAGGAAGTAGTAATCCGAATTAGCTTGATTACAGAACAATAGATGTCACTGGGATATCCCCACCTTGATTGACATGTCGTCTGGATATATTTGTTTGTACTCTAGTCACTGTGCATCCATCCAGCCTGTAACCAAACAGTAACTCAGCTTTGTAGACCCACAGGCTTACGGCCCCAAACTGAATGAATGATCATTTGACAGTACAGAGTGGGCCACACAGCAAAAATATGTTTCTGGGTCAAACGCTGAGAAAACCATTCCTGTTTTGCACTCAATAACTTATAACAAATAATCTCTATAACTTATAGAGAATACTAGCAATTCAGTGTTCAATATTAAGGTTAAAAGAGGCCATGGTGTTCAGAGCCAAAGTAAATTAGCAGCTTAGTCATGGACATTAATGCCAGAGTCAGACCCAAACACTTCTGACTTTTTACAGTTTATCGTGGACACCACAATGTCTGACTGGGGAGGGGGGGGGGGGGGGGGGGGGTTAACTTCCTCCATGCCCCCCATCCTCGTGTTGTTTTCAACTTGTATGGCTTTCTTTTTTCTGAGGAGGACAACGGAGAGAAAGGTGGACAGTTAGCCACCTTTTACTTTCATTTCCATCTTTTCTCCATACAATGAAAGTGAATGGTGACTTAGCTTGTCCAGTCCCTAACATTATTCATACCATCTCCTTTTGTGTTCCACAGATGAAAATACGTAATACAGGTTTGTAACGACATGAGAGTGAGTAAGTGATGATAGAATTTTCATTTTTGGATGAAATATCCCTATAATGAACATGTTATTAATACAAAACACTAATTTTTGGGTGTTTATTTTGCCTGGCTCTCCTGACACGCCTTATTTTGTTCTCTGAGATCGAATTAGCTTTCCTCACAGCAGCCAGGAAAGCAGCCACAGGCTGATGTCATCACTCGCCTCTGATTGGCTGACTGCATCTGACTGCAGCTTGACTCTAAAGCTCTGCTGCCTGCTCTTCCCAGGATCACATGACGCAGCCAGCCAATGGCACGCCGAGGAGCGGCCAGAGGAGGGGGGTGGTGGATTTGCAGACGGAGATGCTCCACTTGGACCTGATTGATGCAGAGGGAGGAATCCAGGAAGAAGAGGAGGACGAGAGGTGCCTCGATCCTGTCGATGACAACCACAAGGAGGAACAGGGAGCAGGGCTGCCTGTCACCCAGCCTAAACTGAAGGATTTCATCCCTGCTGTCGCTATGGATACCTACCGGCCCAAGAGACCAACCACCCTGAATCTTTTCCCCCAAGTGCCAAGGACTCAGGTGAGATGGATAATTTTGATTGCTGGTATCAAGGCCCTTTGGTCCAAAAGTTGCTTGTTGATCACATCTAAGGCATATGGCGACCTATATGCAAATTGACAGGCCTTTGAAATCCTTTAACAGTAAAATGACCATACGCTGTAATGATTTCCATACAGCACAAACAGGAATTTACCTTCATGGTATGCGCCCTACACCAGATCTCAACCACTCATGTCCTCATGAGTGCCTTTATTGTGAAGATGATATGGGGTGTATTTTCAGTGTATTGTCATGTTTTTTGCCCATGCTAATCTGTGGCTTGTAGCGACGGTTGTTTTTGATACTCCCGGCCGGTGATGCTGATGACGTTTCCTGTTTGTGAGCTCCCACTCTGCGAACCTGCTATGAATCACTGCTGTTCGCCTTCTGTGTGTAATGTGATCCGACATAAAAGAGAGTGAGTGGATCATTACTGTTGACCTGTGGGGGTCAAACAGCAGGGGGCAGCACTCTAATGGGACGATTCGTACAAAACATAACAAAATGGGATTAAAAGCACTGCTTTTGTTGGATGTCATGTGTGGTGACAAGTGTTTGAAAGGGACCTGTTCTCTGTAATGTGTTTGGAATAGATTTACATTTTAGGGCTAGAAAGAGGAAGATAACTTGCTGATCCATCCATCCATTTATATTAGCTGATTAATAAAAGTGTCCGTTCGAAATTTACCAACAGCCTTGTCAATAGATAAGCATATTTATTTTATTTTTTTTACATTTTTAGTAAAATATCACATTAAATAAGCATTTAATTGGACAATTTTGGGTGCATCTAATTTGCTATTACATAATTTGACAAAATACATATTGCTATTCGCCATTTTGGCAATCGTACTCTAACGTTATCAGTATCAGCCATATATTGGCCTATATTGGTTGACGTATAGTATATTTTCTACATTTTTTCGAGATTAAAATTATATTCCATCTGATGAAAACCTGTTTTAGGCCTTAAACTTGAATATGCTTATTATTAGATGTCCTAAATGTAATCCTTTCCAAAAACCTTTGAACATCAATGTTTTTAATAGTCATCCAATGACATCACAGACTTTATAAATGGAGTAGGTTGTCTTTTTTTTTTGTGTGTGTGTGGTCCATCATGGGTAAAGAGGCTACTGGCGCTCTACTATAGCAGGAACAGAATGATTTAAGTAATTGCCCAGCACTGTGCAATCTCCTGAAAACTTCCAACTGAAACTTTATTGAACTCAAATTGATTCATTCTCTCTCTGTCCTCCTCTTCTTACTCTGGAAATAGTGTATTATGCTGCTTGCTGTCATTTCTGTCAAATGTCCATTTTTGGTACTTTATACAGGCCTTTCTAGTTATAAAGACTACAAATAATGATTTTGGTGTGGAGCTTTTTTAAATAATAAAAGTGCACACATGTATCCTGTAGGGCACAAAATAATATATATTTTCAATGCAAAGCAGTTTAAAGGAATAGTTCACCCAAAAACAAACATTCCCTCATCGTTTCTCACCCTCATGTCATTCTTTCTTATGTGAAACACAAAAGCAGAATGTACATGCTACACTTTTCCGAATGTAAAATGAAAGCCGATGGTGACCAGGCAGTGGTGAGCTCTAAAATGGACGAAAATGCACCATAAAATATTTCCATATGATTTACATGCTATATTCCAAGTCTTCAGAAGACATACGATGGCTTTGAGTGTGGACCAGAACTACATTTTTTGTTATTCACTGAAAATCACAGCTCTCAAATCTCATTCTTACTGTAATATGGGTTAAAAATACAGGTTTGAAACTACAAGAGGGTGAGTAAATGATACATTTAATTATTGGGTGAACTATGCCTTTAACCTGTGTTGAGTTAGGTCAATCCCATGCCATTTGTCCAGCCTGTACTGCAGTAGTTGCATAATAATATTTAGCACCTTATGTATATAGCATTACAGCTGGCAGCTAGTCAAACATCCTGTACCAAAAGTCACCTGATACATGCAGGTGCTTCCATTCGGTTGAATAAATATGTTACCCTGGTGACAAAATCAACTTGAAGAAAGGGCTAAACTTGTCAGTTTACAATGTTAGTGTAAAACAAGCCTTTTGCTTTCAAATGTTTGAGCATTTCAGCACTCCAAATGATATCCTGGTCAACAGACTTCTTTACGACTAAGGAAGATGGTGGATGACTGTAAATGTGCTTCAGTGTCTTTAATCTCGTAATCTTGGCTCGTCAGATCTCTCCTCGTCTGCAGCACTGGTGCTGCCACTGGGTTCAAAGGGCATTTGAGGAATTAGCAGAGGAAGAGCTTTTCCAATGAACGTGAACTGGAGATATTGGTTACAGTGAAAAAGTGAATCTGAAATGTATTTGGCACAAAAAGATTTTAGCTAGCAGGCTTGATGCCAGCATATTGTTTGGCACACTTAAAGTCAATGTGGAACTCATGCGCAACCTATTTTAGAGAATAAGAATGAGCTTTACTGCCAAGTATGCTTACACATACACAGAATATGTCTTGGTGACAGAAGATTCCAGTGACCCAACAATACAGCCACAAGACAGAGATAATAAAATAAAAATAAAAAGTGAATAGAAAATATAAGTATATATGGAAATAGAAATAAATCTAAATAGACTTAAACTGTGTATTGCACATAATTATTCCTCAATGGGCCCGTTTGAATTATTCATGAGTTGGATAGCCTGGGGGAAAAAACTGTTCCTGTGCCTGACGGTTCTGGTGCTCAGTTCTCTGTAGCGCCGTCCGGAAGGCAACAGTTCAAAATGGTAGTGGGCTGGATGAGTGGGGCCCAAAGTGATTTTTCCAGCCCTTTTCCTCATTTTGGATGTGTACAGTTCTTGAAGGGAGGGCAGGGGGCAACCAATAAACCTCTGTATTATTTACAGCAGTATTTTTGAGTGAAACAGGCTTTTTGACAAAAATAATTGTAGGACATGATTGGATTGTGAAAAGTGGGCATTACATACCAGAATGGACCCAGTTGATTGGAGTTGATGGGTAAGAGGTATTCGTGATGTCAGTCGAAAAGGAAAGTAGTTTCAGAAGACGAGCAAGTTGCTACATTTTGATCAAAGATTGCAGATTTTATTTATTTTTTGCTTAGAATAACGTGCACCAATGATTTGTTCACAAACCCTAGGGACTTGCATTAAAACACTAAATAGTGTCAATTTTGATTTAAATTTTGAGTTTTTGACAGTTCTCTCTATATCTGTAAAGCAGAACTCTCTTCTTTTATAAAGAAAATTAAGAATTATTGAGGAAAAGTGTCAGATTTGCTCCGTCTTGTTAACGATTGGATGGCATTTGGATGGCTCAGATTTTTCCTGCGGAGAAAAAGGATTATTTAATTGCTAGTCTGATATTATTAGGGCCAACAGTAATAGACTGAGACAGACTTCTCTTCTTCGAAACAGATTATTTAATAAGATCACGACAAACTGTCAGCATAGAGTTACTCCCATCTGTTTCCTTTTTCTGCTTCCATTTTTGGATGCACCGTATAAGAGCATAATATAAGCCATCTGTATCTTCCTCCTCCGTCACAAACACTACTGTTTTCTACCCCCACACTTACGCATACACTCACACATGCCAATTCCTGAATCATCAATGGGTGTGTTGCTATGGTAACCTAGGAGTGTCAGTATTAAAGGTGCATCATAGCAGCGTGGACAACTGGTGAGTCAGCGATGCAAAAGAGAAGTAAATTGCTTTTCTGGTAACTCAAATTTACGGATTGCTGTTAGGTGTGTGTTTGTGACAGAAAGCATCTTATGGGGTGCTGGCAATGCTGAGAATGTTGACAAAAACAAAAACTAAGAATATCTCAGCTCTGTAGGTCCACACAATACAAGTGAATGGTAGTCAAAACTTTGAAGCTCCAAAAAGCACGTAAAGACAGAATAAATGTAATCCATATGACTCAAATGGTTTACTTGATGTCTTCTGAAGTGACCTAATCGGTTTTGGTTGAAAGTAGACCAAAATGTAACTAATTTTCCACAATAAATCTTGACATCAGCAGTCTGCTTGCCTATCATGATTTCAAGCTCATATTACATTTTCTAGTGCTAGATTCAAGCACAGAGCACTAGATGGTGTTATAATCATCGGCAAGGAGAACTTTTTTAAAAAAAATTTACATTTTACATCTACTTTAACCCAAAACCGATTCGATCGCTTCAGAAGACATCGATTAAACCATGTGAGTCATATGGATTACTTTTATGCTGACTTGATGCACTTTTTGGAGCTTCAGAGTTTCATTTTTGGGTGAACTATCCCTTTAAAATTTTACATATGTCATTGCAGTAGATATCAAAATATAAAACCAAGTGGCATCTGCAAACAAATGATGTTAGACCATTTCTCAGAACTAACTTAACTCTCCGCTTTAATTACAGGACACAATAAATAACAATTCATTTGGTGAGAAGGATCGGAGAAAAGAAAAGAAGACCCATTCCTCGTCACCGCATATTAAGGGTGAGTCGTGGCTATGTGCCACATGCTGAGAATATGTAAAACAAGTCATTTTTTAAACTCAGTTCTATGCATTAGAGAAATTAGCTTGAGATAAATGAAGGAAATACAGTGGATGAGCTGCACTGATAAATGCAGTTATGAAACAGCTGTTAGTCATCTTGTTATTGTACTTGACATTTTACTGATCATGAACAAAACATTACATTAATAATGATGTTAAATCTTTAATGTAAATTGCTCCTTGCTCCTTGCAATGAAGTCAGTTTGAACTGGTGACAAACAAGCTTGCAGAACCTCAAATGTGCTGTCATTGTTAGTGTTTTTGTAGTATTCTGTTCGACGAAATGAAAATGTGTTTACATGCTGTTATTAACTTAATGGGATTTGTGTCAATCCACTTACCCTTAAGAGTTCATCGGATGTAACTTGTGTCTGATTGCACAGCTAGCACTATGAAGAAAGGTTATATGTTGTTTTAAGTTTATGTGTGTAATTTAAAAAAATAATTTCTCCTTTTAAAGCTCCTGTCCAATACGCAGACAATTATAAACCATCTCTAGGTTGCTTTCTCAAAACAGTGTAAACACTGTGGCTCTGTGACGCTATCAAAGCATTGCTCTGTTTGAGGTGACCGACATAACAACATTCGCTCTGAGTTTGGGGCAGAACTGTCAGTTTATCCCAACAATTGGAGGGGGTTGTTGCTCAATTACATTTGGTGCCTCTAGTGGCACAGAAATTACACTTGGAAGCTTTAAGAAGAATCAATTCCAAAAAACAAAGGATTACATAGCTACATTTTGTAAATACATAGACACACTTGTAATTATACAAGTAACGTTGGTTTTTGCATTGCTTTCTATGCTGAGTGAAATCATCATAGGATCATAGGAATCATGGGAATTTTAAGTGGTATTAGTTGACATTTTATTCCATAATCCTCTTCGGATGTTTTTCTCCATTAGGCTTACTGCCTAATATATAATCTTCTGTGTATGTGAAATAGGAGATCTGGTGCCCAAACCTGAGCAAGTTAGTAGCACCAAAGGGGACAAAGTGCAGGCCAGGGCTGACGCCAAACCACGCGGCCCTACCTCCTCCACGAACAAAGCCGCAGCCTTTCACAACAAGCAACAGGACAAGTTATCCGAGTCTTTGAACAACCCCACTGTGGTGGCACCCTGCACACAGGCAGTTATGAGGGACAAATCTGGGGAAGTCACCCTAATAGAGGGTGTCTTTGACATCGGTACAATTTGCAAGGAAAAAGCCCATTATCACGCTGTAAATGGTTTTCGGGAACAAGTGCAGTTCCCTGTGGAGAATGGTGGAACGTGTCAACAGTCAGTCGAGAGAACCAAGGACTATCGTTTATCAGAAGGAAATGCCACGGAGGAGATCCACCTCACACCGGTTAATGGCGAACAGGAGCGACCTTTTCTGTCACAAAGCAGCGACAGCAATCGCATGTCTATCAGTTCGGACACAGAGCTTCCTCCCCTGCACTATTACCCATTGGCAGGTTGTGCAAACCCTTCCATTAGTGAAGAAGATGAGGTATACCCTCCCACGCCCCCTTGTAGGACTGTCAGCCTCAGCGACACGGGGGACAATAGCAAGTGGGCTGAAACCCACAAGCCGAAAGCAGCAAAGGATGACACAGGAACCTTAAGGATGGTGCCCGTCAGCACGGATGCCTCAGGACTTTCGTATGACTCAGTTAAGTACACCCTGGTGGTGGACGAACATGCTAAGCTTGAGTTAGTGAGCATCAAGGACTGCTACAAAGGTTACGATAGTGACAGTGACAATACCGTCTACGAGTCTGCCATTGATGAGGACGAGGAGGATCAGGTAGTGGATGAGGAGGAGGAAGAGTCAGGAGCAACGGGCATGAGGAGAGACACTTCCTGTTTGTCTGCCGACTCAACCACTGACACCACTTCAGACATGCCCTGCTCCCGCAAGTTCATGAATGTCTTTGTAAATGGAAGGTCGCGCTTCTCTGGTGAGTGGCAGATCTTGACTCTTTGTTAAAGAGTCTCTCAAAGTTAAAAGATCCATTAACATTCAGTTTTTATGGGTTTTAGTGGTGGAGCCCAAACAGAATGGAAAAGGTCCAAGAATGGAACCTTGTGGTACTCCTTCTCTGCATGTAACCACCAAGACTTTTCCTCGTTAAGGGGTCTGCTAAAGTCAGAAATTAGTATTTACATGCAAAATACACTGATAACTTTCAGAAATTAACATGACATTTGAAATTATCTTTATATATCATAACGTAAACAGACATGCACACATTGAATAAGCCACCAGAATAAAAGTCTAGGTGTTTACATGCAGAGCAAAATTGGATTAATGGGCAAAACCTAGCCATGTATTACCTTTCTGCAATAAAAGAAGGCATTTACATTACTTTACACATTGTCAGGTTATTAAGCATGATCAGTGTAAGATTCTGCATACACACTCATTGACACTTACCTTCAGTGTTTTAAATGTGGTGTGAACTTTTTTCTCACTCTCAGGTGCTGAGTTTGGACTCTTCTCCTGTGTTATTAATGGAGAGGAAAGAGAACAAAGCCACAGAGCAGTCTTCAGGTACATTTGAAACCAGACAAATCACTGATGAACAGCTAAATTAAGCAAGTAAATAAATAACCAATTGACTGACATCAGCTGACATATATGATATTGACATATCCAGCTTTGCTAATGCATACACTGTGTCCTAACCAGGCATGCCACGATAAAGCTTCAAGTTACTTAGTTACAATTTCTACAGAATTGCACAGCATTTTTGCTTTCAGATCGGGCAGACAAATTACTCTGGAAACATATCACGAGGTGCCTGGTTAGAACACAGCAATAGTTTTTTCGAAGTCACACTCTGCTAACATGTGGTATTTACTGCATAATAAAGACTGCATTCTACTAGCATTCTTGTTTGTTGATTTCTTTACAGGTTTATTCCTCGGCATGAGGATGAGTTGGAGTTGGAGACTGATGACCCCTTGCTGGTAGAGGTGCAGGCCGAGGATCTATGGTGCGAGGCCTACAACATGCGCACAGGATCCAGAGGCATCTTCCCTGCATTCTACGCCATCAAGGTGACAAAGGATGAACACATTAAAGGTAACCCCTTCTCTCACTATACTGTAGTATTTTAAATATTTGGGTTTTTGAATATTGTACTTTGAGGAGTAATGACTTATGTGTATTACTTTATTCAGAGGTCAAAGGTGATTGGATGGACAAATTCTGGGTCAAATTCCTTGGTTCCGTTCAAGTGCCGTACCACAAAGGGAATGATGTGCTTTGTGCCGCAATGCACAAGGTAATCAATTTCTTTGTCATTATCTATATTTTAATAGTGCAGGAATATTAAGGGTTTAATAAAAGTTAAGCTCAATCGACAACATTTGTGGCATAATGTTGATTACTGCAAAAAAATGTGTGGTCCATTGTACTTTCACTTCCATTGTAAGTGCCTCACTAACCCAGATTTTAACTCTTTTTTTTTTTTTAAAGAAAAGTAGGGGCCAGTCAAAACAGATTTTTGTGGTAATCAATATTATGCCATGAATGCTGTTGATTGATCTTAACTTGTATCGAAACTGAAATATTCCTTTAATTACCATATGTTTGCATAGTAATTACACAGACATATTGTTGTTCTATGTAATCTGTTATTCATATGCAATCTGATTATGTCAACAGATTGCATCAAACAGGAGAACGACGATGCAGTTCAGCCCCCCTTCACCTTGCATTCTGGAAATCAACACAAGAGGAGTGAAGATCATTGTTCAAGATGACTGTCGGTCTTCAGGAAGGGTTTGTATATTTCAGAAGGAGCTACAAAATTCTTCCTTAAAATTACCCCCAAACACATGGTTCAGATTTTCGGAAATATGCTTTGATTCTACTCATGCACTTCAACTTTATTAATTACAGTATAACTCGATTATTCACAATGGCTAGAAAATTAAAAGGATGCCAAAAAGGATAGAAACTAACAGGGTGGAAATAATGAGTTAGCCATTGTTCAGTGAAGGGTTGCGAGTTACGTATCTTACATGAGGCTAATTTAGATTTAGATTTTTTTTAACTATTTTGATTTTGTCATATATATTTCTGTGATTCTATCAAACAGGTTGGAAACCATCTAATAGCGCAAAACATCAAAGAATGAATCAAATCCATTGCTAATACTTACTGATGTTTGTGCCGGTGTTTCCAATCAAAATGTCACTTCCTGGAGGATGATATGATAAAGGAAATGGCATTTGTTAGTTAAAGGGATATTAAAAAAGACAAACTAAATTGATTGAATTGCTAGCCATAGCCTACTGGGCTGTGCTCATGAGATGCATGACATGCTGTGGTGCTGTTGCATTACAGGTGACCCGAGTTTGAGTCCCAGCTCGTGAGGTCGTTTCCCGATCACATTCCCACTCTTCTCCCCTGTCATTTCCTGTCTCATCTCCACTAACTCTGTCATTCAAAAAAAATAACCACCCAAAATATTTCTTTATAAATTGCTGTCTTCTTTATTTTAGAAGCCAGTGCATAGCACCATGGTACATGGCAAATTGGCAACATTTGCTCAAACCATAGTAATACAATTATTTAAAATTCACCATGTTCACTTTATTGTAATAATAAAATTAAACAATGTTTTCCATCTTAAAAATTCATTTATTTATAAAGCACATTTAAAAAAAAAAAAAAAAAAAGTTAGGAAATGCTAGGCTGTACAATGCTAGTCTAAAGCAATACAAAATAAGAACACACAATTTAAAAAACAAAATGTAAATCAGAAATTACAAAATTAAACCTTAAGCAAAATCAAAAGGTAAAGAAAATAAATATATCTTCAAGCAATTGTGATATTAATATTTTATGTCGAATATTAAGACTGGGCATAAATGATGGGCATAAGCCTACATTTCTGTTTTTGTAAATACTGACGTAAATCTCATTTGGAAACAGACTTTGACATGCTTTTCATTTTTGTCATCTAATGATGTACAGAAGACAGTCAACTCTCATGACTTCATCTTTAAATGACTAGCATTGCCATCTAAGTTCATTGTGAGGCTGGATGTTGCCACCAAACGGCTCTTCCTCTCAACTGTGTTCAGTGACGCAGTATTTACAGTTTCACCGTTATGCAATGAAGCGTCTTAAGATTGAATAATAATCTGCAGCCATAACCCTATGAGTGAATTTGTGAGTGAGTTCAGTGATGCAAATCACAGGGTTAAGGAGTTAATCGCACATACTGACACGACCTCACAATGTACTCACATCATGTTTTAGCAGCTTACAATAATGTTTTTCACTCTTTTAGTACTGATTAAAGCATTCTTTTTTTTCATTCAATTTTTTTACAGGGTGAGAAGTGCTTTCACTTTTTTCAGTTGAAAAACATCTCTTTCTGTGGATGTCATCCGAAGAACAACAAGTGAGTATAGAACAGTTGGCAAAATGCTGGTTTCTGCAACTTCAATAACCCTATTTTTACCAACCAGAATGTCCCCTACACAGAAGAATGAGAACATTATGACTGACACCAGATGAAATAGGCCCATGTTACAGGCAAGAATATTGAATAAATACAAATACTTCATATGTGTCTTTCAGGTATTTTGGATTAATTACAAAACATCCAGCTTCCCAGAGATTCGCCTCTCATGTGTTCTTCTCAGATGATACCACCTCAAAGCTGGCTGAGTCTGTAGGGTGAGTGCTCCATGTACTTCATCATGTACTTAAGGATCTTTTTGCAGATTGGCCAAAAAAGCAGTGTTTTTGCTGATAGGTCAAAAAGGCAGAATGCTTTTGCTTATTTGCCAAAAAGGCAGAATCTTTTTGCTGATTGGTCAGAATCATAATTATGTTGGAGTGCGCCAGAGTCAGGTTCTTTTACTAAGTAATTTTCTGAATGCATAACACATTGTCAAATAAGTATGAACAACAACCAATTTAAAACCAATTCTAGAACTTCCTACATTAGTTCATCATGACATCAGGATCCCTAAATCAACTTTAAACTATGATTTAAGTGCATATAAATTGCATTTGCATCAGTCAGGATAGTATCTAACACTTGTTTGTTTTTTTTTCATACAGGAAAGCTTTTCAGCAATTCTACAAAGACCATATGGAATATTCCTGTCCGACAGAAGATATCTTCCTTGAATGACCTTTGATATATTTCACTTTTTGCATTACCACATACTATATGAGGTGTCGCATGATGGTGGTTCTAAGCCTCTTTGTAACGAGTCATGTTGATATTATATTGTCGATGTCTATTTTAGACAAATGTTAAAATCAAAAAACACCTTGAGTGTTTACAAAACTGATATTGGCTACAGTGCAACTACTTTCACCTCTTATGACTCAAGTATTACTGACTGGTGTAAAGCCTTACAAACTTGTTTAATAACTAAAAAAATGTTTGATGTGACTTTTAAAAGTCATTTTTTATTTATTGTTACTAGCGCAAAGCACAATGTCCAATGCATTAATAACGGAAAACAACACGTCAGTTAGAAAAGAGAGCCTACAGCTTGTCTGGATCCAAAATCAAGATCTATTTTTCAAAGTTTATCTGAAACCAAAGCAAAGTGGATATACAGTACTATCTCGGGCAGTTCCTTCTTCAAGTTAGGATGGAGATGGACCACGAAATTCGATTCATATCAAAGTATGTACTCTGTCCGTTTGGTGTAAAATGTATTTCTGACCCCCTTGGTACCCCTTGGGCTTTTCATGCTAAGCTTAACCCTGGTTGTTTTTAACCCTGGGTTAAACGTTTCACACGTACAATTTTAAAATGGGGTTAGCATGGCTTTGAGCACATGACAAAGGTATTCAGTTTGAATTATAAAACCAGGGTAAAGTATAAACAGTGTGAAACATGGAACAAGATCACCCAGGGTTAAAAATTACCCTGGGTTAACAATATGTTAAAAGCCCAAAACAATGTTGTATGTAAAATAAGGTAATTGCTACAGTTTATCTTTAGTCAGAAACTCACAAAGTCTGTTTAGGCATCACAAAACAATATAGCATCCATGCTTACTTCTGCGAATGCATTTTTGTTCTTGTATTTAATGTGTTTGAATTCCGAAAAGTTGCTCTGTTAAACAGAGTGTTGTCTAGGCCTATTTCAGTCTCAGTATCCCTGAAGTATGTAGCTGTGAAAACCAAATAATTTTATTTTCTTTTTACATATTATATCAGATATATTATTTATAATTATAATAAAATGAAAAGAATCTTAAATTATTTTATTCTGGCACCCAAAACATGCAAGGCATCCAATGAAGATGAAAACTACTGTCGTAATGACAGAATGTGGTCTCTATCAATGGTGCTGTGGGAAATGGCTGCCTGATCATGAAAAGTTTGTGCATTCCAATTTATTTCTGATACAAAAAAATAAATTCAAAGCCAAGACCTACAACGGACCCATCTCCACCATTCCTTTCAAAATGGCACACCCTTACAGCATACGCTCTGAATATATAGCGTTAAATGTTGGACAAAACAGCGCAAGCGCATAAACACAGCGCGCAAGTGAATTACAACAGTGTGAACACCATGACACAGCTCGCACGTAAAATGTAAACCTGCAGAACTTGCAAATCCCAAACACGAGCACAAAAAGTATGATTGTGCACACAAATTAACTACTCGCGAGCAGAAATAACAAAACCGCGAGCCATGATAGTTCTCACACGCACGCAGATCTGTATACGCACGCGAGCGGGGGAGGGGCCCAGTCCTTTCTGTTAACAAATGCTATTGGCTGCTGACAAAATCCTGTATTGATTGGCTGCATCTCGTCGAATCTCTCCTGATTGGCTGTTGTTGGACGAGGACAGACAGAAAGCGGGACGATTGGGAAACGGATGATGGCAGACAGTAAAGAGGTTTTTTTTCTTTTCTTTAGACAGTAAAGAGGTTATGGATTCTTTCTAAATTTCTCCTAAATTTCTTGTAGCTGTAAGATGTGTTGTGAGTGTATATATATATATATATATATTTATATATATATGTATATGAGAGGCAAGATGACTATCTGCGTTTGAATAAAACGAGAGCGCATCCATCCGAAGTGTGATAAGAGACATAAAAGAAGGGACTGACGACGATCATTATCGGTCATATAATGTTGCGACTGACAAATCAGAATCAAACATTTCAGAGAGCCGTGTAATAAGAATGTTAATGTACTCTTGATTTCCTAACCTGGCCATATTCTGCTGCACCTGCTGTGCTTTCTCTCTGAGCCTGCATTTCATCTACATAATGAATTCATGTAGAAGCTGATGTGTAGTAGATGGCCCTTGCAGTACCACACTAACAAGCTGGGAACTATCTGACATCTAGCTATTTACACTTCCATTTTGTGAAAAAATAACGTTCCCTTCAACATTAACGTTAGATGGACCTGCGTTCAGAGTACCCTCAACAGGTTCACTAAACGCCTTGCTGCGTTCTGTATTTCCACCTATTTTCAGTTAAACACACACACACACACACACACACACATATATATATATATATATATATTTATATATATATATATATAAATGCACAAAGCATCTTACAAGCTACAAGAAATTAAGTAGGAATTTAGAAAGAAACCATAACCTCTTTACTGTCTGCCATCATCCGATTCCCAATCTTCCCAGTTCCCTCCTTTGGAAAAATAAAACCCATTTTATTACGAAATCACAGTTAGTGAAAGAGTATGATAAGGGTGGTATCAACGCGTTGGACTTTGAATCAATGTTTGGGGCATTTAAGCGTAAATGGTTGAAATCACAATCTTACTCTATGTGGTTTCACATACCTAGATCTCTATTTAATAAAATAGGTGGGTTTGAATTTCTTTTAAAATGTGATTTTGAGGTAACTAAGATTCCTATTAAATTATCAAACCTCCACAAACAACTTCTCCAATACTGTAAAATGATATGTATCCATATGGATCCACCCTATGGAATAACAGGGTCATTACAATTAATAGGAAATCATTATATAAAAGTGATTGGTATGAGAAGGGTATTGAGTTTTGGAATGATATATTACATGATAATAGTAACTTCTTGGAACATATTGCTTTTTGCTCAAGTCTAACCGCATTTATAGAGAGTATAATAAGATGTGTAAAGCAATACCGTTACCATTATTACAGTTAATCCAAAACACATTGTGAGAATAAGACTTTCACCAACCTTACCAAATCTAGTAATTAATGAATGTAATTTACATGACAGTAAATGTAATAACAAATGTATTAATGATTTTTTTAAATGAATGAATTCAGTTTTTGGATTATTATAGAGGATTGTGTGTACAAGTTCCAAATATGAATGCCTTGTCCAAAGATAACCCACATTTCAAATTCATCAAATGGCCCATTTCCCCTAAAGTCAAAGAGACTCACGTTAAAATAATTTATAAAATATATCCAGTTGCTGACTTTCTTAGAAAGAGGTTTAAATGTGAAGTAGATCCCTGTGTATTTTGTAGGCAGCTGATGAGACTCTGGGACACTTGTTCTTTTTATGTCCTAAGGGCAAAAGTCTCTGGTCTGATTTTCATAATTGGCTGTGACTTATCACACATTCCCTTTTATATGGATAATGAAGACTCATCCCTATCTGATTTGGTTAATATGATTGTTCTCATGTATAAATATCATATTCATTGTAGTAAGTGGAGATATTCGAAGCCTTGTTTTTCATGGTTTATGGACGATTTTATATTGTATTTTTCCTCACTGAAAAAAGTAAAGTCTAGTAAAATTGCAAGAAAGATGGTTAGTAATATATCCAGACAATTGTTTTGATAAATATCCACTTGTATGCTACGTCTAAAGGATGCTTTTATTTAAATTTTTTCTTTAATATTTTTATTTTTTCTCTAGCCTTTTGCTCTCGAGACTTTTTTTTTTAAACTAATACCTCTTTGTTGTTTGCTTTCTGTTGTTCAGTATTGTGTAGGGGTCCCTTTTCTTTCATTTACACTGACAATGATTGTATTGTTCCTATTTATGTATATTTATTAATTTTTCCCCTACGAGAGTTTTGTATGTTTTTCTTGTCAATAAACAAGCAAACAAAAAGTTCCCGCTTTCTGTCTGTCCTCGTCCAACAACAGCCAATCACGAGATTCGAAGAGATGCAGCCTTTGTTAACAGAAAGGATTGGTCCCCGCCCCATCTGCAAAACATGTGCAAATTTATTCGGCAAAATCGCAAGTTGTTCGAAATTTCTATTTCAGTTGTTTTCACTGTACATTGTTTTTTCTTTTTTTGTGGAACCCATAAAATTAAATCATATTTGTAAATGTATTGTGGTGTGCTATTGCAAAAACAGTAAAAATAAAAAAAATAAAATAATAAAAAAAGAGAGACTAGGAAACCAGAAGTGGTTGCTATGCGCTTGCTAGGATGTATACAGGGATGTTAAAAAGAATAGTTCCCCAAAAATTAAAATTCTCTCATAATTTACTCATCCTAACTCATGCCATCCCAGATGTGAATTACTTAATTTTTTCTGTAGAACACAGATTTTTAAAAGAAAATCTCAGTTCTGTAGGTCCATATAATGCAAGTGAATGTTGACCAAAATTTTGAAGCTCAAGGCAGAATTAATCCATAAGACTCCAGTGGTTTCATCATGACTTCTGAAGCGATCTAATTAATTTAGGCTGAGAACAGACCAAAATACGACTCCCTTTTCACTGTACATTTTGCCATTGCAGTCTCTAGACGCAATCATGATTTCCAGCTTGATTACACATCCTAGTGCTTGACGCATGTGCAGAGCGCTTCAAATGTAATCAAGCTTGAAATCATGATCGCCAAGGAGACTACTGATTTCAAGATGTGAACAAGGAGTTATATTTTGGTCTGTTCTCACCCAAAAAACAATTGGGTAACTTCAGAACAGATGGATTAAACTACTGGAGTCTTATGGAATACATTTATGTGGCTTTATGTGCTTTTTGGAGCTTCAAAATTTTGGTCTCCAATCACTTACATTGTATGATCCTACAGCGGGGATATTCTTCTAAAAATCTTTGTGTTCAGCATAAGAAAGTAAGTCATACACATCTGAGATTGCATGAGGGTGAGTAAATTATGAGAGAATTTTCAATTCTGGGTGAACTATCCCTTTAAAATTTATTATTAGGGTTTTGTTAAAAATGTATCAGCAATATGCTTGCCTTAGCAAGAACCGCTTGGTAGTTTGAAATTATGTTTAAAAAAAATACAGACAAACACATTTATACAATTTTTGTATTTAAGGCATTGTAATGTCCTACCATTACAGAGCATTTATACGTCTATTTATACTCTCAGGCATTTATTTATGTGATCTCTTCTCATCAAAAATAGAGTAAAAGTCACCATGAGAACATACAGTATATTAAACAAATGATTGCATGTTCCTGATTTATAGACGAATCATAAAGATGTGAGCAAGTTGTTAATTCTCAGAGGAATCCGTTTCCTCCGTGGAACCGTCGCTCTCCATTTTGATCCTCTTGCGTGGGTGCAGGGACTTGCACGGTGAGGCTTTTTTGGTCTCCTTGAGGGTCTCCTTTTGTCCCTCAACAATGCTGATACTACTGGAATTTGGGCTGATGGCGACTTGAGCTATGCTAAAACAATCCCAGAGACACAGTATCAAGCCAATGACAACAGTAGGATTTAGTCAGTGGTATGATGTATTTAATCTCAAAGCTCGCTTTTAGCATATCATCAGTACTAGCTTTAAAGGGATAGTTCACTCAAAAATGAAAATTCTCCCATCATTTACTCACCCTCATGCCATCCCAGATGTGTATGACTTTCTTTCTTCTGCAGAACATAAAAACGGTTTTTAGAAGAATATCTCAGCTCTGTAGGTATTTAAAACCATATCTCCAGAAGAGAGATGATAAGTGCGACGTGGGTGAGAAAAAGATCAATATTTATGCCTTTTTTTACTATAAATCTCCACATTTTACATTCTTCTTCTTTTGTTTTTGGTGATTCACATTCTTTGTGCATTTCGCTTCCTACACTCACACATATCATATCGCTTCTGAAGATATGGATTAATCCACTGAGTCCAATGGATTGATTTTATGCTGCTGTTATGTGGTTTTTGGACCTTCAAAGTTCTGGCCACTGTTCACTTGAATTGTATAGACATACAGAGCTGAAATCTCCTAAAAATCTTAATTTGTGTTCAGCAGAGAAAAAAAGTCATAGACATCTGGGATGGCATGAGGGTGATTAAAATGGTGAGAGAATTGTGATTTTTGGATGAACTCTCTCTTGAAATTAAATTTCTTAATAGTGAAAAAACAAACTATTAGCAAGCTTTCCATCTTCATTTAACATAAGATGGCATACAATTGTTCAGGGAATGACTGTAATATGAATGACTTTGAAGCAAGTCCGTCTCTCTCAGCTCATGGTCCACTTCTGGATCAATCAGCAGGTCCAATTTATTGGGAAGAGCACCTGATTTTCATTGGAGAGAAAATACATTTGGTTTACAATGCTATGTTAAGCATTACAAATGCTCCAGGTTTTCGAATGAATAGGTGCAACTGTTAACAAGCTTTTCTCATGCCTTCAGAAGAACTGGAATATGAAGCACAAGTCGCTTGGATTACTTACAAGATATTTTTGGGTCCTTTTTAACTTTAAAGTGTGCCACTATCAACTGCCATTGCAATGAAATGATGAACCGAGATATTAATTCCTTTGTGTTCCACATAAGAAAATAATTCAGGTTTGAAACGACATGATGGTGAGTAAATTATGACAGAATATTCTTTTTTGAGTGAACTTCTCCTCTAACATATTTTAAAAGTAGCAAAAAAAGCAGATTTTGACTTAGTCTGGTAATAAGTCTGTTTAGGGAGTTGCTTGTTGCTCATCGATGTCTTGGTTTACTATCCATGTTTGGCCAAGGCCATCAGACAGCCATAGAAGAGGCACACTGACTGCTCTCTAGTATTTCCTTTATAGCAGCAATGGAAGGATGTCTGGGAAAAGATAAGATCAATATCATGTTCCAATAATGTGGAGGGGTATAGTATGTCGTATCCCATCTATAGTGGCAACCATACTGTAACGGGTCCACACGATGGGCAAGGAGGAGGAGTCAATGTCTTTTAATGACACAAATGAACAAAACACAACATAAAACTGATGCACACACACACACACACACACACAATCTCAGTTGCCTCTGCGTTGGAGACCATCATCTGCACATCTTAATACGTGGCTTGTTGAGTGTGTTACCATGGAGACATAGTGCTTGTGGGGGCTTCACGCTATTCTTCATGGCATCCATGCACAACTCACCATCCGCCCCAACGAGAGCGAGAACCACATTTTAGAAACCATGAGGAGGTTACCCAATGTGACTCTACCATCCTTAGCAACCTAGCCAATTTGGTTGCTTAGGAGACTTGGTTAGAGTCACTACATGGGTAGTAGTCAGCGTCTTTACTCAAGATTTATAATGAATAAGGAGTTACATTTTGGTCTGTTCTCACACAAAACTGATTAGTTCACTTCAGAAGACATGGATTATACCACTGATGTCTTATGGATTAGTTTTATGCTGCCTTTATGTGCATTTTGGAGCTTCAAAGTTTTGGTCACCATTCACTTGCATTGTATGGAGCTGAGATATTCTTCTAAAAATCTTTGTTTATGTTCTGCAGAAGAAAGAATGGCAGACAAATTTGGGATGAAATTAGTCAGATAAATGATAAGAGAATATTCAATTTTGGGTGAACGATTCCTTTAACATCAGTAAGCGGGGGCAAATGGCAAAGAATCATCAAACAACAACTGTGAAATTACCTGGCTGTGTTTTGTACCATCTCAACAGGAAAGTCTGGACATAGCAGCTGTAGGAGTAAACTGTATTCTGACATTGCCAACAGATCTGCAATAAAATGACATCCACATTAGTTCACTGTACACAAACATATGCAGACAAATACAGCTGAGCTTCATGATGTGGAAAAAAAAACATTTTAAAAAACATGTATTTCCTTACACACCATTTTTCCCAATCTGTCTGAAACATTCCAGATTATATGTGGTGTTGCCTTGATGTAATTGAATTCTCTGAAGAGTACATGATTCCCATTTTTCAAACTGGTAAAACTGCAAGATAATTGGAAAGTACGTTGCCTCTGCTTACAAAAAGTACCATGGTATTTCCATGTTTTTGGGACATGTACCTACCACAGTACTACCATTATATGGTGGATGACCCATGCATATGGTAATCATTCAGTACCATGTTATACATCAGAGTAGCATGTTTTATGTTGTTTTATGGTTTTAAATATTTTGCCAATTCTGGGATGGCGATGCAGTGAATGACTGTGAAATGTGAAATGTACAGACTGTGTACTGTGCCCACTCTGTATTGACGTCACTGCTGTGCGAGATGCAACAACTTATCTCATATGGCTCAGTGCTAAAATTGCCGGTATAACCTTCTAATTAACATGTATTTATATAAAATTGTCATATTTAAAATATTTACAGAGACATATATTCGAACTTTGTCTAATTGCCTTAATATATTGGCAACTGCGCTGGCATTTGAGGTAAAATCCCCTTTAAATTTAAAATAACCAATAGGAGACGCGACTGAGCAACACGTGACAAAACACGGAAGCGATAGCGGGGTGGAGTCTCGTGCTCATTTTTGAAAAATGCTTGTTTCGTCATTTTTTTGTTGACGCAGCCGCGGCTTTAAAACAGGCGCATGCTCGGTACAGCTGCGTCACAGCGCCCATTATGGTTTGTCCATTTAAAAACTAATCCACGTCAATCTGTTATTATGTGTTTTTGCTACATTTGTAGTGCGCATACATACTAATATTAAATAAATAAATGAAATACACAAACATGTATGCACAAAACGGGTCGTTTTGTCATTTAGATTTGTCACTGTACAATCTCGTATTCTACATTCAAATGTACACCAAATAAAGAGGGATGTTCTGTAGTAGATTATGAATATCCACTCAATACATTATGTATAATAGGTTATTGTTGTGCCATTCCAGTAATGACAAACATGTTTATTGATAAGTACTCAGTAAGATAAGTGGATTATGTACTATTCCATTAAAGACAAACAGGCACACACACACATAATTTACTCACCATCGGTTCAAAAATGAACTATAAAGACTATAATAAATGCATCAGTCATTTGAATAAATGCTAGGCGTCTCCTCCCTCTGTCCCCGCCCATGGAGGCGTTTCAAAGCCTGGAGAGTAATGACCAAATAGCTTCCCAGCTGATGAAGATCGCACTGGCTTCCCTCTCTAAAAGCAGGTAACTGATACATATTTTAAAGTTTGCTAGCATTAGAGAACGGTGATTATTGTACGAAAGCAGTTTTATGCGTTTTCTGATTCATTAGAGGTTGCTGCGTTTTATTTGAGGGCCTCCGTTTTAGTGACGGACTGAATAACACCAGGCTACTTTTATATCTGTGACAACAATAGTGTGAGTCCGTTTTGAGATTTGATCATCCCCTTCTAGTCAGATAAAATAATGATAATACAACGTGTGCTTGCGAACGATGTATTAGACGAAGGAGGTTTTTAAAATGGCGATATTTGTTTGAATCTTGTGATGGTTTAAGCTGTTGCAGGACTAATAGACAGACAGTCAGGCCCGCGCGAGTACTACCAGCTAACCGGTATATTTAAAATTAATCACATTTACAGCCCAAAACTAACCAAACCATATACGGATATAGTTTAAGAAATCAATAATGAGTACGTTTGTGGTGTCTTGTTTGAAATGAGACCATATTTGAACGTTTTATCCTGCTAAAATCGACGACCTCCGCGACAGAGCTGCGGGTCACTAACGGCTCTGCTGCACCCCGAAAATATTTTCTCATGTGATGCATTGCTGAACACTCTGATCCCTTAAACAGTCTTTATTCACTATTAATTATGTTTACATAACATACGACGCAATAATATTGCTTATATCTCTTTGTGTTAGCTTTGTGTTTGTTTTGGGCGGGCTGAATTGGCGGCGCTTTCTGCATGTATCATCTTTCTGCATATATTTTTTTCTCAACGTGTGCTTTTTCTCACTTAAACGCCAGAGCCTTCATGTCTTGAAGATTTACTTTACGAGCTGGATAGATTTGTAATCTGAAACCGAGCTCTTTAGGGAGATGCATTAGCGGATGTTGCTCTGCTTTGGCTTCAGATATGGATAATGCGTGTGCCATTTGCTGTGAAGTGAATTTAGGCATGTGAGCTTCTGAGGTTACTGCATCCTCCTGTCTGGTTCCTAAGGATTTTGTTGTTGAAATGGATGTGGGTGATAAGTTCCCAGCACTTTGTTTACAATATGACAAGCTTGTCTAGTTTGACATCCCTTGTCCATTGTGAACTGTTTAAGCTAATTGTAATTTTTTACAGTCATTTTAGTGTTTGTTGACGTTACATTGACATGGCAATGAAATGGTAAAACTTGCTATAACTTTACACAGAAATGTTAGTAAGCAATTTCATAACGTATAACACATATTGTTTGTCTTGTGGCTATACTTTTAAAAATTTTGTATTTTAACGTTTACAGATTGGCCCGATTCACTTCCATTGTAAGTGCCTCACTGTAACCCGGGCAGGGGTCGGTCAATATAAATTTAGGTGGTAATCGATATTATGTCACAAATGCTGTTGAGTGAGCATAACTTGTATTGAACCTGGAATATTCCTTGACGATTTGTTCCCCAAACCACTTCATTTTTTACATCCAATCTCGAATGGCAATCCAGCACCTTACATTTGGATTCCCCTGATGATCCTGTCTCTTGCTTTGTAAACTTGATCTTTTGTTTTGAGTTTAAAAGTTGGGCTGTCGGCATATTCTTTTGCAAGCTTTGGTTCATGTGTGAAGTTAACCATTCAAGTGCCTTTTTTCTGCTTTGTATGGCATGCCAACAACCAAAGTTTCCCCTTTCATGTTCAGTTGAATAGGCTAGACAGACCGAAAACAGCCATGGGGGATGACAGTGAATGGATGAAGTTACCCACCGACCAGAAATGTGAACACAAGGTGAGTGATCCAGGATGCTTTTATGAATTTTGGCCCTTCTGAAATCTGCTTTTGGTTAAAGAACCAAACCATCTCTAGGTCAGCAGTTTGCTCACCCTGATTGTTGCCTTAGTCTTCAAAAACACATTCAAAGTGCTGTATTGTTTCTTGCCTTTTATTTCTCTAAGGCCTTCTTTATGAAATAATGGAAACAGGAAATGAGGATCATTATTTCAAATCTACTTTGAAATTTACTGAACACCCAAACCATACTACAAGTAAACTATTATCCAGTTACAGTGGCAAGACAAAGTATGGGAACCCTTTAGAATTACCTGCATTTATGTATAAATTTAGCTTACAATCTGGTTTGATCTTCATCTAAGTTACAATAATGAACAAACGCAATCTGTTTTTAACTAATAACACAAATTGTTGTATTGTTCTTGTACATTTTAAATACATCATTCAAACATTCACTGTGTAGGTTGAAAAAAGTATGTGAACCCTAGGCAAATAATGTCAACAAAAGAAAAATAGTCAGGAGTTGGCAAACCTGGCATCCAGGTAATGAAATGAGGTTGGAGGTGTGGGTTAGAGCTACTTTGTTTTATAAAATGCACTCAAACATTTTGATTTTGCTATTCACAAGTAGCATCTGCTAATGTGGACCATGCCTCAAAAAAAGGGATCTCAGAAGACCTTTGATCAAGAGTTGTTGCTTTTCATAAAGCTGGAACGGGTTACAAAGTTTTCTTGAAGAGCTTGGATGTTCATCTGTCCACAGTCAGACAAATTGTCTATAAATGGAGACTATTTAATACTGTGGCTACTCTCCCTAGAAGTGGTTGTTCAGCCAAGATGACTCAAAGGGCACACTGCAGAATGATCAATGAGGTAAAAAAGAAACAGTCAAGTGACAGCTAAAGACTTAGAGTTATTGGAACTAGTTAACATCTCTGTTCATGAGTCTACTGTATGGAAAACATTAAACAGGCATGGTGTCCATGACAGGACATTATGAAGGAAGCCACTGCTTTCCAACAAAATCAAAATGCTTCTGAACGTTGTGCAGGTCTAATCCGCAGCTACCGGAAATGCTATTGCTTCCAAAGGAGGATCGACCATTATTAGTCCAAGGGTTCACTCTTTCCAGTGCACTGTGAATGTATTGGATGGGTTCAATAGACATGAAAGATTATAATTGTTTGTGTGTTGTGAAGCACATTGTGTTTGTCTGTATTTGTGACTTTGAAGATTAGATCACATTTTACGACCAATTCGTGCAGAAAACAAGTTAATCCCAAAGTGTTCACGTACTTGCCACTGTAGCTAAATGGATGTTAATGTCCAGGAGTGAGAGAAGGGGAAAGAAGAAAGAAAAAAAAAAAAAAAAAAGTATGAAGGGTTCTTGAAGGGTTCCTGTGCAGTGAAAAAAGTGACTTTTAAATATGCGTAGGCCTCTAAGGAAAGTGGGTCAGTTAGGCTACACGAAGTCACAATGTCATTTATTTTTGTTGGTTTTAATCATCTATGTTCTGCTTTACTTAAGATTTGGAAAGCCAGATTAAATGGATATGAGGAAGCACTAAAGCTTTTCCAGAGGATACAGGACGAGAAGAGCCCGGAGTGGGGCAAATATCTTGGACTTATCAAGAGATTTGTAACTGATTCCAATGCTGTAGCCCAACTCAAAGGCTTGGAGGCAGCATTTGTATATGTTGAGAATGCACATGTGGCTAGCAAGTGAGTAACTTTTATTTATTAATTAGAGTATTAAATGAAAGCATGTCTTTCTGCTCCACTAGCACCACCAAACGGAATAGGAAAAATTAAACGTTGTTTTTAAAAAAAAAAAAAAAAAAACTGAACACCCCCCCCCCCCTTCTGCCATTGATCACACACATATAGTCCTGCCCCCAACTCGCACCATTGGTCGAGTGGGTGTTCTATTTATTGTATTTTTTTATATTTTTGAGACCGGTTGCTCCAAACTGGAATTTCATAGCGACACAGTGTTTTACCTATTATTGGCCTAGTTATGGCTGTCTGCATATTAAGCTGGGATAGTATTTTAACACATTTAAAGACGATTATAAATGTAAAGACAATAATAAAAAATAAATATGTCTAATAAATTCCCTTGTGTTCCCAAAATAATGCTGCCAAATTTGTGTTTGTATTGCGTTTTGGTAATGTAGTTAATGCTGCCTAGAGAAAATAACATGGAACTCAATTTTAGGTTTAAGGTGAACATGTCTTGTATTACTTTGATTTAATCACTTTTTTCTTTGTTTCTTTAATGCAAAGATATGTTACTAAACCCGAGTACTAAACTCACAGCTCCTCCTGAGATGATTGGAGATCATTTGCAGCTATCTCATAGACGACCTTATCCTTGCAAACAGTTTTCAGACTAATGAAACCGAGAAAAGTGTTAACTCTACATGCGCTTGTTTCATGAGACAGAATTGCGCTGGATGCCTTTGAACAAACAGTGATTCAGACACAAGCACTGACTGCTTTTGTCTGTTCTTAAAAATATGAGTGTAATAGTGTTTCTTCAAGCACGTTTCTTTGTGACTAACAGTATTTCTTGTCATGTCACTCCGAGATGTCTTACAGGTCACCCGCCTATTGCGGGTAGATAAGCAAAATTACCCGCGCATGAAATGCATTTGGACGAGGAGCATGCAAACTGGATTCAGCCTCAACGCGGGTGCTAGTTTCACACCCTGGGCTACTGTTTAATATATTTGGTGACTTCCCAGATCCATGGTTTTGCCATTTCCCGATATTGTTGATCAATGAATGTCGCAATCGATATCCGATAACTTTGTCCTATTGCCCAGCCCTGTGTGCTAAAGCTTCAATGTCTGAAGCCATATCACCCAGCCCTATTCGGCGGCATGTTGTTTTGTCACTTGACTCTATACATCAAAAGTTTAACCCTTTACTGACAGCATTGTCTCCTCAACTGAGATCAGTCGGTTTAGATACATTTTTAGCAATGTTGCATATAGTGCAGCCAAAATATTACGTCCACGCATGTGTACGCAGGGTTGCACGAGGTTAATCAAAAACAACAAAAGAAACATTTCATTTTAAGCATGCATGGCACAGATGAGTTATTGCCATTCAAGTCCTCTATTGTTAATATGCGATCGTTTACAGACAATCTTTACAGAAATGACTGTTTTCTTTAGAGACTGTACTGGTTTTTAGCACATTTCAACAAATTTATGAAATACTTATATTTATTTAAATGTACAAAATAATGCAATTAAACAAGCATCTAACAAAATATATGCAATATATCATATTTATTGCTGGAATACATGAATTTGTTCATTTTTAAAAAGCTCAAATGTGATAAATGATGAAAAACTAAAAATATATTTGGTCAAATTTATATTTTCGTAATCTACCTAGTTAGAATGTCCACTGTATAATAAACCGAATTAGAATTAGCTGGGAGAGAATTTTTCATATTTAAGCAAAATGGACATTATAACTGATACCCATACGAATCTATATCGAATCAAATGGGGGAAATATGTGTCAGTACCCAGCCCTAGTCTGAAACATAATTTTGTTGGCCCAGTATCTGTAGTCACTAAATGGATTCTAATGGCAGACTTATCTATCAGAACAACAGGCGAAGTGGTTTCTGGAGTGGTTGGGAAAGTGTTCAACCAGCCCAAAGCTCGAGCCAAGGAGCTGGGAACAGATATCTGCCTTATGTACATGGAGATCGAGAAAGCAGAGGTGGTACAAGATGAGCTGATCAAAGGACTGGATAACAAAAACCCAAAGATTGTTGTTGCTTGCATTGAAACGCTAAGGAAAGCACTTTGGTGAGTTGGTGATATGTGTTCTGTATGTTTACATTCTTGTGTTAAGGAACTGCTGTAGTACAATTGATGCTTAATGACAGAACATGCTTCACGCTCATGTTATATTGGTGTCTTTGCAAAACATGGTCTCTTTTAGGGATGTTAATGATTAATCCAATATTTATTAATTGTCATTAATTTTATCGATTTAAGCATATCGATCGTCGCTAGGGGGCACTTGGTACTGCATGTCATGTCTTCTCCGTTTCACGGAAGAAGAGCCGCACAGACACACAGATAAGAGATGAAACGGGTTCAATATAAACAGCATTGGAGCATTTCTCTGTAAATGAACATTTGTTTTCTGCACACACTGTGATAGTGTGTTCAAGTACAACATGAAGACAATCACGGTTGATCTCCTTTCATCCCAACCTACAATTACGTCAGCGATCGCCAGTAAAGCACATTCAGTGCTTTACTGGCACAAAAATGTCATTATTAATTTTGATTATATTTAAACAGTCACAATGTGCATATTGCGATTAATTGACCGTTAATTTTCTCGACAATTGATTATGAAAATGTCTGAAAGTTGACATCCCTTGTCTTGGTATTTTTGCTTCATAGAGCACTTTGAAGCAGTTATTTTGTCTTTCTCATTTCCAGTGAATTTGGATCCAAGATCATAACCCTGAAACCTGTAGTGAAAGTGTTGCCAAAACTATTTGAGTCTAGAGAAAAGGCAGTTCGAGACGAGGCCAAATTACTAGCTGTGGAGATCTACAGGTGGATACGTGATGCACTGCGACCTCCCCTTCAGAACATAAACTCTGTACAGGTGAGACTCAACAGTATCCATATTAGTACTTCAGATCAGTAAAGAAACCTGAAAACACACTGTTATCTCTCTAAAATGTGTTTGCATTATATTAGGTGTGTTAGGGACCGTTTTATTGAAATATTGGTAATATTTGAGAGTTCTAGTAGTCTAGAACTCCAATTTTCTAGAACTAGAAAGATGCCCAAAGATCCAACCTGAAGACTTTATAAAGGTTATATGATTTTCTGTACTTTTTTTTTTTTTTTTTTTTTTTTTTTTCATTAGTTGAAAGAGTTGGAGGAAGAATGGGTGAAATTGCCAACCACAGCTCCTAAGCAGACCAGGTTCCTGCGTTCCCAGCAGGACCTGAAGACCAAGTTCGAGCAGCAACAGGCTACAGGAGGAGATAAGGACTGTAAGAATTAGATATTTTTTCTCGTTACATTGCTGAATATTGACTTTCTATGTATTTTTCATAGTCGCAATGCAAATATACTGTAGATGGCAATACAATTTTATTTTCTTAACTTCTATCCATATAGGTGACTACGAGGAGGAGACTGAAGTTCAGGTGGATGCTTATGAGCTCTTGGAAGCCGTTGAGATACTATCAAAACTTCCTAAAGACTTCTATGAAAAAATCGTAAGTCAAAACAAAAAGTAGATCAACATTTTGAACTGTATTTGAAATCTTTTTTCCTTTTAATTTAACTTTTTTTTTTTTTTTTTTTTTTTAACCATAAAAGGAAGCAAAGAAATGGCAGGAGAGGAAGGAAGCATTGGAGGCTGTAGAAGCCTTGACTAAGAATCCAAAACTAGAGAATGGAGACTATGGGGACCTGGTCCGAGCACTAAAAAAGGTAGGCCTATTAACAGTGGCACTCTTGAGTAATGCAATTTCCTTTGTGAAAGGGGCCATTCAAAACGCCTCTCTTTTATTGTCATAGGTTATTGGTAAAGATGCCAATGTGATGCTGGTGTCCATGGCTGCCAAATGCCTAGCTGCACTGGCAGCAGGACTGAGGAAGAAGTTTGGAACATATGCAGTTCATGTAAGTGCTCTCCCATATTAGGAATTTGCCACGGTGGTCGACTAGTCATCTAACAACTGACATGTCGATTAGTGGGTTTGACTACTAACGTTCATATTTTTAGAGGTGATTTTTTTTTTTTTTTTTTTTTTTAAATGGGAGGTGCAATTCCCAAATTAATTGAGATGCAGCTTCTTGGAGAGCGTATTTGTGTAAAAATAGCTTGTTGTGCTGAACAGTAAGCACAGTAAAACCCTCAGCAAGAAGTTACATCTCCTTAATGCTTTAGGTTTAGTACATTTATGTGCTGTTGTTACAGCAAAGTCCTGCATCAACAATACATTTCAAACAATAACTGTCAGACACTAAATCCTCTGCTGTGAGTAATGTTCCCATTTTTGTGAGGTGCTGTGGAGAGAAAGTCTTGCTGATTCTGTCTGACAGCTGCTTGTATAGTTGCAGTAAAGAGGTTTACTAAATGTGTACCTGCAGTATTATCTTACAGCGCTACACTTTTGAATGCACAGCGATGATCGCTCTGAAGCAATCCAGTTACATTAAAGCATGTTATTCTGCGTTCAGGATGCGCATAAGCAGTTTAAAAAGGCGTCTGATCATAGTCATGTGGACGGAGCCTAATTATACATTATTTGATGTTTGCTTCGCTTGGTTTTCATTTTCTTTTATGAACTTTTGTAGGTGGTGCCAACCATACTGGAGAAGTTTAAGGAGAAGAAACCTCAGGTGGTTCAGGCCTTGCAGGAGGCCATTGATGCAGTCTTTTTTACTGTGAGTTTTCAAAATACATTGAGTTGTTCTCCATTATCTTTCAAAATAATCTGTTGGCAATTTTACTGAAATGTGGCAATGTATTATACAATTATACCACAGACAACTTTGCAGAACATCAGTGAGGATGTTCTGGCAGTTATGGACAACAAGAACCCCTCCATCAAGCAACAGGCTTCGCTTTTCCTTGCCAGAAGTTTCCGTCACTGTACCCCGAGCACTTTGCCAAAAAGCGTTCTGAAGCCCTTCTGTGCAGCGTTCCTCAAGGTATAGGTTCCTATCCAATCAATGCAGTCAAACACCAATAATGAAATTGTACTTTGAGGTGAATATGTTGTCCCTCCTTTTTCTGTATAGCAAGTGAATGATTCTGCTCCAGAAGTCAGAGATGCTGCTTTTGAGGCTTTGGGGACTGCCATGAAGGTGGTAGGGGAGAAAGCGGTTAACCCATTCCTGGCTGATGTTGAAAAACTCAAGTTGGACAAGGTAAAAACATGTTTTGCTCTGCATTGACACATGGTTGTTCTTGCAACAGTACATGACTGTTCCTTTGTTTCATGAATCACTAGATAAAAGAATGTGCCGATAAAGTGGAGCTTGTTGGAGGAAAGAAAGGTGGTGGTGGTGGTGGTGGAGGAGGGGAGAAGAAAGAGAAACAAGCTGCAAAAGCACCTCCACCAGTTGAAGCTTCTGCCAAACCCTCTGGCCCTCCCAAGAAAGCTCCACCAGCAAAGGTAAACATGTGTTTCTCAGAAGTGCTATCAGCATTTTAGTTAAATTGTTGATTGCATTGCAATCCGTTTGAACAGACCCTAAACATTGTTTACCACAAAGGTCAGTTACCGTTGTCTCTTGTGCATTTGAGAGAGACCAAGTAATAGAAGCTCCACCTTGACTGATTTGTTTCATGTTCTTCATGAACTTGACCAGGCTTCTGGACCTCCCAAGAAGGGCAAGCCTGCCTCGGCTCCCAGTGGAAAGTCCAAGAAAGCTCCAGATACTAAGGAAATAGTAGAGACAGAGTTATCTGTAAGTGTACAATTTTGCCTTTTTGTATTGGCATGCCTAATATATTTGGAAATTGTCTTTTTATTTAGGTTTAAAAAGTATTTCACTGAGAAATTGACAATTGTTTGATTTAATCGGTTTGACCATTCCAGTTCCCTGTCATTTTAACAGGCTGTTCACACAGAACATGTTTTACATCCCTCTTGCATTCTTTCCAGTATTTTTCTATGTAAACGTCAACTTTTAAAAAGCTTGTATTGAGACACTTATGTCTTGTTATTAGGGATGAATCCATACCATTTTGTGTATGAGTACCGTTAACTACTTTTAGGGTCTCAACGAAACAGATACCCCTCTTTTTTTTTATTATTATTAAATTGATTACAAGAAGCATGTAATCAATATGTTGTACAAAAATTCTCAATTTCTCACCCTCAAGCCATCCCAGATGTGTATGACTTCCTTTCTTCAACAGAACACATTTGAAGAAAAATATATCTCAGCTCGGTAGGTCCTTTTATAATGGATGTGGAAGGTAACACGATTTTTGATGCTTAAAAGCATAGACAATCAGCTTTAACATCATCCATATGACACCAGTGGTTAAAATGTGTTATAAAAGAGATACGACCGCTTTTTGTGCAAAAAAAATCAATATTTAAGTACTTCATAACTATAAATCATTGTCCAGTAAGCCGCAGTATGCACATGAGGTCTTTCCAGTGATGGCATGGCAACGTTCCATCAGTTGCAGAAGAAGTTCTCTACCTCTGTTGGCATTACCTACGTTTTCACCACCATTTCTCCACCATTTTCATCTCAATGAGGCTTGTTGGTCCAGCCTCCATCTCCATGTGCTCCTGATCAGAGTACTCAGATTTAAATATATATGACATACAAAAACTTCTGACATATTTGTTTAAATTTGCTTCAATTTGTTTAGTGTTCGGCCTTTACAGCATTCCTCCTACTCATTTGTAAACGGCAAATCTCTTCTGGGTGTGTCATGCATCTGACTTCTCGCGTGAACATGCCAACGCCAATAGATCACATGAAAGACCAGCTTTCTCATGAACGTGCATGCCTTCTGCCTAACGAAGTGATTTATTTATAGTTAAAAAGTACTTGAATAGTTATCTGTTTCACACCAAAAGCGATCGTATCACTTTAAGACATTCATAAAACTAGAGTCGTATGGATAATGTTAAGCTGATTGTCTGCTTTTTGAAGCATCAAATATTCATTTACCATCCACATCCATTATAAGGACGTAATGAGCAGAGATATTTTTCTTCAAATGTGTTCTGCTGAAGAAAGGAAGTCTGATACATCTGGGATGGTATGAGATTGAGTAAATTATAAGAATTTTCTTTTGTGGGTGAAATATCCCTTTAATTAAATGTGTAGTCTGTATGTGCCTTGCGCAACAAAGTGAATTAGTATTTTTCTGCTACAAACAAGAATGCGATGCCCATGATGTTGTTTTCAGTGTATTAGCCAAGAAGATCTAAAAGGTATGATCACTTTGTCACTAATTTGTAAGCTGAATATTTACGGAATGACATTCGTACATAAAATGGTATCAGTTTTTAATATCAAGCATTTTTGCAAGCACAAGTACATGAGCGCTGTATCAGACCCGATTGTGAAACTAGTATCGGGACATCACTTTGTCTAGCTTTTTTAGCTTAAGATCGTGTTGGCACTGTCAGTTGGGCTGAGAAAATACATTTTCACAAAATTCAAAATAAATTCAAATTGATGTTGTTTCCTTAGTCCACAAGATGGTGCAATGAATACATATCAGATAAACAGCACTGTTATATTGCAAAGAACATTCTTTGCTGTTTAAAAAAATAAAATAATCTAAAGTGTTAAAACACAACGCATAACAGAATGGAACAGAACATGAGGATCTCGAGACGCATATTTCCAAATTGAACTACTTTACGGAACATGATCTTTGACCTTTTGCTGGGTTTTATAGTTTTCATTATCTCGTGCAGAAGCACTTTTTTAAGAACTTTTACAATCGCGTCTCAACACATGTTCTGTTCAACTGTGTCTATTGCGGTGAATCTAGCCTTTTAACTTTATCACACATCAAAAATTGTAATGCAGTTTTAGTGTTCAAATGTGAAATTTTTACCTTTTTTATATTTTAATTTGTGAGCCTTTTGAACATTTTTGGTGTGATTGGCTCCTGATTGTTTTTTTGTTATTTTTTTTAAAATCATATCAGCTGGAAGTGTGCGAGGAGAAAGCAGCTGCCGTGCTCCCAGCCTCCTGTATGCAGCTGCTGGATAGCACAAACTGGAAGGAGAGACTCGCTAGCATGGAGGAGTTTCAGAGAGTGAGTCATAGCTTGTATTTCTCTCTCTTACTCTTTCTTTGTTTCAGTTCTTTGTAATGTGATTTCAACTTGGATTATTAAGTTGAGCACAAGTTTATCTACCCAGGCTGTGGAACAGATGGACAAATCTGAAATGCCGTGCCAGTCTCTTGTCAAGATGCTGGCTAAGAAACCAGGATGGAAAGAGACCAACTTTCAGGTAGTTATCTTTAAAACATTTAACCGTTCATAATAATCAGCATTTGCCATTCATTCAGAGACAGGTAACCGGTATCTCTCCCTTTCTAGGTTATGCAAATGAAGCTGCACATTGTAGGCCTAATTGCACAAAAAGGATCTTTCTCAAAGACATCAGCACTGGTGGTTCTGGATGGTCTCGTCGATAAGATTGGAGATGTGAAATGTGGAAGTAATGCTAAAGAAGGTCTGACTGCGATCGGGGAGGCCTGTTCGCTACCATGGACTGCAGAACAGGTTGGTGATTTGCATCCTTAAAGTTTCTCAAAATCTTAATGTGACTGACACTGAACTGTTCATTCAAAAGGGCCAGTGGTAGCTCAGTGGTTAAGGCTCTGGGTTACTGACCGAAAGGTCGGGATTCAAGCCCCAGCACCATCAAGATACCACTGTTGGGCCCTTGAGCAAGGCCCTTGACCCTATCTGCTCCAGGGGTGCTGTTTCATGGCTGACCCTGCTCTCTGACCCCAGCTTAGTTGGGATATGCGAAAAAAATGCATTTCATTGGCTCTGTACCTGTACTCTGCACAATGACTATAAAGTTGACTCTTTATGTTCTTAGTAAGATTCAATTCAATCTCATACTCTGGTATTTACAATGGTTCATGAAACTTCAAAGAATAGTACTGCTGTGGTTCATTTCTAAATAAAGCATTATAAAACATGGTAGTTATTTTTCTTTTGTCAGGTAGTCTCAATGGCTTTTGCTCAGAAGAATCCTAAAAACCAAGCAGAGACCTTGAACTGGTTGGCCAATGCCATGAAGGAGTTTGGATTTGCAGGGTGAGTACTGCACACATGGACCTCCATTTTTCTTTTTCCACACACAATTTGTCTTGATCACTTCTAACTCTGAATAATTTTCCCCATACATAATTCAGAATAAATGTGAAGGCATTCATCAACAATGTCAAAACCGCTCTGGGTGCCACAAATCCGGTAAGTAATTCTGTTAGTCATGGACATCATAACCAAACTTCCAGTTTCCTTTTTGTATGTTTATTTCCACAAAAATTATTTCATTTGAAATGCAACATCTTTAATGGTTCACTTATATACGGTACTAATTGTAGTGATTTGGTGAGCATTCTTGCCTGAAATAAAGATGTTCTGACCTTTTTATTCAAACTGTAATTCAAATCAATATGTCTAATTGAAATGGCATGTAATTAGCTACATGTTAATTTCAGGCTGTGAGGACATCAGCAATCGCTCTGCTGGGAGTCATGTACCTGTATATGGGAGCTCCCCTGCGTATGTTCTTTGAAGATGAAAAACCTGCCCTGCTGTTACAAATAGATGCTGAGTTTGAAAAGGTAAACATCTCCCTTTGAATTTTAGAAATACAATAGCAGTTGATAGTTATCCTTTCAAATAGTTGCCTTGATCGATGTGCTCCCATTTAAACCTGTTTTGTAGGTAATTAATGATCAACTCAACCACACCTATTTGTTCATGCATTTCTTTATTATTGTGTTGCCTGCCCCTCCTATAACTTATGTCAAATAGTTTAAAGATCTGTGTGTATTTTGACTTTCACTGGATGTAAAGGGTACTTTTTAATCTATCAGTATATTTACCTTGATTAACCTGTTGTTACGCACCCCCTTTTTGAGCACAAACCATGAATATGACATACCTGAACTTAAATGGTTGTATTTGCTAAACACTTTGGAGTATGGACATCGTTGTAGTATATTTTGAAAGACACTTTGGGCTCAGAATTAATAGGTTGTTATTTTTCAAAGTTAGAAAAGCTGAAGTTTATAGTAATGGAAATATTTTGTGCTGAATATGTTTTTATAATCTAAAAAAACAGTAATAAAAGTACCAAGACAGCGAAATGTTCTCAAAGCCACAAGTCTAAAGAAGTTACGTTTCAAATTTGAAAATGATTTAACAAAAAATTAGGTGTTTTCTCTGTAAAATCGCTGGAAGCGTACAGAGTAAAATTAAGGTTCTGCCTTTCAAGATGACACAAAATCTGACTGCATTGCTTGGCTATTATGAATAAAACTATGCCACATTTTTTAAAATAGACTTTGGAGACAGGCTCATTTTGTTTACAGGACTCTAATATATATAAGATCATATAAACTTTTACAACATGAATGCTGCTCAGATTGCATAGTTTGAAGAACAATGACTAAGGGTAATTCTTTCATGCAAGATCTCATGTAAACAATGGAGAATATATCAATATTTCTCAGATTTATCACTTATGGACAAAAAGAGCTATTGGATGTTTTTCAATGAACACTTGTCATGGACAATTGACCCAAGCGATTGTTGGCGAACTGAATTCATCTGACGATCGCGTTTTCATAACTAAGGTTTTGATATTGCATGTTTTCATTTGTACTCCTGACACGAATAACTAAATTGCTGTTTCTGGAGCATTGCTATTGTAAAACAGAGATCAGATATCTAGGGATTAATTGGTCTAAGTTCTGGTTCGACCAAAATTCTGATTGGTCTTTTTTTTTTTTTTTTTTTTTTTTTTTTTTTTTTGCCGCGGTCATTTCATCAGGTGGAAAGCACTGATTGCTAATGGGGGTGTTTTCAGGACACCCCTGTTTCACAGGTAACAGTCTGTCTGCAGAATACCCCCCTTGTTTTCACTTTTTTTGGATTAACCCAACCCACTGGAGAAGAGTGATAGGCTATAGAAGGTTTGATGCTGAATATTATTTATTTAATTGTGAGAGAATTTAATAGTCAGTCCTCTTCTAACATGTCAACAACAAAGACATCGACAGTGTGGCAGCATTTTGTTAAAATTGATAACGGGAAAAAGGTTGAATGCAAAGTTTGCAAGCAACAGTTTGCCTTCCACAGCTCGACTACAAACATGACATATCATCTAAAAGCGGTAAGCTAACTTGTCTGCGTTAGGTTGCCCTGCCTGTTTTGAGTAAACTATATGAACATATCAGAATTGGCATATTTCAATGTTTTAGTGTAATACTCGTTTTAGGCGCACCCCTCCGCAATGACGGTAGCATCCCCCCGGACACACCCAGACCACGCTGGATTTTATGCCTCCTTTATCATCCAAACGGAAAAATAAAATCACTATTTAGTTTTGTTTAAAATTTGGCTGAATAACATGTTGTAGGTAGCCTACTTTACTTTTATGGTTCCCTTTTATTATTGTGCAAACTTTATTTTTTTTAGATCAAATTTATTTCTAGTATTATTTATTGGATTTGGGCACTTTATTTTTTTTTATTTGCCCAATGTTTGTTAGTTTTGAGCCTAAGATGCTTTATTTTTCAGTTATGCACTTTCGTTTCTGCTCTTGATCTGGTTTGTTTAATAAATATAATTTTTTTATTAAAGTGGACGTGCCTTTTGTGTTTAAGAGTAAAATCTTTAAGTCTATTCGTGTGTGTCTCAGCCGCGAAGCTGAGCTCATGTTCATCCTTGCTCTGTGCGAGGACATGCACAGAGCGGCTGAAATGACAGTGACAGTTATAACTTATTATAACATATGACAAAAAGAATTGTCTAAATTGTTGCATATTCCTCAACAGATCTTGTGATGTTATCACTAGTTGACAACATAGTACTATTTTCGGAAATCATAGGCTATGATATTGCGCAGGTGCACGTGATGCAACGCTGTCAGAGCCGACAGACTCGTGTGTCAGACTCATTTCAGTGCAAACAAAAACGATTTAATATACTGAAAATAGCCTACTAGTTTTTTTTGTTTATTTATAATTAATTTAGGCGGACAACAAGGCTACCAATTACTGCGCAAAGTGTGCAGCTAATTAATGTAATGTTTTTTTTTTTCCTAACGACATTTTTAGTCGACTTTTTTAGTCGAAAATTTCAGGACTTCAGTCGACCAAGAGTTTCTTTGGTTGATTACAGCCCTACAGATATCAATGTTGAGCCCTTAGACCTTTTGAAAATATGTATAGTGTGTTAACATTTTATAGATGCTAAATTATATATTAAATGTAAGCAGAGTGACGTCACTACCTCGTTGGTTCAAGTCGACATGAAACCGTAATTTGCAAACCATTGAATTAAAGCAAAGCTGATGCTAATATAAAACCAAGTCAGTGGAAACCAGTCTGTTTTAGTAAATTCATTTATACAAGTAAAGGTTCTTTTTACATCCTCCCTTTTAGATGCAGGGCCAGACTCCTCCTGCACCCATCCGTGGCACCAAGAAAACCGGAGGTGTGGAAGAGAGAGAAGAGGCTGAGGAAGAGGAAGTGGATTGTGGAGCTGGAGACATCATGGACCTGCTGCCCAGAACTGACATCAGGTCTGTTAATGTACCAGTAAAACAATAAACTCTATTTTAAATAATGGATCCATCAGACAACTTTTGAATACCAGTGAAAATGTAGCATAATTTCCATAGTATTTTGTCTACAATAAAGGACCGACGACTTATTTGTTACTCAATGTTTTCTCATTGACAGTGATAAAATCACATCAGACATGGTGTCAAAGATTGGAGATAAGAACTGGAAGATCAGAAAGGAAGGGCTTGATGAGGTGACTGCTGTCATTTCTGAGGCCAAATTCATCCAGGCCAGCATCGGCGAGCTGCCCATGGCCCTGAAGGGCCGTCTCAATGACTCCAACAAAATACTGGTAACGCAGATCTTGCGCGCTCCATGCTATTCACTCTAAATATGCTTCTCATCTGAGACGTTAAAGAAATATGGTGTTCATTAAATTTAAGTTTATTTTTTATTTTACATAGCTCCTTAAAGTAAAATATCTGCATTGAATTCACCACTTCTTTTTTTTTAACCCAGGAAAAAGCCCTAATATGTTGTCATTTAAATAAAATCTTACTATTTTTGTCCACATTGTTTTTAGAAGTCCACACTGTCACCCAGATGTGTGTTTGTTGTAATGTCTTAAAAATGGAGTGTTGTAATCATAATATAAATTGTGTCCATAGGTTCAGCAGACACTTGGTATTCTGCAGCAGATAGCCACTGCCATGGGTCCAGCTCTCAAACAACATGTCAAGAACCTGGGAATCCCCATTATTACTGTTCTTGGAGACAGCAAGGTAAGAAATGCACAGTGTTGAACTTGTTTTCCATTATTTTTAGGGTCTGTTTATAGTTGTTACACCTCAAGCTTCTGCTATTTTTCTGAATTAGCACTGGCTATTCAGATAACCCCAAACTACATCAGTGAATTGTTTCTCATTTGTATAAAATTTGACTCATGTTCTTAGTCCAATGTCCGTGCTGCTGCCATGACAACACTGAATGCCTGGGTGGATCAGACAGGAATGAAGGAGTGGCTTGAAGGCGAGGACCTGTCAGAAGAGCTCAAGAAGGAGAACCCCTTCCTCAGACAGGAGGTACAGCAACACTGACGGGCATGCAGCAACTACATTTCATTGTACATGGTTGTTTTTACTTGCTGTTAAGATGGTTATGTTTTAAAGAGGGAACTACCACATCTGTTAATCAATGCCATAATCTCAGATTGACCAAAAATCAGCCCAATTGATTGGCTTAGCCAATATATTGGTCTACCTCCTAATGATGTTGCATTCTTAAGGGTAACTTGAAATCATAAATTTACTTAATGCACTGCTGAACATGTTACTTTGAAGTGAAAGTTTGTCTTAATCTTTCAACAATATTTAATGAATTTCTCTAGCTCTAAAATGACAATTGGTGGTGATAAGAATATTAAGTCCCAGTTGGTGTCTCTGTCCCCTGTAGGTGCTTGGCTGGCTGGCTGAGAAGCTGCCCACTATGCACACAGTGTCTGCAGACCTGATGCAGTGTGTGCCTCCCCTGTATGCCTGTCTAGAGGACCGCAGTGGCGATGTGCGCAAGAAAGCTCAGGACGCCCTCCCCACCTTCATGATGCACCTGAGCTACGAGAAGATGAACAAAGCTGCTGGCAAACTGAAGGCAAGTGGTTTGGCCTAGTGGCTAATGTCTGGGGGGGGACCACTCAGAACACCCTAGCTAGATGCAGAAACAAATCATACTGAAATGTATTTGTGGCAGATAATGACAATGAGGCTTCTTTCTCTTTTGATACGGTTTCTTTTCTTTAGCTTCCTTGTTCCAAAGAACAGATAATTGGTCAGAAGTTGATACATGTTTTCCTTTCTAGAGAAAAGTGGCCATTTAATGTCACACACTCTTGTCTTTCTACAGCCAGCCTCAAAGGACCAGGTGATTGGCATGCTGGAGAAGGCCAGGGCCTTGATGCCAGCCAAGCCTGCAGCTCCTGCCAAAGCTGCTTCTTCCAAACCCGGCTCCAGCGCCCCTGCCTCCAAACCAGCCTCAGGTTTACTCTCTTTCCTTTAAACAAATCTAACATAATGCCACTGCTGCATGCTAGACCGGTACACAGAGATGCCTTCAAGCCTGGTTCATTGAACTCTGAATCCTGTTTGTGGATCCTAAAATCAGATGATCAGGGCCTGTTTTACATAATCAGAGTCTAGTTTTGTCTTATCTGAAAATTAAGGTGCTTAGATGGGAAGTGTCTGTAGACACAAATTCTTGGAAGATTACTAAATTCTTAAAGGGGATCAGCTCGAACATATTAATTTTACAGCTCCAACCAGGCACCAGACTCCCAGTGAAGATTTTGGTGAACCAGAACCCAAACCAGACACCAAGAAAACTAAACCAGCGGGGCCTGCGGCTAAAAAGGTAACACATTTCAAAGCATGTTTATGTGTTTTATTTTTATTTTTTAAAGGCAACATCAGTTATATTATACACCACAGCTTGGGTTTAGACATTTTTCTGGCAAAGGTTGAGAATGCCTGAGGGGGGGAAAAAATAAAAAAAAATACGGTTCTGGATTTTATTTTGTGAAATGTGTTTGTCTCTGAAGTGCTAATTTTTGCATTGACTAGAGCAGTGGTTCCTAACCCTGTTCCTGGAGGCCCCCAACACTGCACTTTTTGTATATCTAGCTTTTCTGGCATACCCAATTCAGGCATTGGAGTCTCTACTAACAAGCTGATGAGTTAAATCAGGTTTGATTAGTAAGATAACCAAAATGTGTATTGTTGGGGGGCCTCCAGGAACAGGGTTGGGAACCACTGGACTAGAGATGGCATGGAGCTCAAGGTGAAGGGAGATAAAGATAATACAATAAACAAAACAGGCTCTTGAGAGGGATGCCTAGCAACCAGCAAGTACAATAGCACCATTTTTCTCAAAGCACCAATGGAAATGGAGTGAGGTGGCACAGTTTGGTGTCAAAGCACTGCATGGGACTTAAGAAATTATTCACTTTTTTTATATATTTATGAACTCCTCAACGTTAGGTCTTGGTACCAAAACTCTGTGGCATGCAATCTATTGTAAACCCACTTTGGTACTGCTGAAATTGCATTAAACGCACTTCATTAAGTTTCCTATAATAAAATTTAAATTGCATGTGTTCTGCAACCCAATTAAACTGATGTTTTTGCTAATTAATATTAATTAGATTGTTTGATTAGACACTCTTAGAAGGGTACAAAGAAACCTTTATCAAATGTGATATTCATGAGAACCCTTTGACATGGTAGAAAAAAATTGTATTTAATTTTATTTTTTTCTTCTGACACAGGGTGTCGTTGGAAAGAAACTTCCAGTCAAGGCTGGTGTAAAGGATGAGGAAGACAGGTCTGGAGCCATCTTCATCCTCGTACCCAATGGCAAAGAGCAAAGGATCAAGGAAGAAAAGGCATTGAAGGTGAGATGTAATGCAACTTCCAAAGTGTTTTCTAACCTTTTGAACTCTGATCCCTATTAGCTGTTACAAATAAAACTGTTACTATCTCTGTTTGGCTGTACTTTAGACCAGTTAGTTAATGTCAGTTCTTTTCAGCGTCATTCAGTTTTTTTTTTTTTTTGACCAATTCTAAACTCCCCTCCAGATTCTGAAGTGGAACTTCATGACTCCTCGTGACGAGTATGTGGAACAGCTGAAGGCTCAAATGTCAACGTGTCTGGTCAAGTGGCTCCAAGATGAGCTCTTCCACTTTGACTTTCAGCGGCATGTTAAAGCTATCGGAGTCATGATTGAGGTTAGAATCTCATCATACTCGTATGCCGTACCAATGTTTATCAAAATATGAGTGTTTCCAAAAATGTTGATCGTGAATGTCTACAATAAGCATTATATCAAGTCTATACTATTCATTTCTCAGCGCTTGGAGGCTGAGTCTGAAGCTGTGATTGGCTCTCTGGATCTGGTGCTGAAGTGGTTCACCCTGCGGTTCTTTGACACCAACACCAGTGTGTTGATGAAAGTCCTGGAGTTCTTGAAGCTGCTCTTCACCATGCTGAGCAGGAAGAACTACCAGCTCAACGACTATGAGGCCGCCTCTTTCATCCCCTACCTGATCCTTAAGGTGTGTCTATAGTTAGTCTATCCAAGTGGAAGTGTTACATCTGATTCTCACATTATCCGTGAGCTGGGTGTGTGCAGAGCGTGGTGTGAACAGTGTGGTCGCGTTGGGTTTTCACATTGGCTGCATCCCTGTGAGACAATGCTTCGGCTCTGAAGAAAATATATTTCTCAGGCTTCCTACACAAAATATTTTCTTTAAAAAAAAGCCATAACTTTTTTGAGAGTGGTTAATTGATAAATATAACAAATTTGGTCTTTATGAATTCAAATGAACTTTAGTACCACATTTATATCACAATGAATAATGATGTATTAAATGCCCATCCCACAAAGTATTGAGTGCTTCAATCATCTGCATTCAGAGAGAACAGAAATTTGTCCCTGGATCAAGAGTTTGCATCAAGCAAGACATTCCATAAATTATGAAATAAGAGATGTTATATATAATCTTCAATGGCGGGCGGTCACTTGCACTTATTTGTTTATCAGCGTATTTGGTTGTGATTGGTTAATGTTGTAAAGACTACTGTATTCGTACATAAACGGGCAAAAGTTCTGCAGATTATTTATTCTTTCCTTCATTTGTTTATTTTGTCTTTGTGTGCAGACCTATAAACTGTAGTGGTTTGTAGGTTCGGTTTAAATATCTTTCATGTGCTTTGCTCTTTTTTATGTCGTCCAGATTATTGTACACCCAATGCTGCTGAATTCAGCATGAGCCTTGTGGCAAAAACTGCTTCGTGGCTCCTGCTTACAATGTGAAAGCTGTTATCCGTAAATATGGGTGCCGAAATGAAAACGCGCTGCTCACGGGATGTGTGAATGTGTCCCAATTAATGAAACCATTTAAAGGGGACATGTCATGAGGAATAAGATTTTCTTTCTTTTGACATGCAGTATAAAAGTTTATTATACAAAAAAAAAAAAAAAAAACTACATTTAAGTTTCAGAAATCAGACTTTCTCCCTAGTCCAAAAAGAGCATTTATTGACACTCTGTACTTGACTTCCTTGTCACTTGGGGGCCATCACCTCTTTGGTCTGGTGCACAGTCAGAGCGAATGATGAGAGCCGCCAAAACCTTTTAACATGTATAAGTGACAAAGGAAAATGAAGTAAAAGGGGGAATAAACATGAAATTAACCTTTTGAAGATTTTGTGAGACAAAAGTCGTCCTTTCAGTGGCTATTTAATTTGTATAAACATTTGAACTGCAGCCTAACGTGGTCCTTTTCTGTTTGCTCTGCCTGGGCAGGTTGGAGAGTCAAAAGATGTGGTGCGCAAGGATGTGCGTGCTATTCTGACGATGCTATGTAAAGTTTATGCTGCCAGTAAAGTCTTTCCTTTGCTTATGGATGGGACCAAATCAAAGAACTCCAAGCAGAGATCTGGTAAAATTTGCTAGATTTTGCAATAATCACTTGATATATTAAAGTTTCATTTTTATTACAACAGCCTACTAACAGGGTTGAGGCATTTTGTAAAGTTGAGTTGCCTTATCCGTTGCTTATTCATTCTTCAGAATGTCTTGAGGAGCTTGGGTGCCTGATCGAGAACTTTGGTATGAATGTGTGTCAGCCGACTCCAGCCAAGGCTCTTAAAGAAATCGCTGTTCACATCGGAGACCGTGACACTACTGTCCGCAACGCTGCACTCAATACCGTTGTGGCTGCCTACAACGCTTGTGGAGAACAAGTCTTCAAACTGATCGGCAATGTAAGACATTAAGATGCCCTCAAACACTGGAGTCTTTCACTTTGTATATTACCGTGAACATTAATCTTGCTTGTGTAAATGTGGAATGTATAAATATAACATTCTCCGATTTAATTTTAGACATTTAAACATTTTGTAATTTCTGCTTTGAGTCATTTTTGTCTTTGGGCTAATAGTTTTAAAGCATTTTACCAAGTTAAATATTTAAAAATGAGTTTAAACTTTTAATAATGACTGCTTTGTTTTTGCAAAGCTATCAGAGAAGGAGATGAGCATGCTCGAGGAGAGAATCAAACGCTCCGCTAAGAAGACACCTGCGCCTGCAGCCAAACCGGAGCGAACCCAGAGGGAACAACCCACCAATCCCAACGCTACCTTCCTCCGCAAGCCTGCTCAGGAGGAGGTGCCCAATAAACTCAAGTATGTACCACTAAAATGTCCATCTTTGATGTAAAGTCACACACCATCTACTTATTACACTTAATACACGCTTAATGTTCATTTGAAATCCAAGGGTAAATTGTAAAGTTGATAGGTGTTGCATGAAATGAATGTCTGGCCCATGTCTTACTATACGACTTTCTAGAATCGCGGTAAAGCTCATGATCTCATTCTCTCTCTCATTCTTTCCTCGTGTCATTGCATTCTCTTGTCATTGCATTCTCTTGTGTCATTGCATGTTGTTTCTTAATCCTGAGCATTTCTCTTTACGATTCCTTTCTTTTCTTCGCTGCCCTCCATGGACAGAATAATGTATCGCACTTACAGGATGTAAGTACTGCTGTAGGCACTGCTCACATGGCACCTGACATCCTGGAGATCTAGAGACCATTGTCAAAAAAAGACTTTGGAATTAAATGTTAGGGAGATGATGGGCTTAATATTATGGAACATTTTATTTTTGTCTCTTATTGTGTTGACACGGAGTCAGGAAAAAAACGAACAAAATTGAAATCATGAAATTTCACAAAATGTGAAATTAAATTGGAAAAAACACAATTCAAGTGTAAGGATCTGCAAATGTGAGATTTTAGTTTTTTTTTTGTTGGTTTCTCATAAAAGCAGCTGGTGACATTGATCTCCATTTTTAACAGTCAAGCTCGGGCACAGAATGCTCACTTTGAGCAGTCTGCTCCATCCATCCCAAAAGAGTTTCAGCTGGATCTTGATGTGTTCGAGAACAACCACACATGTGCCAGCGACATACCCGACTTGGTGCAGCACAAACTGGATGAAGTTCTGGAGCCAGTCATGATACCGGAGCGCAAGTAAGAACTTATCACTTATGCAAGTGTATCCATTTATTTGTTTATTTAACTGTCATTTATTTCTTATTCAAATTGTCATACATTTGTAATATAGGCACATTTCTGGTCCATGTTACATCTGCCAAAACTTAAATGGCAGCAGTTAAGAATTTGTCAGATTGTCAAGTCCAGTTTCCAAGCTTTCAAATGACACCTATTTTCCAAACGAGTAGCTTTTAATTTGCTTGCAGTTCAAGAGTAAAAGATTATAAAGGAAAACTTGAGAAAAATGTAAATTATCTGTATTGGCCATAATGTGAATAAGCTGTGAATTATGTGTATTGGCCCAGAATTTCTGTATCAGTCCATCTCTATTATACTCCTGCAATCCAGAAGTCTAGGTTGAATACAATTTTATTATATGCTTACATATTTTGACAGGCTAGACAGCATCAATGTTGTGAGATGAATACATTTAAATGTTGCATTTGGGTGTGTTTTTCAGGATGCGTGCGGTTTCCCCTCATTTTGATGACATTCACAATAGCACTGCCTCTACCATCAATTTCGTCATCTCACAGGTGGCCAGTGGAGACATGAACACCAGTATCCAGGCCTTGGCACAGGTGGGTGCCTTAGCACAAAGGGTTTTTGTTACATAACATAACCAGACTTTATTTATGTTCACTCTGGGTGGCTAGGCTTTCCATTACAAACCTTTACATCATTTTGCACATGCCAAAAGACTGAATTTCCCATGATGTCCTCCTGTAGATCGATGAGGTTTTGAGGCAGGCCGACAAAGCAGAAGCCATGTCTGGACACATAGACCAGTTCCTCATTGCCACTTTCATGCAGCTGCGGCTCATTTACAACACGCACATGGCTGATGAGCGCCTGGACAAGAAGGACATCTTAAAACTCTACAGCTGCATCATAGGCAACATGCTCTCGGTGAGTGCTGCTCTGAGGCTACAGCCACATTTAATTTTGGATAAATTTGAAAAGGTTGATTTTCAAGCATTTGAAAGTTGCTTGTCCACAATAAAAACTTATGGAAATCCCCTTTAAGTGCATGCAAAAACTCATCGTTCCATATACAGTCTGAAAGGCAATTGTCCTCGCGTTCTGTCGCTGGGCAGCAAATCCGAGTCAATTTTTGTTGCCTTTTAAGGAATACAATGTGAAAGTTGTAGAAAGTAACATTTACCTTTTTAACAATGCTATTTTTATTTTTTTTGGAGCATTTACATATTTAAGAATAATGGAATAATTAACTTTATTGTGCCAAGGATTGGTCATACAAATGGAAATTTGCCCCAATTTTTTAAAATCCTTTTCCAGTAATCATGAATGGCTGGAGAAGTTTCATCAGTCAAAAAGTGTGGGAATCCTGAAGTTTCTTCCTATTAACAGTTTTAGAAGTTCTCAGAGTTTGGGAAGGTAACTTTTTATTACTACATAGACAATTGCTGGATGTTTTTGCCCAATCAGTTTCTGAATCAAACACATCTGGTTGTAGCTCTGGGGGTAAAAAAGGCTTTTGTAATGCTCTGACAGAAAATAGTTTACAAATGAAAATGCGTTGAGTGTCTGCAGTTAAAACAAAGGTCATCAGTGTTCCATATACGCTGAGTCATTGTCATCCCTTTCCAGCTGTTCTCAATGGAGAATCTGGCACGGGAGGCTTCCATGGGCGTCCTGAAAGACCTGATGCATGGTCTGATCACGCTGATGTTGGACTCCAGAGTGGAGGATATTGAGGATGGACAGCAGCTCATTCGTTCCGTCAATCTGCTTGTGGTTCGAGTGCTGGAGAAGTCTGACCAGACCAACATCCTGAGGTTAGTAAGGCATCTGATGGGATAAATCTCTCCCGATACTTTCAAGGGTACCATAATGTATATATTTGTCCCACTGTGGTTCTGTAATCTTGTGTAATTGATGCCCACAGCTAAAAGTTAATTCTGGTTTCTTTTCAAGTGCTTTGCTGGTGCTGCTGCAGGACAGTCTTACCAGCACTGCTGGCTCCCCCATGTTCTCTGAACTTGTCATGAAGGTACGGTTTGCTCACTTTGTTTGAAAGTCAATGTACTGTGTGTGTGCATGCTAATATCTGTAGCTAAGAGTTGCGTCTTTTAGCTGACCTTGAGGGTTATGAGTTCAAGTTTCATTAAATTAAAAGACAACTGAAATGCCATTCACAATGGAATAAGCTTTGTAGTAATTTCAGAGCCAAACAGAATTTTCAACTGGAAATGTAGAGTGGGAATTATTTTATCCACTGAAATTTTGATGTCAAGATTGTGAATAGATGTTGAGTCAGATCAAAAGTCATTTCAGATGTGGAGAAATTTTAATGAGTATGAAAGCAAACAGCTAAAACTAAAGGGCACTGAATTTTGCTCAAGCAGGCCAGAGCCATTTATTAAAGTAAGGACTGCTTTGATTTAATGTTATTTTTAAATTGTACTAAATCTCTGTCCTGTATAGTGTCTGTGGAGAATGATCCGTTTCCTGCCTCAGACCATCAACAGCATTAATTTGGACCGCATCCTGCTTGACGTGCACAACTTCATGAAGGTTTTCCCTAAAGATAAGCTCAAACAGCTCAAGAGTGACGTTCCCCACCGGACTCTGAAGACACTGCTACATACGCTTTGCAGACTCACTGGTGCCAAGGTACGCATGAGACCTTATAGGGACTGATTATCTAAAAGTGAAAATTGTCATTTACTCCCTTTGTAAACAAGTATTAATTTCTATAACACAAAAGGAGATATTAGGCAGTATGTTGGTCTCAATAACCACTTTTATCTCTCTTCTATACATTTGAAAGTGAATGGTGACTGAGGCTGTCATTCTGCCTAACACCTCTTGTTTTCCATGGAAGTTAGAGTTACGCACAGTTCTAAATGGGAATGTCTTTTTGAAAGTGATTTTTGTCTGTGTCACACAGATATTGGAACACATGTCCATGATTGAGAACCGTAACGAGTCCGAACTGGAGGCCCACCTCAGGCGGGTGGTTAAACATTCAGTAAATCTCTCTGGACTCAAGTCTGACAAGAGCACAGAGAAGGGTGCCCTCCGATCGGTACGTACGAATAACTACTTGAAGTTGGACATTCAACTTTGATTTCACCAAGATGTGGGTGTATGATGTCAAGCAAACATGCCAATAACTGTGCCCACTTTCAATTTTAAAGCAAATAATAAATAAATGAGCCAATGATCCTAGATTACATGACAACCTGTTTAGCAAAGTTACGTTTGTTAAGGCAGCTGTGTGAAGCAGTTAATCCTTTTCATTATAGCACACCTGTAGAACAAATGCTAGCATTGCAGATCATTGTTTGTCCTTTGCAAAAGTTAGCATTGCCTTTTTTCTTCTTTTCTTTTTTTTTTCCCCGGTCAACTTCTAAGCCAGTGGTTCCCAACCCTGTTCCTGGAGGCACCCCCAACACAACACATTTTGAATATCTCCCTAATCAAACACGCATGATTCAACTCATCTCATTAGTGGAGACTCCCAAGACCTGAACTGGGTGTGTCAGAAAAGGGAGATTTGCAGTGTTCGAGGGCCTCAAGGAAAAGGGTTGGGAACCACTGTTCTAAGCTCTAAGCGTTGGAATGCGTTTATGGTTGGAGATTATATCAAGTACATTTATGGTTATTTTTTACCTGTGCAACGGTTTTCATTTTATAGCACTGTCATTTTCAATATGCATTTAAATTTTGATAGGATGACAAAATGATCAAGGCCAAAGTGAGCGACATCCTGTCTGAGATCTTTAAGAAGATCGGCTCCAAGGAGAACACTAAAGAGGTAACATTACAGCACAGAATTTGTGAAATTTACAAGGTCTATATTTTTGTCATTTGGTTTAATATTTTGTCCTTGTGCACCTGTAGTTGGGTTTTATTTGCCAACACATTTTGAATTAGTCACCTGACATACATTCTTTCTCTAGGGTTTGACAGAGCTGTATGAGTACAAGCAGAAGTATTCCGATGCAGATCTTGAGCCCTTCTTGAGGAACACCTCCCAGTTCTTCCAGAGTTACGTGGAGCGAGGACTTCGCATGATTGAGTCTGAGCGTGAAGGAAAAGGCAGAATCCAGACCTCCACAGGTGAATCACCTAACTCATTGTGATTGACCACAAATCATACCTTTCTCTGCAAGAATCTGTATGATTGAGTGTGAATCAATTTGTTAAACCTTGGTACTTTTATGGTCACAAAAACCTTTAGGAACGTTTTACAGCCTGACCAAATTTCAAAATCTTTTTATACAGCCTTAAGGCTTGTTTTAAAGTGAAGTCTTGTAAATCTATGCATTTGTTTTATGCTTGATTTTTATCTTTCAGTAATCCCTCAGCACAGCACAGATTCCTATTTGCCAAGCTCCAGCTCTGTGACCATCAGTAGTAATGGAGAAGATTTAAATGCTGCAGCCTACTACGAGAGACTCAAGATCTTGCGGCAACGGCGTGGCCTTGAGAACTCTGCGGTTAGTTTTACTAAACATTTACCAAGTTTTCTAAAGTCAGCTCCCAACTAGTTTACTACAGACAGTGATTTATCTTACATCCTGTTCATCTTGCTACATGTTTGGTTTCTATGCTATTCCTGACGTGGTATTAAAGTGTTCGTTGTTTAGCTGTGGCACCCGGAGACACTTTAACATTTTTTAAATATACAAAATAGAAATTAATGTGCGTAAGTCACGTAACGCCATGTGAGGTTCGGACGTGTGAATGGTGAGCTCTGCGCACTTTGCTAGTTTGAATATTTTCATGTCATAAATCAAGTGAGATTCGATACACCCTGATCCTTAAGACACTTATGAGCTATATATATATATATATAAGCAGAGAGAGTCTTTCACCATTCCCTCAGTGAAATGTGCTGGTGGTGAAATTTTTACCACGGCCATTAATATTAATAATGCTTTTACAGTGAGTAAAGATGCTGACTACCACCGCTGGAGTCGTGAGTTTGAAAACAGGGTATGCTGAGCGACTTCAGCCAGGTCTCCAAAGCAACAAAATTAGGCTGGTTGCTAGGGAGGGTAGAGTCACATGGGGTAACCTCCTCGTGGTCGCTATGTGGTTTGCTCTCGGTGGGGTGTGTGGTGAGTTGTGTGTGGATGCCGCGGAGAATAGCATGAAGCCTCCACATGCGCTATGTCTCCATGGTAACGTGCTCCACAAGCCACGTGAGAAGATGCGCAGATTTACTGTCTCGTATGCAGAGGCAACTGAGATTCGTCCTCCGCCACCTGGATTGAGACTAGTCACTATGTAACCACGAGGACTTGGAGCACGTTGGGAATTGGGCATTCTAAATTGGGGAGAAAATTTGTAAAAAAAACAATTATGCTTTTAAAGAATTCTATCTTGATCTCTATAGCTCTTTGTGTACTGATGAAGATATTAGAAACTTTGTGGAACCATTAGAACGCCTTAAACAGAATCAAGATAATTTTTTTCTCAGTCATCAGAGAAACTTGGAGGAGATTAGCAATGTAATTATGACATTGCCTACAGGCAAGGCTCTGGGGCCAGATGGTTTTGCTGCTGAATTGTTTTAGTTCTTATGCTACAGAATTGGCTCCACTTTTGTTAGTTTGTAAGCTTTTGCTTTACACTAATGATATTTTATTATCAACCCCATTAGATCTATGACTTGCCTCCACATAATTATTAATTCCTTTTCTAAATTCTCAGGATACAGTCAATTGATCTAAATCCGAAGCTTTGTCTCTGACAGTGTACTGTCTAGTAATGGCTTTTCAGCTGGGCGCCTTCCAGTGGCCCAAACAAGACATTAAGTATTTGGCCATTTTATTCCCAGCAAATTTGTCTGATTTAGTTAGTTAATTTTGACCCCTTAATAAACAAGGTTTGAGCAATGTGAGCAGGTGGGCTCTTATTTCAAGCAATTTGATAGCATAGCAAAGTCCTTCATTTTGAGTGGTAAGTGTCCCAGATTACATTTCAATAAGTTACATAGGCCGATTGACAAAGGTGGGTTAGGGCTACCCAAGATTTTGTTTTTAGCATTCGGTCTCAGACATTTGGCTCATTGGTCACTTCAACTGATGGAGCCCCTCCCTGGTTTTGTATGGAACAGGAAGTTCTTGCCCATATTTCGCCATTGCAAAGCCTTTCTATTAAATTAACCAGAGAAGTTACATCCCATTATCTCGCATTTGCACTCGGTATGGACAAAAGTGTCCAGAGTGTTTCATTTATAGTCCCCTTTTATGCTGGTCAGAGTGGATTTTGAGGGGGCTCACTACACTGTGACCTATATGAGAGTGGACTGTTGAGATCCTTTGAAATTTTGGTTCAACATTTAGGATTCTCAGATCTCAGTTCTATGGGTATTTACAGCTGTGCCACCTGCTCTGTGCTGGTTTTGGGAGTAGTTTACACCCCCCTAAAGCTGAAGATACTCTGGGGGAGGTGACTACTGCTTTTTTGAAAAGGTCATGAGTAGTGTTGTCATGGTACCAAAATTTCAGTAGTCCGTACCAATACCAGTGAAATTTCTGGTACTCGATACCATTTTCGGTACCAAAGCAAAACACAAAAACAGGTTACTGAACAACACTCTTTAATTAACAAAACATTAGCAGCAGAACTAAGAACAAAAATATGCCATTCTTCAATTTAAATATCTTATTTTTGGATTATAACAAAACTGTACAATGTATGCTTATAGTAATTTTGAACACTTATATAAGATTTGCTTCAACTTTTGCAACTTTTACTTTTAAGTTTTTACCAAGTACTAAAAAAAACTAAAACAAGCATACAATGGAATGAATAAAAAACAATTTCCAAACTAATGAGCAAAGTGCTCTCGTATTAATAAAGCTGCAGATTGCCAATTTTCTTCAAGATAAGAAATGCACAGTGACGTATATTATGATTAAAGCAATCGCGTTCTAATCTAGCTGCATTAAGCGTGCACGCTCGAGGGATGAGCGTCCCCGAGGCAATCTCTCTCAGCCGGGTGCAGTTTCAATCTCTCCCCCTTAGATCGGGACATTCGCGCAACGCATAGAGGCACCTACGACACACAGAAATGCCAGTTTCTGAGTTTATAGTTATAAACATGATCTGCTTCTGTATTATTTGAACTTTTAATAAAGCTATAACGCATTAAATATAACTGCATTTAAGATGTAACACTGGGATTTTCCACTTTTCGACAAGATTAAGTTGAGACTCCGCAGTAGGGCTGCACGTTTTCAAGTTTTTCATTAACCGTTAACCGAGGCCCTTAACGGTTAATACTCGGTTAACCATAGTGTGCGCCAGGGATGGAAATTAACTTTTTTTGTCCACCGGCCACTGTGGATTTCAAAATCTACCAGCCACTCAATGTTTTTACCAGCCACTTTGTTTTTAACCGACAATGTGTAACTGCATGTGAAAATTAATACTACAAGATCTACAATACTTAAGCCGTTTATTTAATCTCAAGTCTCAATGAAATACTGGCATTTTCTCTTTCTCTCTTATAGCCTACACACACAATCCATGAACTGATATTCATTTCAGTTCGCATACGAGGAAAACACAATGTTACGGACGTGAGCGCTCTGAAAGCGGCACTGAAAGATGCTTTAAAACTTCCACAGAGACATCAAACAGAAAGCACAAAACCTTTCTTTAAAGTGAATTTCGTTTTGTATTAATTGTCTTAATTTTAATCAATGTTTCATCAACCAATTGCCTGGATTTAATAAATAAGAATTAAATATAGCAGACGATATAATCACGAAGCGCGGAGGCGCCGGCGCGTGAACTGGAGCTCGTCTCATAAATGAACCGAAACTCAGTGTATAAGGTAGCCTTGCCTCACAAATAATTCAAAACTAAAGAAAACAGACACAGACTGCTCTCTGCTTATGTAATCCGTAAGAAATGTGCATTTCTCTCTGGTGCGTTACTGCGAAGACCGCGAGTCAGCATCGTCAACTTCATCTTTGCAAATGACACGGACAAAGAAAAGACTTGTTTATTAATAAATAATTAAAATATCTCCTTGCTATATTTTACATATTCATAATCATTACTTTTGCCGGTTCTTTGTGACAGATTTTAGGAGCTTTATTGGCAGCGCCACGCAGCCGCCCTTACATGAGCGTGTCACCGCACCCACCAGAATAGCCCTGTTTTTTGTTAAGGATTTGTTTACTGTGTGTGTGATTCATTTAATGGAAAGCACATTCACTGAGTTGTCTTGCTAATCAGTGTCTCCTCGTTTATTCAGTCTCTGGTGGTGCAAAAATGTATTACAACTAAATTCAATGCACGCCATTGACGCCACTTAACCGAGCAAAATGTTTCACTTGGTTACGCAATTTTTAACGGTTAATCGGTTAACCATGGACACCCCTACTCCGCAGCAGCAGCTACTTTGCCTGTCGTCATCTTTTGCTTGTTGTGAGTGTTCGAAAGTTCCCGACTCTGAAGGGGGAACAGAGTAGACCCGGTACTCCAGTACCTTCAGAAATTCTGGTATCGTAAATGTTTTGATTGAGTACCGATTTGGTACCGGTATTTTTGACAACACTAGTCATGAGGCATCATTGTATTACTCCCTGCTAATTCAAATTCTGGGGGACGGAGGTTTAAATTCTATCAAGAGATTATGGGAGAGAGAATTAAACTTTGTATTGGAGGAGGGAGTGTGGACTAGGATTCTAAAAAAAACAAAGTCTGTATCTAGACGGTGCGCCTGATGCAATTCAATATTTTACATAGATTAAATTGGATTGTATAGGCTTGGTCTGAAAGACACACCCACCTGCTGGCGATGCCAATCAGAAGATTGAGACACAACCCATGTTTTTTTTTTTTTTTGTTTTTGCACCAAAACAGTCATCATTTTGTAAAGTCATGATCATTTTCCACCCTGACTCTGGCCCTCTGACTGAAACGCTTGTTTTTGGCATCAGTGCCGCCTCTAAACTTCAACATAAACAGAAGCTGTTATGATTGACTAACATCATGCAGGCCCTCAAATACAGCCAAATTTTAAACTCAATCGAGAATGAACAAGCTCCACAACATTATAAACTACATTTCGGGGTTTACACAACATGCATCTAACACATTGCATCCGAATATATTGAACTTCACTTACTGTAAGAAAACGGCACCATAAACTGTCAAACAGTCATGACATTTGAAATTCATGAATGAAAGTTTACTTACGGTTTTAAGATCGGATCAAAGTTTTTTAATTGCCCCATACTTCAATAACAGTTTCTTCGCAAAGCTTGAATCGCGTTATGACTGTTGCGTAAGAAATGTACACTTATATGAGCTGAAAAAAACGCACATACATAGTCCAAGGTGAACTAGAGGCACATGCATACAGTATCATCCTGCACTAAAGCGCACATCTTCAGAAATGCATAAAAATGGTCAAAGACGTGCATGTTTGCATAAGATGTTTGTGCTCAAAACGGCAAGAGGAAGAGCAGCTGATGAAACCGAAAGGGGTGTTCTTTTCAAAGTTGTATCTTGACGCAGTGTCTTTTAAAAAGCAGTGCGAGATACATTACAACAGACCTCTGTTAAGTGCATGGTTGTATACAAAAATGTGGTGTTCAGGAAAAGTTAGTAGGCCACACTAGGCCTGTTTGCCCTGCTTGCGCTCTCTGTATGAACCTAGTGCCAGTGGGTGGGGACACGGGTGCATTTATGTTGTTGCTGTAGAGGTGGTAAAATACTACATATTGAGTTGCATGTTTTTTACATTTTGAGAAATACTATATATTTAGAAATTTCACATTTAAAAAAATAATAATAATTTAATGTTGAAAATTTGATTGTGAAGTGGGTAAAAACATGCTATAAATATTTTATTATTTTCCTGCAGCCTGAGGAAGACCGACCACCTCTCAGCTCACTGAGACCATCGGTGGCCTCCTCCACAGACATGCTCCACAGTAAACTCTCCCAGCTGAAGGAGTCTCGTGAGCATTTCCAGCAGGAGCAGTCTCAGTCCGACAGACCCACCCGCTCCTCTTCCCCCGCCTCCAACCTCGATGACCTCAAAAAAAGACTGGAGAGGATAAAGAGCAACCGCCAGTAGATCTATGCCCCGCTTTCATTTTATGCTCTAGATGGTCAGCTAACTCACATCTCAAGGCTTTCTCAACCCAACTTCACAATCCCATTATTTATCAGGGTAAACGCGTGCATAGATTACGGTTATGCGAATAGGACAAAAATTAACTCCAACAGATGTCTACATTGTATGATATTAAGTAAACAAATTTCTGTATGTTAGTATTGTGCACAATTGTTTTTGTACATAGCGGCTAACCACACCAAGCTTTCATGTGTCATTTAGGGTTTTGCGTGTACAGGTTCCTTGTGCAGAATTCTGTAATATGTGTAAGTGAGGCTGATGTTTTTTGTTTTTTAAATAGACGTTTTAAAAAAATCTAAATTAAAATGTCACTTTCACTTCTGTCTGTTTAACACTGTCATTTTTGCTCTTTTCTTTCTGACTTTTCTTTCCATCTTTCGTCTTTTGAAGCTTTCATAACTCTGAAGGATTGATTCCTTTTTAAGGAGCATGGCATGAAGTACTGGATCATTATTTTATGTAAATAAAGTTTGCATTACTTAACGCCATTAATTCCGTTTTCCTTTTAATAATATTCCCTACAATTTGCACTCTGTAGTGGAATGTTGGTAATTGATGCATTGTTTTGTATTATCCAACTGGGATTAGTGTTGAAGTGTTGCTATTAAGTGTATAATCTATAGTGAATATGGCAATAAACTTTTTTTATATATATATAATTTAATAAACTGTGGTGGTGGTGGTTTACCTTTTTTATGGGACTTGAAAGTTTCATCATTGCATTACAAACGCTTGCATATTGTTCTGTATGACAATCATGTCCACAAGATGGCAGCAAGAATATTTTTTAGATATTTTCAAAGCCTGAATGTTATAAATTTCACTTCACATGTGTCCAATAATAGGTTACTGAATGGTAAAGTGTTTATAGTTCATGGTGCACCTGATTCTGTAAAATTATTTTTATTCTTTTGCCATTATACAACCGAACTGGTGCTTATTTTCCCCGTTTTTTTTTTTTGAGTATAGCATACTGCTAATTGTCAACCAGCCTGGCAAAGTACAGTGCCTCTGTGCCAAAGTTCAGCCTTATACTGAAATGCTATATTATTTTTTCACATCAGTCTCCATACCCCATAATGACAAAGCAAAAAAATGATTTTTGATAACCGCAAATAAAATAAACTGAAATATCACATTAACATAAGTATTCAGACCCTTAGCACCTTTGGTAGCGATTACAGCCTCAATCTTTCTGTGTATATGATACGATAAGCTTTGCACACCTGGATTTGGGGATTTTCTGCCTTCTCTGCAGATTCTCAAGCTTTGTCAGGCTGGATGGGTATGTCGGTGGACAGCCATTTTCAGGTCACTCCAGAGATGTTTGATTGGGTTCAAGGAGGACATTCACAGAGTTGTGTTGTCTTGGCTGTGTGCTTTTGGTCATTGCCCTTTTGGAAAGTGAACCTTCGGCCCAGTTCCCGAGCGCTCTGGACCAGGTTTTCATTAAGTATATCTGTATTTTGCTGCATTCGGCTTTCCTCCAACCCTGACCAGTCCCCAGTTACTACCGCTGAAAAACAGCCCCACAGCCTGATGTTACCACCACCATGCTTCACCGTTGGTGTATTGCGCATATGAGCAGTGCCTGATTTCTTCCAGACATAACACTTGTAATTGAGGACAAACAATTAAATCTTCATTTCATCAGACCAGATAATCTTATTTCTCACAGTCTGAGTCTTCTAAGTGCTATTTGATGTGTCCAGGAGAGGCTTCCGTCTGGCCACTCTGCCATAAAGCCCAGATTGGTGGAGTGTTGTAGTGATTATTGTCCATCTGCAAGTTTCTCCCATCTCCACACCTGATCTCTGGAGCTCAACCAGAGTGACCATCGGGTCGATTTGTCCGGACAGCCAGCTCTAAGAAGAGTCCTGGTTGTTACAGACTTCTTCAATTTAAGAATGATGGAGGCCACTGTGCTCTTGGGAACCTTCAATGCGGCTGACATTTTTTTGTAGCCTTCCCCAGGTCTGTGCCTCGATACAATCCTGTTTCTGAGATCTGCAGGCAGTTCCTTTAACCCCATGGCTTGGTTTTTGCTCTGATATGCATTTTCAGCTGTGAGACCTTATATAATCAATTGAATTTTCCACTGTTGGACTCCAATCAAAGTGTAGAAACAAATCAAAGATAATCCAGAGAAATGGGATGCACCAGAGCTAAATTTCAAGTGTCATGGCAAAGGGTCTGAATACATACGTCAGAGTGATTTGAATGCATTTTAGCACAAGGCTGCAACAACAAAATGTGAAAAGATGAAGCTGTCTGAATACTTTCTGAACTGTAACTCGTCTTTGCAGATGCTATAGTAATTATTACTTAGTCACCTACATTTTGAGCTTTTTTGGGATGTATGTAGTATCTTGCCATGTATATTAACAAGTGGACAATATCACAACGGATGCAACTGTATTTGAAATGGAAAGTTTTATTGAAATCAGAAGTGAGTCTGAGATATACAATCCTGAAAGGACTCTCCCAGGTCATCCCGTTGAAAGACTGAGCGGTAGAACGCTGTCAATGTCTTGCGTCAGATCACAACAAATGACCAGTCAACCTTGGATCTCTTTTTAGTTTCTCATCCAGTGCCAGGTACTTCTGTGGTGCCCTCTCTTTGTGGCTAAAAAAAACAAGATAAACTGTTTTAAGTGCAACAGCATACACTTACGCTTGTTCACAATCCAAGTTGCACCCATACACTCAATTCCTGAGCTAAATGGCACTTGATCAGTTTTAACCATATGAGATGATTTCATGTGCATTACCGACTGAGTCTCAGTTTGAGAATGTGGATCCTGAACAGGGTGTCAGAACAGTATGTGAGATATTGATCCTCTTCCTCCTTGTTCATGGTGAGCTGGTTCTTCTGGTACCACAGCTGTTTCTTCTGTAACTCCTCTGTCTCCTAAGAAACAAGTTTGAGATTAATTTAACAAGCTACATTAATACAAAAGGTATCCATACCATTTAGGGGCTTCACAATAATAGACTGCTGTTGAAACTCAGATTTAGTTTATTTCCAGCTAGCACTTGGCAGCTTTATGTGAGTGAAAGGGATTGTGGTGGTCCGTGATAGATTACATGATTGCTAAGATGCATTCTTTAATGTTTTGTGTACAAATGATGAATTCATTGATGCAATATTTGAAGGTCACACCTCAAAGGCACTAAATCACTCTAGATGCAACTAACATACCTTTTCAAATCTGCTCTGAAGAAGGTTGGCTTTGTTAATGAGCTGCTGTTTAAACTCAGCCAGACAATCTGTCTTCAGCTGCAGTGCAGTCTGGTGTGTGAAGGTTTCTAGGTCTCCCAACCGGGCCAGGAAGGGAGCCAATGGGTCCATCTCATTCTCTTTCTGACGCTGCTGCTTTTCTTTAGTGATACGCTCCTGAAAGGATAGTTCACACAAAAAGACAAATTTTGTCATCATTTATCACCCTCAAGCTGTTTCAAATCTGTATTATGTGTTTTTATTTTCCCATGGAACACAAAAGGTGACTTAAGGCTGAATGTGGCCACAGTCACCTTTCACTTATAGTGTATGAACGAAAATAAATGTGAATACCATCTATTTTGAATTTACCATCTCTTCCATGTGGCGATGGGCCATCTCATTCCTTGTGGTGTTGTAAATAGAGATCTGGAGCTCAACATTACTCTCCTCAAGTTCTCTTGCAGAAAGGATGGACCTAACCTAAAACATAAATACACAAGCAGATGTCAGTACAATTGGCTAGATTTACACTTTTGCCATGCTTCAGGCTTTTCCAGGGGTAATACCTCTTTCTCTAAATCTTTGACTCTAAGTAAGATATTCTCCTCCTCTCTCATCAGATCCATGAGCATTTCATACAATTGCAAGGTCTTGATGGGTTTTGCAGAAGGATCCACCTGCAGAAACAAATGAAAAATAAGTTGTAAACATAAAGACAAAAAACAAACCTACTTGTATACAGTATTTGCATACAAATTCAGATTTTATAATAAACGTAAAATATGTTGTTTCTTTACTGATAAACAGAAACTTTAATTCAATAGTTTTATGTTTTTCCATAGTTTTCAATTCAATTATGTCATTCAAATTGCTTCTTGGAATTGTAGCTCTTTCACCCATTAAAGGGATAGTTCACCCAAAATTCTCTCATAATTTATTCACTTTCATGCCATCCCAGATGTTTATGACATTCTTTTTTCTGCAGAATATTTCAGCTCTGTAGGTCCACACAATGCAAGTGAATGGTGACCAGAACATTCCACTCCAAACCACTCCAAAAATCACATAAAGGGCACATAAAAGTAATCCATAAGACTCCAGTGTTTTAATCCATGTCCTCAGCAGTGATATGATAGGTGTGGGTGAGAAACAGATCAATATTTAGGTCCTATTTTACTATCATAAATGTGAATTTGAAAGTATAGTAAAAAAGGACCTTAATATATGTTGGAGACTCAAAGGTCTGTCCACCATTCAAATAATGTTCGTGTTCTGCAGAAGAGAGAAAGTCATACACATCTGGGATGGCATGATGGTGAGTAAATGATGAGAGAATTTTCATATTTTGGTGAACTATCCCTTTAAATACATTAAGTACACAGTCGTTTGCCTTTGTCTTTTTGTCCGATTCTGTTTTTGCTTCAAATCAAAGTTTTTAATGTTGTGATTCGCCTCAGAACTGGTTGATTTGGTTCATGGTTTAGAACTCTATAATGAAGGATTTTATTACATCCCTATAGAAAAAAGTAATGTGAAAAATACCTCTGGAACTAAGACGGCTGAAAAAAATGGTGCTCTAATGCTTTAATCATGATCATTGGAATTGACGAAACAAATTACTTCAGACCTGAAAGCCAGACACCATCTCTGGATTAAAAGCTTGTGCTTTTTGAGAGTCCACTGCTTCTTTGGGTTTGATGAAATTGAGCCAAGCTGGAACTATCTTATCATCCTCCAGATGATAGGTCACCTGGATCCGGCCCTCCGAAATCATAAAGATCCGTTCAGCCACATCCTTACTAGCTGGCTTAGAACGATCTCTGTGGAAGCGCTCCAGCACCTTCTGTCAAAGAACCCAAACAATGTTTCATTGACCTACTCTATGCGTATTAAAGTTGAGTTTGGAATGTTTATTTTCTGCAAGACCACTACATGCAGCAAATGTAGCTTTAGCAAACGGTTGGTTAATATTATGCCTCAAAGATATATTGGGTTCAACTGCTTAAAAGGTTTAGTGTGTCAAAGGATTAAGGTTGAGTCTGTTACCTGTAAAGGACGTTGTTCAAGAGTCTCGCCAGACCTCATCACTTTGACCTTTCCATAAACAATATGCCGATGAAAGAGGAAGTCTGTCCGATCTTCAAATGTTTCTGTGATTTGGAAAGGCATCTCGATTCTTCTGGCCAAACCGTCAGTGCGAGTATGACTGTAAAATTCCATTTGACGCTCTGTCTCAGGAACCAAAATGACATACCTGTGATCTAAACAAAGTGTAACTTTCAAAATGACAGACTTAATTCAAATGCATTGCCTTTGTGAGCCTAGTAACTAAAATCTAAATGACAATATTAAAGTTTAAAAAATACAAATGAACAGTAAATTTGATGCTAAGGAGTGAGTCACTAATATACGTGGCAATTCATCAGGAAAACTACTATTGAAAAAGGTGAAAAAGTACAATCACATTTGAGAGCGTCACTTCTTCCGGGTCTGAAATGTTCAGTTGTTACATTGCTGGCTGTCTGCAGTTCTCTCTCCTCGAGATGATCGTTTCGAAATTTGAACCATTCCTTAACAATTTTGGGTTGTGTGCCTTAAGAAAGTCAAAAGAGAACATGTGCCATTCAAAGTAAAAAACACATTGAGATTTTTGATTAAAGGCTAAATTTAGATCTAAACTGATGCCCCAACATGTCAATGTAAGATTTTGAACTGAAAACAAAACCAAAACAATATGAAACCTATTGAGCGATGATGTTCTTACACTCAAGGTCATTATAAGTGGTGAGTTTGGTCACCAGACCGTCTTTCAGAAGGTAAGAGGCAAACTTCTCCAGCTTGGCTTTCCTGTACTGGATAACCTTCATACCCCCTGGGTAACGCATTTCCATATCTATGAAGTTGCAAAAAACAAACAAACAAAAAACATGTAGAGCTCTTTACGTAACAATTTAATAAGAGTTCACTTTGGTTTAATGGATGAAAGCATATGTTCAAAAATGAGGACTTTACCTTGAGGTGAAATGTCTATTTTAGTCACCCAAGATGGAGGCATGTCAAACTCTTTTGGCTCATCTATTTCCTCCTTGAAAGGGAGAAACAGTAGATGGTTAACTCTAAACTATCAGAGTTATAAATCATGAATATGGATAAGAAGTTTTAGAATTTTGTGATGAATTGGCAAACATCGAAAACAGTCCACCCAAAATCAAATAATCCAAAACTCCCAAAACTAAACAGCGAACAAGGCCATTATAAACTAAATGTGGCAACACATAGTTTTTGTTTTGTTTGGGGGGAGTGTGTAAATAAATGGCTTGACTCAGTACAGTATCAAGGTTATGTAAGAATGGTTTCACAAGGGATTAACACAAAATGTGTTCTGCATTGTAACGTAACCAAAAATAGAAATCTAGTGATTGTGTCTTGTTTCTTCTCATGGTAGGAACTGGTTAGGACAAAACTCAGGTTACCACAGAAGATATAGAATGAATAATGCAGACTTTATCATATCGCACCTATTTAGGAAACATTAGAGTCCGTTTAAACTGTTAAATGTTTTTGCGATAAAAAAAGCTAGACTAGTGCAACAAATGGAACAGAACCGAAAGTTTCATGAGACTTTGTTTTTTCAAAGTTCAAGTTCTTTAAACTTCATCATCTAAAAAAAAAAAACAAGACTGCTGCATGAGACAAAAAACAAGACACAGCCCACTGGCCAAAAATGTCTGTCTAGAGCATGTTTGCGTAGAAAAACAATTGAAAATACGATGAAGATGGAGGCAAAAACACATTTGGTGTTTATTTAGTAAGAAAGGAATTGTATTGCTGTACATCTTCCTCATCTTCTGGCTCTTGGAGTGTATTCGGGTCTGGAATGATTGACAGGGATTGGCTAGCAGGGCCGCATAACATATACTCCCACTTTGATAGATCACTCATGTCAAAGGTCATCTCCTAAAGACACAAGCAGACTCTGTGAATTTTCCAGCGCTTGTCATCTTCATTAACAATATTAATATCACAAACTCTAACTTTCACATCCAAGAGATACTGACCGTACAACCGAAACGGCAATCTTGCATGTTAACCCAGTAGTTTTGGTGGTTCCAGATGCTCTCAATACCCAGGAAGTTCTCATTGGTGGTGGAGTAGCTCTTGCCTGTCAGAGGGTCAATGAAGAAGTTCTCAGGTACCTCCCGGCTCCCTGAGATCACCAGAACCCAACTGTGAACCCTCAGACCCAGTAGAGGGTCTGGTGGTGGACGTTCTTGCTCCTGTTAAAGAGAATACACTAGCTGGGTTTCCATCTACATATTTTTATGCACATTTTGGGATATCACATAAAAACTGCTAGCTGGAAACACCAAGAGGTGGATTTATTAGGAATAATAAAAAGTAATGAGACTGAATAGTTCATTCATAACTGGACTAACCGGCAGACCAATCATTGCATCATAAATGTTGCTATGATCCTCTTGAAATCCAAAGCATGCATAGTGTTTGCAGAGCAAATAGATTGAATACAAATTTGAACAGTGCCAAAGAGCAGGTTTATTGACACTTTGAAAAATATTATAGATCTGCATGGCAAAGACATAAGGAAGGAGGATCACACACACACATTGTGCTCCCAGAAATGTGACGTGCTATCACTCCCAGACGTGAGACAAATTTCCATACAATATTTTGTCTGCGTATTCTTTATTTATCAATAAAAGAGTCACAGTGGCAACAATTCTCCGGAAGTGACGATATTGTTCTTTTGAATACATGAGATGGAAACGCGGCTTTATTCGCACATTGTTTTTGCGAAATGATTGTTTTTTGCATTAATTAAATTCGCAACTTGGATGATAACATAGCTAATGAAAACACATGCATTTACATTCAGATCTGAATCACTATATGGCTACTAGAGTTACAGGAAGTATGTGAACCTTAGGATCATAGCACAGGAGAGAATGGCTTCAACAGAAGACAATATGACTTCTGGAGTGGCCCCCAAAAAAAACCCTGATTAAGATGCTTTGGCATGACCTCAAGAGAGCTGAAATAGCTTTATAAAGAGAATTAATGCCAAATTCTCTTGACTGTTGTGCAAGACTGATCTGCAATTACAGGGAACATTTGATGGACTGAGACATCTTAGTTTAGTGTCTATTCCTTATGCAAATATCCCTTTTCTCATCCTACCTGTTGAAGTCTCTCTGCTTCCTGTTGTATCTTTAGTACAGCCGCTTTAGCATCTTCTTGGCGTCTCTCCTCTTGATGCTTTTCAAAGCCACTCTGCAGGTCGCGCGGTGGTTTTACAGAGTATTTTTTTACTTCCTGCTTCTGTTTCTCTATATTAACCTGAGCAGATCATACAAAAAACATAACAAAAATATGGATGACATCAGGGGAACTTTTTCAAACATACACCTCATAATAGAATATGTATTTTCACACTTACTTGGATTTGAGGCTGCAGTAGGGGACACTCTTGGCGTGTCTGATCAAGAAGACACATTTCTTTTGTAGCGTACCCACTGACGCAATAAGCATTGTATCCTGCACCCAACAACAGGCTACACAGCACGCAAGAGAAATCAAAACATGTGCCTCTCTGAGTCTTCAGAACCCAGATGGGTGATGACAGCTGCTTGGGCTAGATGTTCAGACAGGAATGAAATATAAACATGTTTTTGAGTTCAAGACACAAATCCCAAAAGTCAAGTGAGATCAAGTATAAATCAATTAGTATAAAAGGGCAAAAAGGTGGGACAATAATGGCATCACTTATAATAAATAAAGAATGGTATTCCTCACTATTTCGAATGGAGGTTCCAGAGGCTCCAAGGACAGGAAATCAGACACAAAACTGCTGCATCCCTCCCAGCTGTACAGCTCAGGATAGGGCGACAAGGTGCACCGCAGGGTGGTGCTTACAAATTTCTGTTGATATAATGGTAAAACAAGAGGTACTGGCGAATTAAACTGTACAAATGTGCCAGGTACAGAAACTGAATGTTCAAGATATTTGAAATAATGTTGCCCTGTCTGGCAGGGGTATTTGATATCTTCTGTATGTACCTGAACACCGCACTCATTGACAGGGGACAGCAGAAGTGGTTTGCGGTCAGGGTACAGAAGTGCATACTGCTGCCGAAAGTTTTCAGTGATTGCAAGCATGAGTTTTTCCTGTGTCGAGTTCTCCTTGTATGAGGGTGGACATTTGGAAAGGTCCAATTGAGGTCTTGGCTTAGCTCTGAGGTAATAAAGAAAAAAAGACCAATGAGTAGTAAGATCAGGATGTTTTAGTCTTTCTGAGTGACACGCAATCTTTATATCATTTCATTTTTTTTTGATTGCACTTGTGTCCAAATATATGCAAATACTGCATTGAAAGACCAATATAATTATGATACATTTAAGCACATCCACTCAATTACTGTAATACAAACAATTCCCAATCTCATTCCTGTAATGCAAAAGATAAATGACATATTTATATAATATGATATTATTTCTTGCACTGCCTTTAATTTATGCTTAATTAAAAAATATATATATTATTATGTCCGAACAAGATGATTGTCATTGCTGTATTACAGTAGTGAGAATCTAATAAAAATCATCAATGTAAATGACACTGAATTGGGGGTGGAAATGTGCATCATTGTTGTGAAAATACATTTTAAAATAAAAAATATAAAAAATATGTATATAAAATAAATTGTAAATATTTATCAAATATATTCTATTTGATAAAAACAGTAAAAATATTTAAATATTTAAATGCAAAAAATATAAAGTAAAGCCTATTCAAACTGAAATATGAATTTCTCTAGTTCTTAAACGAATGTTCCAGGTTTAATACAAGTTAAACTCAGTCGACAGCATGTGTGGCATAATGTTGATTAGCACAAAAAATAATTTTGACTGGTACCTCCTTTTCTTATATAAAAAACTCATATCGGTTACACTGAAGCACTTAAAATAGAAGTGAATGGGGCCGATTTTTGGAATGTTTAAAGGCAGAAATGTGAAGCTTATAATTGTATAAATAACTTACATTTATTTTTCTGTTAAAACTTTATTATTATTTATAATTTGATCAGTAAATTTGTTTAAATCGTCCTTTTTATGGTCAGTTTAGGGTTTTAGGGTTTGTTGACATTACATCGTCATGGCAACAAAGTTGTAAACCTGGCTATAACTTTAGATAGAAAAAAGTTAGTAAGTGATTTTATCACACTAAAATCATGTTAACACATATATTGCTTATGTAAAAACAGTGAATATTTTAAAGTTTACAGATTGGCCCCATTCACTTTCATTCAATTTGCATTCAAGTGCCTCACTGGATGGGGTTATTAATATTATGCCACAAATGCTGACGATTGAGCTTAACTTGTAATAAATCCAGAATATTCCTTTAAAATGCTTCTTGAAATTTACCAACCTAGGGCTCATATTCAGTATAATATACAGACGTTGTTGTTGTTGTTTTTTTTTTACATCAAAGTACATTCAGTCCCCATTTAATGTTGACACCTTGTCTCTATGCACGAATGTACTCTATATTACTGTTACGATGAAGAGTTTGAAATGATTAACTATTACCCCACAATGTGCATGACCTGCCATCATGTACTGTGTTTTTAGCTAATGATTATCATTGTAAACATCATGTGTTCATGTGAGAGGTACTCCTGTGGAGAAATGCTTATGGTTTAACATGAGGGCTCATGAACACAAGAGTTTATAACATGTTGATGAACTATAGTAACCTTACATGTGTGTATCTGTGGGGGTTATTTGTATGTTGGACAGGCTGCTATCCAGTGCCCGAAGCCCCCCCAGATCTTTGTCATGAACTCTGTCTTCATTTTCCTCTTCATTATCTGTCACAATACTTTCCTCATCACACTCGACCTCTGGTAACACCTCCATCTAAACAGTAAAGTCATGCACATCCAAAACATTAGAAGCAAAGAAGTTACAAGAGAACTTCAATACTTGTTCAGCATGGTTATTAACCATGCTTAATATTTATGTTAGTTAAAATAATAAATAAAGAGGTTTTGCTTATTAACGTGACGCTCGATCCTAAGTAATTGTGACAACTATTTCAATGGGAACTACCACAGAAAGCAACAAGCCAGCTAGCTGACAGAATAATTTAAAACAACACGCATTTGTACTTTTATAGCGTTTTTATGTAACAATCAATACGGCAAGAGATTCGCAATTTGCTAGAAGCGTTGACTTACAGTTTAATGAGGTGAACCGCCGTTTTCACTCTAATCTAATTTTCTAAAGCGGTTTAATAACAGCAGTGTGAAACTTGTTTATGTAGGGCAATTTAGTTACCATAGCGATATGTGGGCGCGCTGACGTCACAACGAGGAGGGAGGGGTGGACAGATGTTTTAAATGTTTTGTCGTTTTTTAGAAATAACCATGCTGTTGAGCAAGTTTTTTTTTTCTCATTAAAAAATAAAGTATTGAACGTTTATGTTTATACCTAACATTTTTATCGCCAACTGTCAGTGAATTAGATCATAATGTAATCATCAAGCACAGTAGGTGTAAACTGCGCACATGCGGTGTGTTTACATTAAGTGACCTCACTTTTTGATACATTCAACGCCCCCTCGCGACGCCTCATTGGACGGACGCATTTAATAGATGAGCTGCTTCTGAACGGTTACTGAAATACTTAAGTCAGAGTCAGAGAGCCTAACAAAGACACGAGACACTATGGAATATTCGCGGTTCTTCAGATCCATTGCATTTTTTCTGATTGCACTTGACCAGACCAGTGGATTCTGGTTATTAAACGTTATCTTCCCACCAACAGCCCAACCTCGTGTAATAAGTAACAGCACTCCACCTCTTATTATTGGTAAGCATACAATCTATTCACAGTTACTTAGATTAGTTGGAGATATTGGTGGGATTTTGTTTAATGTGTTTTCTATAGACTTGTGGTTCATTAATTTTGTTTTAAGCATTTAATGATTCAATGTAAATGCAAATATGGCAAAGTAGACCAGATAACATGTCTTGCATTTGAACTCACATAACCGTTTTCATGACCACAGTTCAAATCTGAGTTATCCGATTTCAGAAGAACAGTTATTTGTTGCAAGATTTGATAACAAAATATTTACTTGATAAGAAAAACGTGAATTTTAACATTTTTACCCATTTGGTATGCTACAGTACCTGGAAATTTGGGCAATCGCCTGGAGGCTAAAATAGACAAGCCCTCACTGGTACACTGGATGTGTTACAAGAAGACCGAGGACTGGTTCGCCCTCTGGATTGACCTAAACATGTTCATGCCTATTGGAATTGACTGCTGGATTGATAACATAAGGTGAGCCTAAATACTTCCAAAAAGTTCACTAAGGGGGCAAACTGTGAGAAAATACTGTGCCAAGGAGCCTACTACTTCTGTCAGTTATATCAAACATGTCATATCAAATATGTTGACCTTTACGGTTCCGTTTATTACAAAAACTCAGGATAATTTACCCGAGGGGGCATTTGAAATTTCGAAGGGGGCACAGATTTTCCACTTTACCATAAAATTTGACGTTGCTGAAATTTACAGCTCGGCGGCCATTTTTGGAACGCTCGCCAGGAGCTATTTTTCAATGTAAACAAGCGGCATGCCAGTGCAGCTCTTATCTACTTGAATGGGCAAAGATCGAAATCTCAAAAACGGTTGGTCAAGATTACGATCAAAGAAGATATTTCAAATCAGCAGTAAAATCTGACTACACTGGTATCATAAGTTGTGCTTCTTTACCTCAGATTATGCTAAAAACACGAAATTTCCCAGTCTTTTTATAGCTAATGCGCATGCGCGTTCTCGAGTAGATTGACAGGCGATGCCTGTATCTAAAAAGGTGATTGGCTCTTTTACCTGAAGGCGGGACTTCCTTTCTACAATCTGGTGACCGTTGGGCGTTCCAATTTCTCCCATTCATTTTAGTAGAAGTGGCCCGTCTCTGCTAAAGAGTCTCTGGGCTTACAAACCTATACACATTATAAAGCAGAGTGGATGATATATGTTCACTTCCTGGTAACTGTTGTGAAGCAGAGGCTGCAGCCTTGCCTGTACATGTGTCTGAAATTGTGGCATGTCAGCATTTAAAAATATGCCAAAAAATTAGCAAAAAGCGAAATCTAAAAATTGTGTTTAATAAATAACTAATCAAATGATCCTCTGGAGAGCACACTCCAAAAACATACCTATATTTCAGATTTACTCATTTCAATTTCATAACAAAATTCTATACAATTTAATTGAGTAATCTTAAACAAAATTAAATGTATAAATACTCAATATATTTAAATTTGATTAATGTTATTTTTATAAAACTTAATTTGATTTGATTGGATTTTTTTTTTGTATGAGTGAATGAGCCTGACCTGTCCCCACCTTCCACCTAAAATGTTCAATTACTCACTACAAATAGTTTAAGGATTAATTTGCTTTATTTAATTTATTTTACAATTTAGTTGAATATTTAGGCTTGCAAAAAAGGTAAAACACATTTAAAAGATAATAACTAAATTCTAAAAATGTGTTCAAATACAACAGTACAAATAATACAAACGTAGACAGAGGGGGCACAGTGGTCTGGCTGAGGGGGCACTGCCCCCTGGTTCCAAACAATCCGGTTTTTAATGCTCAGGCTGTAGTATTACTCAATATTTCAAGCTACTTGTTTTGCTCCTCATGTAAGCAAATACACTCAGCTACCCTTTCTAGATAACTAACCTTTGATTTATTGACTAATGTTTCCTAATCTTTCCTCAGTTCAGCTGGTTTACAGATTTTGTGGCTGCCCTTCTATATTTGAGGTCATTGACCTTTTGTCCATTGTTTTTGGAGAGTTCTCAAACTCTGATGTCATAATGGTAGGCAAATGGACTAATGTGTGACATTCAACATTAAAACCTATCCACTGTTCAGAAAGTAACCAGTGTTTTATAGTGTCTAACGCTTTTTAATTAAAATGCTTACTTGTGAAATATTTTAGCAAAAGCCTCCCGTATCATAAACCTTGAGAAAACACATTTAAAATATAATTTCTTATCTATACGTATTTCATTGGCTCTCTTTGCAGGGTAATTGTAACATTTGCTTAATTATTTTCTGTAGAATTGTGTACAACAGGACAACTCACAAGACGTCTAATGCACCAGGGGTGGAAGTCAGGGTGCCTGGATTTGGACAGACGTACCCTATTGAGTTTCTTGATTTAAATAAACTGACAGGTGGGCTTTAGTTCTCTGTAGTTGAGCTGTTTGCTCCATACCTTTTCATTTCTGCATTTTCATGTTTATGTTAATCCTTTCTAGGTTACTTTCATACCATGGTTCAACATTTGGTCAGCATTGGATATGTGCGAAATGCCACCGTCCGTGGTGCTCCGTATGATTGGAGAATCGCTCCAAGTGAGTTACATCAAACTCATTTCAACATGCTGAAAATCATCACAACAACAATCATTTTGCCAATCCACAAAAACAAATAGTTGACACAGTACCCTCACATTTACTTTACATTTAATTTGGAGTTGGCTGCCGTATATCCAAAGCGACTTTCAGTGCATACAAAGTTATACATTTTTTAACAGTTTGCTCTACCAGCTGAGCTACAGGAACCTAGTATCCTGATATCTTCATATAAGGAAACTTGAGCTTTGAAGATAGTTTAAAGGTATATTCCAGGTTCAGTTAAATTTAAAGGGATAGGTCACCCAAAAACCACAAATGTTGTTGATTAAGCTTAAAGGAAAAGTTCACCCAAAAATGAAAATTCTTTCATTATTTACTCACCCTCATGCCATCCCAGATGTGTATGACTATCTTTCTTCTGCTGAACACAAACAAAGATTTTTAAAAAATATATCTTGTTTCTGTTAGTCCATTCAATGCAAGTGAATGGTGGCCAGAACTTTGAAGGTCCAAAAATCATATAAAGGCAGCATAAAAGTAATCCATATGACTCCGGTGATTAAATCTATATCTTCAGAAGCGATGTGATAGGTGTGCATGAGAAACAGAACAATTTCAGTAGATTTTTTTTTTTTTACTATAAATTGTACTTTCTGCCCAGTAGGTGGCAATATGCACAAAAAATGCCAAAAAAAAAAAAAAAAAAAAATTTGAAAGTGGAGATTTAGTTAGGTTTTTTTGGGGTTAACTATTTAAGCTCAATCAACAACGTTTGTGGCATAATGTTGATTGCCACCAAAAATTATTTCGACTTGTCCCTCATTTACTGGCGTAACAAATTTACTAGACTACAGCGTGTACCACCGTTATGTCGTCATGACAATGATCTTGTAATATTCAATATAACTTTATACAAATATGGTTGGTGATTTTATCACACTAAAAACGTGTTACCATGTACGTATAATGATTCCATCTTTTGGCTATGCTTTTGAAACAGTGCTTCACTTTAACTGACATGAGTCTACATAATTTTTTTGTGGTTACCAACATTATGCCACAAATGCTGTCGATTAAGCTTAACTTGAATTGTACCCAAAACACTCCTTTCAGATCAGCTTCATCTAACGTCATTGTTATTTTTATTAACAATCTACTGTAGATGAGCAAGAGGAGTATTTTTCACATTTGAAAAACTTGGTGGAAGAGATGCATGCTGAGTACAAGCAACCAGTCTACCTTTTGGGCCACAGCATGGGAAACAACTACATCCTGTACTTCCTCAACCAGCAGACCCAGGACTGGAAAGACCACTACATCAAGGGCTTCATCTCTCTTGGAGCACCTTGGGGTGGTGCTGTAAAGCCCCTCAGAGTCATGGCATCAGGTACAGTTAGCAAACTTTGCAATTCCATTTTGTGTTGCTATTGTTACAAAACTGATACATTGCAGCTTTAACATGTAGGCTATAATATTTCAACGGTGTCTAAATGATGCCTTAGGTGAAAACGATGGTATACCCTTCGTTTCCAATATCAAGATCCGCGAGGAACAAAGGATGACCACCACAAATCCCTGGATGATCCCGTCTGAAGAGGCTTGGCCTGAAGATCACACCTTCATCTCCACCCCTTTCTATAACTATACCAACCAGGACTACCACCAATTCTTCAAAGATATCAACTTTGAAGATGGCTGGTACATGTGGGAAGACACTAGAAACCTCACGGCCGGTCTTCCCACCCCTGGAGTCGAGGTCTACTGCTTCTATGGGGTGGGACTTCCTACACCCGTGACGTACGTGTATGACGAGCAGTTTCCAAACACTGATCCCATAGATTTTATTTACGATGACGGTGATGATACCGTCGACAGTCGCAGCTTGAGTCTCTGTAAGAAGTGGATAGGGAAACAGGAACATCCTGTGCATGTGACAGAGTTTAGAGGAATGGCTCATTTGGACATGGTCTTTAATCATAAGGTGCTCACAGCAATCCAGAGAATTCTGGAGGGAAAGATCCCAATGGACAAGGACATCATTGCTGAACAGCCTTAAAACTCCACCTCACATCTTTACATTTTGTTACATTTTCTAGACTGCTGCAGATCTATATAGAACTATGCACATGCACATGCACACTGGTATCATGTATAAAAGTATAAATTAAACAACATCATATACAGTGACCCCCAAAAAGTATACAGACTCTTAAGTCACACTTTAAATGTATGAATGTCTTTGCATTAGATAGAAAAATATCAAACCAAGTAGCATTTAAGTTAAAGAAAGTTATCACACTTAAAAGCAAAAGTATTCACAAAAAGTTGATTTGAATGACAAACGGTAATACATCCACATACATCCACTAAAATTGACCTTGATATCGTTTGATTAAAATTGCAAAAATAGCTCAGAAATGGGAAGTTCTGATAAAAGGTCTAGCATCATTTGTTTACATATGCCACTTTTTTGAGCTAATACTAGAAAATTCATTAATTAAAGTGCTTTTTTTGGGGGGCCACTGAACTTTGGTGTATATTAATCATTGTTTACTTTACATTGTTACATTATATAACTGTTTTTGTATTAGACAGAATTTATCAAATTAATCTGTATATTAAAAATTATAAATACTTCAAGTGTGAAATATACTAAATGTTTCTTTTTGTGTGTGTGTATATCAGCATGGCTGAAATTGTCTGTATAATTGTAATATGCTAATCACTTTTTTTATCCATATGATTTAGTTAAACTGATAACCATAAATATGAAAATACGTTTATCCTTATTAGTGGTGCACAAGTTTCTCTGTGTTAATCTCATGCCTGTTTGTACACAGTTCCAATAAGCCTTGTCTGTGTTGAACTCTGTAACCTTTAAACTGATTTAGAGGTTCAAAGTCTGATATACATCAGCAGTACATTAGCTTTTTGCAAACACATTAGAATACACTGGTATTAGAGTTTCTGGGAACACACATAAACATACCTTTTCAATTAAACCTTACACATATAAGGAATTTGTCTTGGTGACAGGAGCTTGCAGTGCACAACAATACAATACAGCACAGAAAAAAGACTTGAGATTATAATAAATAAATAGAAATCGAATAAAAAAAAAAAATTGAATAGAAAATAAAGAATATATAGAACAAACATTAACACTATATATATATATATATATTGCCAACAGTTAGTTCCGGTCCTCAAATCTGATTGGACGAGAGACATTCTATCAGCACTCCGACGCTTCACTGTGTGTGTATCACTCCGCATGTGTTCATGCCATTCTAAACTAAAGTGTAAGAGCAGTGCAGATCTGTTAAGTGTTACTGTAGAAGTGTCTCTTACATGTATTTTTTTATTTTATTTTTTGACATTACATATGTTAGCCAGCAGGTGGTGGCAAAAGATAATTTTAGTGTGTAATATGAGCAGTTAGTGACCTGAAGTGAATCCGTCAGTCATTGTCTACATACAACAGCGCTCCATGATCGCTCTTATTACTACTACACAAATAGAAAATAGCTTTAAACGAACAACTTCAGCATTACGGCTCATCACAGCTGAGAGACGCAACAGACAAATTAATTACACAACTCAAGGCGCTTACCTCTTACTGGAGTTTACACATTGGAGAAAAAGTAATGTTTAAAATGGCGGAGGACATTGCAGTTTCTATAGTGAAAGACTCTTTCTCACCATCTACCACAAAATAGGGAGAATTACCCCTGCTTGGATGGCTATTTTTCCACTGAGAAAGCTGATCTCCAGAAAGCTGACAGCATCTCTGATTGGTTGTGGCAACAAGTGATCGCACTCGGTCGCTCTCTCTCTCTCTCTCTCTCTCTTTCTCTTTCTCTCTCTCTCTCACACACACACACACACACTCAATTCCATCCTTGTTTATCCAATAAAGTGGTAGAAACAGCACAAGCCATGATACTATTTCTGAAGTGAAATTTTTTAAATACTAACGAAGGCTTGGACACGTCATTTGTTTTCAACCAGCTAGAGCAGATTCTGATCTGTCACATAAGAAAGTAGGTACATGCACAAATGTGTTTTTATGACCATACTCTGTTTTTTGTAATTTTTTTTAAATAATTTACTTGTTCATTGAACTGTTGTATATAAGCAATATTACACGAGCAATCATGCTATATGGCCCTACATCAGCACTGCTGTGATTAACTATGGCATGAGGCTGCAGCAGTGCTGATGTAGGGCCATATAGCACGATTGTGATATTGCTTAAATAGTGCAAATACAAATCTGTTATATACAGTTCAATGGAATGTAATGGCAGAAGAGTTTGGATGTGTTGGGTAACTATAAAAAGACTAATCTTTGAATTGCACATAATTATTGCTCAATGGGGCAGTTTTAACTGTTCATGAGATGGATAGCCTGAGTAATTTTGCAGGGAAAACTTTCCTTGCTTGGCTGTTGCAAAGGGGTAATTGATTGTTTCTAATTGATTGTTTCTTTTAAAATATAGCTATTTTGGTTGTAACACTTCAATCATTAACTCTGACAGGAAGAAACACTTTTTTATATATATACAGTGCATCCTGAAAATTTTCACAGCGCTTCACTTTTTCCACATTTGTTATGTTACAAGCTTATTCCAAAATTGATTAAATTCATTATTTTCCTCAAAATTTTACAAACAATACCCCATAATGACAATGTGAAAGAAGTTTGTTTGAACTCTTTGCAAATTTATCAAAAATAAAAAAAACTAAAAAATCACATGTACATAAGTATTCACAGCCTTTGCCATGACACTCAAAATTGAGCTCAGGTGCATCCTGTTTCCACTGATCATCCTTGAGATGTTTCTACAACTTGATTGGAGTTCACCTGTGGAAAAATCAGTTGATTGGACATTATTTGGAAAGGCACACACCTGTCTATATAAGGTCCCACAGTTAACAGTGCATGTCAGAGCACAAGTTCCTAGAGCTGGCCACCCGGCCAAACTGAGCAATCGGGGGAGAAGGGCCTTAGTCAGGGAGGTGACCAAGAACCAGATGGTCACTCTGACTGAGCTCCAGCGTGAGAGACCCTTCCAGAAGAACAACCATCTCTGCAGCACTCCACCAATCAGGCCTGTATGGTAGAGTGGCCAGACGGAAGCCACTCCTCAGTAAAAGGCACATGACAGCCCGTCTGGAGTTTGCCAAAAGGCACCTGAAGGACTCTCAGACCATGAGAAACAAAATTCTCTGGTCTGATGAAACAAATATTGAACTCTTTAGCCTGAATGGCAAGCGTCATGGCTGGAGGAAACCAGGCACCGCTCATCACCTGGCCAATACCATCCCTACAGTGAAGCATGGTGGTGGCAGCATGATGCTGTGGGGATATTTTTCAGCAGCAGGGACTGGGAGACTAGTCAGGATCAAGGGAAAGATGAATGCAGAAACGTACAGAGACATCCTTGATGAAAACCTGCTCCAGAGCACTCTGGGCCTCAGACTGAGGTGAAGGTTCATCTTCCAACAGGACAACAACCCTAAGCACACAGCCAAGATAACAAAGGAGTGGCTACGGAACAACTCTGTGAATGTGAGTGGGCCAGCCAGAGCCCAGACTTGAACCTGACTGAACATCTCTGGAGAGATCTGAAAATGGCTGTGCACTGACGCTCCCCATCCAACCTGATGGAGCTTGAGAGGTCCTGCAAAGAAGAATGGGAGAAACTGCCCAAAAATAGGTGTGCCAAGCTTGTAGCATCATACACAAAAAGACTTGAAGCTGTAATTGGTACATAAGGTGCTTCAACAAAGTATTGAGCAAAGGCTGTGAATACTTACAGTATGTACATGTGATTTATTTATTTAAAAAAAAAAAAAAAATTATATACATTTGCAAAGATTTCAAACAAACCTCTTTCACATTGTCATTATGGGGTATTGTTTGTAGAATTTTGAGGAAAATAATGAATTTAATCCATTTTGGAATAAGGCTGTAACATAACAAAATGTGGAACAAGCGAAGCGCTGTGAATACTTTCCGGATGCACTGTATTTATTTCCCCCCTTAAAAATGCTATAATCTTTGAACATCATTCACATATGGAGTGAAGTAAAACAAGCTGGGGCATAAACAGTCTTATCATGACCTAAAATCACCATAATAGCAGAAATATGCAATAATCTAAAGATCAATGCATGTGTTTCAAAATAGCGGCTTGTATTCACACTTTTAACTCTGTTCGAGTGAATAGGGTAGGTGTGTATTTGAAATACATTTTTTTATTTTTGAGGAAAAAAGTTAATTGAACACCTTGTGTCACATGTTTATGGGGTAAATTGTCACAATGGTATGGAAGGCCAACTACACATAAACAATAAGACAATTATGAAGCATAAAACACTTCATGAAAATGCAAATATGTAAAAGGTAATGTACTGTATAAAAATATCAAACCATTGTTTTCACCAACCAATATTGAAAAATATTAAACTGTTGCCCTTATAAAACACATGTGATGACTTGCCCCATCCTTATAAAACACGTGTGACGACTTGCCCCATTCTGAACCCCATGTAAGAAAAATAGCCTTGTCATCACAACACAATTATACCTTTCTGTTAAAATTTAGTTTCATGATATAATTGATCTGGTAACAATTTATTAAATGGTTCCATTGGTTAATGTATTCGGTATAATGAACAAACAATTAAAAATATATTGTTTACAGTGTTTATTAATCTTTGTTTGTGTTAGTTAATAAATACAAACGTTTATTGTTAGTTCATAGTGCATTAGCTAATGTTAACAAATACAATTTTTTATTAAAAAAATTATTAGTATAGTATTAGTATTAGTATTGAAGTTAACATTAACTAAGATTAATTCATGATGTTTAAATATTGTTCATTGTTAGTTCATGTTAACTAATGTTGTTCACAAACGTTAACAAAAGAAACCTTATTGTACAGTGTTGAATGTTGGCCTATGCCAGTGTGGTTTAATGTATACATTTTACATATAACAGCTATTACAAAATAACTTTGAGTGGCTTAAAACTTTAGTGTATAAAACCAACAAACAAAACCACTGCTAGAGAAAACACACATTGAACAAATTGGACTTTTGACTATAGTTACTGAGATATAGCTTTTCCACATGGGCCAACTATATTTCGACATACAGCATGACTGAGAAATAAATGTGACAAAGATGGTGAAATATTTTTCAATGCCATTTCTAATATTTATATAATATATTTTAAAAACAAGCCTAAAATCCCAGGAAAAAGGTTTAAAATCATGGGAAAATACAGATATATCAATTCTAATATATTAAAAATAAATAGATAACAAAGCAAAACAAATGATTAATTAATTAAATCAATAAAAAAACTAAACTAAACAAACAAAAGCTTTTTGTTTACACACATTAAGATAATGTCAAATAAGAACCTATTTTATTAGTTATACAATATAACTAATATAAATGATGCTACATGTCAATGCTGCTTAGTTGTGTGTGTGAAAACAGTCTCTTTCTCTCTCTCACTCTCTCTCTCTCTCTATCTCTCTCTCTCTCTCTCACACACACACACACACACACACACACACACACACAAACAAATCAATAATGAGAATAAGTGTAAAGCATGGTTCACAAAGTCTCCATGGAAATAATGGCAAGAGGAGGAGTTATCCTGCCTGGAGGAAGCCCGGGGCCCCCGTCTGGAGCCAGGCCCAGATGGAGGGCTCGTTGCCGAGCGCCTGGTGGCCAGGCTTGCCACAGAGCCCGGCCGGGCACAGCCCGAAGAAGCGACGTGACACCCCCCTATACATCCCTTGGGCCCACCACCCAATGGAGAACCTGCAGGAGTCGGGTGCGCTGCCATATGGGTGGCAGTGAAGGCCGGGGTCTCGACGGACCAGACCCAGGTGGCAAAGGCTAGCTCTGGGGACGTGGAATGTCACCTCGCTGGAGGGGAAGGAGCCGGAACTGGTGAGGGAGGTGGAGCGCTACCAGTTGGATCTGGTGAGGCTTACTTCGATGCACAGTCATGGCTCTGGATTCGTACTCCTGGATAGGGGATGGACTCCATTCTTCTCTGGAGTTTCCCAGGATGTGAGTCGATGGACGAGTGTGGGGATATTCACGAGTCCCCGGGCTGAGCGCTGCTACGTTGGAGTTTACCCTGGTGGACGAGAGGGTCGCCTCCCTACGCCTATGGGTTGTGGTGGGGGGGGGTGGGAACTCTGTCTGTTGACTGTGCATATGCACCAAACAGCAGTTCAGAGTATTCAGCCTTCTTGGAGACCCTGAACGGAGTCCTGAATAGGGCCCCAGTAAGGGACTCCATAGTGATGCTGGGTGACTTCAACAGGCACGTGGGAAATGACAGGGACACCTGGAGAGGCGTGATTGGGAGGAACGGCCTCCCCAATCTGAACCCGAGTGGATGTTTGTTGTTAGACTTCTGTGCTAGTCATGGATTATCTATAACAAACTCTATGTTCGAACATAAAGATGCTCATAAGTGTATGTGGTACCAGAGCACCCTAGGCCAAAGGTCGATGATCGATTGTAATCGTGTCGTCGAATCTGAGGACATATGTTTTGGACACTCGGGTGAAGAAAGGGGCAGAGCTGTCAAATGATCACCATCTGGTGGTGAGTTGGGTCAGGGGATGGGGAAAGACTCTGGACAGACCTGGGAAGCCCAAGCAAGTATTGCGGGTGAACTGAGAATGTTTGGAGGAGGCCCCTGTCCACTAGATCTTCAACTCACACCTCCGGCGGAGCTTTTCAGGCATCCCTGCGGAGGTTGGGGACATTGAACCTGAGTGAGCAATGTTTAAAGCTTCCATTGACGAAGCCACAGTGGAGAGCTGCGGCCTCAAGGTCTTAGGTGCCTTAAGGGGTGGTAACCCTCGAACACCGTGGTAGACACTGGTGGTCAGGGAAGCCGTCCGACGTTGGAGAAGCCATGGGGAAGGATTTTCGGTCCGCACCGAAGTGCTTCTGGAAAACTGTCCCCCACCTTAGGAGGGGGAGATGGGGAACCATCCAAGCTGTATACAGAAAAGTTGGGATGCTGTTGACCTCAACCGAGGAGTTTATTGGGCGGTGGAAGGAACACTTTTTAAGACCCAGGACTAGGTGGAGAGATTACATCTCCACACTAGCCTGGGAATGCTTCGGGGTCCCCCAGTCAGAGCTGGTTAATGTGGCTCAGGATAGGGAATTTTGAGGCCCTCTGATGGAGCTGCTGCCCCCGCAACCCGACTTCGGATAAGTGGTTGAAGATGGATGGATGGATGGATGGATGGATGGATCTAACAAAAACGGCAGACGGGCTGAATGAAAATGCAAATTCACTCTCTGACAGTAGGTGGCACTTATGCAACAGAAATGTAGCTGTTACCCTGGTAATGCCTGTACATAAAGCAGCCCTGCGCTTATAAACAATACTTTATAAGGCGTTATACGGCGTTAAGACGAAAAACTTTCTGAAGACGGTCAGTTCCCTTCAGAGATATATTTATATAAAATAGTCACAAAGGTATTGCTTTCAAATATTTTTAAAAACATTTAATACGTAATTTCCTGCATTTAGTCAAGCAAGTCACAAGTCCTTAAATTTGACTCATAGTCAGACTGAGTCAAGTCATGCAACTGGAGTCCCCCACCTCTGATTAACAAAACAAATGTAATATGATAATAATAAAATAGGACAGAATAACAATAAACAATGATTAAAATAATGTGCCAAGCAATTAATAAAATGGAAAAACTTTTCTCCCACAATCACAAACAGACAACATGTAGTAAATCTTTTGTCATTATAAATGAATAGATATGCACACTGACAGAGATCGTGGACACGAAGCATTTTTCATGGATGTTAGGGTTTTATGCAGAACGGGCCACAAAACGGCGCAGCGATTTTTAGAAGGGGTCAGATATATGTAGAAAGTGACACCGGTGACACCAGCTCCGCCCACCAGCTCGATGTCTTCTGCTATTGTTTACTCCAGTCGAGCCTCTTTAAAAACACTTGTGACTTGATCGCCACATTGTTTCACTTCACATTGTCAAAAACTGTCACTGTCGCTCAGACAAGCAGAGATACTTCTTAGATCACCCCCAGATCTCACGATGGTCAGATAGACCCAAATGCATCCTTGATCCTGTAAGTCAGCAGAGTGTAAGCCACTGAAAGAGATGCGTTCTTTCCATCGGTTGATCCTCGCCTCGCTCCAGCTGTGCTTGGTGCTGGTTTTGTTGTTTGTGTCATTTACTGACAGCAGAAGATTACACAAATGCTCGCCTGGGAAACCGTGCTCGGACCGACCACCTGTGGTTTTGAGTAAGTTGATTTATTACAGCAGATCTTCTCTGTTGCTTTACAGTTGTTTACGATGGACAATGTATCAAAACATTGCCAGCTGCCTACATAGACAGCATTTTTGGGCATATGAAAAACCTCTGTTGTAGTTTTAAAGTAGTTTGTTTAAACCAGATATATAGCGGTTATATAAGCTACACCTGCATATATATCATTATATGGATTTATAACATTAGTGCATTGATTTATAGTGACCAGTAGTAAATATATTTGTATTACAATTGTATGTAATAAGATAGCTGTGTCAGTGTTGACATGACATGACATGTATTCAATTTCAGAAGTCTAAACCCGGTCCACATGTAGCCTAAAAGTATATAATGGCGAAAATGAATCAGATAAGAGCCTAAGTGTTTATTCTGGATTCAACTGAAGTAAAGTAAACAGCATTTGTGGCATAATATTGTTTACAATTGGCCCCTCATTTTCTTACAAAAATGAAACATTGTAGTGAAGCATTTACAATGGAAGTGAATGGGGCTAATCCGTAAATGCCTAAATACTCACTGTTTCAAAAATATAGTCACAAGACATAAACAATATGTGTGTTAACATGATTTTAGTGTAATAAAAAACATTTCTGTGTTAAGTAATTTCCTATTTTACTACTTCATTGCCATGACGATGTAATGTCAACAAACACTAAAACCATAAAGACTGAAAAATTACAATTTAAACAATTCTACAGCTCATTTGTTTTAACAGACGACTTAATTTAAGTGCTTTTATAAAATTATAAGCTATTTCTGCCTTAAAACCTTCCAAAATGGGTCTCAACCACTTCCATTGTTCCTCACAGTAACCTCGCAATTTTCTTTATTTTTTTTATTCAAAATTACCTTTTGTGGTTATCAACATTATGCTACAATTTCTGTAGATTGAGTTTAACTTGTATTGAACATAGAATATTCCTTTAAATATTTAAACAAAAAAGTTTAAAGCAGTATCTTAAGTACACTGTCCAGTGTTTGACAAGCCAATATGTTGCTTGATAGAAGAGCTCAAAAAAGAGTCTTTTATCATGAATTTCCCTTTGTGTTTTTATGTTGTTTTATAATGGTTGTCTTGTGACTTTGCTGTTAATAAGTGGAATATGAATTCTGGCAGTGGTCACTGATAAAAACAAGCAGACTTCGCAGGAAATGATATGCAGGGATGTTGTTGAGGTTAAAATGTGTTAACCCAGGCCAAACTAGCAGAGATGAGTGTTTATTATAGGTATGATTAATCAGTATATAGGTAATCTCTTGAGTGGTGAAGGTGTCAGACCTATTTAAAACTATTTTAACTTATTTAATCATATCTATTTTCTTTATTTTCATTAACATTTGATCAGTCTCCTTACAATGGTGTTCTTCATTGTTATTGTTAAATATAAAAGGTGCCGTTGTTTGATCTGCAATAATTGTGTAACCTCCATGATCTCTCTTATTGCAATGTCTTTACTAATTACTTTTCTCCATAGTTCCAGGAGACCTTGGGAATCAGCTGGAGGCAAAGCTGGATAAACCCAGTGTGGTGCACCGTATCTGCTATAAGAAGACCGATGATTACTTCACATTATGGCTGAACCTGGAGCTGCTGGTGCCGGTTGCCATTGACTGCTGGATTGATAACATGAGGTAAAGGGCAGCTGATGGTGTGAGAGCAGAAGTTGTAGACCATGTGATTACTGTATAACCATCAGTTGCTTTTGGAATGCCCTTGATTGTGAAATCTCTGATCATACTGTTATAAAAACAAGCAAACAAGAATCTTTTATTAAATGGATAGTTTACACAAACATTCTCTCATCATTGACTCACCCTCAAGCCATCCCAGATGCATATTACGTTTTTATAAGGGGTGTCTTGTGACTTTGCTGTTAGTAAGTGGAAACAAAAAATTCTGTGGTCACTGATATAAACAAACAAAGATGTTTAGAAGAATATTTCAACTCGGTTCATGGGCCATGCAGTGCAAGTGAATGGGGTCCAAAACTTTGATGCTCCAAAATACACAAAGGCAGCATAACTCTCCAGTGGTTTAATACATGTCTTTTTATGTGACCTAATCGATTTTGGGTGAGAAGAGACCAAAATATAAATCCTTTTGCATTGTATTGTTTGGAATTAGAGTTTTTGACATCTGCACCATCGTATGTTATCTTATCACCAGCTTTGTGCTTGTTGTGTAATCAGAATATTTTATGTTTACCAGGTTACTGTACAATCGTACCACTGGCCTGACTGATGCTCCTCCAGGGGTTGATGTCAGAGTGCCTGGGTTTGGTAAGACATACAGTTTAGAATATCTGGATCCAAGCAAACAGAGTGTTGGTGAGTGATAACTTCTTATACCATTGTTGAAATGGGTTGATTGGTAACTTCATTGTTTGACAAACGCCTTGTCTCTTTCAGGTATGTACTTCTTCACTATAGTCCAGGCACTTGTTGATTGGGGGTATACAAGAGATGATGACATTCGAGGTGCTCCCTATGACTGGCGTAAGGCCCCAAGTGAGTATTTCTTTCTCAAGCTACAGTCTTCATCTTTTTGTCCAAGTATACATGACACAATGCGTAATGGAATATTTGAAAGGAAGGACGTCAAGTGAGGAAGTGCCAGTAATGCACATCACTTCTGTCTTTTGGAACATGCAAACAATGTCAAGGATGATTGTGGTCCGATTAACATTTGCATTATCTAGGTTGCAAATATCTAACTCGTATGATTTCAGTCAGACTTGTTTTAATTAAGAGTGCATGTAAAATTTATTGACCGATAATACCCAATCTGGACTAACAGCAGCAATTTATGATAATTATATTGCAGTTGATAGAACATTCATGTTCCCTAGAGTATGTGTGTTAAGTGTGGGGTAGTTTCTGTTGAAAGCCTTGATAAAGATGTATAGATGTAGTCTTATATGCTTGCATAGCTTAATTCCTTGCTGGAACAACCAGATCATAGCAGTAAATGGTGAAGTTGGCCAACCAGGTCCAAATATGTTTTAAAACATGGTTAACCAACTCATCTAGGTTCCCAACAACTTTGCAGAGATGGTCAAGCAGGTCAATCTTATTTTAGCTTGATATTTCAACAGAGTTATTACTGAACTCTTTGCTTTGGATAGTAAGAAAAATGACCTAATCAACCAAAATCATTGTGGGTTTAATGCGTTTAGATTGTATATGATTTATTGGATCCTTTCTACATTTCTCCTCTGATCTGTACCTATAGATGAGAACAAGGATTACTTCTTGCACCTGCAACTGATGATTGAGGAAATGGCGAATAAGGCTGGAGGTCCTGTGGTCTTAATCGCACATAGTATGGGCAATATGTATACTCTATATTTCCTTAATAAACAACCACAGGCTTGGAAGGACCGGTATATTAAGGCCTTGGTTTCTCTAGGGCCCCCATGGGCTGGAGTGGGTAAAACACTAAGAGTTATGGCAACAGGTAAGGGCTACATTTATTTATCATGGAAGATGATATAAAGTGCTTTAAAAATGCTTAGTTCTGGTCCCGGACGCTGATTGGTCGATACAGGATTCCACCAGTGCTTCCACATAGTATAGAACACCTTTTGCGCTAACCATTTTATATATCACTGCACAGCACCCACAGAGGCCAACTATAAACCTTAGGCCAAGCGCACACTTCCTGACTTGCTGTCGGTGCCCTGTTACACAAAGTCTTGTTTTCTGACATGCTGGTGCACACAATACACGACTGAATGCAGACTGGGTGTGCCAACTACATGACAATTCTCCCCAGACTCTTTACACCTGGCATTAATATGCGTTTTGGGTGATCCGATCAGAAATGTACAAGCGAGACACATCACCGTAAACCCTGGTTACTCTTTTGACCTTTTTTGATCAGATTTAAATGGAAGCGGCTCTGATATCATGAGAACATAGACTCACTGAGCACTTTATTAGGAACACTATAGTCCTTGTAAATTGCCCGACATTGTTGTTGTAGCCCATCCACCTCAATGTTCGGCATGTTGTGCATTCTGAGATGCTATTCTGCTTAATGCAATTGAACAGAGATGTTGCCTGAGTTATATGGAGCCAGAGAAATGACAAAACAATTTGAATTTGAATTGTGTAAATTTGAATTTATAGACTTTTGAATTTGAATTATAAGTGTGATTTTGCCAAACGTTGCATTTTAAATGGGTTTGAATTAGAATTTTTTAAACTCCAATCCTGGACATTTCATATTTAACCAAATTGAATTTTTATTTTATGGCACAATTTTATAAATATGTATTTTCAAATAGCAAATTTTTGGTTCTGAATTCTTACACTGTAAATATCCCGTTTTAAAAAATACAGCTTCAAGTTTTCAAGATGAAGAAGAAATTCAGAACACCAAATTCAATATTCTAAAATTCAAACCGCAGAAATTCAGATCTACAGAAAGTGGGTCAGGTCAAGCTTCCGTGTACCACAGGGAAGAGTAGAGGGTCTCTGGAGTCGAATGGAGCATTTTGGCCAATTACAGGTCGAGGTGCAATAATTCTCTGGCGCCAGTGTGATTCAAAAGGTCGCCATTCTGACCATGAAGTGGTTCTTAAACTTTTATGATTTATATTTTTATGGTTAGCACGTTAGCACATTCTCAGCACATGAGACATTTGTCTAAGCGGTCTATGACCAAAACGGAATACAAACACATTTGATAAGAACACACATTTTTTGGGAACGCAGTATTTTAGGCTTATTTATTATGAATTATTATAATTATCTTTACATTTATAATTGTCTTTAGTTCTCTAGTAATTTTCACCTGTTGCTGAAATGAACCGTATGTGAATGATTTTATGCACTGCACTGCTGCCACATGATTGGCTGATTAGATAATTCCATGAATATGTAGGTGTAAAGGTGTTCCTAATAAAGTGCTCACTGAGTGTACATCAATAATGTGTATTACTGAAAGATAATAAAGCAAAAAAAAAGGAAAAGAAAAACTAAATGCAAATATGACAATTCTGAGTTATTTTAGTGCAGTACCTGTAACTGAGCTTCTGATGTGCTTGATTCTCATATCTGCATGTTGATATCAGACACACATTTATAAATGCATTCACTTTTTAAAATGTCAGATTATACGGTTATTTCCCTTAAAATTACACACATAACCAGCAACGTTTAAACTTTTATTTTATTAGGCGGCGCTACAAGCCCAATGTCTGAATGTGTTTGAAGTGGACGAATCTCAAAACAGATTGGACAGCTGTCTTTAGCGGCGTCCCGTTTCAAACAGATTGCCCAAAATATATCTTAAAATGACGATAACTAAATGAATTCACAGACTTGTGCAGTTTATTTGTGATAACATCTCAACAAACATGAAAGAATGGCTCGTGCCCTCAGTGGGTAAAGATAGTGGGTAGGGAGATGTGGGGAATGTTTTATTTTCGAAATTATCTTTTGTCTCCAGCTTCCCAATACCTTTTGTTCCTCATGTACACACTCTATATTTCGTTGGCTTTGGCTCAGTATCGATCTTTTGCTCATCGGGATGGTGTGCAAACTTGACGAAAAGACATCTAGATGTCAAACTTGTTTGAAATCTGTTGTAGCATTTGCGACTATTCGGGGCTTGTTGCAGGCGTGTGTTCACTACACGTTCGTTCGTCATGTGATCTGAGATGTCCCAGACCAGTCGCCAAGTTGTGTAGTGTGCAATAGGCCATTCTTCTAGTGGAAGAATGGCACTTAATCAGTTTACTTATAAAATAATACAAAAAATTAAAATAAAAAAGTGTTAATGAAAATCTTTGAAAAGACTATAAAAAAACTATATAGTTCAGAAGCCGAACTTGTGTATAGTGTTACAGCTAATTCAGTACTCTGCATGGTGCCTAACAACGTCATTTAGGTATGATTTTATACCTTATCCCTAAATTTAATATGGTTTTATTAGAATTTATATTAAGTTATTGTCATCAATAATCATTTGTAGACCTTTGTCAAGCTACCATTGAGTTGTTCATTTTGGTTTGATCAGTTTATGGTTCGGTTCCATTACAGGTGATAACAACCGCATTCCAGTCATCAGTCCTCTGAAAATCCGCACCCAGCAGCGAACAGCCATATCTACCGTCTGGCTTCTACCATATGCCCATTCCTGGCCCTCTGACATGGTCCTAGTGTCTACCCCTAACACCACATACACAGTCAAAGACTATCAGCGCTTCTTCAAAGACATTGATTATGATGATGGCTGGGCCATGAGGGAGAACACCGAACCGCTGGTCAGTGCTCTGGAACCTCCAGGGGTGCCCGTCCACTGTATTTATGGGAGCGGCATCCCTACACCTCAGGGCTACAATTACACACACTTACCAGATGGAGAGCCCACCGTCATCAATGGAGATGGAGATGGAACGGTCAACCTGTTGAGTGCAATACAATGCAAACGTTGGATGGGTCAACAAAAGCAGCCTGTCCATATGCTGGAGCTACCTGGGAATGAGCATGTTGACATGCTGTTGAACATGACCACGGTCTCCTACATTAAATCTGTGCTGTTTTCACCTTGATGGCATCCAGCCTTCACACTTCCTGCATTAACTTTGAACCGTTGATTCCAGTTTGTCAAAGGGACAGGACTCGGTTCTGCTTTTAGGGGTTGATGCTACTCATTGTGGTTGATAACTTCTGAATTATGTTCCTTATTGAATTACAATAATTTAAGTGCCGCAAAGTTGTCTTGAAGAGGAATTCAGGTTTATCAGGCCATTGGGATAAAATAGTTGTTTACTGTTGGGCACAATCAGCATTTTTATGGAAATTTAAATCTCAGATTTTAACGTTATAGATTAAAAGCACATATAATTAATTCCCTGTTGTTGAAAATGAAATGGCAATGGCCTGCCAATTACATTTTTTATATAGTTGCAGTTTTAATTTTTACGATTTTCCAATGACCACAAGTTTTTAAAATCTACAGATTTTATCTAGCTTTTCTAAATGCATTTTTCCAAAGATATCTCTGTACTGACACTGCAGTGTTTCTGTTAACCCTACTAACTTTTAAAGTTTTAAGGCTGTCTGTGATCCAGTATTGATTTATTAATTTTTATTATGAGATCTTGAATGTAGAATGTGCCAGACATCTCATTATTAATCAGTTTGTGTTGGCATAACCTCTTTGTGACTGTAATTATGTCGTGATCTAAGGATGGGCTAACAAGGTTACAAGTGAACAAACTCTGCTAATTTTTTTTCTCCATGCACTGATACATGGAATGATTTTATTTTTTTTTCTTTTAAAGTTTATTGCTGAAATACAGGTTTGTGGGAATTACACTGGAATGTCCAATGTTTTATTTTCGAATTAAATAATTTAAGATGCAACATTAATGGAAAGAGGAACTAAGTCTTTCAATTACAGGATGTGGGGTGTTTCATACAGATGTAGCGATTGCAATTTTAACCAGAACCCTAACCAGTCAAGACTGTTTGTCACACAAATAACAGACTATTTAAAGTCAGTGCTCTGGATTTGAAAGTCACCACATTGCAATTCTGTAATCAAATACATTTTGCTTCACCAAAAATGTGTACTGCTTTATGGTTAGTATTTTTGTCCAAAAACTTTATTCTGCTTGAATATATGTAAACTTTAAAATATGAGAAGTACAAAGGAAATGAATATTCATTCAATTAATACTTTTAAACCATGTACATTTTACGATCACTGTAGGGGGTAACAGAATTACTTTGTTTTCAGATTTGCAGCGGAGCTCCTTGCAGTTAAATTTTATGTCAAATGGACCATCCTTGTGACTGTCAACAAGTCCCTATGAAGAGTAAAAGCACAGGTTATTATAGTTCAGACCCCATCGCCCCAAAACAGCCCAATTCTATGACCTTTGCCTTTAATCAATACGTGTCTCATCTTTGTTTAGTTAATGATGCAAATCTGCTCGGGGTTGATACTTGCAACTCTGAAAAACATGCACTTTTCAGACTCTCTGTGTGATCACCCACACACCAGGCAAGTCTTACATGGAAAGATGGATCCTATAATAGAGAGATTATTTTTACAATTAAGGTCCATATTCTAGTAAAGTCTTTATTCCGAAAAAGGATGTTTACATACTTCACAGCTATTGGAACATTTCTATGTTACCTACGTATACAGAATAAATTAAGACTTGCATATTCTCCAGCCATTCTCTTGTAGAAATACTGGAGATGCTCACTCTTGCCATTTATTTTCATTCTTTATTTAGCAATAACACAGTAATTTATCCACCCCATTCTTTCTTATTCTTATCTTTTACCTGTAAACATGCAAAATATCCTGGATTTTCAATATGTTCCTGACATGTTCACACATATGAAACCTTGTTTAGAAGCACGCGACACGAGAATTAAATGCATTCTTGTATGAATCATAAGAAAGTCCGATTAATTTAACTGTTTGTTTTTCAGATTAGATTTTGCACTTTTGTGCGAACAATTGTTTAAATTTGACTTACTATGATGCTTTAATATTATGGAACAGTCCTTCCTTTTACTGCAAGATCTCTTAGGTTCATAATGCACAAAACTCAAAAAACAAAACAAAAAAACAGCTATATTATTTCATAAAAATATTTACTTTGTTTTCTTTAAATTAGTCAATTAAAAGTACAAAAAAAAAATATATTTTTTTTTACTTATTTTGTTAAAGATTTCTCAATTCAATTTGATGGAAATTTGTTCTGAAATTGAAACATGGAAATCTTGAAATGCGTATTGTACATTTTGAAAATATTTTTTGTGTAAATCTTTATATACATTTATTTGATTTCCTTTGGTTTAAATGTACAAAATTTTTTTTTTACTTTATACATTTTTAAACATTTAAATGTTCAATGTGAACCATAAGTCAGCCAGAATAAGTAAACAATATGTTATTCTTGTTCAAGAAAAAAAATCCACTTTTTTTTTTCATATTTTAATTTCATGACAAAATATAATACATTTTAATTGAATAATCTTTTACAACTAAATATTTTACATTTTATTTAAGTTTGTTTAAAAATTACACAATTCATTTTTAAAAGCAGATCTTAAAAATAAGCTAAAACATGTTTTGAGTGTACTGATGTTATTGTTTGTATATTGAATTATATGATATACATGCAGTAATTCCCATATCAAACAAGTAGTAAACAATAATATATAAGTTTCATTTCTTGTATGATGGCCAGTTTTATGGTCATTGATCAGGTGTCCAGGATTTTTACAGTGCCAATGTCGTAACCCTACCAAAATCTTATACATTTTCATGTTATCATGATCTAAATATCACCATCCTTTTAATCATTGTTAACAAACATGACTTCAGGTCAAAGTTTAACCTTATAAAAGGTGCTGATGTTAAATTCCTTCATGGTTTGATCCACTAGTTTAAGCAGCTGAATTGTCCCAGTTAAGATCTCCATGCCAAGGATAGTCCTGCATAACATATTAAGTCTCGAGGCAAGAGTTCTGCATGTCAAGTGTCCAATATTTAAGTCGATAGTAAGGTGATGTCACAAACAGTTACAGTTAAGAAATACTTGGTCTTTTCTGCATTTAAATGCACCTTCAGTTTATCGGCCATTCAGAAAAACCTGAGGAAACAAATTCAGTTTGACACACAGGAATTGACAGAAGGCACAATAAAACAACGAGGTCTTGATTGGATATCACAGACTTCTGGAACGGTGTCAGGCTGGTCCGAATGGACTAGATGAAAGGCTGGATCCAGTGATGTCACAGAACCAGTGTCTTTGACAGACTGACGTGGAACTCTTCAGATGGGATCAGAGGGATGCTGTGAGCTGCTGCGACAATCATCAATTAATTGAGAAGCTCAGGGTCATCTGATAAAGAATTTAAAGGACGGTCAAAAATTGCCCCCACTAGGGGGCCTGAGTAGCTCAGTGAGTATTGATGCTGACTACTACCCTTGGAGTCCCAATCCAGGGTGTGCTGGGTGACTCCAGCCAGGTCTCCTAAGCAACCAAATTGGCCAGTTGCTAGGGAGGTTAGAGTCACATGGGGTAACCTCCTCATGGTCATGATTAAGTGGTTCTCACTCTCAATGGGTTGTGTGGCAAGTTTTGCGTGGATCGTGGATCGCCTACCCATGCTGTGAGTCTCTGCGAGTCATGCATAGCAAGCCACGTGATAAGATGCGCGGATTACCGGTCTCAGAAGCAGAGACTACTGAGACTTGTCCTCAGCCATCCAGATTGAGGTGAGTAACCATTCCACCATGAGGACCAAATTAAGTAGTGGGAATTGGGCATTCCAAATTGGGAGAAAAGGAGGGAGATATATATATATATATATATATATATATATATATATATATATATATATATATATATATATATAAAATAATAAAACATTTGCCCCACTTTTAAATATTTGGGGCATTTTTGCCCTGAGCACTGATTAATTTCTGATCCTGGTGACAGCTTCCCACTTCTTTGAAGTACAAGCAAAGAACACATGTCGCCCAGTTGCCCCGCTCACGCTGGAAGGATCACAATCGTCCTCCATGCTCTTCAGTGTTATCAGTCCATTGTTCTTCTGGTTCTCTAAACATCTCTTTCACACTCTCAGGCAGAGGTAGGTGAGGTGTTTTGAGAGTTGATTTATCCACTGTCCTTTTAGTAGATAAATAATTAAAATGTTCACTGGTGCTATTCAAGCAAAAAAGGCTCATAAATCAATGGCATAATGGGAAAAGCCAATGAAAGTGAAGCAAATGCAGGAAAAAGGAAGATCAAATGCACCAAACCTTGTTTTAGTAGGTGAGGAATCGTTTTTAGAAGAATTATCTGGCTCCTCATCAGAACAACTACTACTATAATTAACAATCAACTAAAATAGAAAAAAAAATCTAATATACAGAGTTAATTAGCTGATTAGAGTGTGGCACCAGGTGTCTTCAATATTGAACTTTTTCACAATATTCTAATTTTCGGAGATACTGAATTTGGGATTTTCATTAGTTGTCAGTTTTAATCATCACAATTAAATGAAATAAACATTTGAAATATATTAGTCTATGTGGAATGAATATAATATCCAAATATACTTTTTGAATGGAATTACTTAAATAAATAATTTTTTTATGATATTCTAATTATATGACCAGCACCTGTGCATAACACTTTAAAAACAACATCCCAGGGTGACGATACCATAGATATCCGATACTCCGATTGCCACGTGCTTCCTTTAATAAAAACCGGTGCCTCTTCATCACAGCGCCCCCCTTACAACAAATATTCCTTCAAACGGTTCCGACTGCTTAGCATTCCTTCTTTACACCATAAAACAGCAGCAGTCAACATGTTATCAAGCCAATGTACATAAAACTATACATTGCGCCTACGTTATGTCCATAACACTAACATACATTACTCACATGTACAAAATATGCTAGTTGCTGGCTAACGTTCCTTTTTTTATTTGAGAATTGTACATACAACATTTTAATAGAATAACCGCCTTAAAAACAAATATATATATTTAAACGCTCAATGCTTAAAAGGTTAGGGTTTCAATAGGTATATCTAAAGCCATATTTTAACGAAATATATATCGAGTTCCGGTATGTTTTGTTAGGATGCCAATTATGTGTTATTCAGGTTCCCGTGCGGCTGTTGGGGGTTTCGGTGGTCAGCGATCCCAGCCCGAAATAAAACACACTATGTTCCGGGTTCTGCTCACTCGTCCGCTCCATTAAATGCGTTGCAAACGCTGAAAATATTGTTGTGGGGTTTACGGTGCAGCCCGGGAGAGATCCGCAGAGTTGGCAGGGTTTTTCGTATGTTTTTGTATGCACGGACCGGGGGTGCGGCCTAGCAGAGACCGCGAATCTACGGCAGGATTTACGGCCTTCAAAAAGAATACAAGCTGTTTTTTTAATCAACCCCAATCCATAATAGTAAACCTCGGAGTTGTGCACGGTTCTGAAGAGGTAATATGCAGGTCCGGTCATAATTTGGGAGAAAATGGGCGATTCAAAGCTAAAGTTAATCTGTTAGCCTACTTGCAAATAGTGGTTAGACATTTTGCACAGCGTTGTACATATGTGTACGTGAGTGAGTTTTCTTCCAGGTGTCTTTGTTTTAAAACTATGGGGGGCTGTTTGTTTGTTTGTTTTTTTACACAAAAATTGGCAGCTTTTATTTGGTACTAGCTAACGTCAAAGATCTGTCACTATTAGCTTATATGCGCGTTAATTAAACAAATGCGCAGCGATCTGGTGTTATTCACTGTTGCCCCTAATATGTTATTACATGTATATATCTTTAAACATGCTTTTAAGTAGTTACACACACACACACACACACACTTGATTACCTTGGGGATGGAGACAATAAAACTGTCTCAAAACCTAGTGAGATCCCTGCTTAGAGAACATTTTGAGTATCACAATGTACCTTGGTACCCTCTTGCAATGAACTACCACGGATGCAGCTTCACCTGGGGTATACCACCAGCTGTAAATGCAGTCAGATAGTTCTACCTGTTCTATTGGTTTTAAAGTGGCCTGTCAGATTAAGTACATCATTTGATCAGTATGTGTCACTTGAAAGATCACATTTGGTTTGTATGATGTTTTTTTTTTCTTTCTGTTTTCTGTTAATTGTTGATCAAAAGTGCTCAGCTACATTGAAAGTGTCCACTTAGTATTGTGGCTTAGTATGATTTGGAGTGGATTGGTTAAAAGAGTGGGAAATGTAGGGAATCACGAATCTCTTTAAAACATAACAGCCATTCAATGCTCCAATCCAGGTTAAATGTTTAAAGGGGTGTTCACACTGCCAACGGGTTGCAACTAAACTTTCCTTCCCAAATCTAGTATAACTATATCATGATGTGGATCACAGAAATCATTGTGTTACTGTGCATTTGGCTTTAGTTTATTTCAATTATGCCACCTCAAATAGCCAAATGTCATTGAATATGGAGGACTTCTGGTGGTCTTTCTAGCAGGTCAGTCCACTATCTCCAGTCATGAAAGTGCAGCTCCTACCTACTTGAATGGGGAAACACAGAAATCTCAAAAACAGTTGGTCAAGATTGGGATCAAATGACATATTTCAAATCAGCAGTCTAACAAAACTGGATGAATAAATTGTGCTTCTTTACCTCAGATTAAGCGAAAAAAATTAAGTTTTCCCTACTTATCTAATGTGCATGTGCATTTTCTAGTTGATTGACAGGCGATGTCTGTATTTAAAAGGTGATTGGCTCTTTTACCTGTAAGGCGGCACTTCTTTTCTGCATCTGCTGGGCGTTCCAATTTCTCATAATCATATGAATAGAAGTAGCCCATCTCTGCTACTAATCACTGTCAGTGTGAACACCCCTTAAGATGTCTGAAGTACTTCATTGTAATTGTTCATCCTGATTTAGGCTACTACTTGTTTTTCTCTTACAGGGTTGAACCAAATCAGACAGTGATGAAGAAGGTCAAGCTCCTTATTTGAGTCCAAATCTGTTGTCTCTGACATTACAACTTTGATGCTGACCCATGTCAGTTTGCTGTTCTTTAAGAGCCAAAAAGTGTTCCTGAAAGGATTTGTATTTGTATTCATTGGTTTGTCCTCATAAGAGCTGTCAAAATAAGTTCCTCTCTGCCACACCACTTTTTCCACCGTGGGCAGTCCAGCAATCCGTTCCCCCTGGATTCGCACGGTAAGAGGTCAAACTACGGCACAAAGCTGAATCCGTATACCAGAGCCCGGATGACGGAGGCGTGGCAGCAGCATGCTGTTTCCCCGCCTCCAGTGGTGCATACCATACCGCCAGGGGCAGATGCCCTGGGCTGCACTGTCTATGGCATTGTCCTCCAGCCTGACACAGCACTGCAGCAACAACAGCAGCAACAATCCCAGCAGCAACAACAACAGCAGCAGCATCACAGTCAACAGCACAACCAACAGCAGCATCCGGCACAAGCGCAGCAGCCTTCCTTGCACGTAGGGAATGAGGGCGGGCACAAGTGTGGTGCATGCGGCCACGACATCTCCCATCTGGCTAATCCACATGAGCACCAGTGCATGGTGAGCCAAGACCGTTCTTTTCAGTGCACGCAGTGTCTGAAGATCTTCCACCAAGCCACTGACCTCTTGGAGCACCAGTGTGTGCAGGTGGAACAGAAACCCTTTGTGTGTGGAGTGTGCAAGATGGGCTTCTCCTTGCTAACTTCATTAGCGCAGCATCACAATGCCCATAACAGCAGCAATCCCATGAAGTGCTCTATATGTGAAAAAACGTATCGGCCAGGCTCTTCGGGAAATGCCACGCCCACATCATCTACTGGCAACCCAGGACAGCCGTCCGCTGATGAAGCGTCATCCAGTGGGAGCACTGCCGTTGGGACATCCGGCCAACCTACTTTCGAGCCTTCACAACCTGACAGGCCCTATAAATGTTCGGTGTGCTCCAAGGGCTTCCGTCATTTGTCCGAGCTCACCCGTCACGAACGTGTCCATACAGGTGAGAAGCCATTTAAATGTGAAACATGTGACAAAAGCTTTAGCCAGTCCTCTCATCTAGCCCACCATCAGCGTACCCACAGCTCCGAACGGCCGTTCAAGTGTGCCGTGTGTGAGAAGAGCTTCAAGCACCGCTCTCACCTGGTCCGTCATATGTACGCCCACTCCGGCGAGCACCTGTTCAAGTGCAACCTCTGCGAGTTGCATTTCAAAGAGTCTTCCGAGCTGCTGCACCACCAATGTCAGCCGCAAGGTGCTCGGCCGTTTCGGTGCGCAACATGCGGGAAGGGCTTCAAGCGTCCATCCGACCTGAGACAGCACGAACGCACCCACTCAGAAGAACGGCCGTTCCACTGTGAAGATTGCCAGATGAGCTTTAAGCAACAGTATGCCCTGGTGCGGCATCGACGCACACACAAGGCCTCTGCTGACCGTCCCTTCAAATGCAATCTTTGTGACAAGGGCTTCCTGCAGCCATCCCACCTTTTGTACCACCAGCACGTTCACGGTATGGACAACCTCTTCAAGTGTGCCTCCTGCGGCAAGGGCTTCAGTCAATCTGGGGAGCTTCTTCGTCACAAATGTGGTGAGTCCTCCTCGACACCCACAAATCCAGACAAGCCCTACAAGTGTGACGTGTGTGGAAAGGCTTATAAAAAGGCAACTACACTACAGCGGCATCAGAATTCGCACTGCACCGAGAAGCCTCTCAAATGTTCGCTGTGTGACCGCCGCTTCCTGTCCTCCTCAGAGTTCGTACAGCACCGATGTGACCCATCCAGGGAGAAGCCCTTGAAATGTCCTGACTGTGAGAAGCGCTTCAAGTACTCCTCGGAGATGCAGCGGCACAGACGGGTCCACACCGGAGAGAAGCCCTACAAGTGTGCCAGTTGTGACAAGGGCTTCAAGCAGCGTGAGCACCTGGCCAAGCATCAAAGTGTGCATGCGCGAGATGCTCAGTTTAAATGTGTGTGGTGTGGGGAACGTTTTGTCGATCTAGGAGCTCTTCAGGAGCATACAGTTCAACACACGGCCGAAGGTGGGGGCTACCCTGTGTCCTCTCTTATTCAATAAACTGTACCCTCCCAACCCCATCTTCAACGTAAAAGCAAACCTCGGCAAGCTGCCCCCTCTTATCAAAACGGTTTGCCTAATAAATTATTTTTTACTTTAAATGTCCCAATGAGTCAAAGGCCCAACAACCTCATTATACCTCATCTTGTACATATATCCCTTTTTATATAAGGAGGCATACTTCGATAATTTGATTGGCTATGTTATGTAGAGGTTAGAGAGACAGAATATGTTAGAAATGGATAACCGTAAACAAAATACCCCAATTGAACATTGTGTTGTTGGTTTATATCTAGGTAACCAATAACTCCTAGTCCTGTAGGGCAGCATTTTCCAATCTTTGTGACTTGTGACTCGTGCCAGACATGGCTCATAACCAATTTAAATGACTCCTACATTGAGATCTTACGATGCCCCTTATTGATTTTCTAGACTTTAATAAGTTAGTAGTACCTAAAACATTGAGTGCCTCTTGTCTTTTGAGTCTATTCATACCTTTGTAACAACTATGAATAAGGAACTATAATCTTATCACTAGCCTTGCTCTAGTATGAGTGTATTTCACTTACAACACAGCTTAAAGTAGCTGACAGTTATGACAAAAACAAAAGGGCGGATAAAATTGTGCTGTTATGAACAATTGAAGCTGTTTGTTTGTGTCCATGTTTAAGTTCCCCTGGTTGTGGCATCTAAAGGTATGTACCAAAAAACATCAATGTACTGTACCACACCGCTAAACGGGACAGATTTTTAACCAGCGGAAGTATAAATTACCTAAGAGGGTCTGAACATTTCACTGAGATTATACATAATATATAGAATCTATTTAGAAATGTAAACTTCACTCTTCACATTACCACAAGAATCAGTGCAGCTGTCCAGAAAATTACCTAAAAAGGCTTCCTGTATTACTGTATGTACATAGTATGTATACAACTTGTTTACTAGTCCTGTCATTAGATATTGCAGTGTTTCTTAAACTTCACCACAATTTTATATGTAGTTTCTCATGTGAAGTTCTGGTTTATTTTTTCTTTTCATTTTGCCTTTTAAATTAATTTCAGCTTCTTTGTAGACATAGTTTGGATTGTTATTGGCACGTTAAAGGCTGTGTGAGAGTCTGTCTTTGTAATGGTTTTCACCCCTTGTATGTTTTTTTATTATTATTATATTTAGGGGTCCTGTCGCTCGCTCTCATGCTTCTTAGTTGCTATCATCCCTAACATGACTTGCAAACTTGTACATTATCCTAAGTGTCATTCTTCCTCCACTGTGTTTGATCTCTAACCTGCCAACACCATGTCTTGCCTGCAGTCTTTTGCTTTCCGTAACAGGATGGCAAGGCAATTTTTGTTATTATTTAATAATAAATACAAGATCAAAGACTTTTAAAAATCGATTTCCCCAGGATCCGGGAGGGAACGTATATGTTTTAAGCCTTTGAGGCCTTGAGATAAATGCACGTCATTCAGATGTTTTTCTTAGTGAATGTCGAAACTCATCAAAGGATAACAAATGTTTTTTTTTTAAACTGATACTTACTACAATTGTAGTAATATTTCATTTAGAGTGGTAACTTTTGAATGATTATGAATGGCAACCTCTCCTTTTTTAAATTTAGAGAATGCTGCCAATTTTAATGGTAGTCCAAAAAAATAAATCTTAAAAAATAAAGTCTTGATTTGCAATATTATCCCTACCAACCTCAAAGTTTTCATCACAATTTCCCACCTTCTAGACTGGGGCAAAAACATTCTCAGCTCTGTTGCTTATGCAGTATTATGTTGAGTGGCCCATAAAAACATCTCAATCTTGCAGTTAAGTTTCACCAAGGACTGTACAATGGGGTTAGAGGTGACAGTGAAACATTGGCCTTAATTTTACCCCACATCCCATTTGTAGTATCTATTTATCAATTGTTAAAAAAAAGAAAGAAAAAAAGCAAGGGGCTTTTTTTTTAAACTGTAGGCATTAAGAATCAAAAAGCAGTTGGGATTTGAATTTGTAAAAAAAAAAAAGTATGTTGTGTTTTTTTGTTTTCATGTTTGTATATTAATTTTTCATTAATATTGTTTAAAATCTTTATATAAATATCTATATTCTTGGCAGAGTTCTCAGAACCAAAGAGTAGAGGGTAAAGGGAGATTTAGCTAGACATTTGCCTACCAGTTGAATTAAAGTAAATGGCCTTCCTCTATGGGTTTGAGACCTTGCCACCCCATGCATGCCTGCTGTGTTAGTTCCTGTAATCTGTTCCAAGTATTTGCATTTCTGAGTGCACATACTTCTCCTTAGCTTTTTTTTAATTATTATTATTGTAGATTGTGAATGAGCTAGTAAGAACTTCATGTGGCGGTTGATGTGACATTCATGCTGAAATATCTGTATGTAGCATTTAATATTCACAGCACTAACTAATAAACTTTTTTATTAATAATGTGTAATTATTTGTCATTTATAAATGTTTGAATTTCTTTTATTTATAGTAATGTCTGGTGTTTTTATACTGGAATATAGCAGAAAATGCAAGATAAAATGGGCATCCTTTGATAAAAAGGTGATAGCTGGCATTAAGATAATATTGGACACAATAGCTCTTTGGTGTTAAAGCCCACACAATTCCACATCTAGTGCTGCTCGTCGTGCACATGCTGGTCCAGCTCCAGCAGCAATGCGAAGCTTGTCCCAGGCTTTAGTGTATGTTTTTAATGCCATCTGGAAATAACAGACAATTACAAATGTAATGAGATTATTAGTTCTGGAATTGTCTTCCATGTATAGATTGCCTTTGCTTTTAGAATATTCATATCTTTTAGAGAATTATCACCTCAGCAATCTCCACCTTGCGTTCCCATGCTTTTACATTATTCTCCAACTGGCTGTGGGAGTCTTTAACTTTGATATATTCTAAAACATGTGGAACGCGAAAGTCAGCCAACTGGCGCCTCAACTTCCTGTTCAGAGCCTCTGCTTTGCTGCGCTCCTGTCAGAGGAAAGAATTCCATGTCAAGACTTTCGGCCAATTCAATAACACTCCAGCTAGTACAAAACATTTTAATATTATATAATAAAATATAAAGGTAGCAATTTTACAGGAGTATTTTCACTTTTTTAAATGCAGCTTCAGAGAAACGGCACTAAATGTCTGAATTTTATGGTGGTTTTTCAACAGATATTCAAGCACATGTTAGGAATTTAAACATCCAGACCTCCTCTGATTGCTTGGTCTCTTCCTCAATCTTAACCAGTAGCTTCATACGTGAAGCAATGTTGCTGCTCAGAGCATCTGATTCGTATGTCAAGGTATGAAGCTTCTCCTACAAGACAGGACACAGTTCCTGCGAGACAATTCTAGAAGCACATTTTGCAATGCCACAATTACCAGTTTTAGGTCAGCAATGCCTTACTGTCCTAAAACTGGTGTGTGACTCTGCAAATAGGTGATGTTGCAATTCAACACATGTAGCCTGCAAGACATTTAGACAGATATTTACAGTAGCTTGTCAGTAGTGCAGACTACTTTAAAAGCACCTCACCTTTTTAGAGTTCAAGGTCTGCAATGTTTTCCCTGCAAGCAGTTTGAGATTAAGATGTTTGTGGTTTTGGTCATCCATTCGTTTTCGAGATTTGATGTTCTCAATCTTGAGGTGTTCAAAGTCCAACGCTGTCAACCCCTCAGCCATCTCCTCCTGTTGTTTTAGCTGGAGTTGCAATTTTCTCTTTAGTGCAAGGAGTGCAACATTCTTCCGATGCAACTTCTCAATCAGGCTGTCCTGGAAAGATTTGAGTATTTGATTGTGATTTTTAATTTTCACTTTTGTCAACAAAAACCTGTAAGAATTAACAACTGTATGTAAAAAAAAAAAAAAAAAAAGAGGCAGAAAAAGTGCACGGTGACTTAAGCCCTTGTTATAGTTCCATTTTGAATGGAACTGAATGGTATGTTCCGTGTCTGCATACATTCGAATGCAAGTCTGTCAAAGAATACTCTGTATAACCATATAATGTGCACAAATTCACAGGTGGTTGGCACATTTGTGCTACAACTGCTATGAGACACGTAACTCTTTCTCTTCAGGAGTTTAGACCCATAAATATCTTTATATATTCCAAAATGCAGGTATACCCAGACCTCCCCACACACATGCTCCTGACTTGCACATCCACTGTTGCTGTTTTTACCTTCATCTCATGATGTTTAGTGGTGATTACATCTTCTTAACGCTTCTTTGTGACAGCAAAAGTGAGTGTTGCCACCTTGTGGACCCACTAATTAGTGCAAATAACTCCAGGTGCATGTGCATTCTGTGCGTTCAAAGAAGCGTCATTAGTGCTTGCACAATCTGCTGATGAAAAAATTTGCGTCACGTGTCCTGTATGACCGAAGCATACTTTGGGCTTTAAGGCCAAAGTGTACTTCGGTTGTTACTGATCACTATGCACAAAATATGCGTGACGCAAATTTTGTCATCAGGACAGTTCTCGCAGCTCCAATTTTTCCAACCCCCGGATGCAGTCCTTGTCTGCGTGCATTGACGTTGCATGCACAAGCCACTGACTGTACTGTACTAAAAGAGTATCAGAAAGCAGTTGTAGTGGGCATGCATCGAATGTGTTTCGCTCGCAGTCAGAAAAGTATACTATGAAAGGCAACGCTGTCGGCCGAGCGGGATCTGATCCAAAATGCAGAAAAACGACATATACCCAGGCCTTTAGGCTAACATTCTGCCTAACATCTCCTTTTGTGCTCCCTGGAAGAAAGTCATTTAGGTTTGAGAAGACATGATTGTGAGTAAATGATGCCAGAGTTTTTACATTTGGGTGAACTATCCCTTTAAGATTTATTTTACCTTGGCCCTTATCCTGTCCTCTGTGTATCTGATGACCTTCTCAGCACTCATCGTCACACTTGTCTTGTCACGCAATGCTTTACCAATGTCAAAATCAAAATTAAGACATTCTTTTTTAACCTCCGCCAAGTGGATATCAGCTTCCTCCAGAGTTGCCTGTAGAGGACAGAATCCATTATTTATGCTTTTGAAATTTATTTGTGATAGCCTCATGAGCTTGTTCTCGCTCCTGTGTAATAACCTTGTAATTGTCCAGTGCTCTCTCTGAACTGTGTTGAAGTCTATTCAGATCCTGGATCAACTGTTTATGCACGCTTTGTGCGACATCAAATTTCTGTTCCAGTGTGAGGAGCTGTGGCTTCTCTGGAGTTCGTACTCTAGTCTTCCTTCCTCGACTCTGACGTCAGAACATTGACAATAACGTGAATGACGTCATAGATAATGGGACAAGCCGAAATTAATTTCTGTGGTAATCAACATGCTGTCAATTGATCTTAACTTGTTATGAACCCAGAATATCTCTTGAATAAAATCTGACAGATGAAATGCTCTAATGTCATGTAAAATGTACCGTTCCCATCTCCTGCGACGCTGAAGTCTCTGATCCTGCCTGTGGATCCATCTTACTAATATAGCGCTCAAACATATCGATCTCTGCTTGTAGCAATGCATTGGAGCGTCTTAAATGGATGAGAATACAAAATAAGCACAAATAAAATTAACGATAGGCGACAGAATAGGAATGACAACGTTAATACTAGACTACAGCGGGTTTAAATGCATGGCAGATGCTGCTCGTGGCTAGCCAACGAAGCTACCTGCGTCACAGAAATGCAAAATATCAGTATAGAAACGACTAAAATAGGTTAACTAGCCTAGTATAAAAGCAAGACTTTGTCAAGATTCAAAATAAAGTTTGTGCCTCACTTTAAATCCTCCCCTAGTTCAACAATTTGTTTTGTATCAGCGTCGGTTTTACTGTCCGTCTCTGCCATGGTTGCGATGGTAAAGGTTGCCATGGTTACCCGTGCGCGTTTGTTTCGCTTTTATATTATTGATGTTAACACTTCCGCCTTGCGCCTGATTATTTACCCCTTGTGGGTCAAATGTTTTATATATATATAATATATTATATTATATTATTATAATTATTATTATATTATATTATATTAATATATTATATAATATATATATATATATTATTATTAGTTATTTTTCTATTCGCTTTTTATTTGTAGTCTATTTTTATTATCTCTGTCTTGTTGTTGTATTGTTTGTGCACTGGAAGCTTCTGTCACCAAGACAAATTCCTTGTAAGTGTAAGCATACTTGGCAATAAAGCTGATTCTGATGTTGTTATTTTAAGTTTAACCCTTAAGTGCATGGGAACTTCACCAAACACTCTCACATATTCAGGTCTTTAGAGACACGGCATGTATATCTATCACAAATGGATCTACAAAAAGCCCAGATAGTGTAAAATGTTCAAAATATAATAATAATGAGATGATTAGAAAATAATAGAATAAAATATTTTTTGATGTTTTATTTTCACATATCAAAGAGATAATGCAACAAATCAGGACAAATCTTGAACAGGATGCCTTAATGTCACCCTGAAATTTCCTGAGACGCAACTGGCTGTCAAACACATATTGAGCTACATTTAACACATAATCTACGCATAAACTACACATACTTTAAGTATTTTCTCAGGTACTCACTGAGTCTAAATAGATTCGCAGCATGCATAATTTCAATAGTACACCCAAATAACAATAGTCACATCTTATACTGTTCATGTGTTACACTTGCTATACTTTACTTCCATGTTGCTTCTTCGTCAAATATTAATGTCAAAAATAAATAAAGTCAATCACTGAAACAACAGCGCCACCTTGAGGAAGAAACAGCATATATATTATTTATGTGTACACGGATATGGAATACTGATAATTCACCAATGTTAATAATTATTTGTAGCACAGAAAATCAGTCAATTTAGGCTAGTATTTATTTGTATGAATATACTGCAGTACTTGTAATAAATACTTGTAATAAATACTGTATCTCTTGTAATAAACAAATAAATAGATATATAGACATCCTGTGATATAAGTAAGCATATATAGATATTAAATAATCATACAAATATAATTGTATAAGTGCAAAAAACAACACTTTTACATAGGCTACCTGGGGTCTCTAATGGCCTTATACACTTTTGGTACTTAAGCCATCATATTTTGTTGTTGTTGTTGCTGCTGCAATTTTGGCTTTTTATTTATATTTATACACTATGAGATATTTTGAGGAATACTAACGAGGTGTGGGCACAACTAAAAAAAAAATGGATTAGGTACAAGAAATACCTTGTAGAATGAGGTCCGGTGGCACTACAGATTATGTAATAATCTAAAGATGTATGTGATTAAGGGATACTATCAGTATAGTTCTGTTATGAGAACATTTATTAATTTATTTGGTTGGTTGGTTGTTTGATCATTCACCGTCATAAACCCAAACACTGATATTGATGATATACTTTCTTAAAGGTGCAATATGAAACATTTTTCATGTAATATTCACCTTATTTTTTTGCCATTGTGTGAACGACTTGTAACGCATTTAAAAAATATATTTTTAATATATATTTATTCAATTAAATTAAAACTTTATTTATAAAGCACTTTAAAAATCACAGAGAGTATACCAAAGTGCTGTACAATTACAAGCAAAGAAAAATATATAATAAAAAAAGAATTAAAACGAAATCAAAATACATAACAACAATACACCGCACAAATGCAACTGTTCAACACAAATTGATCATTATAAAGTAGCAAAGGCTTCACTAAACAGACTTCACTAAATGTGTATAGATGTTGAGGACCTAATAGATACCACAGCTTTAGGGCAGTGACCGAGAATGCGCGACCTTTAAGCGTGACCGGGGAATATATATATATATATATAACGTCGAGTATATGCTCTTTATTGTATATTTGACAACATGCACTGTCTTTTAAAAATCAAGAAGGAAGTCTTCCATATATGGTCGCATAGCAACAGACGGACATGCCCAGTGGCCATGACAACAAGCACTTCCGGCTTTTCAATGCTAATTGTTAAATGCTACCATGCGCTTCCGGTTCAAATCGTTGCAGTCCGTTTTTCTGCAGCACGAAAGTCCGAACCCCGACCAAACAAAAACACCGTTGGATATTACGCGTTTTTTTATATGATTATTATTCTTGCACATCAGCTATAGTCAAGCGACGCCACGGTAACACGGGGTTTTCACTGGGATCGGATAGAGTTTGCAAAGCTGGAAAATAACATCGATCTGTTACTCACCGCATCTCTCTCTCTCTCTCTCTCTCTCTCTCTCTCTCTCTCTCTCTCTCTCTCTCTCTCTCTCTCTCTTTCTCCCTCTCTCCCTCTAACCGGCGATATCAGTCAATATATCCTGCTTACACGCTGATTTGTTATATTCTGCTCATTTACATTGTGGACTGCATATTCTAACATAATTGTTGCTCTTTCAGCTTGAATCTCTATGTTTTGGATCTAGGGATTCGAGGCCCCGTTGGGGGGAGAGGTGTGGGGGTGGGGGGGTTTAAACACAATAATTAGATTTAAACAAACCCCCCCGCCTAGGACTCAAGGTCTATTTTTAAACAGAATACAGAGTATGTCTGTATTTGTAGGCGCACATACAGAGCACCTGTACACAAAATATTTTTGTTTAGATTTATTTAGCATTAATTGCATGCAATCTTAGTATTTAGCATCTCACAATCATTCATTTTCAACCTCGGATTTCCAGGCGGTGGAAAAACTGCTGACAAGCCGGGGTACGAGCGCTTTTCTGCGGTCACCGTGCTCCGTCTTTTACGACACTGATATCAGACATCACACAACCGAACCGGATACTATCAGACCCCAAGCTGATTTACCACGTCGGTGGTCCCTGTGGGGGGTGTGTGAGTGTGCGCTTTTTTTAAATATTGGATTTGGCGATCGGATTTATCCTACACCCTGAGCCCCGTCACTCGCCATGCCCGGCCCGGTGGCCGGTAGTAAATCTCGGGTGTATGCCGATGCCAACACTTTGAAGAGCAGGGAATACTGGGACTATGAGGCCCATGTGCCCACCTGGAGGTGAGAGATTAAAGGCCACAAAAAAAATCCAAGTGCAACCTCATCATCTGATGGTGTCTCAAAACCTAATGAGCTTCCCACCTAGACTGTATTTTTGGACATCAAAGGTGCGTTTCAAAATTCGAACGTTCAAACGTGCCTCTGATGTTTTGGCGCGTTACAAGCTGCCTCAGAACGCGCCATTGTTGCCCAAAAATGCAGTCTAGGTTGGCAGCTCACTAGGGTTTGAGACACAACCGTTGTTTTGAGTGTACAATGATGCTGTGTTAATATTGTGTGGCTGTGCTCTGGCTTTAGTGTTTTCTGTGCGCAGTCTTTGCGCAGTGGTTCATATTGTAGGGTGGGTGTATCGATTATGCTGGGAAAGTCATCAATCTGTGATCGAGCAGCTCATGTTTGACAGCTGGTGATGAGAGGATGACACGATCGGATTTACAGATGAAGCGTTTTGCGTGTGTGTGCGCGCGCGATCTCAATGTTGCATCCACATATTGTTATGCAAGTGCACCAATTCCCAAAAGTGAGCGATGCACATCCAGTTATTACAAGTCTAAACCAATGCACTAATAGAGGATTAAATGGGTTGGAATGTTTAGATTTCTATAGAGAAGATAATGTGGCTCTATATCTGTTTTGGCCAGGGTACATATATCCACTGATTAAAAGCCTAAACCAATATACCAATAATATATTTAAGGTGTGTAGTGTTTTACATCAAGTTAATGTGTTTCCATTTTTATTTGGTTGCATTGGGTCATTTGGCTGAAAAGAAAAATGTAAGACCTATTTTACTTAAAAAAAACAAAAACAAACATAAAACATCCTAATTATGTGTGATTTTCTTTATGCAAAATATTATTTCAGTTATTTTGTATTGATTTGGGGTTAAATATGACCAGGACATTTTCTTGACAGGTTTTGTGAGAATACCCCCTTTCACATACACATACTGTAGATTCCATAAATGCTTATTTACCTTTAATACTCCTTGTTCTTTTTTAAATCCCAGGTGTTTCATTCATTCATTGTATATTAGTACATTGCTGGGATTCCACCCAGGGGGTGTTTAAGCCGGTTTCATCAGGTATTAGGAAATATTTTGTTTTGCTAAACTTTAAAACAAATTATGACTTTAAATAAGAAAAGGCTGCCAAAAGATGATCTCTAATCTAAAATTATCTCATGATTTAACAGAAAAGACATTTTGTCAACTTTTATAGAGGACACTTGTATCGGATAATTTTCTATATAGGCATACATCGATACAGTGGCTAGAAAAAGTATGTGAACCCTTTGGAATTACCTGCATTTATGTATAAATTTGTCTTAAAATCTGGTTTGAGCTAAGGATGTGAGGAACGACTAATTTCACTTATGATGAGAATTTTTTTTTGAGTCAGCTAGCCTAAACTGAAAGAAACCCTTAGAAAACTGTCTGAAAACATTGTGTTTTAAGCGACCCATTTAAAATACCACTGAAAATGTGACATTTATCTGTGATGTGCTTGACTTGCATTATCATTGTAGGCAACATTAAATATAGAACATGACATGGGTGCAGTGAATACAGGCATACTTATTGAAAACAATTGAGTGAATAGTGCAGGATCAATAGAGCAACCCTAATAGCCTGTTCTAAAGAAAATCACCAAGTTAAAGTATCATTTTAAAACAGTCAGGACATTGTTGGAAAATAATTTACAGGTAAACCAAATCTACGAGACAGAAAACAATGCACTTAAAAGTTGCATGTATTTCACAGCATGCATTAGATTTTGATCTAATATGACAGTTGTTCAGTTAAGAACGTTAACCGTTATGATTGCTAGGATTGAAAAAATAGGCCTGTGAGAAATGTACAATAGCCCAAATGTATTGTTCTAAACATGACATGCACACAGAATAAAAGGTTTAACCCATAGATGTAGGCGGCATATCGTAGCCTTCTTGATCAGTGGTGAAAAAATAATTTTCATACCTAGCCTATAATAGTCATTTCTAGGCTACTTACTCAAAAGCATACATTTTTGTTGAACAACATTTAACATGTCAGCATGGTAGGGTGAAAGACAAGACCTGACTCACCCGAGGCGATTATCTTGCGATTGGAAAAACCCAGCTCGGTGAGAAAATAACTTTTAAGCATGCACAGATTTAAAGGCTCAAATGTGAAAACATCCATAGTGACTTGCAAGCCAACATTTTGAAATCTGCTTCCCGCACCACCACAAAAGTGATATCCATAGTTACTTTACTGGTCTTGCAAGATGACATATTCCTGACCTGCACACGCTGAGCAAGAGAGGGAAGAAGGACACGCATGGTGAAATGAAACTTTGTATACATCTGCTCCAGATTTTTTAATGATATTTGTATTATTAATTATATTTAAAATATGTAAATCTAACATGACAGTAATTTAAGGGCAGTCTTTGTAATAAAATAAAGCCAAATGTATATGTGTAAAAATTCTGAACAGTTTAAAGGGGAAATATATTGACGGACTAGTAATTCCAGTGTCGACTAGCAGCATCAGAACCGTTTAGTCGATTGGTCTCGCACATCCCTTGTTTGAGCTTCATCTATGTTACAATAATGAACAAACACAATCTGTTTCAACTAGTAACACACAAATTATTGTATTGTTCTTGTAAATGTTGAATACAGCATTCAAACATTCACAGTCTAATTATGTGAACCCCTAGGCTAATGACATCAACAAAAGCTAATGAGAGTCAGGAGTTGACAAACCTGGCATCAAATTAATGAAGCGAGATTAGATGTGTGGGTTAGAGTTACTTTGACTTATAAAAAGCACTCCAAAAATTTTGAGTTTGTTATTCACAAGAAGCATCTGCTGATGTGACCGTGCCTTTGCTTTGCTTGAAGTGGAAAGGATTACAAAGTTATCTCGAAGAGCTGAGATATTCATCTGTCCACAGTTAGACAAATTGTCTATAAATGAAGATGTTTTAGTACTATGGCTGCTCTCCTTATATGTGGCCGTCCAGCCAAGGTGACTCAAAGGGCACACCACAGAATGCTCAGTGAGGTAAAAAAGAACCATAATGTAACTGCTAAAGACTTGGAGTCTGAAACTAGTTAACATCTCTGTTCATAAGTCTACTATATGGAAATCAGTAAATATGAATGGTGTCCATGTCACAAAAACATTGCTGTATGCCTGAAGTTTGCCAAAGACCACCTTGACACCCCACAATGTTACTGGGAAAATGTTTTGTGGACTGATGAAACTAAGGTTGAATTTTTTGGGAAGAACACAAAGCTCTGCGTATGGCATAAAAAGGGCACTGCATACCAACATGAAATTATCATCCCAACGGCAAAGTACATTGAAGGGTGTATCATGATTTGGGGTTGTTTCGGGGCATTTACCACTTGCCATCATCAAGGGAAAAATGTATTCCCAAGTTTAACAAGATGTCCTATAGGATAATGTCAGGTTGGCCGTGCGCCAGCTGAAGCTCAGTAGATGTTGGGTGATACAGCAGGACTTTGAAGAAAATCCACTACAGAATGGCTTCAAAAAATTTAAATCCATCTCTTGGAGTGGCCCAGTTAGAGCCCAGAACTTAACCCAATAGAGATACCATGGAATGACCTCGAGAGCTGTTCACACCAGACATCCTAAGAATATGGTTGAGATTAAGTAGTTTTGTAAGGAAGAATGAACCAAAATTTCTGTATGTTGTGCAGGTCTAATACGCAGCTACCCGGAAACACTTGTTTGAGGTTATTACTGCCAAAGGAGGATCGACCAGTTATTAAATCCAAGGTTTTCCACATCACAGTGAATATTTATAGGGATGTTTTCCATAAAGACATGAAATATTATAATTGTGTGTCTGTTGTTAGCTTAAGCACATTGTTGTTTGTCTATACTTGTAACTGAAGAAGATGAGATCACATTTTATGACCAATTAATGCAGAAAACCAGCTAATTTATTAGGGTTCACATGCTTTTTTTTGCCACTATAGATAGATAGATAACACTATATCACACTTACTGACTAAAAAAAGCCGTTCTTATTGAAGATGTGCAAGGCTCTGTCAGAAAAGTGGTATTTACCATATTACTATAGTTAAGACCGCTTACAGACAACAGGCCAATGATTAAAATGTCGTCTTTGGCTCCGTCCCTCAGTGGAAATGTCAGTAAGCCCTCAGCTTGCAGGGAAAATGACGGGCTTGGATATATTCACAGATGGTTGACTGTGTTTCAGCACCCTTCGTGCTTGCTGAAGCAGTGTGTTTGTGTGTTTGGTGGGAGATGCAGATCTCTCTGTAGATTTGCTTTCTGACTGGCATTCGTATCCGTGTACCCCCCGCAGTAATCAGGAGGACTACCAGCTGGTACGGAAGCTTGGGAGAGGGAAATACAGTGAGGTCTTTGAGGCCATCAACGCCAACAATAATGAGAAGGTTGTGGTCAAAATCCTTAAGGTAAGGGGCTTGCAAAAAATATTTCCTCCTGAATATACTAAAGTTTTCACACTAAGATTTGATCTAGCTTAAAGCACACTAAGATTTGATCTAGCTTAAAGCAATTTCGATGTGGCTATTTGCATATTTCTGTGATGTTTTGTTGATGTTGTGCTGAGTTTGGATTTTTATGTCATCTGGAACAGCCTGTCAAGAAAAAGAAGATAAAGAGAGAGATCAAAATCTTAGAGAACCTTCGTGGGGGAACCAACATCATTCACCTCATGGACACAGTGAAGGATCCTGTGGTATGTTCTCTACTATATAAACTGTGACCCCTCCCATTAGCCCTAGCCCCCTCTTTCATTTGCTTCTGTCAAAGACACCTGTCCAATCAGGGCACATCATTTTCCCTGTAGATTTTCTCTCTTTAAAGACTGGCTCATCTTCAGAGTGGGTGGATAACATTTAAGACAAATTGCTTTCTCTTGCTCACAGGTGCAGAATTTGGTTTTAGGCCAGGATCGCTTGTGCCATCTTTCTGCGTCACCAATTTGTCAGCGAAATCATCTTTTAAAATTACACCTTGAACAATTTTAAGAGACTTACAGACATCAGTAAGCAGTAGCAAAATGGTTCCAAGGGATTATCTGCACAAAAATGAGATCATGTTAAAAATGACTGAGTGCGAAGTGATTAGATATTTTTGTCATAACAATAATTTTGTCGTCAATCATGATGCTTTTGTACTCGACGTGTGTTATTCCTGTTTGTGATCACAATTAGAATGCTTAATGGTGACTGTTAATGCTTTTTTTATTATTTTTTTTTATTTTATTGAAGGACTTCCTCTTTCTCTGATTGTCACATGTTCATCTGTCTCTTTTTCTGTCACTCTCTCCCTATTTTTATTTCTGTTTCTCTCCAATCTCTCTGCAGTCTCGAACACCTGCGCTTGTCTTTGAATGCATCAATAACACAGATTTTAAGGTATATTATAAATAAGGTTCAATGTCTGATGTGATATGAAATCTGTTACATGGTAATGGTTATTAAATTGGTGATAATTTGAATATTTAATTAGTGAATACTCACTTTAGCATGAACAGTTGGATCATAAATTGGCCAATAATTAGTAATCATTTTCAAAAATCTAGGGGGCTTTAGCAATAATGACCATCTGTACATTATCCTGCTTATTACACAACGTCTTATCAATTAAATGAATAAACTGACATAAAACATTGTTTTGAGTTTAAATTGCTGTGTTGTTTGAGAAGAAAGAGTCCATGGAGTGGCATGTGAGAAAATAAACTAGAACAGCTATTTGGGAAATCGGTTGACTTGGACAACGGTCAATTATATAGTTTAGCATCATTATAAAAAAATATTTGATTGCAGAATGCAATGACAGAGTAATCAGAATTAGGTATTCTAGAGAAATCTGGGTTACAATGAGGCACTTACAATGGAAGTTAATGTAAACATTAAAATACTTAAAAGTATAGCCACAAGACAAACAATATGCATGTTAACATGATTTTATTGTGATAAAATCACTTACTATCCTTTTCTGTGTCAAGTTGGATCCAATTTTACAACTTTGTTACCATGAAGACATAATGCCCTAAACTCTAAAACTACCATAAATATTATGATTTTTACAACTTTATTCTCAAATAATACACAAGTTTTAACAGAAAAATGAATGCTAGTGCATTTATAAAATTATAATCTGCACATTTCTGTCTTTAAACCCTCCAAAAATTGGCCCCATTCACTTCCATTGTAAGTGCCTCAATGTAACCTCCATTTTTGAAAAGGAGGGACAAGTAAAAAATCGTTTTTGTGATAATTAACATAATGCCACAAACGCTGTCAATTGAACTTAATTTGTTTTGAACCCAAAATATTCCTTTAAATATCTTGGATGGATTCAGATACCTCAAATTGTTTTAAATCTGATATCTTTGTTTCCTCTGTTGTTTAGGAGCTGTATCAAAAGTTAACAGATTATGATATTCGTTTTTACATGTATGAACTACTAAAGGTAAGAGCCACAAGTGTATCTAAGTCAGTAGCTTTTTTAGCAGTCTTCTACACAAATGATCCGTCTATACAATGATAAGATTTGTGTTTATATTTTCCCGACAGGCGCTGGACTTCTGCCACAGCATGGGGATCATGCATCGTGATGTCAAACCCCACAATGTCATGATTGACCACCAGTTAAGAAAGGTAAAACCTAATGTTTAGAGGACATGTATAAAAAAAAGAAAAAAAAAACCTCACCTGTTGTTTTGCAGTCATAACTATTTTGCATTCTGTGTACGTGTGTGTGTGTTATGCAGCTGAGGTTGATAGACTGGGGTCTAGCTGAGTTCTATCACCCAGCTCAAGAGTACAATGTCAGAGTGGCATCGCGGTATTTCAAAGGTCCTGAACTGCTGGTGGACTACCAGGTAAAAAGCCCTTTAATAAAAAGCACATATGCTGAAAGACCATATATGTACATATCACATTTTAAATTTTAGAATGATAAAAAATACATGCATTTTTCAGGTTCAAAATATCAGGTTACCATTACAGTGTCACAATGTTCCTGTAGTTCATAATCAGATGTTGGCACTGAAGTTTTCTTTGTCAGTAACATCCAGTTGCAGATCAGTTGAGCTACACACTAAATATGTACCTCTATCTGAAGTTTATTTTGAGACGCTGACAAATTGCACAACTTGACTGCTTATATTGTATAAACAGATGTACGATTACAGTTTGGACATGTGGAGTCTTGGCTGCATGCTAGCCAGTATGATCTTTCAGAAAGAGCCCTTCTTTCACGGCCAAGACAACTATGATCAGGTAATTGGCAGACAGTAACTTGGTACTCTCTCTCTATTTGAATAGCATGAGCAGTTATGTTTATGCTGTATGGCCAGAGGTTTTTCTTTCTCTCCACTAACTAACATCTTACAGAATTTTTCATTCCTTGCCACAGTCACCTCTGCCTTTCTAACTGGGGACCTTAAAACAAAAAAGATTAAGGAATGATTTGAAATAAGGGTTTTCAATGAAATTGCTCAATGGGGAATTTAAGACATTACAGTCACTACAACAGTGTCAGAAGTTAAAGTTTACACGAACCCTTAAGTGCATGGGAACTTCACCAAACACTCTTACATATTCAGATCTTTAGAGACCCGGCATGTATATCTATCACAAATGGATCTCAAAATGCCCAGATAGTGTATAATATTCAAAATTTGAAAATATAGACTAAAATATATTTTAATGTTTTATTTAGCAACAAAATTAGGATGAATGTAGAACAGGACTCATTACTTTCATACTGAAATTTCAAGAGACGCAACTGGCTGTCAAACATAATACTGAGCCACACATAATTTACACACTTTCTACACTTGAGATACACTCGTGGGGGCCTGGGTAGCTCAGCGAATACTGATGCTGGCTAACACCCCTGGAGTTCGCTAGTTTGAATCCCAGGGCGTGCTGAGTGACTCCAGCCAGGTCTTCTAAGCATCCAAATTGGCCCAGTTGCTAGGGCGGGTAGAGTCACATGGGGTAACCTCCTCATGGTCACTATAATGTGTGGTTCTCGGTGGGGCGCGTTGTGAGTTGTGCGTGGATGCCGTGGAGAATAGTGTGGGCCTCCACATGCACTACGTCTCCACGGTAATGTGCTCAACAAGCCACGTGATAAGATGTGTGCGGGTTGACGGTCCCAGATGCGGAGGCAACTGAGATTTGTCCTCCGCCACCTGGATTAAGGTGAGTCATTATGCCACCACGAGGATTTAGAGCACATTGGCATTCCAAATTGGGGAGAAAAAAAAAAGATTAACATGTATTGTCTCAGACACTTTTTTGAGTCTAATCAGACTTGCAGTAGTAGACTTGATTTCAGTAGTACACCAAAATGACAAAAGTCAAATCATACTGTTCATGTATTACACTTGCTTTAATTTACTTCCACATTGTTTATTCGTCAAACAGCAATGTCATATCTCCTGTGATGGTACATTTATATACATTAGATATAAAATAATCACAAAAATATAATTTGTGGAAATAAAAAAAAATTAATATTACATACCAAGGCCCTCTAATGACCCTATACACTTTTGGTACTTAAACTTTTACAAGAAATGTATGTGTGTGTGTGTATGTATGTATGTATGTATGTATGTATGTATGTATGTATATATATATATGGCATTTTGTCTGTGTGACACCATTTATAATACAGACTGAGGAATACTTAAGAGGTAACCGGGTCATTAAAGACCCAAGGGATACATTTAAGTGTTAGGGGGCAAAATTTGCCCCCTGGATTTGATTTTCAAGTATCATTTATTAATTTTTTTTACCTTTTAGGAGGGATTATTTTCCCCTCATTCATTTGTCACATACTTCAATTTAATTGATTTATTAAAACAGATTTTCAAGATCGAGAACTTAATAATATGGCATAACTATGACTATAATAGAATATTAAGAACTATATCAGATGCTACAAAAACAAACAGAAAAATTAATTACAAGGACATTTTATGCCATCACATTTTGAATTTTGGGGGCAATTTTTTTTTTAATTTTTTGTGGCTTTTTTGCCCCAAGCCTGAACCTAAAATCCTAAAAAACTAAATTCTGTAATGCTGCTTTTACACAAAGTGTATTGTGAAATGCGCTGTCACAGGTTGTCCTTCCTTGGACCACTTTGGTAGGTACTATCCACTGCATACCCCACAGGAACACCCCACAAGACCTGCCGTTTTGGTGATGCTCTGACACAGTCCTCTAGCCATCACAATTTGGCCATTGTCAAAGTTGCTCAGATTTTTCCTTCTTCCAACACATGAAATTCAAGAACTGATTGTTCACTTGTTGCCTAATATATCATACCCCTTGACAGCTGTCATTATAATGAGATAATAAATGTTATTCACTTCACCTGTCAGTGGTTTTAATGTTGTGGCTGATCAGTGTATATTATACATGCTCAGTATTAGTTTGCTATATTAAAACGAATATTGATTAAAAAAAAATTAGCATTAACATGCTAATGCAACCAGGTAAACATATTGTCAAGGAGACTGTGATACATTTGTGAACAAAGGATTATTATTTAGTAAGAATTACTTCTCTTTCCCTCTGACCAAGTTGGTGAGGATTGCAAAAGTTCTTGGGACAGATGAATTATTTGGATATCTGCGCAAATACCACATTGAACTGGATCCACGATTCAAAGACTTGCTTGGACAGTGAGTACCATCAGGGGGCGCCTTTGAGTCATTTCAGTATTTCACCACAATTCAAAAGTCAGCTTTCAGATGGGTGTCAAAATTTTATACAGATAAATGTATCATTAATAATGTCTGACTGAAGTCAATGGTTAGTATATAGTTTATTTTAACACCACCTGTTACATGACCTATCACTTTAGTCTGTCTTAAATATTTAAGCTTTCCTGCGGTATCCCACAGGCAGACACGAAAACGCTGGGAACAGTTTGTGCAGACAGAGAACCAGCATTTGGTTAGCCCAGAGGCTCTGGACCTTCTCGATAAGCTGCTACGCTACGACCATCAGCAGAGACTGACTGCCACTGAGGCCATGGAGCACCCTTATTTCTGTATGTTAGCTTCCTTTAACAATACCCAACAATATAGAGACAGATTATATAATCCATAATGCCTGAATCATTCACAATTTTGTGTCATGTCTTCAGATCCAGTGGTGAAGGAGCAGTCTCACACTAATACAGATGGCACCATAGTGTCAAGTGGAACTAACACACCTCGATGAGAAAAGGTAAAATGTTGACCGTGTAAAGTAAATAAAAAACTATTTGTGTTAATTGTACCAGAACAAATGACATAATGGGTCATGGAAAAGATATGGAAGTTTATTGGGCATTAAGTCTGGAACGCTTTATAGTGACTAAAACTAAAATGTGCCACTTTTGCCCTTGTGTTTTAGGAACTGGAAAAGGAAGACGTTTGTTACCTCAATTTGTTTATCCCTCGTGTCTGAAACATCTACAAGTGTACAGTGAAAGTTGGATTTGAGCAGCACCTGTTACACCTCAACTCTCAGACACACATACACACATCATCATCATCATCATCACACACTCACGCCGACTTTCTGTGTCTGTCAAGATTGGTCTGCTCCTCTAGTTTGAAGATTTCAAAGCTTTCCCTTCCCAGTTTAAAATGTCTTGAAGGAATTTTTCATTGGCTCCACCCCAAGTACACTGGCCCCACCCTCCTTAAACTAGGCATGGAGAATGAAGACCAGAATGATGCCCTGACCTCTCTCTCCTTATTGGTCTATGTGTCAGTCTGTCCAGTATTCAGACCTTGGTGCAGCCTCCACATACTGTAGTAATAAAGTGGCATGGTGGACCTTTTTTTTTTTTCTTTGCTCTAGGTAGATTGATTACTATATTAATGAAAATAAATGATTTTTATTTAGATCTATAATGCCTCATTGTCTGTCTTGTAATGGGAAATTGGGTTTTAATGAACAGTAAGTGTGCTCATAGTGATGCTTGCTTAGGCAATTGCTATTGCTTATCATTTGTGCTACAGACAGGTATATGATATCATGCGAAACAGAGGCATGCTATACAGAGGGATGACTATTGCTTTTCTAATCAGATGAATGAATATTGTTGAATTTTCAAGTGTATGTCTCCGATAACCATACAAAACTTCTTCAGTTCATTGTTGCATACATAAAAACAGGTTAGCAGTCTATGATGTGTGAAACATGATCGCTTATTCATCCCAGTTGTAGTGCAATATTTTGGCTATGTGATATCCAGCCTTTTGCCAGCCAGATTAATTACTTTGTTGTGTCATGTTCCCACACTCCATTGCTTCATCATATCCTCATAATAAGGCCTACATCATAATGAAGCAGTTCTGTAGGCACTAGTGTTTCTATAGTTTTGAATTTTCAATTAAGTTTTTATTTCAATTTTATTTTCAATTTCAAGAGTGTTTTCTAGTTTTTATTTCTTAATTTAGTTTTTATTAATGATAATAACTAGAGATCCACCGATGTCTTGGCAAAATTTTGACTTTAATTTTTTGTTTAATTAATTTTAATGGGGTGACAGCTCAGTTGCAATTTGTAAGCTTTGCATTTCTAAAATGTTTAGAGGTGGGAACAGCCATTAAATGTTTAAACACTACTTGATTACTCGCCTTTAAAGGGATAGTCACACGAAAATGAAAATTCTCTCATGCCATCCCAGATGTGTATGACTGTCGCTCATCTGCAGGACACAAAGATGTTAAGAAGAATATCTCCACCCTGTATGCCTATAAAATGCAAGTGAATGGTGGACAAAACTTTAAAGCTCCAATAAGCAGTTTAATAGTAATACAATCGACTCCAGTGGTCAATCCAGGTCTTCTGAAGCAATATGATAGGTGTGGGTGATAAGCAGATCAATATTTAAGTCATTTTTAAAATCTAAATCTCCACTTTCACATCTGAAAGTCACATGTGGAGCTTGTTTATTTTCACTTTCACATCTGAAGTGAAATTACAGATTTAGAGGAGAGAAGGAATTAAATGTTTACATTTACATTTATGCATTTAGCAGACGCTTTTACCCAAAGCGGCTTACAGTGCACTTATTACAGGGACAATCCCCCCGGAGCAACCTGGAGTTAAGTGCCTTGCTCAAGGACACAATGGTGGTGGCCGTGGGGATCAAACCAGCAACCTTCTGATTAACAATTATGCCACCACCACTCCACAGTGATCTCTTTCTCGCCCACGCTTTTATAGTTTCTGAAGATATTGATTTAACTACTGAAGTCATATGGATTACTTTTATCCTGCCTTTGTAGCTTTGTAAACTTGGTACATAAAGGAATATGTCGAGTTTGTCTATCTAAGGGACAACCTTCATTCAAAATTCAGTTCTTGTGAGTTAATAATGTGATTTTTGTTTCAGTGTTTTGGATATAACTGAGACTAGTTACTCTGAAACATGACCGAAAATAAAGGTATTATTTCAGTTTCGTTGTATAATTATCAGTTAGGCCTACTTGAAGTGTCTATCTCAGCAGCCATTCCTCTAAAGTCTAAATAATCAGATATCGGCACAAGGTGAGTAAATAATTTGGCAAACTAACAGGCGCAAAATCCCATTCCGCAGCACGTCGCATTTGGCAAGAGGGATCCTGTTTACCAGGGCACATGTTTTATGTCCGCTGTCGGTGTGTGCTATCACAGAAGTGCTTGAGCTTGACTCCACACCCACGTGAGCACAGCAGACTGGCCTTATAGTGTTTCGGGAGGCGGCCCTTTGAGACCGAAGTGCTCAAGTATCCTCGGTTGGCTCATGGGATGACGCGTTTTCTCCACGATCCACATCAGTCCAGTCTAACCCCACTGATCAATGTTCACCATTGTTGTTCTTTTTTTAAACCTCTTCTCTATTTCAATGTTAAACAGTGTCTCATCATTATTCATGTACGGGATTTGTGCTTACTTCTGCCCTCCGTGGCTCGACCTTGACCAACAGCACCTCATGCGTGACACACGTAATCTTGATGATTGGATGTTAAAGGAATAGCACACTTAAAATTACAATAAATATCATAACCATTTATGCACCCTCATGTTTTCTAAACCTGTATGACTTTCTGCCTTTTGTAACATACAAAGATGTTTAGCTGCATTTTGGGAACTAACAGCCTCAGTCCCCATTCAATATCAGTTATTTTTCCCCCATACAATGTTAGAGAATCCACAGAAGTGTTCCACAAAAGAAAGAGAGTGACCAACGCCAACATTCCCAACAAATGTATATGTCAAACACATCTTACAGGACTTCAAATGTATCTGCGTGTTTCTTGAAGATACAACGTTATCTAGTGGTTGGTTAGATCATGATTTCCTGCAGCATTGTTGAAGATGTGTCCCGTTAAATGAAGTGCTACACAGAAAGTAGCTTCATGTTTTTTTTTAAATCAACAGCGTCATGTGTATAATTTAAGTCCATTTCTTTTGCTGGTTTTCATGAGTAATAATGTGTTCTGCATTAAATGGATAAAAATGAATGAAAATGAAAACTCATAATTTACTCACCCTCATGCAATCCAATATGTGGATGACTTACTTTCTTCTACAGGACAGAGAAGAATATCTTATATTTTAGAAGAATATGTACAAAAATCCCATAAATGCCACATAAAAGTAATCCATATGACTCCAGTGGTTAAATCTATATCTTCAGAAGCGATATGACAGGTGTGGGTGAGAAACAGATCATTATTTATGTCTTTTTGTACTTTAAATCTCCACTTTCACTTTCACATTGTTCTTTTGTTTTTGGCAATTCACATTCTTTGTGAATATTGCCATCTATTGGGCAGGGAGGAGAATTTATAGTATAAAAAGGACTTAAATAATGATGTTTCTCACCCACACCTGTCATGTCAATTCTGAAAACATGGATTTAACCACTGAAGTCGTATGGATTACTTCTATGCTGCCTTTCTATACTTTTTGGAGCTTCACAGTTCTGGCCACCATTCACATGCATTGTATGGACTGACAGCGCTGAGATATTCTTCTAAAAATCATTGTTTTTATTCAGCAGAAGAAAGTAAAACACATCTTGGATGGCATAAGGGTGAATAAATTATGAGAGAATTTTCATTTTTAGGTGAACTATCCCTTTTAATGGTAAAAAAAAAGAAAAGAAAAAAAAGCAGAGACTATAAATGACAACTTGGTGAATGTCCCCAATTCATTGTGTTGTGAGGTAAAGATATTTTTCCTTTGCCTGTGGAGGGTTTATCCAAACATACTTTTAGATTAGTGGCCCCATTCTTAGATGACTCACTGATAGCATATCTAGCTTGACTAAATGGAAAGAACAATCAGCTAAGAATAACTGAGAAACACTGTCATTTGATCAGTGTTTCATATCTAAAGACTTCTCCTGAAGGAACACTTTACACTTAAAGTTCCCTATATCCTCACCCTTCAAGGAAGTACCAAATTTGTAAAAGCTGAGTATTGCTATCAGAAGATTACTAAAAAACATTACTGTTGGGTGTTTGTGTTGCCAGACTTTTGATTATCATCATAAAGTCTTGACAACTTAACAGCTTTTTGTGGCCAAAAGCCTTCAGCAAGGCCATGAAGAGATCATCTGACTGACATAAAAAAGTGATTAACCACAGTTTGTTTTGTATTTATATGATGTTTTCAGGGTTGGGAGGGTTACTTCTGTATTCCACTACAAATGTATTCCACTACAGATTACAGAATACATGCTGTAAAATGTAATTTGTAATGTATTCTGTTGGATTACTCAAGGTCAGTAATGTATTCTAAATACTTTGGATTACTTCTTCAGCACTTCAATTGTTTTGACAATAAAAACTCTGCCAGTACAGAAAGACAAAATACACATGTTAAAAATACATTCTCTGAAAAACCTAAATATCTTATGGAGTGTTGTTTCTAAAACAATATAAATCTAACTGATCTTGTTTTAAGGATTTTTAGATATATTTACAGGAAAACAAAACAAAAATTATTATCAAGAATATGATTTTTGCCCTAATATCAAAAGTTTTACTAGAAAAAAGAAATTATGATCCATCATGAATTGTCTTGATACAAAAATATGATCATGTCTGGTAACATGTGCATGTAAAATGGCTAGAAATAGCATTTTAGCTTAGCGTAAAGCTGACAATTTACACAAGGTTTATTTCTATTTGTTCTGCTCCAGACTTACTTCAAACTTACTTCTCTGTCAGCTTGTATGAATGTAACACATCATAAGAAAGTGTTTCACCGCTGTTCAAATGCACTTTAGATCGCATCATTTATATGTATAAAAAATAAATGTTTTAACATCTGAAAGGACTAAATATTAAATGAAACAAATTATAATAAAATGCAAAGCAATCTCTTCAGTAATCAAAATACTTTTTGAATGTAACTTTATTCTAATTACCAATAATTATATTGTAACTGTAGTGGAATACAGTTACTTATATTTTGTATTTAAAATATGTAATCCTGTTACATGTATTCTGTTACTCCCCAACCCTGGATGTTTTGGGTAAATATCAAATCGACTATAATAGACTGGAGTCTAAAAAATAATGGTGCAGCTGTCCCTGTACACAAACAGCTTTAATAAAAATTGTTAATGAAAAGAAATGTGTGAAGACTTTATGATCAGAAGTTTTAAAATGCTTAAAATGACACAAACAACTCCAAAACAGTACAACAAACTTGTAGTTGTCCCATGATAACATTTACAAACAGTAGTTGACTTGAAAGAGAAAACGTTTTGGTTTTGTATGTAACCTTGTTTCACTGAGATGAAGGGAACGTCCATGGTCACCACTCTCTGCCTGTAAATATGCCCCAGCATGACACCTTGCTGGTAGAAGGAAGAAGCTGTCCAAGGTGCTAAAGCAGCAAGACAGCAGCGAGATAAAATTATGCGTATGCGCCCTTGGCGCCAGGCATGTCATGGAACACGGTGCTTGAGCAAGTACTGAAGAGAAATATATAAAAAAATATATATGTAAATATAACAACAGCTGGACGGAAGAATTTAATTTCATATCTCGAAGAAATATCGCCAATGACCACACCTTTTTCAAAGTGTGTCGCTCTGACTTTAAGATCGGACATGGTGGGAAAAATGACGTTACTCACCATATTAAATCACAATGGCACAATTTGTATGTTCAAGGTATAACATCGGTATAACCCTCCCCGCATCGGAGCTAATAAAATTAGCTCATAAGCCATTGGGGATTTTGTAACTGAAAATTTGTAGAGTATGAATTTTCTTAAAATCTTATCTTACTTTGTACAAGTAGGCCTAATCTACAGAGCTGACACTGCTGATGGTTGTTTGTACTCATTCAAAGCAACCCCATACAACTTTTTCATTTTATTACTGAAAGTTTACTCAAAGCCAGATAAAAAAGGAAGCAATGGTTTGACAATATACACACACAAGCTGTGTTGCAGTTTTAGTTTCTGCATGGTAATGTACACCTGTAGCTAAGTTTATACCACGCCTCTTAAAGAGAAGGAACCTTGGGCCACCAGTCCCATATAGAAACAAACAAACATATGAATAAATAAACAAACAAATAGCTGTGTCAAATTTCCACCCTGATGAAGACTTTCCACTGGTTTAATTACAGATAGAAGTACTCAAAACTGTTTGACCCTACTGAAATTTCATAGATTTCACAATTACAATCCAAACCAGTAATATGAAGAACAAACAAGAGAACATATATATCTAAAAAAAAAAATCATTTATTGACATTATAAATGGTAAGATAACTTTTATAAAGTGCCAGCACTCAAGACATGTAAGGATCTGCTTAACTTAATCCTGTCACGAGAATTAAAACAGATTGGTTGCATGTTATGTTGCAACAAAAAGTCCTCCCAACAAAAGAATCCAACAGGTACGTAAGTAGAACGTCTCAATACCTCACTTTAAGTCTTCTCTGGAGAGTGAGGTGTGGGTCCATTCTCCATTCTGAAAACTCCCACAAGGCTGAAGTTGTTGGGAGGTTTTGGGAGGCTGGGTACTTAACTCACTTTTTTAACATTTTTGCTACGTCTGCGTCGAAAGCAGGCAGGCAAGCAACGCTTCTCTGACTTGATCGTGGGTGAGCTGGGAGTAACCATCGGAGAGCTCTGGTTTCTACAAACAAGAAACATAGAAGGCAAAGTCAAACTAGTGTTGTGAACACATTACATTTTTGGATACTTTCAACTATGCAGACAAATTCTTTCTGTTAATTGCCGTTGATTATGAATAGATTCTGCAGAGATACCTCATCAAAAGACAAGAGTGGGGTTGAAAAAAACACACCAAACTACTGAAATATTAAAACATTGCAATATAAATATCTTTTCCCTCCCTAATTTAGCCATACGTTCACTAGAACATAAATTCAAAGTGTTCATTCATCAGTCTCAAATATGAGAAAAGGCCTTCCATTTTTCCTTCCCTATTACTACACTCAAGAATCTACAGTATAATCCTTCTTTTCTTTGTATTTCCTTCTTTTATGCTAGTGTCTGAAATGTAATTCAAAGCTATCTTATAGCTACATATCTCTCTTAAAATTCTTGACAATCACCTTTAATTTACTTTTAAAACCACCTTTAATTAGGTGTTACAGCACTGACAAAAGTGCATGTCTGCCAATGGTAAATTAATTTATTTTTAGAATCCTAAATGAACCATGTAAGCATATAATTGAACGATAAAGAAGAGAATGTAATTAATATATTGATGAGTATAATTTCTGAATCAATTTCTGATACAAAAGCCCCATTTGTCCCTCTTTTATATATATAAAAAAAGAAAAAATGGCAGTTACAGTAAGATAATTACAATGGAAATGAATGGGGCCAGTTCATTAACATTAAAATTCACACTGTTTCAAAAGCAAAGCCACAAGATGTAAGTGAATGTTGCCAGTCCAATAACATTCAAATTCACACTGTTTCAAAAGCAAAGCCACAAGACATAAACATGTTAACATAATTTTAGTGTGATAAAATCACTTACTAAGCTTAACAGTGTAAAGTTATGTCCAACATTACAACTTTGTTGCTATGATGATGAAATGCCAATAAAACCTATAAGTGATTTTATCACACTAATCATGTAGATCAGAGATTTTATCACACTAAAATCATGTTAATAATAACTAATAATTTTTAAACAATGTGTATTTTAATGATAATGGATTGGCCCCATTCACTTCCATTGTAAGCGCCTTACTATAACCACAATTTATAAATAAACGAGGGACAATTTTTGTGAATTTTGTTTGTGCCTTTTGAGGACGGGAAAGTTTTGTGGGAGTCTTTGGGTATATAAAAGTCTCACCTGGCAGCTGCGGCTGCGGCTGCAACTGCAACTGCTGCTTCTTTATTGCGCAGCTGACGCATTATACGCAGCATGTGGCAAATCTGACGCAGCGTCATCTTCGGAGTGTGGCAGGCCAGACTTGGGCGAGGGGCCCCTCTGGGCCCTCTATAAATGAAAAGGGACATGTAATCGGCACCATACCCCCTCCCAAAGAGCTGAACGCTACTGCTTCCATAGCAGGAGGCACACTGAAAGAAAACAGAGACAAAGAGATAGAAAATGTGTTGTCCAAATGTTATCATAGGACGACTACAAGACAATTCCCAAGTGTTGGAGACCTTTTATGTTAATTAAAATCTGTCTCCAAGCTACTAGTTTCCAACTCCTTTGAACCAAGAAGACGATTAATTAACTACATCCTGAGAAACCAAAGCCTTCAGACACACACATAGACCCTATACAACAAGCATGAAGACACAGATTCTTTTACTTGACACCTGATCAGCCCCCAAGCACAGGCATGATACATCCACACTAATAGCACTAATAGAACTTGACCCAGTCTATAACAAAGAGAGCTCAAACTAATTGAACTGAGAATAAGATTAATTATGTTAAGTGATCCAAGTCAATTCTTTGATGTCATTAATAGTGTCAACACTACAGGCTCTATTGTATTCTGTAACTGTCCATGTTCAAATTGTTACTATGCGAAAATCTCTCAACCTCTGCCAACCCCCAAGTCTTTTACAGAATGTGCATCTAATGTCAAAATATGCATCCCTAAAACAATCTGCAAATAAATGGTGGCGTGCAGAGTGAATATCATGTTTGCTTTAATATAAGATTGCTTCTCCTGAACTATCAATTATTAAACTCCAACCTTGAGTAAAGTAATCTCCGATTCTCTGAAAAGAGGAACTAGCTCATCTAAAACATGCAAAAATCAGCACAGCATCCAAATTCTCAAAATACTCACCGGCACAACGGTGGCCATGGTAACCAACTCTAATTTTTGTCCCAAGGATGCTTCACAAATGTGTGCAAATGTTGCCCACCTTCACTGAACATGCAACTCTTATACCTGTTTTCTTCCCAGGTGGCTCATGATGGGACCAATCACAGGAGACCAAACGGCCCAGCCATGCCCTCAATAGGTGATATCACTCCATCTTCTCAGCCACTGCCCTAAACTGGACCCAACAATGGGTAGAGGGTGTCTCGCATTACAGCCTCTCAGTAGCAGTAACATTCAGTTAATTATCATGCCACCTTTTGTCTCTGGTGGATAAATTTATAATCTCGTAGGAGGGGACAAAGGATTATTCTAAGAACAATGAGTGCCATGAAATTGCTGACATGCTCCTGGGAGAGAAGCTTTGTGTAGCCTACAAACAGTGCTTTACCGACAGTGAGTCTGCCATAATAATGAAGGTGGTTGTGGGTTACATGTTTGGGTTACAAATTTGAATTTAGAGAAATATAATGGATCAATGGCGGTCATAACGGGGAAACACAAACAAATAATAATGATGATAATAATACATTCTATTTGTATCGAACCTTTCATACATACAATGCAGCTCATGTTAATCCACAGGTCAGAGTATAAAAACATAAAAAACAATAACAAGAATGACAGTAAAAGTGATAAATGAATTAAAAAGAAGAGGAAATTAGAAATTCAAATGTTTAAAAGTACATTGATCAAACGCTAAGGTAGGTCTTCAGATGCTTTTGTAAATGTGAATGCTTTGCTCTTATCTAATTTCAACTGGGAAGATTTCATATTTTGAGGCAAAATGGACAAAAACAGTCTCATCTGCCTTCATATGGTTAACATTACTGCATGGAAAATGATCAGCATTAGAACACCTTAAAGTAAATAAAAAAAAACATGTAAGTTTTTGAAGGTTCAATTAAGTAATTATAAGCTATATCCTTGTGTGAACCTGCGTACATGTGTGGACGTTGTATTTTGGTTTTTGCTATACGCAATGCGTGATTTTAATTCATTTAAACCAACTGATTTCAGTTCAGGAGACTCTGTACTGTCAGTAAAGTGTTAAACTTTCAACACAAAATGCCATTTTTAAATTTTGAGCAAATTATTGCAAAACGCAATGCTGCTAAACACAATGTACACTAATTTGTACTTACTGTAAGTGCATTTTCCCTTAGAAATCCTATATTTAATGTGTTTATCCAAAAGCTCAACAATATTGCTTTCAGAAACTTTAAATGGAGTTAGGATGAAAACAAGATGCATTTATAATTGTTCTGAGACCAGTGCACAGACAAAACACTGGAGGTTATGCCATTCACTAGATATGGAGCATCCAATATTTCTCTATGCAGCCAAGTGCATTCAGTCCAAACTTACCAAAAAGTTCAGTTTCAGGCTGCAGATGGTGTTTGGACATGTTCGACACATGTTTGGACACTGCATGTTTGGCAGACATGGGACAATAAGTACAAAGTTTCAGAAATTATAATTTATAGTTTTATTTTAATGGTTGGCAGTGATTGGATGCTGCTGGCCTTTACTTTGAATCAGAATGAATTATGTTAATATCTGATGAAATGTCTGTAATGTCTCAAAAATATGAATAACCAACATTATAAAAAAATGTATACAAAAAATCTGACTTTCTCTAAAAATTTTGGTATTATTTAAAATTTCATAACTTAGTCCCGCTGTCCACATATGTTGCCATACATTTTTAGGAAAACTATTTTCTATTTATTTATGTATTTATTAGGTGCTACTAGTTACAAATCAAAAAGGAAATGGAAAATAGACACAGCAGTCATGCTCTGGTTTCAGGAGGTTAAAAAAACTAAAAGGACTTTAAAATGAATCCCATATTTAACAGGCAAATGAGCTAAAGCAGGTACAATATGGTCTCCCTTGTAAGCTCTAGTTTTGTACATTTTGTACCAGTTGTAGTTTATATTTACAAATCTTTGGCAAGCCAGTTTAATGTCCATTACAGTGGCCAATTAAAATGACACCAACATAGACAGGCCATATCTGTGATGGCATACACTTGCATGCGCACGCACGCACACACACACACACACACACACACACACACACACACACACACACACACACACACACATTAAATACTTTGAAAACCACAGATCAATTTTGCTGCCTTGTTTTGGTGTCAGTTGTCACATTGAAACCCAACATTGTCTATCTCAACCTCAAAGACAGGCCTTTCCAGCCATGCAAGATACAGCAGGTCACAACAAAACTTGCAAGGCACCATTTCCAAGAAAAGGGAGTTTGATCTGCGACCTTCAAAATATGTGTGACTCAAAAGTATTGTTCTGTATAACAGTAATAATCAATATAATACCTCTAACCCTAACCTAATCTACATTAATTAGTTAGATTAAGCTTATTAACTTTTTTTAGGGGTGCTATTTTGGTACATTATGTGATTGAACAATATGGACCAGAGGGATCTGTGAACTCTACTTTCTTTAGCTCCTCTGAAGCTGTAAATTTGTATACTCAGTATCATAAAATATGGGACAGCAATAAATCTCTTAGTAACCAGCAGAGCAAACTTTGTCACCCACTAAATGCCTTTCCTGATTAGTTGCTCCTCCCATTGTTCTTTCACCTTTCACCACAGTCTTCATATACTATGACCACTAATATCTCCCTTAATATACTTGGTGTATATATATATATATATATATATATATATATATATATATATATATATATATATAAAAAACACTGTTAATACTTTTTTTTTTGTAACAGTATTTTAAAAAATACTTGTATTATTAGAAGAACTTATGATCCAACATTACAGTTATATTTTTATTTCTAATGAAGAGCATTGGAAAAATTTAAGAGATGTTTATAAAATGTTTTACATAATTAAATATGTGTTTAATGTTACTGAAACTGTATTAAGTTTGTTAAACCTGTTTTTCTACTTTACAATACTGCCAACCTGAGATGAAACTGACATTTTATAATTAGCCACTTTGAAAAGTGTTTTCTGCTTATATAAATTGGTGTTAATATTTTTTTTAACACAGACTTATACTTAGTATCACACGCATGTTTAGATACATTTTTTGATAAATTGGTGTGATTTAATTGCTGGGATTCATTTGACAAAATTAACGGTTGGAATATTTATATTAGATTTAATGGTTCGTTCTAATGTGTGATTGTTTATTTTGTTTTAGGTTTTAGGCAGAACACCTTCTGACTTTCATGCTCCTCTTTCAGTGGCATTGTGACGTCACAAAAATGCACACATCAGTTGAACAAACACAGAAAGAAAATCGGTGACAATCTGGTCATGCTCAAAACTGGTCAATACTCTTTTCTTAAAAATAATCATTTTTGTTGTTGCTTTAAGTGACGTCTCTGAAACCTAAATGGCTGGTATTTAACTTTACAAAAAGAAATCAAATTCCATCATTTCCTCATTCAATGGCAATTCACCCCTCCGTTAGTTTAATCAGAGGGAACTGCACTTTTCTTCGTACCCTTTTTCTGATCAATGCGGGGCGCTCTTGTCACAAAAAGAGTTGTATAAACGTCTGCGTCTGTAGTAATGAAGTGACTCAAAACCCAAATACATTACGCCAAAAATTAATGAACTACCCAATGATCAAGTCACGCCTCACAGTGCCATAAAACGACATTAACAGCCCATCCGAGACGGGCCCTATGTGCAAACACAACTAGAGGCTTATGTCACCTTCAACGCCCACAAGGACGAAGTACACAAAGCAAGTATCGATAGTTTACGTCAGAAGTCATCATTCAGCATAAATGTACTTTTGAAAAAAAAAAAAAAAATAAGAAAAATAATTAAAAAAAAACATCAAATTACTTTTGTTTTCGTAATGTAAACATGAAAAATCATGAAACAAATACAGTTTATATGCAACGTTTGGTCACTCTTGCAACAAGCGTAACAGGTGCTCAGAGCGGTAGTGAATGCGTCATGAATTATTCATGAGATGCTAATGAGCTATGATCTCCGCTCTGACTCTAAGTCAAAAGTCAGTAGTATTTGTAGTCCACAATCACAAGACCTAGTCAGTGGGGGTCCCACCTACGTGCCTACTTTCTCTTCCGTTCTCTATCCTCTTCTGGACACCCCCTAAATGAAAAATATAATGTCGCCTTCGGTGTCCCCTCGCTTTTTTTCGGAAAAGGAGGTAGCCAAGCATTGCACCAAGGATTCGTGCTGGGTGTTGTTAGGGACGCGGGTGTACGATGTGACGGGGTTCCTTCGGATGCACCCGGGCGGAGAGGCGCTTATTCTCCGCCGCTCAGGCAAGGACATCAGCCGCGAGATTGAAGGACCCCCGCATCGGCACTCGGAGAACGCCCGGAGGTGGATGGAGCAGTACTACATCGGTGAAATCGACAGAGACAGCACAGATGAAGACACGGAGGTACGTCCTGAAATAGCCGCAGAAAGTCACTCAAATTGTCACTCTGCACTATTTTGAGGAAGTTAACTTTATGTGACACGGTACGTCACAAGATCTCATCCCTTTCTTCTTCTTCCATGAACTGTATTTCTCTGTACAAACAGCCAGTTTTGAATTTTGAATTTAACGTATCTTTTAATTATTATTCAATCGAAGCGCGACTATAATAGAATCGAACAAGGCGAGTTCCAACGCTGAAGTTTCTCGAAACCGCAAGAACGCCCCAATTATAGCCTACCCAAAATAGTTTTATTTAGAAAGGCAGATTACAAGGTTTTGAGACTATTGTTTTTTTGTGTGCAAACCTTTCGATAATGAATCGTCTAGATAACCATACAAGAGCTGATATTTGGACATCATGTCAGCAGTTGTGTGTTCTACTGAGGTATCTTATTAGATAAACAAGCCTTCTGTCCCTGTTTGCTTCTCATCTGTCACTCCCTTAAGAACAGATGGGGGAAGGAGCAGGTATCTCTCCTTCCAGTTCCAGCGTTTTATTAGCTACTTGTTATTCACATTTTATTATTATATTTTTTATACAGATCTTGCCAGATATACAAAGCTGCCACTTTGCCTGTAATAAACTTTCATATAAGGCATATACTGACTTCAAGCTCAGAAGGCAAAGGGTAGATGGGCCCTATTCCAGAATGCAAGAAGTGTAATGATTGTGTATTTGTGTGAAATAATTTTAAAGCGAGTGTAAAACCATTCTGTCTTGTATGAGCAGTGATAATCCTTAATGTCCCGTAAAATATGGGATCGGTCCGTATTTAAAGATAAAATGATGAATGATTAATACGGGAAGCGATTTGTCACGTATATAAGCTGGTCAGATAGTGTCACGATGAAATCTTTCCAGATCGCCAATTTAACATTGATATAAATTGAAAAATTTGCCTACGGTGGGTAAGGGGCCGTCTGAAAAATCCACACATTGTGCTAAAACGTGCTAATACTGTGGAGGGTGTGGTAAGGGATCGTCTGAAAAGTCCACAAATGGTGGTAAAACTGTGGAGTTTTTTTCTATATAAATGTTCAATAAGATCAAACAATCTTAAAGACAAGTACAGGTGAAGGGGAAAATAAATAAATAAATAAATAAACATATCAAAATGATAAAAAAAATTAAAATAATAATATGTATAAACCGTGGCCCTGCGATGAACTGGCGACCTGTCCAGGGTGTACCCCGCCTTTCGCCCAATGTTAGCTGGGATAGGCTCCAGCCCCCCGCGACCCTGTACACAGGATAAGCGGTTGACGATGGATGGATGGATGGATATGTATAAACCATTATAAATGTATACATAAATAAGATAAAGATGACAAATAATCGAAAAAAATCTAAATAAATATAATTTTAACATATAAATTTTATATATGTGTATGTGTGTGTGTGTGCGTGTGTGTGTGTCATGGTCAGGAAAGTTCTCATTTTAGAATATAAGAAAGGGTATAACATTTTTATTTATTACGCATATTAAGTAATTTTGCCTCGTTAACGCATTTATTGCTAAAACTGTGGAGCATGTGGTTAGCCCCCCCATATTAAGTGTCCCTTATTTTAAAACAAAAGTGGCAACCCTTGTTCCCCACCACTTCAAGTTTCATAATGTAATGTCGGCATTTGAGACCTAACGTATCATGTCAGTTAATTGGCACTTTATACTTTTTATGCATTTCCAAATGAGATCTAGATTCACTCTTTCCCTGTTGGCATCGTAAGATATTTCAACCATGCATTTACTGAAAATAAAGGAATAAATCTCTTTTTTTCCATGGAACACACAAGGAATGACAGCCTAGTCACCATTCTGGAAAAAAAGATGCAATGTAAGTGAATGGTGACTGAAACTAACATGCTGCTTAACATCTCCTTTTGTGTTCCATGGTAGATAGAAAGACATACAAGTTTGAAACAGCATGAGGGTGAGTAAATGATGACATAAGTTTCATTTTTAGGTGAACTGTCCCTTTAAGAGTTGCAATGTACACAGGAGCTGCTGCCTTTACACTATCAAAACATAATTTACTTGAGGAAAAGAAAGAAGATTTGTGATTGGCCAGAAAATGTCTCCCTTGAATTTATACATTTAAATATTTAGCATGCATTTGTTTATAGTTTTTAGTGGACCTGATTCCAAGTATCTAATGTTTCTAAAGATTAAATGTAATAGCTTCAATTCATTTGTCGTTTTTCCATTAACAAATGCATTGATCTATCATTGTAAACAATTCATTAGTTGCATACATTCGTTTCAGATCCTTTGCACCAAGTTTACTCGGCTGATTATAGTACAGTGTTAGTAACACTGACATCTCTGAACCACAAGGCTTTAAAGAAAAGATAAAGAACAAAGAAGTCATTAATCACTGCCTAATGTTTGCCCCCAGTGCTTGAAGTGGGTGGGTTCTCACCAGTACGGAGTACGTGCACTTCTCTAATTTAGTCACCACCACTTCTCAGAGTCTCCAGGTACAATGTAATTTATTTAGTGTAATACAGATGATTTGATGCATACTGCCAATTTATCTGTCCATTTTTATTTGATAAAATTGTCTCACAATCTAAACATCTGAGCGCTCTCTGCACAAAACTCAGAGGTGAGTTTAAAAAGCACTCAGTGGCACGAAGCATCAGCATTCATCAAAAGCGATCTGTCGTGGTCCAGTTCCGGACCGGAGCATGTATGTTAAAGCTTGTCTGGGCATAGTTCAGTTATACTGCTCTTTAAAACATGAACTAGCACATTTTAGGTGAGCAATTTTTATCATGTCTTATTCAATCAAAACATATTTATGCAAATTGATTAGCTACAAAACTACAGGCTTAAAAAATACTTTTACTTACTTTTTACTAAGTTACAGAAGTGATGTCAGCTCATATGCACAACCTTTTTCAACAAATGATAAATTGATGATGAAAACTGCACATAAACTTTTGCTTTTATTCTCTAGTTTTCAAGTGTTAAATGGGTGTGTCTCATCTGTTCATCATCAGTCGTGTTCGTTAAAAGTTAAAACGTGAAGTGTCATTAAACCAGCATACATACATATATCCTGATTTTGTTTGGTTCTATGATTAGAAGTGCATCAGAGTTCTCAATCTCGAACATCATCAAATCAGTTTGTTATCACTTACCAATGATTATCTGCAGAAATATCTGTCTCCTATACAAATTCACCATATGTGCAGGACAAGAAAGTATAATAATGGTCGCCCGATGCGATATCCAGAGAGTAGTGTGGCCGAAAGGCCAATACAATGCCAATATATCACACAATTTAATATAGTAAATAACAAACATAGAGTTGCTAAACAAAAAACATATACTTATATTTTGCACTATATTTACTTAATTTCACACTGTAACATGGTAAGGGATGGAGGACGCGGAGGTGGGAACCAGCTCAACATAAAGTTTAATGATAAAACGCAACATATACAAACACAGGTACACATGCAACGTGGCCGTGTGCGTATCTCTCTCTCTCTCTCAAACTGACACCTCCGGCTCGTCTTTATCCCTCTCCTGGCTGATTAGCCCAATCCAGGGCCGGATGTGTGTCCTCATGGCCCAGCCCTCCTCCTCGTCACACACACAAAACAAAAAAATGGTAGATAGCAGTTTCTTCAGATATCTGTTTAGTCATCAATTTTTTTTATTTGCAAATTAAAAAAATTGTTAATATATTAGGAAGAAGTAAATAACAGTACACACAGTATTCCAGCAACCATGGATGGAATGTCCACGTTAGCAATCGCATTTTCTAAAAAATTACTGAATCAAACCAATTGTACATACAGTGCAAAGTGAATAAGACATTTACTTCTAGCACACGTGATCGGCTTTTACCTTGGGCTGCATCCGTAAATGTATGGAGCTTACTTTCGGCCTAATCAGTTAATGGCTTAACTGACAGTTGTTTAGAATGAAAGGAACTCTTAAGTAAACTGGTATCCGATCAGTTTGAAAAGCACCTTATTTTAATCGTACTTCCGTATACAGCCTCCAGAGGCAGAATTTTCCTAGTTTCGGACGCAGCCTTTAAGTTGCACTCACGCTCATATGGATCCAGCGTGAGCCTTAATCTCCGGACAGTTAAACGGACTGGATTGCCTGCTTGGATTGTCAAGGACTGATCGTCACAAATTGTGAATCAGAGGAACATTTGATCCTGATCCTGATGTTTTTGATTCTGGTTGATAGAATATGTGCTTCAGAGGAAGATATAAGATGAGCACTCGACAGGAAGAAAATGCTAAATGTTCATGAATGATATCTGTTACAAGCTATCTACATATTTGCCAATGGTATATAATAAAAGTTTTATTGATATTTGCCTTTTATAATAAGAAAAATGACAGGGAACTGTTGAGGAGAGACTGTTAGAATACGTGCTTTAAAGGTAAATAAACGAGTGCTCCACATGATGCACATGATGGATCTGCTGAAGTAGTGTGTGGTTTGTTTATTACATCTATTTAAACAAGATCTGTGCATATTGCAGACAGTATATGATATTCATTTTTTTATAATTAGACAAGACAGTTACAGTTAAAGTTAGAAGTTTACCTACACCTTAACCAAATACATTGAAACTCAGAACATTTAATTGTAGAAAACTTTCCCTGTCTTAGGTCAGTTAGGATCACTACTTTATTTCAAGAATGTTAAATGTCAGAATAATAGTAGAGAGAATGATTTATTTCAACATTTCTTTCTTTCATCATATTCCCAGTGGGTCAGATGTTTATATATTGTGGAACTTACAGACATTTTGGATAGCCTTCCACAAACTTCTCAAAATAAGTTGCAGGAATTTTGTCCCATTCCTCTAGACAGAACTGATGTAACTGAGTCAGGTTTGTAGGCCTCCTCGCATGCATTAGCTTTTTCAGTTCTGCCCTCAAATTTTCTATCAGATTGAGGTCAGGGCTTTGTGATGGCCACTCCAATACCTTGACTTTGTTGTCCTTAAGCCATTTTGCCACAACTTTGGAGGTATGCTTGGGATCAATGTCCATTTGGAAGGCCCATTTGTGACCAAGCTTTAACTTTATGGCTGATATCTTGAGATGTTGCTTCAGTGTATCCACATAAATTTGCTTCCTCATGATGATCTATTTTGTGAAGTGTACTAGTCCCTCCTGCAGCAAAGCACCCCCACACCATGATACTGCCACCCCCATGCTTCATGGCTGTGATGGTGTTCTTCGACTTGCAGTGATCACCCATTTTACTCCAAATATAACAATGGACATTATTGCCAAAAAGTTCAGACCAGTGGAAATTTCTCCAAAAAGTAAGATCTTTGTCCCCATGTGCACTTGCAAACTGTATTCTGGCTTTTTATGGCAGTTTTGGAGCATTGACCTCCTTGCTGAGCAGCCTTTCACGTCATGACGTTATAGGACTCGTTTTACTGTGGATATAGATACTCGTCTACCTGTTTTCTCCAGCGTCTTGACAAGGTCCTTTGCTGTCATTCTGGGAGTAATTTGCACTTTTTGCACCAAACTATGTTCATCTCTAGGAGCCAGTATGCATCTCCTTCCTGAGCAGTATGATGGCTGTGTGGTTCCATGGTGTTTATACTATTGTTTGTACAGATGAACGTGGTACCTTCGGGCATTTGGAAATTGCTCCCAAGGATGAACCAGACTTGTGGAGGTCCACAATGCTTTTCTGAGGTCTTGGCTGATTTCTTTTGATTTTCCCCATGATGTCAAGTAAAGAGACAGATTTTGAAGGTAGGCCTTAAAATACATCCAAAGGTACACCTCCAATTCAGTACACCTCCCATTATAAGCTGTCCGTCAGAAAGCTGGTAATCCACTGACAGGTAGAGGTGTGAACAGGGAGTTGGTTTAATTTAGTCCAGAGAATGGCTGGGATGATTGTGTTGAAAGCCGAAATCCTTGCGTATGTCCCCGGTCTGTCCAGATGTTGCAGGACGTGATGCAATCCCATGTTGACTGCTTCATCCACAGACCTGTTTGCTCAATAAGCAAATTGAAGGGGATCCAGAAAGGGTCCAGTGATGTCCTTCAGGTGGGCCAACACCAGTCTCTCAAATGACTTCATGACCACAGATGTCAGGGCGACAGGTCTGTAGTCATTAAGTCCTGCGATTTTAGGTTTCTTAGGGACAGGGATAATAACTGAGCGTTTGAAGCAGCATGGGACTTCACACTGCTCCAGTGATCTATTGAATATCTGAGTGAAGATGGGGGCCAGTTGGTTAGCACAGGAACGAAGGCACGCAGGTGAGATGCCATCTGGGCCTGGAGCCTTCCTTGACCTTTGCTTCCGAAAGACACGGCACACATCGTCTTCACAGATCTTGAGTGCAGATTGTGTAGCAGGAGGGGGGTTGCAGGAGGTGTTAATGTTTGTGTGAAATGAAGGTCCGAGTGCGTGTGGGGTGTGAAATTGGGCCTTTCGAATCTGCAATAGAACACATTCAGGTCGTCAGCCAGTCGTTGGTCCACCACAAGTTTGGGGGTAGGAGTCCTGTAGTTAGTAAGTTGTTTCAGGCCACTCCACACTGATGCAGGGTCGTTAGCTGAAAACTTGTTTTTCAGCTTCTCAGAGTAGCTTCTTTTAGCCACTCTGATTTCCTTATTCAGTGTGTTTCTGGCCTGATTATACAAGACTCTATCCCCACCCCTGTAAGCATCCTCTTTGGCCTGACGAATCTGTCTGAGTTTTCCTGTGAACCATGGTTTATCATTGTTGAATGATAAAAATGTCCTAGTAGGGATGCACATACCCTCATAGAAATTGATGTATGATGTAACAGTATCTGTAAGCTCGTCCAGGTCTGTAGCTGCAGCTTCAAAAACACTCCAATCAGTGCAGTCAAAGCAGGCTTGTAGTTCCCACTCTGCTTTATTAGTCCATCTCCTTACAAGTCAAGTCAAGTCAAGTGGTTTTTATTGTCCTTACATTATTACATATATATGGTTATTACAGTCCTTACAACTGGCTTTGTTGATTTTAATTTCTGCCTGTAGGTCGGAAGAAGATGAACCAGACAGTGATCAGAGAGTCCCAAAGCTACACGTGGGACAGAGCGATATGCATCCTTTAATGTTGTATAGCAGTGATCCAATATATTCCTGTCTCTGGTGGGGCATGTAATGTGCTGTCTGTATTTGGGCAGTTCACGTGTGAGATTTGCTTTGTTAAAGTCCCCAAGAATAATAATAACTGAGTCCGGGTATTGCTGTTCTGTGTCTGTGATTTGATCAGCCAGCTGTTGCAGCGCTATGTTCGCAGACGTGTTTGGAGGAATGTAAACACTCACCAGAATAAACGAAGAAAACTCCCGCGGTGAGTAGAACGGCTTACAGTTAATAAAGAGCGCTTCCAGGTTAGGACAGCACATCCTCTTTAACGTTGTTACATCTATACACCAACTTTCGTTGATGTAAAAGCATGTTCCACCGCCTCTCGTTTTCCCCGTTAACTCCGCAATGCGATTCGCTCTGAACAGCTGAAAGCCCGGCAGATATAATGCGCTGTCTGGAATGGCTTCACTCAGCCAGGTTTCAGTGAAGCACAGTGCAGCAGAGTTTGAAAAGTCCTTATTAGTGAAACAATCTGTCTGTAAACAATTGTTGGACAAATTACTTGTGTCATGCACAAAGTAGATGTCCTAAACAACTTGCCAAAACTATAGTTTGCTTATATTAAATCTGTGTGTGGTTAAAAAATTAGTTTTAATGACTTCAACCTAAGTGTATGTAAACTTCTGACTCCAACTGTAAAAGTTATAGGGAACTGTTAGATAGAGGGAGAATTAAACAGGCAAGCACTTTAACATGAAGAGCTCAAACATGTCTCTGATAAGAGGACCATTTAAATGACAATGTGTTGTACACCGGTCTATTATTGTCGTAGCATGGTAGCACGTAATAACAAAATTAACATTGACTGTTCGTTTACATGCTTCACATGCAAGCAGGCAATTTTCAGCACCCTCAAGAAACAAATTGGCCAAAGGGAAATATTTATCGGCCAATGCGATAATGAAAAAATTCAGAATATTGGCCGATTTATCAATCTCTGCGATATATCGGTCGACCATTAGAGGATAATAAAGAAAAAGGAAGAACAGGCATTGCTTTTTTCATTATTTTATCTGAAAAGTTATAATTCTGCTAAATTCAAGCTAATTTCTTGTCAATTAAGCATTTAGATGATATCTGAGTCACCCCACCTGAAAGTTATTTCTTAGCAGCTATGATTGCAATGTAAACATCAGTGTCTGATCCCTTTAATAGTGAGGACTTGGCACCCACCACTGAACACTAGGGCTTAGCTTGATGAGACATCTCTATATTTGCACACTGTTAATCTTTACAGAGTTTCGCAAGCATGTTTTAACACTGTAACACTGTTGAAATCTCAGGTGATTAAAAAGTGCTGTAGTACAGAGTATCTTGTATTAATTTGTTGTAGTGATTTGAAAGTTATTAAAGACCTTATTCACAACAGTGCCATCTTTGAGTGATAAACTTACTTGACTTCAATGGCATCCACTGTATAAAGCTCCTAGATAACATCTAATTTTGTCCTTCTTCTTGTAAAGATGTTTTTTCAATGTTTTGTCTGCGGAATGATCAAAAAAACACTTTGAACAACTGTACAACCCATTGAGGTGACTATAAGTCTTTCCTATCAAAAATCAAAGATGGCGTGGCTTTGAATAAGTTATTGTGAATGGAAGTTCAAATTTGGGAGTCTTGTGAATGGAAGCTCACACCAAATTAATAATTTGAATTCTGAAATTCCTCTTATAAAATTTGATAATTATACAATAATGTTTTAGTATTTTTCAGATGTCTTTGTTTTAGACCACAACCTGGCTTTATGACAAGTTGTAATAATTTAGATGTGGTGGCAAAATTGTATGAATTGGCTCATTAATTGTATGAGATGGCTCAAATGTTATTAAGATTTTTCCTACATTCAAATCAAATCAAATCAATCAAATCACTTTATTGTCACACTACTGTATACACGAGTGCAACAGTAGGTGAAATTCTTGTGTGCAGTTCCGAGTAACATAGCAGTCATGACAGTGACGAGACATAAACCACTTTACAATAAACAACATATTTACACAAAACAATTTACATAACAAATGTACACATACTTACACAACAATTTACATAACAAATGTACACAATACACACAATGTAGAATACACATACACTAGATACGGGTATAAATATATATAAACACTAATTGAATTGGGAGAATATATTGACAGAGTGATGATTAATAAAGTACAGTGCTGATTGTTGATCGTGAGAGATCATGTGTTCAAAAGTCTTATTGCTTGTGGGAAGAAGCTGTCATGTAGTCGACTGGTGCGGGTCCTGATGCTGTGATACCGCCTGCCTGATGGAAGCAGTGAAAGCAGCCCATGACTCGGGTGGCTGGAGTCTCTGATGATCCTCCGAGCTTTATTCACACACCGTCTGTTATATATATCCTGGAGGGAGGGAAGCTCACCTCCGATGATGTTTCTGGCAGTTCGCACCACCCTTTGCAGGTCTTTGCGGTTGTGGGCGGTGCTATTGCCGTACCAGGCGGTGATGCAGCCAGTCAGGATGCTCTCTACAGTACTGGTGTAGAACCGTGTGAGGATGTGGTGGTTCATTCCGAACTTCCTCAGCTGTCTCAGGAAGAAGAGGCGCTGGTGAGCCTTCTTCACAACGGCCTCAGTGTGGACGGACCATGTGAGTTCCTCAGTAATGTGGACACCGAGGAACTTGAAGCTGCTGACTCTCTCCACCGGTGCTCCATTAATGGTGATGGGGCTGTGTTCTCTGTCTTTCTTCCTGAAGTCCACCACAAGCTCCTTGGTTTTACTGACGTTGAGGGAGAGGTTGTGCTCCTGACACCAGCGTGTCAGAGTGTGCACCTCCTCTCTGTAGGCCGTTTCATCATTGTCAGTGATCAGACCTACAACCGTCGTATCGTCAGCAAACTTAATGATGGCATTGGAGCTATGTGTTGCCACACAGTCATGTGTGTAAAGGGAATACAGGAGTGGGCTGAGAACACAGCCCTGTGGGGCTCCAGTGTTGAGGGTCAGTGATGAGGAGATGTTGCTGCCTATTCTAACCACCTGACGTCTGCCTGACAGGAAATCCAGGATCCAGCTGCACAGCGAGCTGTTTAAGCCCAGAGCCCGGAGTTTCTCATCAAGCTTGGAGGGCACTATGGTGTTGAATGCTGAGCTGTAGTCTACAAACAGCATTCTCACATATGTGTTCCTTTTTTCCAGGTGGGAGAGAGCAGTGTGTATTGTAGATGCAATGGCATCATCAGTGGAGCGGTTGTTACGGTAGGCAAACTGCAATGGGTCCAAAGAGGTGGGCAGAACAGAGCAGATGTGATCTCCGATCAACCTCTCAAAGCATTTGCTGATGATGGGGGTGAGGGCAACAGGACGCCAGTCATTTAAGCAAGTGATTTTTGATTGCTTCGGTACAGGCACAATGGTTGATGTTTTGAAGCATGTGGGGACTACAGACAGGGATAGGGACAAGTTGAAAATGTCCGTAAAAACACCAGCCAGTTGGTTCGCGCATGCTCTGATGACGCGGCCCGGAATGCCGTCTGGACCCGCGGCTTTACGGATGTTCACCCGTCGAAAGGATCGGGTTACATCCGCAACAGAGATGGAGAGTGAACCATCATCTGTAGTATCGGCCGCGAGTGCTCTCTCTGTGAGGGCAGTGTTGTTGTCCTCGAAACAGCATAAAATGTATTAAGCTCGTCCGGGAGAGAGGCAGCGGTGTTCATGGCGGAGTTTTTATTCTGTTTATAGTCCGTGATGGTGTTAATTCCCTGCCACATACTTCTGGAGTCAGTGGTGTTAAACTGTTCTTCAATTTTGTGCCTGTACTGGCGTTTGGCTGCACGGATGGAGTTACGGAGGGCATAACTGGCTTGTTTACGCTCCTCCGCGTTCCCGGAATTAAAAGCGGTGGTCCGCGCAGTAAGTGCCGCGCGAACATCGCCGTTAACCCATGGTTTCTGGTTGGGGTAGATCCGTATATTTTTTGTCGGAACAACGTCCTCTACGCACTTTCTGATGAAACACGTTACGCTATCAGCGTAAACCTCGATGTCGTCATTGGAGGCAGACCGGAACATCTCCCAGTCCGCGTGATCAAAACAGTCCTGTAGCGCAGATTCTGATTGGTCCGACCAGCACTGGATCATTCTGAGGGCGGGTGCTTCCCGTTTCAGTTTCTGCCTGTAAGCGGGCAGAAGCAGAACGGAAGAGTGGTCAGATTTGCCAAATGGTGGGCGGGGGAGGGATTTGTAGCCATCCCGGAAAGGAGAATAGCAATGATCCAAAACCCGGTCCCCTCGTGTGTTAAAGCTGATGTGTTGGTGGTATTTTGGTGCTATTGTTTTGAAGTTGGCTTTGTTGAAGTCCCCGGCAACAATGAACGCGGCCTCAGGGTGAGCGGTTTCCTGCTGACTTATACTGCCATACAGTTCCCTAAGTGCCCGGTCTGTGTTGGCTTGTGGGGGGATGTACACAGCAACCCCTAATCCAAACCTAAACCTAAACATGATTTTAGAAAAATTACTTTTGTGCACCACTTAAGAAAGAAAACACATGATCTTAGATAAAAGGCTGGCTAAAATGTAATGCCTGTATTGCATCGGATTTAAATTCTGTTTGTTGACTCTTTGGTCTATGGGAATAAAAGTTGTATATTATTGCACGAGCCAAGTCGTACAATATCTTACAATTTGGCCATCATGTACATGAGAGTTGTCATGAGACTATATTGCATGTCAACATTTATGTCAGTGCAAGATTAGAAACAAGAGGATCTTCTAATTTATTCATAGTGTGACAGAAGTGTATTTCAGGGGATTTTAATGGGGAATTATAAGATTTTAGACCTTAGACCCATTGATATGTGGTTGTACAGGGTGCATTGCAAATATCCTTTTATAATATCTTAAAAAGGTAGTTCACCCAAAAATGGAAATTCTGTTATCATTTGTTCAACCTGATGGACTTAGCAGCTTGGACATTCTGGTAGATAACTCCTTTTGTCAGTTGACCATAGATAACTTTTTCAGTCTACATACAGCCCTGCCTGGCAGAAATATTTTTTAAAAATGGCACTTGTTCTCAGCAAATATTTTTTGACTTTCCATTGCACTATTTTAGTATTTGCAAAGAAATGCTATTTTTGCAAGATTTTTTTCAAGTAATCATCAGAAGGTATTGAAGTGCATTTAAGTGATTAAAAAAAACATATGATTTCTTGATGGGACTGATGAGAAAGCCCAATGCAATTTCCCTACTTGTATTTTGATCATATCCATACTTAAGTGATTTCCCTGGTAGATCGTTTTTGATGATAAAGAATTGTCAAACAGAAGGTAGCCCTAGAACAGCTTGGTCTTAAAACGATATCAATATTTATCACGATTAAAAAAACTCCACGATATCGACGATGAGCTTTTGAGTAATTTTCGATATTTAGCCTGTGTTCTACATCTAGACATGCGTGTTGCTAAAAACGCTAGCAGTTTGGCGTTTTTATCGTATGTTTCCACTGGCGCGTAGTGAACGAATGTGAGCGCTTTCACGATGTATACTGTATCTGATCTTTCTGTGCCGTATTCTTTAATATTTTTCTATAGCACTGAAACACGCTTCACTGATGCCCTGTCCCGGGCCGCACCTGCATCCTTTCCCCCCACATGTGAATAAACATAAGGTGTGTGTTTCCAGAGCGCCTTTAGACCATAACGTTTTTTCTTTCTAAATGTAGTTTTATTAATCAGCATGTTCCAAGGCTTTAATAATAAACAAATAGAATTCAGTTCTAATTTTGTGAAATTATTCAGATTTCATCATCTCTGACAAGGATGAAATACAAAACAATGACTAGTTTGTAGCCTAGTCTTTCTCACTTTAATAACAATAGAAAAATGGTCCATTCAGACTTTTACATTTTCAAAAGTTTCTCTATGGAGATACCCCTGAACCCCCATACAGTATCATTCCTCAGTCACTAGGGCTTCTATGCCCCCATACTTGGATATCTGTATGTAAAGAAATATGAAAATTATTTTAATGTAAAAATTAAATAAAAATAAAAAATTATATATATATATATATATATATATTGTCATTATGATTCAAAATGAACAGATCATCTTATAACATACATATCCAACTGCACTCAATTGATAAACTCTATAAAACATTGTAATATTTTCATAGAAGATCCATCAGACACCACAGCAGTGGTGGTACAATGTACAAATGTGATTCAATATCATGATAAATATCGATATGAAAACTAATATCTTGATAATATTTTTTGCCATATCGCACAGCCCTAATTGGTCTACACAAGATTAATACCATTTTATTATTCTTATCGTGTTTTATTATTCTTTATTACTCATAGCTTTTGAACCAATCCCTACCTAAGATCTTGATTGTCTTTTGCTTCAACCAAGAAACAGTTGTGACTCATGACATAAACCACATATAATGTCTTCTATTTGTGCAAATCTATTGAGGTATGACTAGGACCTGACCTGTTAGGGGCGTGTCGATAGTGATGTAATGACGAAATGGTACCAGGCAGTTCCACTTCTTGTGTAAACGTGAATTTGAATGATGGGAATGAGATAAATGAATGAACGAAGTGATGCATGACTGTCTAGTTAAGTAGTTGTTAGGATGATAAATACATATATTGTGTTTTACAAAACAACTGGCCTCGTGGCTGGAATTTACCTGTACATATAATGGAAAGGTTGTAATTTACCATTGTAAAGCTTGGTGTCATAACAACCAGATCATGAAAAACTTCAGTTTGTGACTGCATAGAGGTGAAAGGACAAAGGTGCACCTTTATTTGCATCACTTGCACGTCTTCATTGGCATGTAGCCTGGTTCCTGAATTAAAAATCCTATTCATTTTCTCCATAGGTAAGAAGGTTTTTAACAATAACTAAAAGCTGTTAAGGACTTATTGTGAGCTCTGAGGTTGTTAATTATGGAGGACGAAACCTGCAAAAATAATAAATAAATAAATAAATGTAATAATAAGAAAATAAAGGAATAAATGTCTTGATAAAACAAATATAATTCGTTTTTAATTAAATGTAATCCTGAATTTATTATTGTATTACTTTTTTTCCTTTATTATTTTCTCTATTTATTTTAATTCTTTAAAAAAAAAATCTTTCTTTAATTTTTTAATTTTTTTTATTTATGCGTTCATTTATTTTTATATTTATTTATTCCCACATGTATTTATTTCCATAATTTAATATTCCCACATTTATTTATTTTTGTATTTATTCTTACATTTCTGTCTCTTGTATGATAATTATGTGGGCTGGTCCTGCTTACAGTTGGTTTATCGTAGATTGAAGCGTATGCTCGATTACTCTTGACTTGTTTTGATGTGATCAGGTCAAATCTCGTGTAGCATTAATAAATATAAAAAATACAAATATAGCTGATATCTAGAGAGTTGCGCAACTTAGTGAATTAAGTCGATAACCACGCATCAAATTACTATGTTTCATTTAGAGTAGAGGTGCTTATTGATGTTATTAGGAGAGCTGTAGGCCGGTATGAATGTCGAAGCACATCCTGGATTGTTAGACTCTCTGCAAAACATTTCCCTGCATATTCAAAATCTGTGCGAGTCAAAGGGTGCTAAGGTACGATAGTAAGGCCGATAAGTACTATTGAGCTCTCAACCAATGATGCATTGGAGCTACGCAAGGACTGCCTCCCTCATTTCCATGTTGCACACAGAAAAGTAAAAATAAATACGTCTAAATAAATAAATATATGTGGGAATAAATAAATATAAAAAGTAAAAAATAAATACAGAAAATAATAAAGAAAAAAGTCATACAATAATAAATTAAGGAATCAATTTAATTATAAACAAATTTATATTTGTTTTATCATGACATTTATTCCTTTATTTATTTTCTTATACATTTATTTATTTATTATTTTTGCAGGTTTGGGCCTCCAAAGATAATCGATGGTATATGCTACTGTTGAAGCCATCAGTCTGTGTTATTTCATCTTCATTTTTTAAAAAGTGTGTTTAATAGATCAATTTCTGGTGAAGAACTACACTACCCATGAGCCCGAAGGAAAGCGATCCACCAAGCAGAGTATCCTCTGGTGTGCGAAATGTTTACTGCTGGCTGCTATGCTGACAGGGACACCCTCAGTACTTAGTTGCTCCAGTGTTATCAAACCTCTTCACTTTGTAACCCTCCATTCTCTCCCTAAGGAGACTGTGTCAGACAGGTGGATTACACCTTGGGACTAAGTGAAAGGCTTTGGGATAGCACAGGTATTGGACCAAAGGTCCAATTTGATGACAGGCTCAGAGGGGACATAGGGAAAGATTGAGAACAGCCTTGCTGATAGATTATAACAAACTACAAACGCAGGTTCGGACACCATTGATCCCCAAGGTAAGTAAAGTTTACTTGCTCATTAATTGCATCAAGTAATTGGAGGGGGCCCAAGAGAGGAGCATGCTGGGTACAAGAGTCATAAGCCTGGCATCACCAGGAGACACTTGTTGTCATGGCTCTGAGAGGAGCCTTGGGACCCGCAAAAGATCTCACTGGATAATGTAGCAAAACCCAGACACAATATGGTTGGTTTTTCCTGCTTGTCTGATACCAGCTACGTCTTGCACATAACATTGTCAGTAAATTGAGGTAAAATAGGGGATGCTGGTATCTGATCATTGCTTAAAGGTAAAGTTCATCCAAAAATGTTATTTTAAACCCATATAACTTTCTTCTGTGGGACACAACAGGAGATGTTAGGTAGAATGACTCTGTCTCATTCACCATTCGGTTATTATCTGGAAAATAAGATGCAATGAAAGTCTCTGAGCCTCATGGACTTGTTGATTTGGGTGTTGATTTGACACCAAGTGTTGACAGAATATAATATTTCGGTGATCTATCCCTTTATTAAAGTATTTAGAAACAGAAACTTGACCATAAGCGCTTGACTATGTTCAGGGTCACTCTTCACTCCCCTGAGCTGCACAGAGTTAAGTCCCATGCTCAGCCTAATTGAACCGCTTATAACACAATGCATAGTGAATGATTGTGTGAGCTGAATCAGTGGGTTTCTTATAAACCCTGTTCAAATTGGAGGTTTGCGAAGAAAAGGGATGTATTGTACTAAAGCTGACACCATGGAAGTTCAACAGGCTTAGAAATCCTGCAACAAGAGCCAAACTACACATTGATTTGACTTAAGCCTTAAATAATTTTTTATCTATTCATTGACGTAATTTATATTTGTAGTTAGTTATAACTAACTAACTTTTAGTTTAGTAACTTTTATTTACTTTAAATAAAAAATTATAAAATAAAGGCACCTGCTAAGTTGTACTGTAGGTTGATATTCAACTCCATCATAGATCTTACCACCTGAAATCCAAACAATGTGTTAAATAAAGCTTCTAAAAAGAATCTATCAAAAACTAGTTTTACCTGTGGTGGTTATAATTAGAACATGGTGTAATTCTTAAACTCGATAAAGGATCTTATGTAAGACTTTATTTCGTAACTCTGGTATTTCAAGTATGGTTTATTTAATTGTACTTATGAGGTAAAGCAAACCTCTAGGTTTCTAGAAAACTTGTTTGTTCAACCTGTCAAACTCGTCAAAGCTAGAGCACTGCATTGTATTTAATTGATTCTGTAGGAAGTGTGTGTTAGTGCGTGAGTTCTTTATTGATTTTACTGATGCTTATCTCTTATAGGATCTAATCACTGCTTAAACTATTGTTTGTTGTAGAAAACATGAAGCTGAGATGTTCCCATTTTAATGGAATTTAGTCATTTAGACTGCAGATCAATTTTGGGGTTTGATGTGGGTCAATAGAGCCAGTATCATCAGCACAATAAAAAAAAGTTGCTTGTCATTTTACAGATATGTTAAGCGGACATCTTTGGCCACCGGATTGCGTAATATACGATGTGCGTTACGTTTGTATGTTGGTGTTTCTTGTTAAAAATCGTTATTAAAAGCCGCATCTCAAGAGGGTGCATATTGTTCCATGAATTCTGCTCTGTCTGTTTTGAAATGCACGAAAGCATCCTATACGTACACCTCTAGATCTTCTCTAAACAGTTTGTTGAGCACAATTGCTGACCTGAACTGAAATTCACAGAGTATAGTATCAGTGTACTGTTGCTGTCCCACTCTAACCAATCAGACAAACGTATTGCGGCAACATGCTAGTGAATTTGTGAACATGCTCTTTTACAGTTGCAGGGTTTTTTTTTTTTATCTAATTGCTGAGTCTCTACATAGATTGAAGCTATCAATATGTGAGGCTGATTTTGATCACTGAACTTTGTATCTTAGTCCAAGCTCATGTGTGTAAACCTGTAAATGGAGGAAACTTTGTCCCCTTGTTTGAAGGGAGAGACTAGGAAAATTCTGTTATTGCGTGTCAATTTACGGTATTCGATTACAAGTCCACAGCCTTAACATGTTCATCGTTTACTCTTTTAGACATTCTTTCTACAGTCTGCACTATTCCTGCAAGGCTGGTTTAAGGAATATTTTTTTAATGCAACTTTTATTAATGGTGTTTATTCTTCATATTATTTAGATTCACATACGATTATATATGGTCTCTACCCTGACCACAGCTTTTACCGGACTCTACCTACCCTTACCCTCATCCAGAAGTCTTATCTTTCAATTACATATGCCAACCCCAGGATAACGAAACTGGACATTGATGTAAAAAAAATGTCCTTGGTCTGGCAAATGAGGCAAGCATTAAGGAAAATAGGTAGTGAGAGAATGACAGAAAATGCTTGGGAGGAAACCCAGGATCTTGCATAGCAGGTTCCGCCAGTTCTCTGTGTAATGCGGCTTACCAAACACCAACATCCCTGTTTATGGCTAGAGCAGACATCTCTAGACCACACCTACCACTTCCAATTCCAGAGCCACAGGCCTGAGATTGGTTTTATTGTTGTATATTTTACAAGCAAGAAGAACAGTAAGCAAGCTGATCCTGGACCAGTTGTTGATATGCAGTGTTGAAGGAAGCTAAAGAAAAAGCCACTGATTTGAATGGCATTCAGACCAATAACTCAGCATTGAAAGCCATAACAAGGTCAGAATTGTCAGATAATATACAACTGCCCAACTTTAATATACTACAACCAAGCGTGTCCGTTTACATGTGTAGTGCATTTTGGCAGTTGAGCTTCAAACAGTGATTAATTCAACAACCTTTCCCTCAGTACGTTTGCATCAGAATGTATCTTTTGTTTAGTCATTTACATATTTTGTTTGTTTTGCAAAAAGCCAGAATCCTTGACTGTTTATTACAGAACTTTCCTATGCTTAACCACTGACAGCCTCACATTAGCATCTGTTGGTGTTGCTTTTCACAAATGTACCCTTTACCCACTTTACAGTCTACATGGATAATGTGCAACTATTCATTTCTACACCCTCTTTTCTTCATGTGTGTTTAGAGAGATGTGGATCACGTAAACAATTTGTAATGGATTTTAGGTTGGAAGAGAGACATCTTCCAGAGAATTTGCATAAGTGTTGCTTTGAATTACAGAAGCCATTAAAAAACGTAAAAACCAAAATGAGATGCCCAGATTTCCTCCCCATTTGTCTGTTTTCCATCTGTCCCAAATCAGTGCCACTTCACATGGCTGATGTTTTTCGACAACTTAAAATGGTCTATCAGTTAGCCCCCTTATCAGATTCAGTCCATCCAACTGTGTATCCTGGCACTGGATAAGAGTTAATCATTGACTTAGAAGAATCATCATGGGTCATGTGACTACTTGACCACTGTTGAAACCAGTGAGGTAATGTGGCAGAGCTTGTTTATGCTAGCTAGTTCCGATGTAAATTGCGTTTCCATAGAAACTCAACCTGTAGCTCGAATTTTGTTTGAAATTCCAGAACGATGCCGTTAAATAACTAATATGGTCTGCTATGTCTTTAAAGATTTGCATGACGACTGGAACCTGTTTTTGACGAACCAACAGCATAACAGACATGAGATGAATAAACTACCATTTAGCATGTAAATAAACTCCATCATGAGTTCACCCATCTTCTCACACTTCCTTTGTGGGCCCAGTCATTGTCATTGTGAACTTTGACCGTAGCACATTTACTCGACTAGAAAGCCTTACTCTGCAACCACTGACTCACTACAAGCTTGGCCAGTCAATAACACTTGTACAAATGTCTTGTTATTCAAGAATTAATGGAACAATCACTCGCATTGATGGATTCAAACCAGAGTCTATGTTTTCACAAAGATGATTCATACCAAACTTTCTCTCCTCCCTAACCTTTGTTAATGCTAAACCAATTTTTATCAATTCCAAATGCAGCAACAGATATGTCTGCTATTTGCTCCTACTATCTGTTACCGAGAACAATATGGTTGTGTTTTTCCGCTGGTTGGTATGCGGCCACATGTTTTCCTACATCTCTATCTGGGGAATGCGGTGGGTTTGAGCAAAGAGCATAGACCACTGTCACATTCTACTATTATGAATTTAGGTTTGAAGATATGAATGTAGCATGTTTTCCATTAGCTGGTAGATACTGTTTTTTATTTTTGAAATATCCCAATATCTGACAAATTTGAACATTGTCAGACACAATGTATGGTGAAAATAACATGTAAACAAGTCTAAATTCTGTTTGGAGCCCCTGCAATAACTTTAATCGATGCCACAAGTGTATATCGTGATGCCATTCCAATGATGATATTAATGATATTCAAAAAATATTTTGACGCAAGAAAGCTGTCTTATCGTGAAATTTGAAATCATCAGATTATTCTCTGCTTTTCATGTCAAAACATAAACAGTCAGACGTGCAACATTTGCCTATAATGTCTAAAACGGAAACTCTAATGCAGGGGTGCTCATTACGTCAAGCGCAATTGACCAGTAAGTCACAAGACAACCACTGGTTGATCGTGATAATGGGTGAAATGGGAAAGAGAGAATGACTTTTTATTTCCTGATCTGTAGCCACACACTGTCTGAGTCTGACAGCCTCGAAAGGGACTTTGCTGACAGGCAGCCTATGTGTGTGCGTGCTATACATGCACGTGTCCCACAAAAGAGCTCGCACTAATGTGGAATTGCGACCTAAACAGTCAAATACACTTGAAAATTCCTTCAAGTCTTCGCAAGGTTTTAATGTAAACACAGGCCATTATGTCTAAAGTAAACATAAATAGTGGGACAAAGAAGTGGATTCACATCAACATTTCGGACGTGTTTAATGCAGCCTAGATCTGCCACTGTCTAGTATAGTATGTCATTAATATTAATTAAACAAAAACTACTAACTGCTCTTGCCTGGATTATTTCAGTGGCTTGATGTCACATTTCACAACAATTAATTCTGAATTTACTTGAATACTACATACTGCTTTGAAAAACCTCAAGCACTGTTTTCTTAATTTTCATTACTTTGTTATATTTAAAAAAAAAAAAAAAAAAAAAAATACTTAAGTACAGAAGCACTCTCTTTATGGATTAATTTAAAGGGGACACATTGTGCCCCTTTTTAAACGATGTAATATAAGTCTCAGGTCCCCAGAATGTGTCAATGTCAAGTTTCAGCTCAAAATACATAACATATTGTTTATTCTACCATGTAACCTGTTTTGCAGCCCTGTTCCAAATGGGCTGTTTTAGTGTCTGTAGCTTTAAATGCAAAGGAACTGCTGCTCCCCACACCCTTCTCTAGAAGTGGGCTGTGCCTTTTCTACTGGTGCCATGAAAAATAGCTATAGTTGTTGAAAATACTACTATTGTTTCATAATCGTTTTTTAAATAATTACTGGTTTTATTACATGGAAAATCTTCATAGCATGACCACTCAAGCGGGACTGTTGAGGACACCAGTCAGTTTAAATCGTAACCAAAACAGAGCTACAGCTTAATTGTTATGGTTTTAATGAGGGTGGATCTAAGATACTCGTGCGGATCTCTTCGCCAGGCGTGGGCGGTACCTTTCCCCTTTTGATGTCATAAGGGGCTGCAAACCTGAATGGCTCATTCAGAGACACTGTTTTTATTGATGGGTAAATGAAAGAAACGAGGGGATGGTCTTTTACCATATTCTGTGGTTGTCTACACACACTGGGAACACATAATTGTGTAAAAAACTAAACTGCATAATTTAAAGAAACCATCCCGGCATTATATCTTTAATTCAGTTATATTTAATGCGTTGTAGATTTATTAAAGTTAAAATCATAAGGAAGCAGGTCATGTAAATAACTACAATCTCCAAAACTGGCATTTCTCTGTGCGGTCAGCGCTTATTCAATGAGTTGCATGAAGTGTCCTGATCTAAGGGAGAGAGATTGAAACTGCACCTGTCTGATGCACACTCTGTCACAGGGACGCTCGTCCCATGAGCGTGCGCGCTCACTGCAACTAGATTATAACGTGATTGCTCTTGACTTATAGAATCATAATATATGTGCCACTGTGCATATCTTATCGTGAAGAAAACTGGAAATACGCAGCAATTTTTGGTGAGTTAATGATGGATTGAAGTGAACATGAAGTTGAGAGAGGGTTGTCTTTGCCCCATTATACACTACAACAAAATTTGTTTTTGTTTTGGCTTGTTTTCCCATATAAAATTCAAAAAATCCTTTAAAACAACATACATTTGCAAAAAAAAAAGTTTTTTTTTTTTTTATCTGAGAAAATTTTTTTTACAAGATATTTTAAAATATCAAAAATCCTTTAAAAAAAAAAGATGCATTCACCTGAGAAGCCGCATATAAGATATTTATACCTGCTTTTAGAGAATAGATCTTGAATATAAATATATTTTGTCTTTACTGCACTCGCAGAAGTGTAACCAAGTGAAAAAATACACTCCTATTTAAGATTCATTCTCTTAAAGCAAGTCTAAATATCTTATCTTCTGAAGTAAATGTATATTGTTTTAAGGATTTTTAGACAACTGTAAATGGAAATCAAGACTTTTTGCAGTGAATCTTTTACTGAATTAAACTTAATAAAAAGTATTTTTTCTTTTAATTCAGTGAATGTCATTTAGAGGTAATTTTAAAGATGATTTTGTCCTCTTTATTGTTAACAGGCACATTTAATACAACCTTTTAAGTCGGGCACAAGCTGAATAGTCCCGTTAAGAGCTAATGATTAATTGTTGCAATAATCATCCGAATAGTCGAATAATCATTCTAATACAAAATAATCGTTAGTTGCAGCCCTAATGTCGATGTTAGTTTTTTCATCATTTCAAAATAAGAGTCCCTTGTGGGTTTTGGGCCTTTCTGTGCTTTAAAGTCCTTCTTTATGCGCTAATTCTTAATTTTTTCTGGTTATTATTAATCAGTTTGGTTGAATAAATCTTGCATCTGGATTTTATTAATTTTGGAGTCTTTGTCTTTGCCCGTCATAGTAAAGAAAGAATCTATTTTTTTTTAACTTTCTATTAATCGATTTTAAAACTATCTTCCAATTAATTGGTTATTGGATTTTCCCAACAGCTTAGTTATCGCTATCAGCAAAATCCACTATAGATAGACATCTAGTGTTAACTTAATTAGCAAATTAGTTGTAGTTTTTGTTGTGGTATCGGGTATTGAGATTCATCAAATTTCACTCGTATTGGTACCAACTACTAAATATGAGTATCGCTGCTTACAATATAGCATGTATATACAGTTTGCATCTTACTATAATAACATTATGAACAAAGTAGATCTCATTCTATAGAAGTGTGAGCATCCCTGCTCTAGTGTGTAGGGGTTGCTGATGGCCTCAGTGCCCTCTGGTCAGACTGAGAGTATGTGTCTGGGGCTCTTAACCCCCAACTGTACACCCACCAACAACCCAGCTTCACTCAAAACACTGCCAGCACTGTCCGACTGTACCAGCCTGAGCCCTCTTTCTCTGTCTTCCGACCCTTTGTTCTCTCAGCTCTTACTCTCTCTCTCTCAGTATGTATGTCTCATTCAGAGACCTTTATTGCTTCATAAAGCAGCCTTATTGTTCTCCCAGAGGAATTCTTTCAACTCCCATGCCAATTAGTTACTTCTTGCTCTAGTCCTACTGAAGGCAGTTGTACCAAAGTTTCCACATTTCATCAATTTATATTAATCTCATTGATGACTTTTGATAATTCTTTGATGCACATTTTTGTTTCAAAATGAAAGATGTAGCATGATTTGGCTGCTTTCCTGGAATCCCTATGATCCTAGATTACATGTGGATGGACTACTCCCATTCTAAACCTAAAGAGTTCTTTGAGAAGAGCTTAATAGAAAGGAACTGATGCTTGCAAATCTGGATCAATTGTCTTTTAAAGATCTCAGCATATGCCTGGGGTTGCCAATCCCAACTTCCTGTTTGATACAGTATCCTGATTACCGCAACGGGATAACCCTGGAAACTTTCCGCACCTGGTGCAACCAGCATTATTTACATTCATCTATGTAAACTATGCTGTCATACCTTCTTCTATTTCAAGTCTGCCAATGCAGGTATCATAACTTTAAAGTCAATCAATATTTGCATACCACACTGGAAAATGATTTGAACAGGTTTAATGAGTTATGTCTGTATTTTCATAATTTCCACTCTGTTGTTGTTCATGCATGGGTTCAGTCTTTGCCAAATAGTGCTCTCTGTGAATGATAAGCACTAAGCACTACTATTAATAAGCACTACTAACTCTCTCACCATGTACACGAACGATAATTAAACATAGTAATAGGATATTATGTTGACCACTTTTACCAGTGGTTTGGGTTGAAACGTTGGAACGCGTATGCATGATTTGTTCAGAGATTTTAGTTTTAATTAACTATGAAGAAATATATAAAAATATCTGGTGACCATCTGGTGCAGATTATTCAGAATTTCCATTGTAAGGGTAGTTTTTTGTGGGATACATATGAAGTGGTCTGACCAAAGATGATTCACTCTCTCTTAGAACCACTATCTAGCTCTTTGGTCACATTGCCAATATAGACTTAACCAATGCTCTGACCATAGATTGCTTTTGAAAACCAAGTTAATCCACATTCACACATTTAAACACGTTCCTCTTTTCACCTTCGCCTCAGTTAAAATTTTATGAGATGTTTTTATGAGGTGGATATACTCTATATGATAGCACTCTTTGGCCTATCTGATTTTTGCATTTGCTTTTTAAAAAAATGTATTCAATGTGAACTACTAATCTACGTTTTAGTTACCCCTTGAGCATTCAAACCTTTAAAGGGTTGAAACAGTCACATGGTACATTCATAAACTCTTTATTTGGAGTCTCACAGCAATTCCTTCTAAATTGGTTGTAAATCAAGCATTTTGCAGAACAAGGTTTACCATCTAGAACATGAGGCGCAAAAAACATATATGCAACGCATAGGGGCGCCATGCAAAGGGAGGCGCCAGCGGCTCAATAAAGGGGCGCAATCTGTGTTTATATCCACGTCTCCCACTGAACGCATTTAAATGTGCTTTGTAGCCTTTCTGTTGACCACCGCTGCAGTCCGGGCCCCCCTCGACTGGGCCTGTGACAAAAGGTTCAGTTGTCCCTCCTTATTGGTGGCTCTGTCTATTTCGATTTTCATTCTTTGTTATTTAGCCCAAATCTACCCTACCCTAATCCTAGCTCTTCTAGTTTCCTTCAAGTTTCCTTTCCATAAAACCCCAAGATAACACTGTGTTATCTGATCCTTTATCTGTCAAGGATTTGTATACTTTACCAAACTGCTTCTTGACCTGCTTTTCCTAAAGAATAACCAGGGAAATCACCTCAACCTGATGCTAAATCAACTTACATCACCTGCCAAACTGCACACATTAAAGCTGAAGTGTATACATTTTTACCGCCAGTGACACCAATTGCAAATTCAACTATGAAACAATCAAACGGTCAACAAACAAATAGTCAAACCCAAAAGTCACACAATTGGTTGAGGTAATTTTGCTGTGTTGGACTGGTTGGGACGTTTCAACAAACAGAGCAATATTTTGAAAGAGCCAGTTGGTATAAGGTACACAAAAAAATACTTTCTCACACACACACAGTTATACAACTATATTTTTTATCTATAATGGGAAACGATTTGCTGACACCGTCAGTTGACGGTGTCTCTTTAACCATGAAATTAAAATATAGTTCAACTAAAAAATAAGAGAGAGAAAAGTGTGAATTAAAGACCAGTTTACCGCAATTCAATGCAGGCAACCTGCCACAAAGTTGCAAAGTCATGGAATTTTTTTAATTTTTTCTAGAGTGGATTGAATCTTGTTGGTCTCCAAGTTTGTCTTGTGGTACTTAGGGCAATTTTCACCCCTAGTTCGTTTGAGCACTCCAAGCTCTCTCAGAGCGGTATAACGTGTATAGGGTGGTTTCACATATATTATGTTTTTAAGTGAACCAAACCCAGTTCTGTTAAAGTGAACCAGAAAGGGAACCAGCTGCAAATGATCTCAGAGCTTTTGGTGTTCACCATGTAAGTGGACTTAAAAGAGGACCCAGTTTTGGTCCTCTTCAAATTAATGTGGTAGCCTTTATTTCACATGAATGAAAACATTTGAAATTCTTTGTACATTTGAAAATATGTTTCTTTATCTATCATCTCGACAGTAATCGAGATTCTTTATCTATTATCTCCTGCATGTCATTTACATTGTATGAGCCTAGAACATTTGCCCATGCACAAATAAAATTAAAATGAAACTACAAAAATCCTTGCTTGCATTTTCGTGTGAGTTTGGCGCAAACCTCAGTAGACGTACGCCCATCAGAGCACTTTAAAGCAGTTCATCTTAATGTAATGCAGCTATGTATGGCAAGCCACAAGGTACTTATGTCATAAAATGCAAAGCTTACTGGTACCTCTTGGCTTTCATATCGCACAAATCAATCGAACCACAAAAGAACCCACAAAAGAACCGTACTCAAACCACCACCTGAGGTGGTCTGAGTACGGTGCGCTTTTGGGTCCTTTTACGGGGGGTCGAAACACGTTATACCGCTCTGAGAGTGCTTGCTGTGCTCAATGAAATAGGTGTGAAAACACTAATGCCTCCTACACACTACACGACTTTCGAAGACGTGGGATTGTGGTACCGTTCATATTACACAACTATCTGTCTTGTCATTGAAGTCGTAGAGTTTTCAAATTACACGAGGATTCGGCGACAGGGATGAACACATTACAAAACATTTCACTATTGATGAATCCCGACGACACAGCCAGGACTCCAAATTACTTTTCACAGCGGAGTACATGTGAGAAGTGATATAAGATAAGAAAACAAATGCATGATCATCAGAATATGATGTGTATGTTTTTAATCGCCTAAAGGCATCATATATTTTACTGGTTAAAATAGGAAAAAAATACCTCCTACTGAAAAATCTTCCTATTTGCTTACCTGACTGTCTAAGAGTATTGGCAATTTCTCTCCAACTCTTCTCTTTCTCCACTCGGTTGTTAAACATCAAATAGGCGCTGGTGCTCCTGCCAATGTTCCACAAATTTTTCCAGATTTCTTCGGTCCAATGAGACTTTCTTGATACTGCAGCCATGCTAGATGATGTTCTGTTGCAGATACATCAGGACTCCTCCCACTGAAACTTCCCATGCCCTGTTTCTTGCTCTCTCATCGGCTGTTGGTCAACGCTGCAGTTGTATTCAGTCAAAACACATTTCATATTGCACGGTTTGGAATCGCAGACTGGTCCTGATATTTAACATCCTAGATATCTCGCTGATATTGGCGATGAGTTGGCACTTCTCTCAAATTGCGTCTTGGATAATTCATACATTGCGATTTTCGCTCACAGGAGCGAGGCCCGATTTTGGGCTTTTGTCCGTGAGTGAACACGGGGCCTAAAATTCTGTAGTGTAAACTCGGCATAAGTGAACAACTCAAGTGGTCACAGACCCCCCTAAAAGGACCCAAGGAGGTGGTCTGAGTTTGGTCCATTTGTGGGTCCTTTTGTGGTTCGATTGATTTTTGTGATGTGAAAGCAAAGTTGCATCAGTCCGCTTGCGATAAAAGGGCTTGTAGGTTTTATCGGAGAGCTATTACTATTGCATAATGTAATATAATTGCCAATGTTGTCTGGGTTTCATAAATGATATGACAAATAAAATATTACTTTTTATGTAATTCTAACTTTGTGCAATAATTATTCATGAAAAATATTTTTTAAAGCCTTAAAAGTAAGCATATAGCCCCATTTTATTATATGATTTCAAGTTATTTAACAATAAATTACTACTTAAGGTGTAGGCCTATCTGTCATAAGTGCACCTTAAGAAGTATGACAATTTATGACAATTGCTTATCATAATAATTGCAAATATTTATGAAAAATTATTAAATAAATTTCATAATCGTGACAGCCCTAGCTGCAATGGGGTCTGTGTTCTTAAGAAGCTGTGGTGTGAACATCAAGGGGTCTGAGACCACAATAATGGGAAGAGGACCAAAAAAGAAACGGTGTCCTCTTTAATTCCAATTACATTGTGAACACCAAAAGCATTGAGATCATTTGCAGCTGGTTCCCTTTCTGGTTCACATTAAACGAACTGGGTTTGGTTCACTTAAAACGTATCAATGTGAAACCACCCTTAGATGCTTATATACACTATACAAATTGTTTACTTTAAAGCATGTAATCAGGGTGATATATATGTACATGCCAGATTAAATCGTTTCTTTTTGCTTGAGGTTTATAATCTGATCATTGTCTGTGTGCATTGTTAGAAAGGCCTGTCATGCGGGTTTTGAGTGACTGCAGAGCACTGACTGTATCTATAACGACCAATGTAGTGTATTGTCGCTAGTTTGTTGTGTATTTCTGGGTCTGTGTATTTTTGCATGCCTGCATACGGATGTGTTTTCAAAGGGTTTAAAAAATCTCATAAAACCTGTGTGGAGGTGAGGGCGTGGTCAAGAGCCCTTCTGGGGAGAGAGAACGCGGTGAGGACATCCACCTAAGATGAATTGTGACTAATTACCGTTTCCATGTTCACAGTGAGAGCTGCAAAGTGTAGAGTGTTCCTGAGTGCGATTTGTATTGTGCTGAGAAGCATCAATTTGAGTGTGACCACTGAAAAGTGTAATATATATATATATATTGACTGTGAAGCTGTGGCAAATAAAGCCCTTTTGATTTGGATCTCGCCATGTCCAGCTTCCTCCTTTTGATCCAAATACGAACAACTGTTACAATGTGATTCATGTATTTGCCTTATTATGGTCCCATGATTTAATGGCATTATAACAACTTATAGCTTAATGCGTTATTGTTTTATTAAGCTTATTGTTTTATTAAAGGTGTTCTTTTCCTTTTCCTCTTTTGTTAAAATTTTTTGTTTATGTGTATTTCTAGGCTATTGATTGACGTGGTGCATTATAAACAGTGAAACACACCAGTAGGCGTGTATGCATCCCATGATCTAGGTGTGTCAGCCTTTTGTGTAATAAATTGAAATGATTCAGCTTGATTCTTGATATGGTGCTAAAGGGATGTCCGAAGTTCTGGCATGAGTAATGGTATATATAATGATATCGTTTTTTTTTTTTTTTTTTATTATTCTGGAAAACCAACAAAAAGTGGTGTGTATATATATGAAATAACTACATGATAGGGTTGGGCGATTTAAGCAAAAATGTGGCAATATTCTTGACAGTTTTGGTTGATAACGATATAACAATATAGACATTTTGATGGAAAATGATAAAAAAAAGTCCTATCTAAACTACGTTTTTGTTTAGATAAATATCCAGTTTCACTTCGAAATATGTTACATTACAGAAGTAAAATGGGTGGCAAATGCCATTTCATGTTAACATTAATAATGACGCAAGTAATAGGGATGATGTACAATTTAGCATGTTTGTAATTGCGTGCCTTTAAATTCTGTGACCGAAGATTCAGTGCAGGCCTAGCTATGGCAAATTCATTGATATTACACAAAATAAATATTGTACAATTGTAAACATACTTCTGTCCAGGGTAAGTTGGTGTCCAGGGAGACTCAAGCACATAACCAGAACAGTAACATGAATAGTATATGTAACAAGCTGCATTTCTGAGATGATAATCAACCGATGTACAATAGCATTTTGAGCTCATTTTGTATGGCAGAGCATGTGCTTGGCTTGGGTTCCCTACACAAGTGTCAGGTTGCCATTTGATGTGTGTGTGTGTGTGTGTGTGTGTGTGTGTGTGTGTATTTTTTTACTTGTGTGCAGGTTTGACAGGGGCAGGGATAATAATCGTTTAATGCTAGAATGGTATGGTTCGATGTGAGACCTGATTCATATTTCACCTGTCCCACCAAACTAGCCACCTGTAAAGGGTGTGTGTGTGTGTGTGTGTTTGTGTGTGTCCGGTGTGACGCTATGAAGAAATGGGAAGCTTTCCTTCCGCTGAGATGAGGTAATGTGTGTGTACTGTACTGTAATATGTGTACCATTAGAGTGCTCATAACTGAGCTGGTGTTGTGTACTTTGGATGATGGTATGATGTGTGTGAATATGGGTGTGTTTTGCATGTGTTCTTATATGAACTGAACCTCCCATATAATAACCTCTGCATCATATTCATGGAATTCACACCAATGCATCTTATTCTTGTAAACTCACTTTGTTTGGCGGTATTAAGCATTTAATAGTTTCTGAACAGCAGCAGGCCCCACGTGAAGGAACTTAAAATCAAAATGAAAGTTTTGGTGCTTTTAGTCCATATCTATTAGCTTTAAGGTCATTTATATGCTAGTGTGCTTTGAAACGTTAGCAAATTAGTTTTCAGAAGATATAGGCGTTTGAAATCTGCCGTTGGACATATGTAAACAGATCAAAGAAAACTGCGCTCATCAAGGCACTTCACGGGACTTTAAAGGAATAGTCCTCCTGAAAATGAAAACTGTTAGCATTTACTCATCCTTGTGTGTTTCCAAATCTGTATCTTGTCATATGTGGTAATTGGGGATCTGCTGACCTGTTTCTATCTTCTTTTCTTCAAGACTCTGAGACAGAGAAAGAAAATCACAGAAAGTACCACAGAAGAAGAAGAAACTTCAGCCATCAGCAGATGCAGCAAAGTCGATGAAGAAAAGGTACAGAATACGAACAGATACACTAAAGTTGTGTGAAGTGGGGAAGTTATGGGAATGTTTCGGGTTAGATACAAGTTAAAACACAGATACTGTCGATTACCACAGAAAATATTTTCGACTGGTCTGTCAGTTTGTAAAAGCAAACAAAATATGCGCTGACATTTTAGAACTTGGGATGGAAATCTATGGGGCAACCATGCTCAGTACTTGCCCCAAAGGCTTCCATTGTAAGTGCATTTGTCAAAATGTTTTTGTTTGATTTTACTAGGGACTAGGCAAAACCCATTATGAATATCAAGTGCATTGTACATGTTGTAGGAGAGGACAGAACACAGCGCAATATCACTATGAAGTGCGCAGCACATGCAGACTATATATTTATGTAATTAAATTACAGCATTTGCTGTTTAATAATCATACTGGGCCATGTAGCAAACTGCTTATCAGGAGGTTGGAAGCTTCTGTCAAAAACACAAAACCTCACATCAAAATAAAAGCTAAATTTAAAATCTTGATGCATGAAATTAAAGAAATTGCAACAGAATTATATTACTGTATGGTAAAACTGTATTATCCAGTGTAAAAACAACAAAAACAAAAATGATAATAATATTTTTACCATTTTCTAATACCATTCATTTTAAAATACAATTTTCGCTGAGGTATCGCAATGTGTAAATTTTTCAGTTGCCTTTATGATTTGTAAAGTAGCACATTTTTCCTAAAAAATTATGGTTTTAACAGTTTTCTTAAAAAATTCTGTCTTCATATGGGGACAGCGGGTCTGTTATTTGGTATTTTTAATTAATACCAAGCTATACAATCTTTTGTGTATCAATTTTTTTTTTATTGCAATGTTTCTTTACTTTGGCAACAAAATCAAAATGTTCTCTCTCTCTGCATTGTCAAAAAAACACATGGTAGCCAGTATTGTAGAATTTAAAAATCTTAAATAATCTTCATCAATTCTAAATCAAGTGACGGTCAGCATAGTCCAATGGCTGCAAACCATGTTGAAATCAATTAACTTCATCAATTCTGAATCTATGTATTGTTCAACATAGTACAGTGACGGTCAGTATTGTCAATCAGTGCTCAATGGTAGCCTCGAATTAAGCTCCTAACATGATTTCAGGAGTGAATGCACTTGGTTGCTTAGGAAAGCTATAGGCAGCTTTAATGCTGCCTTGCTGCCTAATCAGTTAATGGCTTAATCTACAGCATTTTGCATGAATGCACTGATCTCATTACAGTTTGAATGGCACCTTTCATCCTATCTCTGTATACAGCTTCCGAAGGCAGCATTTTACTGCTTTTGGATGCAGCCAATGATTTCCATGGTGATAAAGACTGGGTCTTAGGTTTGTCATTAATAAAGTCCCAATGTCCTCGTATGATCAACGCATTCCACATGTGCTGGAGATAGAGTTTAACCCCACAATATTACTTGTACAGTTTTTGTCAAATAATTAATTGCTGTATCGTACATTTCTTTGCTTTGACTTCTGGCCATTCGATCATATGACAGGAAACCACAAACAGACATTGCTCTTTCCTTTTACACCAATGGTGTGAAACGCCGAAGAGTAGGTGGCTTAACTTTCAGTCGTTCTCTCTTTCCTTATGAAGACAGCTGTGGCAGTGAAGAGCATGCTTGAGATCAAATATGAGACGTGATTTGTAAAGAAAAATAAATGTAAATATCACTTTGAACAATATTTTTTTGCGTAAATATTACTGTGTGTATTTAGGATGCATAAATTGCGAACTATGAGATTAACCTAAACAAGACAATAGAGTCTGCAATTTTATTCTGAAAATGTTTAAATGTAATTTCCACCACAACATTTATGGTCATTTGATCAAAAATGACAGAAATTCTCCTTGCTGTATTTAAAGCCACTGTTAGACAGTGTTAGTGGACAAATTAAATAAACTAGTGAATTTAAAAAGTGTGTTTTAAGATGTAATTTTAAAAATCACTGGGCTAGAACTTCCTGTATATTATGAAAAAAATCACTTTTTAGTGCATGTGATCATCCTATGTCCTCTGTCATAGACATGCTTCTGTTTCGCAAGCATTGATTGTTTGGTTCAAAGTCACTAAATTTGACAGACAGGGGTTAGCGATCTAGAGTGCACTGACCCCCTTTGCAGAACCGGGCTGTACCATTCAGTTACAACTTCCAGTTATCTCAGAATCCAATGTATGCCTACATGTGCGAGTGTGTAAACAGGGGTGCAAACTGATAATCTTTTCCTCATTCACTAGTGTTCAGAAAACTGGTAATCTCAGGAAAACCGTTAAGAACATGTCCAGGTCACATTTCACCGTAAAATAATATACAATTATGCTTGTTTAGGACTGTGAGTAGTTGACATTAAACACTTTGGGGACGTTGATATGTTCCTCAGTGTGACATTTTGCTATTTTTATTTTTATTAGATATAAACTTTACTTTATGCATTAATATAAATGTTTACCTAAAATCTTGATGTTAATTAAAAACACATTAATGATATGTGTAATTTACCCAAGAACACATTGTGATGGTATTTCTTCGAATTAAAAATAAATAAATAAATAAATCTGTTAAATTTACAGTAAAATACTGGCAGCTGTGGTTGCCAGAAATTTACTGTACAAAATACGGTAACCATGTTTCAGGTTATTTATTTATTATTTATTTTGATGCCTGTATATTTGATAGTTCACTACCGTTTATATTTTTTAATGATATAAACTTACATACCTTCAAAAACTGTAAAAATCTGCTTTTCACTTTAAAATGTATGCTTAATCACTGTAGAAACTACAAAAGGACACATGATGACTTAAAGTTCATCAAGAGCGGCCCTTCATGTACAAACAGTGCACAGTTTTACTCACACAAACACAAAACACCATCAGGGTAACACGTGTGTTACGGGTGAAAGCAAGACAAACAGACCCAAATGCATAGGAACAGTTCAAATGCTTTATTTACAATAAATATGGGTAGTAACTGAGTCGTTGAATTCTCTGTGTATGACCAGCTGACATGCAGCACACTGGAAAGCATCCACACTCCCGACACACGGCCAGAGACAAAGTATCCTCTGTGAAAGATCCGCTGACACTCAGCAAAATGGAAGGCAACCACACACCTGACATGCGGGCAAATGAGGGGGCTGATGGAAGTGGCTGCACTGGAAGGGCGATAACCCTATAGACGACAACTGCAAGTTTCAAAACATCGAGACAAGGAGTCAGGCTTGACATATTTAGAGCCTGGACGATATGACAGGATGAAATTAAATAATGTAAAAAATAGTGCCCATCGAGCCTGTGTAGAGTTGAGGTGTTTAGCGCTACGAATATTCTCTAGGTTCTTATGACCTGTCCAGACCACAAAAGGTACCTCTGAACCCTCTAATCAGTGACGCCACTCACCCAAGGCCAACCGGACAGATTTTCAGTTGCCAATGTCTATTCAGCTGGTGTTAATTTGTTTGAAAAAAAAAAAGGCACATGGATGCATCGTTGCGTCCAAGGAAGAGCGCAATAGCACCCTATGGGTGTTTAAAGCCGTCTTCCACTCATCCCATTCCTAATCCGGACAAGGTGATAAACGTTGTGTAAATCCAATTTAGTAAAGACAGATGCCCCCTGCAAGAGTTCGAGCTGAGATAAAATACATCCATCATGAGGTGGCGAGGTGCCTGGAAGCAATTCAGTCGCACAGTCGGCACTCCGGATAAGTCTGCCGGTTCATCCTGCAATGAAACAAGACTGGACAGGGGAAACAGCAGTGTTAAGACAATGTGACAAAAAATAAGGTCTCCAAGCAAGAACAGTGTTAGTTGACTAGCCTATTTGTGGGTTGTGTGTTACCAACCAAGGATGCCCTAACACTACCGGTGCACTATCGATTAGATCAGGTAGAAGGACAACTGCTCCATATGATTTCCAGAGATGAAGGTGACTGGCTTTGTGGACTGGGTGATGGCAGACAGTGACGTGCCACTGAGGGTGTGGGCAGTGATGGGTTTACCCAACTGGACCATAGGGAGCAGACATTTAGAAACCAACTCAAAATCCATGAACTTATCCAGCAGAGAGATGACCAGACCGAGCACAATGAAAGCATAGTCCATTGACGAGGCTTTGCTGTTTCTCTTTACATGGGATTATGAGTCCTCAGTGTCGGGCTATGATACTCGTGAGTTGGCTGAAGACACATACCGGGTAGGAGGATCAGCTGCCCGGGTAGGTGGAAAGCAGAGTCGATAGTGACGACGTCATAGGGTCATGCGTTGATTGACTCGGATAGCCAGATCCACCAAATCATCGAAGCAAGGAGGCAAATCCAAAGAGTAAATCTTGTCTAAAATGTCGTTGGAAAGCCCATGCAGAAATCGATCCCACATGGTGTGGTCATTCCACTCACAAGAAGCAGCCAGGGTGCAAAACTCGATCGCATAATCTGAGACTCGTCGAACTCCTTGAGGCACTACATTATCCAGCCTCACCTGAATACGGGGCTTGAGGGGGAAAAGGAGCCTCTGAGCCTCCAAAAACTTGGGGAACGGCTGGAGCCGGTGAAGATGCTTCTTGACAGGGGCCAGCATTGGGAGGTAGGCGGAGCTGCTGCAAGACAGAGGTGAGCTCAGTGAGCTGTGAAGCCGTCATCTCCAGAGCTCTATTAAATGCAGAGATTTGATCCTGCTGACTTCCTGCTGAGTGAAGATTGGATTCCTCTACTGGGTCCATACTTGGCTAGATTGTTTTGTAACGAGCAATAGTGAGACAAACAGACCCAGACCCAGACCACGGCCAGGCCATGCCCTCCTCCTCATCACATATGGGTAGTAACTGAGTTGTGGAATCCCATGGAAACACTGATCATGCATTCCAGCTGCGCCTGTGAGACATGAGGGAGAGAACCGACAAACTCACCAGAACCATGACATTGTGACACTAAAATAATGCAATAAACATTAACGAAACTACAGAACACCCCAATGTACATAAATTATATTAAAAATAAGAAGAAATATAACTATTCCCATAAAATATCATGAAATGTGATGGGACTTGTGAACATCCAATATTTTACCGTAAATGGTAAATGTAAGGCTCTAATACTCTACGACCATGCGCTAATTATAAGTAAAATATTTTGTTCCAGTGCAATTGGGCGTGGTGCTACTGTGGGTGTAGATGCGCAAACTGTGGGTGTATTGCATGTAAACTAAGTGGCGCAAAGTGCATTTAGCTGTGTTCCTAAGAATATGATCGTTGCGCTAAGACGGTTCAATGCCACCTCTTAACTCAGCGCAAAGTCCAAATTCAGTTCCTGAATTTGCAGTTTGGAGATTTCACCAGCAGGTAGTGATAATGTTTGTTTTTTCAATTATTATTAATTTTGACTAGTAATTTTCCACCAGTTGTCGTACAGTGATTTGTATTTGTACTTTATTTTCTCCCCTATTTCTCCCCCAATTTGGAATGCCCAATTCCCAATGCACTCTTAATTCCTCTTGGTGGCGTAGTGGCTCGCCTTAATCTGCGTGGTGGAGGATGAATCTCAGTTGTCTCCATGTCTGAGGCCGTCAACCTATGCATATATTATCACATGGCTTGTTGAGCTTGTTACCACGGCGACGCAGCACGTGTGGAGTCTTCACGCCATCCACTGCGGCATCCACGCACAACTTGCCATGTGCTCCACCGAGAGCAAACCACATTATAGCAACCACGAGGAGGTTATCCTATGTGACTTTACCCTCCCTAGCAACCGGGCCAATATGGTTGCTTAGGAGACCAGGCTGGAGTCACTTAGCATGCCCTGGGTTTCTAACTCATGAACTCCAGGGGTGGTAGTCTGCGTCTTTACTCGCTGAGCTAGACAGGCCAAAGAGTTATTTTTAAGTCACTGCAAAAGGGGCAGGTGGAACAATTAGGAGATTATTAAATGTCTGTTTATTTTTATAATATTTTTTGTTTCATTCGAAGTATAATTTGAATTTATAAAGGTTTTTGGTTTAATGTTTTCATGTTTCAATATATACATTTTTCAAAATCGACCGGTAAGAAGTGCTTTCCGATACGATCACTAGCCATGATTTGTGTGTCAGTAGATGAAAAGGATTAATAATAATTACATTATTTAACAGCGCATACATCCAAATTCTGACAAGAATCACATTTTACATTTGTGTATAAAAGGAGCGTGTCGCTGTCTTAGAAATATGTCTGACATTCATCAAGGACGATGCAGTTAATGGACAGAACCTAATTTTCAATTCTTCTAATTCATAGCATGCAATCTATTTACACTACTAACTTATTAATGTGCCGTCTTTGTTTAAATAATTGGTGCTTGAAGGAATGGACTATATAATAGAACGCAGACAATGAATAACAATGATTTAAATTGCACTTGGTCCAGCCTTTTACGCATTGCGTGGGCGATTTTTGCCAAACCCACTTGTGCCTAGACACAGCATATGCTTGTACAAAAATACCAAAACTTCATGGCCATGCCCATTGATTTTGCGCTTATGACTTATGGCATTTCCTTGTGCATAACACTTGCACTCTTAAAGTAGGGCCCGTATTCTCTTGCTAAACATAATATAAATGTTTACCGTTTCTTTTTACATCAAAAAAAAATTATAATAATTTTGACAATATTTTATCGTAAAGTGCATGTATTGTCTTGATAAATATATTATATTATAATTTTTTACCGTATATGTTAAGGTAAATTACCTGTTACTCAGTTAAGGTTTTTTACTGTTGTATTTTTATATTCTTTTACCATTCAAATTATGGACATTTTTTGCAGTGTGTAGTACCTGCATGTTCTTGTCTTTATTTTATGCTGATTTAATAAAAAGCAAAACAAGGAATTTTGTGTGGAGAGGGTGATTGTCGTTGTGCTATTGAGTGAGATTTTTATGCATTACAGTAATGGGAATTTAGAAGGGAAAAGTACTTGATTATCATGAACAAAACCTAAGCTAAGCTTCATTTTTCTTATGCTAAATAGGCTTTTTTTTATTCAGCAGTGAAATATTTACACTAAAGTTCATATTTCTAACAAGAACATTCCTCAAATTCAGGTCTTGTTCATACTATTGGATGAAACGCAACCTGTGCATCTGAATTATATGTAACAACCGAGATAAAATGTAATGAAACTTGCCAGTGAGAGAAGATATACATTCACCTTGATTTCTTGGTACATTATGACAAGAATGTGATCTCAGCACCGGTTCATTTGCATGCTCTTATTCATTCCAGTGTTGTTGTGAAGCAAAAGGCCGTATTCGTCCTAACATGTGCGCCATTGATGTGACAGATGACATTTCGCAGAATTAACCCTGATTTCTTTGCCTCTTACCTTCCTCATTTCTTAAATGGGAAACAAACAGTGAAGTGGGTGGATATCTAAAGTTTTACTTGGTATTCGGTGACGCAGTATCTACACTTGAAATTACATCGCTGATTGTGCCAAGTAATGATGAAGCTTTTTTCTTTTTTTTTTTCTCCAGAAGACGCTCACTGATAATGTCACTGACATTTTTTGACCTTTCGTACCTTTTCGTAACACCGGAGAGGTTTTAATATGCGCATGTGATTCCTGTTGCATAAATGACATGTACAGCTAGATAAAGAGACGTCTATCCACGTTCAGCCCAACTTGAGTTCAATGCCTTGGAGTTCTGTTTAAATAGATGTAGTTTGTCGCCCCCTTTTGGTCGAGGGATATTATTGATTGTCATCTCAAACACACAATCTCTGTTTTGGCGACATCGTGTGGAGATAGTGGTGAACGGCTCAATTTAAAGGCTGGACTTTTTGCACTATAAACAAGGAACAGTCAAATAATTCAGCAAACTGACGTTATTATTAGACTTTTTGAAAAACAAAACATCAACCTAAGCAATGAGAGAGTTTCTAGTAAATTTTTATGCTGATGTAAATGTCACCAAGTTAAAGTGGTACTTTAAGTGTTTAACTATTGCAAACCTAATAGCTAGAATTGTTATTATCATTATTTATATATTGTGAAGAAAACAATGTTTATGTCACTTTAAAAAAAAAAACAGTTTTTAAAAAAGAATTGTGAAAAGGCATGGCATTAAAGATGTTATTGTTGAGACCTGTTAAGACTTAACTTTTTGTAATTGTGTGTTTAGGATCTGGTAGACTGGCAGAAGCCTCTAGCTTGGCAAGTTGGATACCTCGGAGAAAAGTACGACACTTGGGTCCATCAGCCTGTGGACCGACCGATCAGACTGTTCAAAAATGACTTTTTTGAGGCCAACACAAAGACTTCATGGTAAGAAAATTACAAATGAAATCAACTGATTGATCATATTATGTATAATAATCTTATTGTATGATGCTAAAGGTTTGCTATTGGAATTGCTACTTGTGTGTACTTGAAAACGTGTACTTAAACATGGGTGTGATGGTGTTTTCAGGTACATGGTGCCAATTGTATGGATGCCTTTAGTTATCTATCTGAGCTGGTACTGCTATACATTATTGGCACAAGAGAGTACAAGACTTTTCATTACATCAGGTAACATTAAACCAAACATCATTTATTTGTGTGAAGTTAGTAATAAACACTGTTAAATACATGATTTTAGTGGAGGGATATATTGATTTGTTATTTCCCTTCTTAAATATTTCGTAAACTTCAAGTTTTACTTACTCTATCAGTGAAAAGTTTGGACACTTGAACTTTTGACTGGCAGTGTATGTCATTATGGGTAAATGTGTTGAATCTAAAATTATCATCCCTAATCTTAAATCCCATCCATTCATTTCTAGATTACTCCATTCTGATCCACAAGTACAGCTTTCCGTTCATCTTCATGTTTGGCATGTTTCTGTGGTCTTTCGTCGAGTACTGCATCCATCGCTTTGTCTTCCACATGCGCCCACCCGCCCACAATTATTACCTCATCACGCTGCACTTTCTGCTGCACGGACAGCACCACAAGGTGGGGGATTTTATTCAATACTTCAGATTCACTGAAATGTTGCATGACATATTCGTCTTTTTTTAATTAATCACATACATTAATGCATTCATTTTGACAGCTCTAGAGTTTTATACAAATATTTCAGCTCTGTATGTCCTCACAATACAAGTGAATGGGTGCCAAAATATTTAATGCTCCAAAAAGCACATTAAGGCAGCATAAAAGTATTGTCTACAAATATGACTACAGTGGTTAAAGCCATTTCAGAAGTGATATGATAGGTGGGGGTGAGAAAAAGATCAATATTTAAGTACATTTTTACAAGAAATTCTCCTCCCTGCCCAGTAGGGGGTGTATGCATGAAGAATGTGTATCACCAAAAATACAAGAATGTGATAGTTAAAGTGGAGATTGACTGAGCAGGGTGGAGAATTTATAGAAAAAATGTACATAAATATTGATCTGTTTCTCACACATATCTAACATATTGCTTCTGAAGACATTGATTTAATCACTGGAGTTGTATGAATTACTTTTATGCTGCCTTTATGTGCTTTTTGGAGCTTCACAATTTTGGCACCCATTCACTTGCATTGTGAGGACCTACAGCGCTGAGATATTCCTCTAAAAATCTTCATTTGTGTTCTGCTGAAGAAAGAAATTCATACACATTTGGGATGGCATGAGGGTGAGTAAATGATGAAAGAATAAAAATTTTTGGGTGAATTATTCCTTTAAGATTTAAATCACAATATGGCCTATCGTGGTTACTAAACCTGTTACAACTACAATGAATTGGTTGGTGCTGTGGATGCATGACATTGTTAAAGGAATAGTTTACCCAAAAAGAACATTTTAATTATTTAAAGTAATTATATCACCTCAAAAAACTTTGAACGTACGTTTCTATGTGTAAGTGCAAATGTTTTTGTTATTTTTGAATCTAGATGTTGTTTGTGCATTTTTATGCAAAAATGAACCCCCTAATTTGAAAATTCTCGTTTTCTTTTTTTTCTCTTTCAGTCTCCATTTGACGGCTCTCGTCTAGTGTTTCCTCCGAGCCTTGCCGGCCTTGTCATTGGCAGTTTTTATCTGATACTCAGACAGCTCTTATCTGAGGGTCTGGGTATGTCCCTGTTTGTCGGGGGTCTGTGTGGATATGTGGTCTATGATATGATCCACTACTATCTGCACTACGGCTCACCAAGCAAAGGCTCCTACCTGTATGGACTAAAAGCTTACCACGTCAAACACCACTTTGAACACCAACGGGCAGGTGAGGACATCATTTATTGAGATCCCAGACATTGGGGCATCTGTCTTCAAATTAATGGCTACAGTTATAAAATGTTTAAAGCTCTTAGGTTCAGGACAATGGCAACATTTCAATTAAAATGTGTTAAATTTAAACAGATTACTTCAATCGTATATATAAAAAATTAGTCTGTAATGAATGATTATGTTATTATTCTTTCTCCTATCCCAGCTTTATATGCAATAATAAGTTGGGATCCCCTGGTCTAAAACATTTAAACAGCTTTGATATTAATGATTCATTTCTTAAATAGTACTGAATTTACATGGAGAATTTTTTGTCAATGTTAACTATGAAATTTGAGCTTCACTCTTTTTGTTTGTGATTTGTGAGTCTTTGTGTTTGTAAGCATCCCTTATTGATACATTCTATTTATTCCTAATTTCTCCAGGTTTTGGGATCACCACCACATTCTGGGATCACCCTTTCAACACAGTCATCCCCGAGCAGAAGTTTTAAAAGAGTTTCTCTTTTTGCCACAAAGACCAAACCAATATGCCCTAAAAACTCTCATAAGCCTCTCCCTTACCCAATCCATTGTTGTTAGGTACGGTGTCTTACCCTGCTGCTGCTACCAGCTATAGCCTATAAGTTCTTCAGTCGCCACTATGCTCATCAATTTGATGAGAAGGGGGAGTGCCTGAATCACCGATTATAAAGCTATATGAATATTTATATACTGTATGAATGTACTGATGAATCAACCATTTTCAAAATTATGTCTTTTATTAGAGGCACTAGAATATCAAACTCAGTTTTGCCCATCCATGTAACGTTAGGAGAGTTATAGACAGATATCGATAAGTGTGGGACAGTGTGTGAAAGTGTGGACGGAGGAGAGAGTGTGATTGATTCTTAGTCGTAGTGTTAATATGCTGAAGGATGGCAGAAAGAGAGGTAGGACTCTGCGGTCCTTTCAGTGGCCATGTGAGACATTTTCTTTAAGGAAAACTCAGGAAAGTCTCAGATGGTTTAATCTTCTCAGTGTTGATGCTCCAACCACTTACTCCCATTTGTGATCCCATGACCCTTTGTTTCTCTGTCCTCATTTTACATAGGGCTGCAAATAACAACTATTTTTACCATCAATTAATTTGTCGATTATTCCGTCAATTATTTATTTGATTAATTTGGGGGAGAAAAGCTAAATTTTCGATTTTCACATTTTAAATTAAATACAATTTCTTGTCCAGTGTTTATCTCAAAACAATATGCAAAGTGAAGGCAATGAAAACAAATATAAATGTATGATTTAATGCTCTACATTCTTCTATACATTGTGTTCATGCAATATGTATAAGCTTACATAGATTGCAATGGCTTTTCAAATTAGATATAAATATATAAACTCCACAGTTTGGAAGCATAAATAATAATAAAACAAAAACAAAGGCAAGGTGTCCATTAAAACACAGTTCTGTTGAAAAATGTCATTACGTTTTTGCAACCCTAGGGGGCCTTTCACATGTGTTTTTGTGTACATCTGTGCAGTTTTTCTATGTAAACATGCACCTTATATTGGCAGGAGCCCCATGTTGAGACCCCTTTTTAAAATGTGTCTCAAGAAACCTGCGTTCTGTTTAATTTGTTGTGCTGCATCTTGCCTGTTTTTACGCAAGACGCTTTTGGTATGAACGGCCCCTAATTCCATGTTTCATTCTGCTCTTTTGGTGTGGGTTATTTTAACCCTATAGGCTCTGGCTGTCATGAATCATACACTTACTTTGTGGTACATGGGGAATCAAGTTCTATGACTTGATGGATAAATCACAAACTTGCTTTCCTTTCTCATCTCATTCACTTGGAGGTGTTTTTTTTTTTGCCAATTTTTTACAATTGACTAATAACAATATCCTGTACTAGGGAAGTCATAACCAGCTGTTCCTCGTATAATATGTTACATATCCAGTGAGATATTAAGTTATTGAGGATTGCAGCTGGCTTTTGGTTTCTCTGACTTGCACATGGAGATGTGTTGTCATAATCACGCACTATTGAGGGCATGAAGCGGGGTGTATTTGCCTCTCCTGTCGGTGGGTGTTGCTAGTTGTCCATAACTGTCGTAGGGTGGAGGGTCTCTATAAATCCTCTGTCATTGTTGTAGATCTAGCCAGCGTGACCCGCCATATCTGGTGTGACGATCTGTGGCATCTGACCAGGCCTCAGGAGAGGGCTCAGATATTAGAACATCCTTGGCTGATCTCTCATCAGTTGATACAGCAGGTTTTTCCAAACTCCTCAATCTCTTGTCTTGTGCACATGTGCAGTACTGTCTCCCTGTTTCGTCTGGCACTTTTGTATTTTCTTAACTCGAACTAACTACTGCCTCTGTCTTGACTTTTGTCAAACTTACTGCATTGATGTTAAAATTCTGGAAATTTTCTAGAAAGGTAAAATTGGAGCTGTGGCCACATTTAGCTCAGTTTTATTGGTTGAAGTTTGTCATTTTTACATTTTCTGATATGAACGTAATTAATGTTTTTCTGATATTCATATGCCAGTGGTCATTCATTGATTTCCAAATTTCTTTGTATGAGCATTATGAGGCCACTGTATTCTATTTTGTCCTTGAATATATGTTTGTGTGTGTTTAAGTAATAATGATCCTGATGTGCCTTATAGGGGCATTCCCCACTACATACTTCCTAACCAATCACGTAATTGGTTGGACATCTCAGCCAAATACATGGAAGGAGGTATCAGGGTTTGAATAGGACAGGGATTTTCTTCCTACCATGATTAAATGGAAGAATGAAACTAATAAATTGCAATAGACATTGAAATGTTTTTGATTATTTTGTAACTGTGACACCCTTCTGAGCTTACACTGATAGATCCCATGGCATAGGAGAATGCTTTCAGTTTAAGCAAGTAAACAGAGAAATATGTGTATCAATATTTTTTTTTAATTCTGATAAGAAAAAATTTCAGCTACAGATGCCTCTAGTAAATATCAAAATCTGTTTACTACTATGTATTTTTAAGTTGGAATTAAAAATGTATATGCTAATGCAACTGTATTTGTAAATAAACATGTATATTTCTGAGGAAATCTTGTGCATCCTAACTTCACTGGCTTTGGATTGTTTTATTCCCCTGATAGCACACATATATCATCCAGACTCTATTTTATGTTTATGTTTACATTTGGAAGACAGTAATGGTGATCAGGTTGTTTGCTCCTATACAATACATCTACAAGACGTTTGCTCTTGGATGTCAGTAAGGCATTCAGAAAATGTCTTTGAGATGTTTATGATTTTGAATGTTTATAAATCTGATCTTTTTAAGATATTTAGAAGATGCTAATTATATTATGATTCTTTCCAGATGAAAAGATCTAATACAGACATCTCGGAGATGTACGTGTGATATCTGGGTTCAGTTGTTTTATTCTGGAAATAAATTAACTGACAATTCTGTTCAGTTATAAGAAAAAAAGAGAAAATGCACATAAAACAGGCAGAGTATTATAACTCATTTTCCTATAAAATGTGAAATGACAAAATATTTGTTCAAATCCTAAAAGCGTGATGGTTTATGCAGTCTTAACCATCGAAATACATCAATTGGTGCATTATATAACATGACACCAAAGCTACAAATGGTCAAATTAATTATGTGTGTGTGAGTGTTTCAGGTAGCATACAGTTAGCAAGATAACTGAGCCTATTAAGCTATCTTACTATATGCTATTTACTATAAATAGCCTACTCATGACAAAATATTGGTAAAAATCCTAAATTAGAGCTTGATGATCTATGCAGTCTTAACTTTAGAAATACATAAATTGCCTTTTAAATTACAATGCCAAAGCTACAAATGGTCAAACTAAAACATACTTTCTATGTGTTTTCATTTAGCTTACATTTACCAAGCTAACCGAGCCTGTTAAGCTAGCATACTCTATGCCAGTCACCACATATACTGTATATATGACAAATACTGGTAGTAATCTTAATAAATTATAGCTTGATGATCTGTGCAGGCTTAATAACCATCATAATACATAAATTGGTTCCTTTTAAATTATATAATATGATACCAAAGGAACAATTTGTCAAATTAAAACATTCTCTGTCTTTTCAGTTACAGTTTGCAAGCTAACTGATTAGCCTGTTTAGCTAGCATATTCTATGCAGATTACTACATACTAAATATGAAAAAAATATTAGTAGAAATCTTTAATTATAGCTTGACTATCTATGCAGTCTTAACCATCAAAATACATAAATTGGTGCCTTTTCAGTTACATGAAACCAAAGCAACACATTTTCAAAATAAAATATTCTTTGTGTTTTCAGGTAGCTACAGTTTGCAAGCTAATTGATTAGCCTGTTAAGCTAGCGTACTGTAAGACAGTTACTACACACCCAGATAGCACGTACATCACAGAGATATCTATTTTAGATATTTTCATCAGGAAAGCGTAACAATCTAATTAACATCTGCTAAACCTCTTATAAAGATAAGATTTACAAACATACTAAATCATAAACATCTCAAAGACATCTGTTTGATGTCTTAATGACATACGTGTTATAGACGTATTGCAGATCGAGCAAACAACCTAAAAATATGTATTCTAGATGTAAACACACATCAAATAGACGTCTCGTGATGTATGTGTGTTATCAGGGTATATTCATGACAAAATATTGATAGAAATTCTAAATTATAGTTTGATGATATATGCAGTCTAAACCATCAAAATACATCCAGTGGTGGATTTAGGCATACGCGGCATTGGCAGCCGCCCGGGGCAGCATCTTGTCGGGGGCAGCACAGGACCCTTCAAAATATTGGTGGAAAAATTATAGCTTAATTATCTAAACAGTCTTATTAAACTTCAAAATACATTGTGCCTTTTAAATTATATAACATGATACCAAAGCAACAGATTGTCAAATGAAAACATTCTGATTTCAGTTTGCACAATTTGCACGCTAACTCATTAGCATGTTAAGCTATGCAAAGTATTTCACACATTCATGACAAAATATTGGTAGATGTATAAAATGAAAGCGTGATGATCTATGCCGTCTAATCTGTCAAAATACATCAATACTACATCAAAATACACCTAATAATGTTCAGTTGTCAAAATGTATGTTTGTTGATGTTATTATTTTAGGCATGACCCATTCATACACCAATGGCGGCAGAGCTGCCATGCAAGGTGTTAGCCTACCATTGGGAGCAACCTGGGGTTCAGTGTCTTGCCCAAGGACACTTCGGCATGCGGGCCGGGATTCGAACCCTGCGATTAGTGGCCGACCCGCTCTACCAATTTATATTTTAGCATATTCAAATTAGTCACCATTTGCCTAGAATTTGCAGACATGTAATCTCAACATTTTCTCAACCATCTTCTTGAGGTATCACCCTGGGATGCTTTTTAAACAGTATTGAAGGAGTTCCCAACTCTATTGGGCACTTATTGGCTGCTTTTCTTTATTATTTAAGTCAACAATTTCAAAAACGTTTTTTTTTTTTTTTAATTACATTTAAATTTTATATTGAAATAAATTACTATGGTGGCACAATTATATTCCTGTCCACAAAACTAATTTCAAACATTTAAGCATACGCCTTCAGATCAAAATATTTTCAGTCACATGTTTCAAAAGTTTTGACCGGTAGTGTATTTATTTACTGCATGAGGCAGACAGTAGGACCCAGATCTGCACAGACTGCAGAGCAACGTTCACCATCAGAAAAAAAGAAAAGAAAATGTCCCTCCACACCCTAAAGGCTGGGAGGAAAGACGTTTAACTGCATTCCTGCCTTCTCACAGTAAACCAGCGTAAGCTACGAACTAATTTGATCTGAAACGGTAAGTGTGGTGATCAACCCATTCTCGGAGTGTACCGTGCAGTCTGTTTTGTGACTTTTTACACTTAATATTTGTTTCGAACAGCACATTGGAAGGAGTGTGAATGTCAACAGAAAAAGCGCTCTAAAAAAAGGGTCTCTGGGCTTGACCATAGACTGACAGGTAGCATGCAGATGCAAGTTCTTTCATTTACTTCCTATATATCTCTTTGTGATATATTGTTTTTAGCACTTTGTTCTCTTCCTGTTTCATTTTTCAGTTTCACTCTCCTCTTTGTTTGGATGTACAAGATACATCATTGTGCGTTGTAAACAATTGCCGTAAACAGAGGACATGGCATCTTTTTTACTGCACTTGGTGCATTGTTTTGTCCTTAAAGTGATAGTTCACCTAAAAATGAAAATACTGTTATTATATTGTTTTAAACCCATATGGAACACAAAATGAGTGACAGCCATAGTTACAATTCACTTTAATGCATGCAAAAATGTCATTCTGCCTAACATCTCTTTTTGTGTTCTATGGAATAATGGTTCCATAATAATGTGTAATATAATAATAACCACTTATATGGTTTGGAACAACATAAGTGTGATTAAATGATGACAGAATGAAAAATTGTGTATGATTTTCTTGCAAAAACATAGTTGAATCTCTGAGCACACTTTTTTTGAATTGCTGTATTGACTTTAGTTAATGATTTTTATGAGCAGCATTTAAGTGGCACCCTGTAAAGGGGTGTTTAGTTTAATATAGGCTTTTTTATGGTCAGATATCTGATAGCTAAAAGTCACATGAGGTTTTGCATAAACTAGAAGTGATTTGAATGAACTGTAGATGTATCTTTTGTTGCCATAAACCTCTTTATTTCCCTGTTCTATACCCGTTTTTGACTCAATGTTTTTGACAATATTATGAATATACTGGACAGTATAATGAAGAGCATAGTCAATTACTTTCTCCTATCCCTGCATAATTTTCAGAGACAACTATAAGTAAGACAACTATAAGTCTCCATGGTGTTATTAAAACATTGTTCTGTTTATTTTGAACATTTTGTCAATCAATAGTGTGAGTTTTGGTGGGTCTATGTCAGTTTTCCAACCTATGGCAGACAGGGGGAGTGTTCATAATGTTTAGCATTTCCTTGTGGTGATGTTAGTGGCACATAAAATAAACATTTCACATTTAAAAAGAAATAAAACCAGGAATATACCTACTCACAATGGTCTCGTGTGTTATGCAAGGACACCATGACATCCCAGAAGGAGCCTCAGCAGAGGACTTCAACTCAGACCAAAGTGACGGGTCCCACGTCCTGGTCTCGGGTCAGTTGTCCCTGCTGTATTTCCAGCCACATAGAACCTTTGGTTCTGATTCAACTGGCTGATAATGTCCAGCCCATCACCAAGCAGTGGATCATGTCCATGATATCTGCACCTGCGAAGGCTGGAGGTGAGACAATCTTTGAACTTTGAGTAAATGAATACACTCACACTGTAAGCTTGTAAAATGTTATTGCACCAACTGAAAGTACAATACATTAAAAATGACTGCTTTTAAACTAACTATCCTCTCGTCGACTCCTGTTGTAGGCGCTCAGCTGTTAGTTCACCCAGGGGAGGATATGAAAGGGAACATGATAGTTGTTGCAGCCCCTCGCTGCACCCTCCTCAGTGTAACAGAGGACCTGGGGCTCTGTAAACCCTACCAGGATGGGGACATGACAGCCTTTTCCTCTGAGGACCGTGACAACTTTTGCAACATTGGTAAAGACTCAAGGAGACATGTTGTATATTTTGAATGTCATTATTTACTCATCCTCATGTTGTTAAATTCATTGCATAATTTTTCCACTTTTAAAAAAAAAAAGATGGTTGGATGTATAGTATGCAAATTGAGATACATCTGATGTCTTATGTGTATAAGAGAAAAATAATATATAGATCCATTTACTGCAACATATTTGCAGGATGCAACAGACAACAGAGTATAAACTCACTGAGTACTTTATTATAAACACTGTGCTAATAAAATTCCATACGTGGTCTTCTTCTGTTTTAGCCCATCTGCCTCAAGGTTCGGCATGTTGTGCATTCTGAGATGATATTCTGCTCATTACAATTGTACAGAGTGGTTATCTGAGTTACTGTAGCCTTTCTGTCAGCTCGAACCAGTCTGTCCATTCTCCGTTGACCTCTCTCATTAACATTTCCGTCTGCAGAACTGCCACTCACTGGATGTTTTTTGTTTTTGGCTCCATTCTGAGTAAAATCTAGACAGTTGTGCGTGAAAATCCCAAATCGAAGATCAGCATTTACAGAAATACTCAAACCAGCCCGTCTGGCAACAAAAATCATGTCACGGTCGAAATCACTGAGATCACATTTTTCCCCATTCTCTGTTGTCTCTGCAGATGACATGGAGCAGTTCCTTACGCTGGCAGAGCGGCAGTACATAGTGAAATATGAATTGTATTCAATGAGAGCTTTGGAGGACCAACGTATCCCAGGGGTCCCAGCACCTAAAGGGAAGTTGAAAGCCAGAGAGGGCATCCGTAAGTGTGTTTGTACATGTGTGTGTAAATGGGTATGTTTGGAATGGTGTACAACCAATGTACTCCCAACTATTCGTGGAGCTATAGTATGCATTTATCAACCAATTTTTTACATGTCCTTCTTTACTCATTATTTAAATGAATATTCTGGGTCCAATACAAGTTAAACTCATTCGACAGCATTTGTGTCATAATGTTGATCACCAAAAAAATTTATTTTGACTCCTCCCTCCTTTTCTTTTAAAACTCAAAAATAAAAGTTACACTGAGGCACTTACAATGGAAGTGAATGGGGCCAATTTTTGGAGGGTTTAAAGACAGAAATGTGAAGCTTATAATTTTTTAAACGCTCATATCAATTCTTGTTAAACTCATGTATTATTTGAGCTGTAAAAAAAATTTAAATCTTAATTTTTGCAGACATTTTAGGGTTTGTTGACATTTCATCATGGCAAAGAAGTTGTAAAATTGGCTGAAAAAAACACAGAAAAGGTTAGTAAGTGATTGTATCACACTAAAATCATGTTAACATGCATATTGTTTACATTGTGTGGCTATACTTTTTAAAAAGTGAGTATTTCAACGTTTATGAATTGGCCCCCATTCACTTCCATTGTGCCAGACTTTTGCCTTTTTTTAAGAAAAGGAGGGACCCGGAATATTCCTTTATTATAACTTCCATAGTTAAGACATTTTTACCCTTTACTATACTGGATTAAATGCAAAATAAAAAATATATATTTCTAAGAAGATTACTGGCAATGTTTGGTTTAGAATACCACAGTAATATGTATGTTTTGTTTATCGTTGCATACCGCATACTTTTTTTTCTTTTTTTTTTAAGTTTGCAGTTTATTGTATACTGGCAAGTATGCAGTAGGCAGTAGGATGGTTTTACCTTCTGAACATAGTATGTTTTTCTGCTAACAGCCAAAAGTCTCCACTCTCCTCTTTTTATGAATTGCTTAGTCACTGTATGCGGCCTGGACTCCCTCCAGTATGCCCCCTCCTTCCCTGAAAACCTAATATGGTAATGTTCTGTCCATATCTCTTTCTCTGTGCTGCAGTACCGAAGCTGGAAAAGGCAGGCGTTATCCACAACATCACTCCTATTCATGACCAGAAGAAGCTGAAAGCTCTTGGGAAAGAGTGGTACTCTCAGAAGAGCCTGTGGGGGCAGCCTCTAGGTATAAAAAATACACTTACCTCAATAGCTATACATCTAAAAGGGGGCATATCATAGACTTCTAATGCTTTTACTATATATAAAGCTATTTAGAATTACTATAGAGACCAACCCTACCACTAACCCTAAAAGTAATCTTTCTGCATTTTAAGAATAATAAAATAAAATGCTTCATTATTAAAGAATCCCATTTCTGGGGACAAATTTGTCCCAAAACTACATCTAAGTAAAAGGACATATCATAGACCTCTGTTGATTTTATGTTCATCTAATTATAATTACTACAGACTAACCCTAATTCAAGTCTTTTTGTATTTTATTAAACAGCATTATTTATTTCAATAATTAAATAATGAAGGTTTTGTCATGTTTAGTTTACTTCTAGGGAGAGATTGGTCATTCACACACATTCACATCGCTGCAATAAAAAATAGGCAGTTAGCACTCGTCCTTTAACTCCACATCAGGTATTTAAATTATACACAATTATCTTCTACTGTACAGGGCCATCCCATCAATTTTAATGATGGTAATAAAACTTTATGAAGTCATTTGAATGAAACTCATCAATGTATTTTAATATTAATTTCACAGTGTCACAGAATGTCTGACTGTAGCTACAATTTTTGCATTGAAGAGAAACTCTGTTTTTATCATGACCTCACTGTCCCATGTAATAATGTGCATTCTGTCTTTAAATTTAGCACTTGTCCCTCTCAGTGCTAGTTTTAATATCAAATATTCTCAAAGCCACCCATTGTCAACAAAACTGTTCTTTCTCTTTTAAACCGTTCACTGTTTCTCTGTTGGTTCAACTCAATAAAGCTGTTAGTGTGACATCACACTGCCAAATCACCAGTAATAAAATATTGTGTGATCATATTCACTCCTATATGAATCTATAGGACAGACAGAAGTTTCACAAATATAACCTTGTCTGTTAGAGCCATGGTGCAGCAGTTAGCACATTTGCCACTGAAATGTTGAGCTGTGGTGCTCATTATGGGTGATGCAGGTTTGAATCCAGCCTGCAACATTTCCAACTCCCACCCAAATAATTTGCAATCACTTTGTACCACGTATTTGAAATAAAAAGTAGCAAAAGCCGAAGAAAATGTAAGTTTGTGGGGGGTTTTGCCCATGTTTGCCCAGACAAAAATCGTATGTATGAATGCTTAGAAACATAATAGCACACCTCTACTCAAAAAGCCACACAATTTGAGTTATCAATCATGTCTGTAGCACAAACGATTTGGGATATTTTATGTACTTAAGATAATACTTAAAGGTGCACTCAGTAATTGTTTCCTTAACTCTTAAATACATAAACTGTACTTTTGCAATTTATGTAGGAAATCATGATCACTAATATTAAAATGAAGACTCCAGTCAAATCAGTAACTTTATAAAACATGGAGAGGGTCCGGACATGGGGGCTGCCATGTTAGTATCACATGACCAGCCGAATACTACTCGCTTAATCTCAGTAACCGTCCTGTTATTTGACACTTTCTCTCATTGATTAAAGTAATCATGGCTGACTGTGAATAATACATTTCTATGTACAACTATTGATTTTAAATGATGCTGCATCTAAGCAGCTACAAAGACAAAAGTAACTGAGTGCAACTTTAAGGTGAAGTTTTTCATCAAATCAATGTTTGAGAATTAGTTGTTGCTGATAGCTGTTCTTTAAATGACTAAATGTTTTAATTCTCTCTACAGATGCGATCTACGCTTATTTCGGTGGCACTATAGCCTATTATTTCAGCTTCCTGGACTACTACACTTTGTCGTTGTTTCCTCCAGCCATCCTAGGCCTGTTGATCACCTTTTTCCTTCCCGGTGCAAACCTCTCAAGTGCAAATAAAACAGACAGTGAGCCTGCATCGCCAAAGGAAGATGATGACCAGCTTTCAGTAAGTTCCTACATGGTGCAGGCAGTCTTCAGCATGCTGTGGTCCACCGTATTCATGGAGCTTTGGAAGAGACGGAGCGCGGCCTTATCCTATCGGTGGGGGACTTTTAATTTATCTGAACAGTTTCAAGAACCCCGGCCGGGTTTCCATGGAGAACTCGGCACCAATCCAGTTACGGGCAGACTGGAGCCGCTGTTTCCCGATTGGAAGAGGAAGCTTAGGATAGGTCTGGTCTCGGTGCCTGTGGTTGGGGTGTTTTTGTGTCTGGTGGTGATGGGGATGACCGGGTTCTACTTTTTGGAGCGTCTCGTCTCAGGCTGGCACAAGGGGTCTGGCTCGTACTTCACAGCTGTCTTGTTGTATATACCCTCCATTGCCCACATAATCTACACCAATGTGCTGGGGAACATATATCGCAATGTGGCGCTGCAGCTTACAGAATCAGGTAAGAAAAAGAAGACAAATTATGATATTATATTATATAGAAATAATCAACTTTATTGGGAATTAAGTATATATGAAGTATAAAAGTTTAACTAAATACTTTAACCTTATGCAGACAATTTCATACAATTTAAAGGAAAAAGCAAATGGTCCAAAAGTCACATTTAGGCAGCATAAAAGTAATCCATGCAACTCCAGTCAATCAATGAATGTCTACTGAAGCAAATCAATGGTTTTATCCATCAATGTTTTTAAATGTAAATCGCCACTTCAAAAAAAATCAAATCTCAATAGCAAACTTTGTCTAATGTCATCTTTACACTATGGGATGGGTCTTATATAAGGCACAAGCTTCCCTAGCTTAAAAATGGTCACAGGTGCCGTTTATAGGTACGTTCAATTAAAAATGATTCTGTGAAAATAAATGTACAAAAGTATGTCAACGGTCTATTCAAATACTTACTGACCGCAGACTCATATTTTCAGTGAAGCTGTACTTTTGAAAATACAGCCAATGAAAATAAGTGGGAGGTCCTATATGCCACCCACTGTTTTTAAGCTGGAACAGTTATTTCAGCGAATAAGGAGCTGGATTTAGCCTCGTCATTTGAAACAGCATCAGAGCCCGGGACGGTCCTTTATGCCACCCACCATATAATTAGTTAATTCAGCGATTCGTCAATGCTGAACTTGGAAGATTGACTGACTTTTTTGTGTGTGATTATATTATATTATATTATATTATATTATATTATATATGTACAGTTATTATGTGGCAAAGCATATTTTCAGCAAAATTGCTGGAATGAAATTAAATTATCCTTTATTTAACAGGATATTTACTCAGAAATCACTCAAATTATTTGTAAACATAAAATGTGCTGAATGTTATGTTAGCCCATTTCTGGCACATATAAAAATCTAATGTGCTTTGGAAAGTTATATTTATGAGATACAAATTCATAAATTTGAGATAAAAGTACAACATTCTTAAATATTTTTTTTTTAACAATTATGCTATTAAAGGTCAAATTATAAGACACTAAATAATAATGATGAGATGCTAAATCATAATCATGATATAAAAATTCAAAATTTTGAGATAAAAATCCCAAATTATGAGATAAGTGGTAGTTCTGAAATAAAAAGTTAAAAATGTAAGATAAAAAGGCATAATTTTTAAATAAATATCATAATTATTAAAGAAATAGTTGGAATTTGGAGATAAAAAGTAATATTATAATTTTATTATTATGATTTAGTATCTCATAATTATTACTTTTTTGTCTCATTATATGAAGTCATTATTTTGAAAAAAATATAAAAATTATGAGATTAAAAATTTTATAATGAGATTATTAAAATGATAAAATATGAGATACTAAGTAATAATTATGAGAGGCTAAATCATAAAAATGAGATTAAAAAGTCAAAATTTGTAGATAAATAGTAATATTTATGAGATAAAAATATTTTTTTAATTTAAAATGTAAAAATACGAGATAAAAGCGATTTAATAATGAGATAAAAAGTCAGAATTTTTAGATAAAATATAATCTCATAATTCCGATTATTTTTTTATTTTATTTTTTTATTTTTTTTTAAATCTTCAAATTATGACTAAATCTCATCATTTTGATTTACCAAAGCACATTTTTTCTCTTATGTGGCGGAGACGGGCTTCCATTAAATCTGATATTCTGCCTGACTGATATTCTGTTCTATCACTGCTGATTACTGGCATGCAAAAAAACAAATACAAAAGCATATGAATTTCCTCTTTCTTAAAACTAAAGAAAATTATTAGAAGTCTTATGTGCAAAGACTTGCCTTTAAGAATGTCCCTACAGGTTAAAGGCAAAACTGAAAAATTGACTAACAATCTTTCTCTGTTCAGAAAATCATAGGGAGGAATCATCCTTTGACTATCACCATACTACTAAAGTTCTAGTGGTGAGTTTCATACTTCCCTAACTATCAGTTTCTTCCTCTCTTTTCATCCTCTCTCATGTTCTTTCTTTCCCAATCGCTGAGATGTAAAAGAGCTGCATAACTGTAGCAGGTGTTATACCTTCAAGATCTCAGTGTATTTTAAATGCTAAATTCTTTCTCTTCTGTCTCATTCAGTTCACCTTTTTCAATAACTTTGCTGTGCTGTTCCACATCGCCTTCTTCAAGGAGGACCTTCCTCTTCTGCGAAAGGTGAGAACATCCTCTGAAGCTCTTCTAAACTATCCAGATTTACACCTTCATGACACTATATCCTCGTCTACAGAGGTTGTCCTCTCTGCTGATAGTGACTCAGGTGGTGGGTCAGTTCACTGAGGTGGTGGTTCCTTTCCTCGTGGACCGTTTCTACACGTCTTCTGAAAGGAACCTAAAGGAAGATGATCCAGAAGTGGACCACCTCCAGGCTCAGGGAAATCTACCAGCTTTCCCAGTGAGTTATGATCACTTCAGCTAATGAAGTTCTGTAATTTAAAGAAGGATTGAACAATGAATAAGTGAATTGAGTTTGTGTCACAGCTGTGAACTTTGGTTTTCTACTTGCTATTGCTAGTTTGAGGTAGGTGGTTTTAGAGGGAGGGGCATTTTCATTCCAGAAAGCACTATAGGACAAAAATTTGGATATACCCGTGTAGTGGAAGATGAGCCATTCATATTTTTGATGTGTTTTCCTATAAGAGAGAGGGTGTAAAATGTGTATATTTGTTAAAACTTTATTTAGTCTAAATTAAAGTTCACAGGCATGGACTAAAACTCACAAATCACCAATGTTATGCATTTCATGCAGTGTTCAGGTTTTTTGGGTGCTCTTTGTCTCTCTTCTAGGGCCTGTTTGCCGAATACATCGAGCTCCTGGTTCAGTTTGGCTACCTGAGTCTTTTCTCCTGTGTTTATCCACTCACTGCTCCACTGTTACTGTTGAACAACTTCACAGAGATTCGTACAGATGCTTACAAGCTCTGCAAGCTTTTCAACAAGCCTTTTTCTGCCCCTGTGGCCAACATGGGTGTGTGGGAGGTCAGAATTTTTTTAATATGAATGTTTTTTTCCTTATTACGTGCCCCACATATTTTGACATTTTTTCAGTTTAAACATAACTTGTTTGTCTTTTTCACAGACAGCGTTTGAGGTGTTGAGTTTCATATCGGTCATGTCAAACTGCTGGCTCTTGATTCTGTCACCTCGTGTGAAAGTGCTCACACAGGAAGCTGGCCTCAGCAGTGGCAAAGTTCTTGTCTTTGCCATCATTATAGAGGTTAGAGAAGAATTGAAGTGCCTTGAAGAGTTAAATACATAAGGCACACATGACATTAAACATTTTAAAATGATTAATAACATTAGTATCAGAGTACAGTGCCCATACCAATGGGTTGAATGCATGATATGAGTCCTATTAAAGGGATAGTTCGCTAAACAATGAAAATGATCTCATCATTTACTCACCCTAATGCCATCCCAGATTTATATGGCTTTCTTTCTTCTTCTGAACACAAAGAAGATTTTTAGAAGAATATTTAAGCTCTGTAGGTCCATACAATGCAAGTGAATGGGTACCAACATTTTGAAGCTCCACAATGTATATTAAGGCGGCATAAAAGGAATCCATATGACTCCAGTGGTTAAATCCATATCTTCAGAAGTGATATGACAGATGTGGTTGTGTTTTTTTTTTTTTACACTATAAATCTCCATTTTCATTTTCTTCTTTTGATTTTGACAATTCGCATTCTTCATACATATCATCACTTACTGGGCAGGAAGAATTTATGGTAAAAAATGTATTTAAATATTGATCTGTTTCTCACCCACACTTATATCACTTCTGAAGATATGGATTTAACCACTGGATTCATGTGGATTACTTTTATGCTGCCTTTATGTCATGTTGGATCTTCAAAATGTTGGTACCCATTCACTTGCATTGTGTGGAGCTGAAATATTCTTCTAAAAATCTTCGTTTGTGTTCAGCAGAATCTATAAATAGACATGTAAATCTGAGATGCATGAGTGAGTAAATTATGAGGTAATTCAATTTTTTTGGTGAACTATACCTTTAACTCTATTTGCACAAGCTCTTTTTGTGAATGAGTTGTGTGGATTAATAGTTTTTTATGGATTGGTCCTCTAGCACATCCTGCTTGCGATGAAGATGATTCTGGCTTTCATGATCCCTGATGAACCGGATTGGGTCAGAATCAAAAGAGAACAGATTGAATATCGCTCTATCCAAGCACTTAAGAAACAGGTAACACTACATTTTAATGTAATCTTTTAACTTTAATCACAATGGCCCCAAAAGGTATTCGGAACCTTATTCCAAACTTAAAAGATATGTATTCCATTGCCAGGGTTGGGGAGTAACTGGTTACATGTAATGGGATTATGTATTTAAAATACAAATGATAAGACTTTTGATATTAGGGTAAAAATGGTATTCTTGATAATAATTTTTGTATTGTTTTCATGTAAAAATATCTAAAAATCATTAAAACAAGATCAATTAGATTGAACTTGTTTTAGAAACAACACTGCATAAGATATTTAGGTTTTTCAGAGAGTGTATTTTTAACATGTGTATGTTGTTTTACTGTACTCACAGATTTTTTTATAGCCAAAACAAGTGAAAAAATCTACCAGTGCTGAAGAAGTAATCCAAAGTATTTACAATAAGTTACTGACTTTGAGTAATCTAACAAAATACATTACAAATGACAGTTTACAGCATGTAATCTGTAATATGTTGTGGAACAGATTTAAAAAGTAATTCTCCCAACCCTGTTCATTGCATTATACACACAATATTAAACTAAGTGGTAAACAAACGATGTTAAGACTTTTTCTCAGAACTCAATTTTCTTTCTAATTACTTTTATTTTTAACTGCAACTACTTTTAAATAGGTGTCCAGGTGTTTTTTTGTGGATGTAAGTGAGTTCACCCCAGGTTCACACAAGTGTAGTTCATCATATTGAGTACACTGGACATGTTCCACTAACATTTGACAACCAGAAAACGTCCAAATATTTGTATCTTAATTTTGAACAGTGTATGTGTTGTTTTATCTAAAAACAAACAAAACGTTTATTTTGTTAATGTTCTGCATGAAAATTGCACTTTTGCAATTAATAAATCAAATAAGTGCCACTTGGTTTAATATTTGGTCTTCAAATGCAATGGCATTCATATATTTTATAAGTGTGGCTTAAGTGTCCACAGGCTTTTTAGGAGCACTTTAAATGCAAAGTTGAGCAACAACATTATTTTAACTGTATGTTGTGTAAATCTTATGTATGGACTGTTTAGATGACCAGAAATGTAATAAATGTTATTTATTTTCTTATAGAGAGTTAAGCGTTTACAGGTGGCTGATGCACTCCCTCCAAAGGCCAAAATGTAAGACTGAACAAAATCTATTGCCAGAGAGGCAAGAGGAAATGTTTTAAAGGACTTTGAAGCCTTATTGCATGGCCACTGCATAATTCATTTTTTAATGTACCATATGGCCTAGTTTACCAAAGACAGCTTCAACAGTTTACACTACAAGTTATTAGACCTAACCTAAATATGCATTTACTGTATATCAGTGGCACCCTTTTGAAGACTACTGAAATCAAATGTAATTTAAGCATCAACCATTGAAAAACATCTATAAACCACTGATTGGGTTATTAGGGGTGATGTGTCGCCCAAAATACCTGTGATGTTGTGGCTCTGTTGAAATCTATTATAAAGCAGAGGTCAAATATTATGTTAAATTATTTTATGCGAACAGGGACACAAACAGTGCTGTATTAATGATCTTGACAACATGATGTCTTTTAAAAAAATGAATGTTGCTGTTTTGTTTGTACATTTTTTTAATGCTGTTTACTCTTGTAATTTTGTTTTAAAATATTGTGATGAATGTATTTTACTCTTTTATATGGTTGTATTTTGCATTTCACAACTGACCATATTCTTGCAACTAGTTTTGTTGGTATAAAAAACTCCCAATGCTGGATTCACTAAACATGCTATGCAAATATCTAGTGATGTAAGTGCCATTTAAAAATAACATCCAATGTAGCCTGTGGCATAGAATGGCTCTAGATATTCAAAAAAGCATACACCATACACAAATTATATTGTAACCCAGATGGAATCACAGTTGATTTGCACAGTAATAAATACCAAAGTTAAATATTATTTTAACAGCCTCTTTCTTTCAAAATAAGTAAAATACAAAGACACAAATGACAGTTTAATCAGTTTTAATAAATAAATATAAAAATAAATTAATCTCATCTAGACACAGTCATAGTTTTAGTAAGGGTAACTGGGACTATAGACAAACCCAAATCGCCATGAAATGATTACAGCTGCTTGGGAAGGATAGAGACTCATGTAAAATGATAAACAAAATCAAAACATATATATATATATATGTATGAAAATGCAGTGCATGTTAACCTTTACTCTGCCCTCTGATTGGTCCATAGGGCTCACTAATTATCTCCTAGATCTGTACTGTCTGTTAAACGAGATCAGTATGGGAATGAAAACCTGATCTTGGATCCTCAGCTTTTGTGACTACAGGCCAATATCGAAATTATAATCCATTTCCATATTATAACTGGTGTGTAATAGTGACAAAATTCAAATTTATCTGTAACCGGAAATATTTATATGAAATTTGTCCACATAGGCCCTATTTCTCCCCAAAGCACCATATACATTTCATTAAATCTATTTTGTGCTTTTGGTCAAGCTTATCTCTGTGAAAGTGAAAGACATTTGCACATACAATATCTCTGTGACATAAAATGAATTCACAAGAAGATGATGAGAAAACATTGGGTGAAAGGTGCACTACATATATAGTATATATAGTGATAAAGCTTTGACATCTTTTGGAGTACCAAATTAACAGTAACCACAGTCACATTTGCTATCTAAATTTTTATGTGATGTGTTTAGGCTGTTTAAAGGTTAAAAAAAATGGTAACCACTAGCTTCAGTCATGCCGCATCAACATACAAAGGCTGGATTTTCTTAATTTAAGTTTTAAGCTAGGCTCACCTATGCTATATAGCATCAAGTTAACATACGGCTCCTCAAAAGTATTTACAACAGGTATGACACAAATTATACATAGACTTTAACATATTTCTCTTTTATGACACTGGTGTCATAAGTCACTCCCTTCATTTTGATAATACTTAAAATGGAGGGGTTGAAATGGTTGGTTATCATGTATGCTAAGTGAGGGTCAAAATACAATGTCATACCAATAGCATACATGATAAACTCAAAGTAATATATACAACAATACACGTCCGGATAAGGGCTTATCCTATTACAACATATGTTCTATATGCAGAGACAGATGATTAAACAAAAATAGATGTTCAAATGTTATGTAATTAATCCCTGTCACATATTGCCTTAAGTGAAAAAAAATTATATGATGTCTTTGTCGCCATGTTTCCAACAAACCCTTAATAACACTCTAATACTTGATAAAAGCTTCAAACTATTTCCAAGCATTAGCAGTTTTAAAACAAACTCCAAAATATAGCTCCAGGAAGACCAGGCTTCTGTTGTCGTGTAATAATATGTACTTTTCATGAAAAATCTCTCCCAATAATCTCTCAGAATAATCTCTGTTCTCTATTTTTTTTTTTTTTTAAAAATATATCACCGATATACTTAACGTCTTTCCCTAGTCAACACCCAGCTAATGGAATGTGGATGCTAAGCTAAGCTGTTCTGAATTAGCATGCACTCAAAACCATGCTCTCAAACCATCAATGTTCACTATATCAATATGGCCAACTGTTCTGCTTTCTGCGCCACAGCCTGAGGGTAAAGATGTTAGCTAACAAACACATCCACACAAGGCCATAGTGCATGAACAATTGCAACAGTCCTATGGTATCTTCTCAAAAACTGTGCGAGTACCAAGAAGAATCTTGATTCACAGCCCCCTTGAATAAGTAAACAAACCAAACGAACAAGTTAAAACTGATCTACAACTGTTAACAACAGGAAGACTGTGTCCTCCTACTTGAACTGAATGTAAATGTCCTCTTTGTTTGCAATCTGCTCTTGTTGCAGCCAAATCTGGCTTGTTCGGTTTCATTGTGAAGCATGGTCTTCAAACCCCCAAATTTGATGATGCATCGTCGCTTTTAAAAACTGGGTGGTGCTTGAAATTGTTGAACTATTACAGGGCAAAATGACAAGCTATTGAATTAAAGCTGCTATGCTGGTAAGACATACTCTAGTTCTAAGAAAAGTCTCTGAGATTGCACAGAATGTCGTAAGCAGTGTCAGTAGATACAGGTGTTCATATACAGTACACAGCATTACTAAAGGCTAGGGTACACTTCATTGTTCAGCATGCCGTTACATCTTGCGCACGATTGAACGCTCTAGCCTTGCAAAGTATACTCTTTTGACCACAAGCCCATATGGACAAATTCGCCGCATGCGCACTTCGACTGCTTTGTTATACTCTTTAGTACAGTAAATGCTAGGCGCGTGTACAGATGATGCGCACAGTCGTGGAATGTCTGCTTGCCTAAAAAACTGGTCTGCACGTGGACAGTACACGCGTTCACTTCTTATGACAAAATTTGCTTCCCACACACTGTTCAAGACGTAGCTGCATGCAGAAAACTGAAGAATACTTTGACCTTAAGAGGTTAACTGTCTTAAAGGAAAGCAGCAAGGAATGCTGGATATGGAAAGAAAATAGAGATGTATAATAAGTTCACCAAAAGTGTGACCAAAACACTGAGGTTACAGTATAAGGTTAGATCACACTCTTTGTCTTTTAGTGTCTATGCAACTTTGGACAGTTGTAGAGGGCTTTCATTGGGGTTCACACTATCAAAGTCACACTGCCAGTAATGTCAGTGCATTCTTTCTTCACTGCATCCCTCTCTACAGCACATGGCAGCAATTATATTGTGCAAAGGGAAGGAGCTTCTCTTTAGAAGTGGGCTGGATGTTAAAGGACAAGGCTTTCTCACAGAGTGGGAACTGCAGTAGACGATCTCGCAAATTCACGTTCTTGACCTTACTGGAGTCAGCTCGGATAGCAGGGTCAGTGGTTGTGTCCCTCGGACTGTGAAGACCTTTCTGGGGTTTGGGCTGGGCTTCCTCTGGTTTCTCAACTTCGCCCCCAGTTTTGCGCATCTCTACCCCATCTGGACCCAGGTCCACACAGTGATTTCTAGGTAGGGACCTTGGGGAACTGCATGGAGTGGACACTACCCCAACCTCAAGGAGCCTGGATTTGGCTAAGGTGTTATTGTTGTTTTCTACTGTGTCCTTTGAAGGTTTCCGCTGTCCCCAGCAGCACTGTACAACATCCAGTCTAGGAGCTGGAGGAGGTACATCTATATTTAGATCTTGAATCTTTTGTCCATCATGCTCATCTAAAGGCATGCTCGGGTGGGTGAAAACACTCTTGTCCCTTGTTCTACTTGGTTGCTCAGTGTGGTTGATCTCTTCCAAATGGGCTTCAGTCATTGGGGCCTTGTCCCTTGATTTACCTGGTTGCTCACTGTTGTTAATCTCTTCCAAATGGGCTTCAGTCTTCGGGGTCTTGTCCCTTGTTCTACCTGGCAGCTCAGTGTGGTTGATCTCTTCTACATGGGCTTCAGTCTTTGGAGGCTTCACCCCTTGAAGTTCTACAGTGACAGCAGTGAAGTTAGACTCTGAATACACCTGCTTTTCTGTGCCATCTGCCTCCTCCTCAAGTTCCTCCTCCTCAGCCAAAGTTTCACAGTTTCCTATCACCTTACTTTTTGGCCTCACTGTTCTCCTCTGAGTCTCTGATTGCACAGATGTTCTAGAAGGTTTTAAAGAGAGATCTGTTGAAGGAAGTGGACCTGGCATACTGGGTAACACCTTTAGCTTCTTCTCGTCCCTGTTCTGCTCCTTCTCATCGTCCTCATCCTCATCTTCCTCACAGATCTGCTGTAAGGCTCCAAGGCTCTTGACAGTAGGTTGATCTGGAGGTAGAGGGCGCAAGCTAAGACTCAAGCAAGGAGCCGTGCTACAAAAGTCACTGAAGGAGTTATCATGACGGCTGGTTTTGGGGGCCAGCAGGTCCCCAGATTCGCTCACACCCCTTCGGACATAGCCAGAAGACAGAGCAATAAGGGGTGCTAATGAACCCAAAGGGGCTCCTCTTAGTGTATCTGCCTGGGGTGCTTGGCTCATTAAGTCCAGTGGTTCTGACATGGGCCTCCTGTAGGGAGAACAAGTACCAGTGATCAGTAAAATGTGTCACACTTTACACTTTGTCAAAAGAATGTCATTACTTTCCTTAAGAACAACATTTGACTAGTTAAAGACAACTGTCAGGATGTACAAGATACAACATTTATCAGACTGAAATCAAATAAAAATATATATCAAAGAGATGGTACATTAAAAATGAGAATTTCCCTGTTAAAAAGACCAGCATATCTACTAGCATAAATAGTGTTTCGCATACTGGTTCCCAGGATGGGATGCTGGTACCAAACATGGTCAACCAGCTGGTTTACCAGTTCAACCAGCAGAAAAGCAGTATAATCCAGCCTGGAGATTAATGCTAGTCTAAAATAGTCTTTTTAGCAGGAGCATGAGAGAACACAGATCTACACAGATCACAAGAACTTACTGTGCATGTCTTTGTTCAGGAGTGATACTGGTCTGCTCCTGTTTTTCTCGGAGGAGTCGCTCTCCCAGCAAGTAGTATGTGGCTGTGATGTGGTTATATCTGTCTGCCTCCAGTGCTCTAACACAAAAACAAAAATGTATTTGTTTTGAGCTTAGGCTGTTTAAAGGTATATTGTATTGAGGAGAGACCAAATTATTCTGTGGCCATAATAATATCCAAGAAGAATAAAGAGGCACTCACTCCTGTATGACATCGCGATCTGCAATGTTGCCACTGGTCATGGTCTGCATTATGCACTCATGCTCTTCGGGCAACAAACTGCGGTGGGAAGTGAGCGGGGCGGCTGTGTACCCTGTGGGCGATGGGTCGACCCCCTGCAGCCAAGGGTGGCCCTCTATCTCAGTGAGAGATGCCCGCTTAGCCGGGTCCCTTTGCAGCATACGTGAAATCAAACTGATTGACAGAAAAAGAAGAGTAAAACGATGAGAGAAACCTTTATGAGAAATTGTTATTCATTTCTAGCAGTGCAGAGGAAAACATCAGGCTTATTACAGAATAAAGTCATATTCCCAAAAAGGCTTGATTTTGTCACCCTTCCTCACTCTTGCTTTCCATTTCAATTCATCTCTGTCTCACTCTACTTGCCATTTTCATACATTCCTTTTTTTTTCAAGCATTCTTAATAAATATTCTCTGCCTGGTTGACAGGCGATGATTGCATAGACACATGTTGCCGTCAAAGGAGACAGAGTGAAAAGGAAGTGCTTATCTTTCTGTTGATTAATATTCATGAGCACCTGCAGAGAATTGGTGCTTAAATTAGGCAAACGGAAAGAGTATTGAATTGGTTGGAACTATTGCCATTTAAATTTGTGTGTATATGTGTGAACACACTGCATCCAGCTTGTTTATTCACAATGAGTTTTATTTAAATGCGGCACTGGCACATGCTCCAGAGATCTAATGGCATGCATTTCATGTAGATGGCCAAAAGGCCAGAAGAGGGAGATGTTTCCACTTCCTGAGTGTGTTTATGTGTAGGGTTGTGAGCCATTCAGAATTAAATTTGAGGATGCTTTTTAAATTCCAATTTCAATTTGAAATGAGGTAGCAAAGCAGATGCAGAATTGTAATTCAAATTTGAATTGAAGGAAGTAGAATTAAATTGGAATTAAATACCAAGAAATTCATATAACTACTGTGAATGTAGTTCTAAATAAACCATTTAAATTTTTTGTATGAATAACACATTATGAAGTTATCTGAAAACAGTGTGGTGTACATTTTGTTTTGATAGTTGTGTTGATTGTTTTGACATTATAAAACTTAATTTAGAGAAATATGTCTAATCATTTGACCACATATCAGGGAATAAATATGCATCATTGTATGTTATAAATCTTGTGTGACTGCTGAAATGTAATAAATTGCAATTCTGTCAATTCATATTCCTGTTATTCAAATTCAACATTCAACTGGTTCAATTCCATTGAAATTACAACTCATGAAGTTGTATTGTTAAGCGTCTATTGTTAAACTATTGACTATTGTTAAATTTAGAATTTTGCCCAAAACCGTGTGTGTGTGTGTGTGTGTGTGTGTGTGTATAATACCATATGCTCCATTGCCTTGGAACATCAGTTTCTGTGTGCTAACCTCAAGACCTTAAATAGCAGTAAAGAAGTTAAGAAAAAAGAGAAAGCTACAGATGAAAAGCGAGATGAATGTCTCCCCGAAGTCACACGCGTTCTACTCAACAGAGAAAACTCTTACCATTAAATGGAGCCTTTTGATTGTGGTGGTGATCACATGACCCAGTCACTATGTTTGGCTGTACGGCCAAGCACAGATGTCTGATACACACTTGTTCATGAAGATAAACACTCGCACACATACACAATTGACCGATTCAGATCTAAACTCAAGCCTGAGAGATTCACTTCTGGGATGTTCTGGCTACAAATAGCCTGGTATAAACCCACTCAAAAATAACTTCCCTGACATATAGTGCTCTGCAGAAAGCACACATGACCCTCATGTTCTGTTCAGATTGACTTTACTGTTTTTATGTTCGGGGTGCAGGAGAATATATTTGGTTAACATTCAGTTCAGATTTATTCAAGCAAAGTATATTTTTCAAGCAATTAATATGTCCTCTGGGTCAGAATATCAGGGTTAAAAAAATGTAAAATACCATAATTCAAATGGACCAATACCTAACTTTAGGAGGAGTCACGCACTCACAGACAAAACCCAAGTGGAAAATCTAGCCCTTATTAGTCAAAATGAGGGAGCCGTTTTGACCTGTAGCCCTCATAATTTGTCAAATCTCCTGGCCTGAGGATGTCAATTCTAGCATCTGTCATAACTTGCTCATAAATCTAACCTCTGATAACCTTTGCTCAACAAAATGGCTAATTGGCTTCCTTAGCTGTCACTCAGAGAGCCAAACTCTGTGATTGGCTGGTACAAGCAGGTGTGAACAGAAAGAGAACAGTATGTTCAGATGGGCTTCTGTCTACACATATGTATGAAGTTAGGCATGAAAGTGGTACAAACCGAGGGAGTGGTTTTGAGAGGCATTTTTAGAGACATGGCTGTTCTTAGAAAATAAACCACAGAAACACTATGTTCTGATGGAATGCCGTTGCCAAGGAAATCTTAAAAGTACAGTTTATTTACTCAAGCGAGTTAAGCCAGCATAACAAGAGTAGAATTCTTGTGGAAATGGTGCCGTATGGTCAGTCAGCATGGAAGATCTTTGTGGAACAGGGCATGGTCAGCATAATGTTCTTGTTGTTTGGTAATAATGGCTTTTATAGTAAAATCAACAGAGCCAGCATTGAAAGAATGAAATCTTAATATATGACATTTGTTGACCAATAAAAACACTGTTGGAGCCATAAATGTTGCATAATAAGCTACATGTTAGTTTAATGGTAGCTTAATGGACACATAACACACACACATGTATATATATATATATATATATATATATATATATATATTTTTTGTTTTGTTTTTGTTTTTTTGTTTAAAAAGGCATGTCTAATAATTATACAAAAAATAGATAAATAAGATTAAAAAGTAATATTTTATATAGTAATAAAATAGTTAATTTAATATGAAATCTTTATGTTTTTAAAAAAAAAAAAAGTTTTACATGGAGTATAGCATGTCAACTACCCATTATACTACTGAACAGTAGCTTGATTTTATTACAAAACACACAATAAGCTCCAACCTTCTAAAATAAATCCGTTACTCAATAAATTCCATATTCGTGTACATAAGCTCATGTGTGCCAGAGGGAAATCTAAACACAGATGATATACATACTCTTTGCATTCTGGAGAGATGTGGTCAGGTACAGTGTAACAACAGTCCATGATCATGATAAGGGTCTCACTGTCATTGGCCTCTTGAAAGGGTGGGTGTCCACAGACCAGCATATAGAGGATCACACCCAGTGACCAGATATCTGAAACACATATGTGTTAACAATTAGGCTTATATATGTACATACACAGAATAGACAGTATGTGTAAGACAGACAGACAGACAAACAGACAGACAGATAGACAGATTAGGGATTGCAGGCATCCTTCAGAACATTACGAACCCAGAACATAGTGAACAGGTCACAAGTAAAAAAAGAGAGAAAGTGAGAGAGGGGTGTTTAAGTCCCATAAGGAGTGTATTTGTTTTGGTGCTGTACTTTTCCACAGCAGCTTTCCAAGAATATGGACTTCCTCTTTTCACAGTTTAGTGTGATGAGTGTGTAAAAAATAAACTGTACAAATATGGGTCTCAACCATGCTTTATTTAGCAGGATTTCTTTCAAATAGTAGAATTAGTTTAGATTTTTCTCATTCATATTTTTGGTCTAGTGCATTGACCGGACTGGCAGTTAAATATGCCTGAGGTATTCTTGGAATTGTAGAAGAAAAGGGAAAGAGAAAAAAACATGAAAAATAAATGTACAATAGCGTATCCCCATTAAAAAAATGGCAGGGGTCTGAGACTGCAAGCTCTTCCATAAAGGACTGAATTACACGTACAGATTTTGAAGGTGAGTTATGTTTGGCAGAAAAGCGATCAAGATCGAGATTTAGCCGACAAATGAAGTCCCCTCCCAAAATAAGAAAATGCAAGGACATTTCTAGTAATGTGGAAAATAGATGTTTTAAAAAATTGTCATCCCAGTTTAGGGCATAAACATTAACCAGGAGAAATGCAGTGTTACCGATTCTCACAGAAACAATGACAAACCTCCCATTTGGATCTATAACTTGGAATTGTAACCCACATCCTTCTAGTTTGGATAACCTATTGAATAGGGATGTGCAAAACTTCCCATTTTCACCATCGACTCGTTCGGTTTTTTGAACGACTAATCTGTTTTAGTGATAGTAATATATAATCAGTCTCCGTTATGTTCACTTGATCAGATGCATTTGAGGGGATATACAGACACTAAGCGCAGCTTTTCAACATGCTAACGGAAATTCAACAAATAAATAGGCTTAATAACATAACATGTTATTGCACAAAACTATCAAAGAAAAGAAATAAGAAAGGCTCCAATACAGAGCTACACAAAACAGCTTTTACTATGGTGAATGTTATTCACTGTTAAGCACAGCAAGCTATATAACACAAATACACTCACCAAGAAGTTGTCTCGCTAATAATTTGACAATTGTGTCTCCATTAAAGCCACCACCACTATAAATATTAATGCTAGAAGTCGACCCCAGTATTCAACAGGTCAGTTGTTGGACGACTTGTAGATTAGTCGACCACCCAGACACATCCCTACTATCGAACCAATTTCAGGTTAAACTGTCGAGATTCAAACTGGGTTTGGGGCAGTGTTTTTATGTATAATGTCAGGTTTGTGCCAGGCCTGGGTTTGTAATTAATGAAAAATACATTACTAATAGGTAAGAAACTGTATTCACATTTTTCACTGAAATATTATCAAAATTCGAATTATATCTGGCTGTGAACAAATGTGTGTAAAATGATAAAGTCAAATGATTTACCCAGTAAAATGAGAAAATAAATGCTTCAATATACAGTTCGTTAACTTATGTTGCACAGTTTCCTATATGCCATAGCACTACCACATACTCAAATTTCATAATACTGGTGGTACCAGAGTGTTTTCATTAAAAACAGTTATATGTACATACCTAATGATAACAGAGCAAGGCATAGTCAAGACAAAACCGCCAAAGATCTCCACCTGTGGGGGACATTCACTCCTAACGTGTATGTCTTTTTTTATGCAAGCATGCAATAGACGACTCCTTTGACCGTTGTGTCATGTCTCAAGCAGTATCGATGCATTTTTTTGATGCTGAGTCAATTTAAATGAAAATTCAAGCTTTAAAATGCATCTCGAGACACCCCTCATTTTTATTAACTGTTGCACTGCGCCTATTTTAGCCCAAGAATGTAAGTCATCATCAGTGCTTGGCACACATCCAAAATTTTAATTGAATATGCTTTTTTTTTTCTTTCTAAAATTTTAGGAATATTCGAATTTCAATTTTTTATTTGACAGCCTTGATTACTAATATTAAAAAATATAATAAGAAAAAGTTGAGTCAGGGTCTGTCTTCAAATTTGGCAGGTCAGATAGGGTCACACAGTCTCATTTAATCTCTTTCCTAGCATTTGTCCCACGTAGGTGCAGGAGCTGCGTATTAAACTGGGACAGGAGAAAGTATTTAAACGCAAATTACATACTCCAGCTTCAATGCCTGTGTGGATCTCTATAGCTTTACATGCGAACAACAAGTTGATTTATGACATACTAGTCTCAATGTGTGCGTGGATGAATTGTGTGTGAAAAAACAAGTACTGTGTGAATCACAGCAGAGGAACAGTGTGAGAGACAGTGCTCTGAGAGACAGCATTGTTCCAATAGTGGCTTCAATTGTGCTAACAATAACCCCATTTTCTGCTCACTGTAATCTATGTTCCTCGTGAGAACACGGAGGCAGACAGATAGACAGATACATGTGCAATAAATAGCACGCATAGGCACACACTATGAGTGCAGCATGTTATGTAAAGTCTATTGAAAGGCACCAGCCACTAATACAATTGTACCTTTCAGTACAAACAGGAGTCAAAATATCTCATCCCAGAGAACTACACTTCTACACTATGATTTTTACAAATTAACTATCAGTAGGATGAAGCTGGACATTATGAAAAGATTTGCACAAAGACACAAGCAAGCATCACAGCTACATAAAAATTTTGCATATTACAATCTGAATCATCTGTTCTAGATGAAACAAATTCTGTGGGGGTAGTTTGGCACAGTGGTTTAAGATTTTGGGCTGGTAACCAATTCGAGAAGTGATCCATGAACCATGATTATTGTGCCCTTGTACATTAATCTTCTAATTACATGATTCCCACAATTTTTTACCAATGAATCTCCATGCTCTTTCCAGGCAAAAGATGTGATTGCTGGTCACATATCGAACATCACTATGGCATACAAATTTATATTTGAGAGAGAGAGAGAGAGAGAGAGAGAGAGAGAGAGAGAGAGAGTTTGTAAGGCATCAGTAACTCCCAGCTTATCTGTCTCAGAATATCTCTGATCAGCAATTTCCACAACCTTGAATTTCTACTAAACACACACACACACACACACACACACACACACACACTGTATATACACAATACAAATGTGTGCACATGTGAGTGACTGAACTCTTGTGAGTGGATTAAAGCCGAGCAGCTGATAACTATGAATAAAACCCCCCAAAGAGCTAATACATATTCGGCCATGCACACAACACACAAGGTGAGGCTTCAGGCTCATGCACACTTACAAACAAACAAATAAACAAACACACACACACACAAGACATATTTAGGTATATGCATAGACACAGTGGAAAGGAAACTGACCCTTATTCACACATTCAAACTTAAGATATCAGCTGCTCTGCAATTTAAATCTTTAAGAATGGAAAGACATTCTTTTACCTGCCTCCCTCTCATTCTCTCTCTTTCTCTACTCATTTTAATGGAATCAGCTGACCCAGAACTGGCAGGCAGGAAGTTTGTCCAGATGAGGTTACAGATACCAGAATGTGCCTAGTAAACTTCAAGAGCTGATTAAAACTACTAGTAATGGGCAACATGCCACACAGTGGGCAGACGGGCAATGCAATGCATTTACAAGATTAGTTGAAACTAACAGACCTACAAATACAAACCTTTGTACAATCTCATGTAACATAACCCAAATGCACAAAGCTTATCTGAAATGAATGTCTGTATTTTTGTGCTAGAGTCGTTTAATTTGTCTGTTCAAGTATAAAGATAGAAAAGAAAATGTGTTTTAAAATTAAAGATAAAAAAGAAAATCCTACTACAACAATAGATAAGAGGACTGGAACTGATGGGACAAACAATGCTCAAACAATGTAAATAATAAAATGAGACACTGTCTTAGAATCTTTAGAATTGTACAATCTTTAGAATCTCAGAATCTTTTGAATCATAAAATCCTACCATTTTCAGAATCTTGGAATCTTTAGGATCGTTGAATCATTAGAATCGTTGAGTCTTTAGAATAATAGAATCTTTAGAATCAGACAGTTTTAAGAATTATAGATTCTTTCGAATAATACAATTTTACATTCTTCAGAATCTTGGAATTTTTAGGATTATTGAATCATTAGAATCGTTTAATCTTTAGAATCATAGATTCTTTAGAATCATAGAATCTTTAGAATCAGACAGTCTTTAGAATTATAGATTCTTTAGAATAATACAATTTTACATTCTTCAGAATCTTCAAATCTTTAGAATCTTGAACTCTTAGAATCTTTAGAATCGTAACATCTTTAGATTCATACAGTCTTTAGAACTATACACTGCCAAGCCAAGCCAAAAAAAAAAGTTTGGATTTAAATATCAGATACTTAAGAGTCTATTATTGAATCATTAATGCAGTAATTAATATGTTTCTGCTGGCAACAATTCTTTTAACCCTAACTGATGCAGTATGTAGCTTCTCATTTCTAAAACAACTAGAGGTGGGAAATATATCAAAATATTGAGATATATATATATATATATATATATATAGGTAACAGTTTTCTGAAGTCCAATAAAGACGAATGAGAACCATTGAGTGAAATATCGCAATATATCTTAGTTTTGAATCGCATTACACCAAAAAAAAGGAATTGCAATAATATTGTATCATGATCTAAACATCGATATAATATCGAATCGCCAGTTAGCTTGTGGTTCCCCCTATAATCCCCATAAACAACCATGTTGAAAGACCTATCCCGTGGTTGTGGAAAAGATATTACTGTGTTTCAGAAGGGGCAAATTTTTGGCCTACATCAAGCAAAGAAAACAACTAAGGAGATTGCTGAAATCACTGGAATTGGGTAAAGAATTCTCCAACACATTATTAACACCTGGAAGAATTGTGGTGAACCGTCAGCTTCACTGAAGAAATGTGGTGGGCAAAGAAATCTTGAATGATCGTGATCGGAGATCACTAAAACACTTGGTGAAGTCACATTGTAAAATCGACAGTAGAACTCTTGGATATGTTTAATAGTTAAAGTAAGTGCATTTTCACATGCACAATACGACGAGAACTTACAGGACTGGGACTAAACAGCTGTGTGATCACAAGAATGCCACATGTTAGTGAGGATTATCAGAACAAATGACTTAAATTTGCTAAGGAGTATAAAGATTGGACTGTGGAGCGATGGAAAAAGGTCATGTGGTCTGATGAGTCCAGATTTACCCTATTCCAAAGCAGTGGGCGCATCAGGGTAAGAAGGGAAGTGCATGAAGTGATGCACCCATCATGCACAGTGCCCACTGTACAAGCCCACTGTACAATACCTGAATGTACTGAATGACCAGGTTATCCCATCAATGGATTAGTGTTTCTAATGAAGTGCTCAGTGAGTGTTTAGTGGTGTTTGATATCAAATTTCATTCTAGCTACTTCTACCTGTTTATTGTCAATTCTGACTGACTCAGTTGTTAAATATCCGCAACACATGACCATTCAGCCCTTATCTGCCCTACTTCTACCGAGACAGTAGATTTCGCTTAGAGAGAGGTGAGACAAGCCCTCAGGTTCACTCGCCTCTAGTGTCCATGTGGCAAAAACCTGTATGTGTTCTTATGTGTGTGCGTCTATAGCCTCCTTTACACGCTTTGCTGGATCTCAGAGGAGGCTGACCCACTTTGTGCGGTTCTAATCCTGGCACATACAGCCTCGGTGAGAATTACTGTCCCACTGTCACATGCCGCTCTGAGCAGAACATTTCAGACAAGTATGATATTAATAACGGCAGAGCAGGCAAGCGGAAGGGTACACACATCTGTGCTCTAGCAAGCCCTACTGAACTGGGACAAGAGAGAGAGAGAGACAGATGTAGTCCTTAGCAGTGTCATCCCTGTTAATCTTCATCTTTCTCTCAAGTGTCCTCTAAAGTCTTTGTCTGTCTGTCTGCCCCACTGTCTTTCTCTCTCATTTAATCTGTCTCGTTACACCCCTAAGGGGCCGTACACACAGAAAGTGTTCTTGTGTTCTGAATGTGCAATTTTTTAATTGTTGGTATGTTTAAAAAGACATGCTTACAGATGTGTTTGGGCGCTACAGCACATCTCACGCTATGAACGCTTGAACGCTTTGAACAAAGTATCAATAATACTGTCAAAATAATGAAAACATATTGAATCTTGTGATACAGCAGAGCAAAACTCTCAAATTAAATATGAATGTTAAAATTTGAATCTATTATTTATTGGTGTTTAGCTCCATTTTGACGAGTTTGTAAATTAGAGCCATGGCCCATAAAACAGAAATTAATTTGTGAAATATAATGAAATATACACTGTATACAAATACACATTTCTATAGGTGGTATTTCAGAAATTGATTATTAATATGTAATATTGCTATTATTTATATTTAACGTTTCTGGAAATACTCTGGAAAAACATATTTATGGGCAATTCGTACTGAAAAATCAAATGTGTTTTTAAAAACTACATAATTTATAATCAAACTACATTTCTGCATCCTCTTTGCTACCTCAATTCTATGTTTTCTGTGTGAACGGCCTTCATTTCTCCTTTCCCCCTCTCGTCTCTCTCTTTGTTTCACATTGAGTCTCCTGAGCTTAATAAGGTGGCTGGGTCTGAACAATATACAGGATGATGGATAAAAGGAACGTGACTCTACGGCTAGCTACATTCATTCTCACAATGATTTTCAAAGACACAACATTACAGCACAAACAAGCAAGTCTCAGACAAAGCATTTCCTGACGCATCATGGTTTGGCTCTCATTGAAATATGGTTCAGACGTTCTGAATGCAGCAGGGTTTGAGTCATGTTTAGATCTGACATGATACAAATCTCCCTGCATGACCCCTGCCAGAGCACAGATGTGCAGTTCATTCAGAAGAAGATTTCCACTTGGCAAACGGCAGCGATTAAAAGCCAGAATAGGCACGTAGGCAGAGGAGAGTGGAGGATGATCAGATGAACTAGGAGAGGAGAGTAAAATGGCCCATCGCTCTAGTGACACAGACATAGAATTTGAAGTGCGGGTTTTAAGGCCGCTGCGATTTAATCCCTGTGTGGATTCGTTTGACTGCACTGCATGCAAATTAGAGTCAGACAAGTCAGAATATATAAGTCTCATTGACAGACTGAATAAAAAAAACACACTCGGATACATACTGAAGCAGAGATAATATGAAACAGGAAATTGAAGGATTTAGTGTGGATTTACTGAGTTAGATATTTATAATCATAAGTACTAAAGGATATAAAGATCAAAGTTTCTTAAAGGGATTGTTCACCCGAAAATGTAACTCCTGTTATCATTTACTCATCCTCATGTTGTTTAGCCTAACATCTCTTTTTGTGTTCCACAGGAAAATGAAATTAATACAGGTCTGGAACAACTTTATGGTGAGTAAATGATGACAGGATTTTTTTAATCCATTTGCAGTATACTGTATATAATTACTATTTTTTATTGTTTATTTTATATTCATTTTAACTTAAGCTCCAGAGAGCCCTGCATGACTGCTGTGTGCATTTTCCATTCCCCTTTATGATTTATGAAAAATGCAAAAAATCATAAATCATATTCTTGATAATAATTTTTGTATTGTTTTCCTGTAAAAAATATCTAAAAATCCTTACAACAAGATCAATTAGATATCTTGTTTTATATACGATACGATATTTAGGTTTTTCAGAGAATGTATTTTTAACATGTGTATTTTGTCTTACTGTACTGGCAGAGTTTTTATTGTCAAAACAAGTGAAAATAATCTTGTGCTGAAGAAGTAATCCAAAGTATTTAGAATGGATTACTTATTTTGAGTAATCTATCGGAATACATTACAAATTACATTTTACAGCATGTATTCTGTAATCTGTAGTTGAATACATTTAAAAAGTAACCCTCCCAACCCTGTCTATATGTATATATTTGGTAACAGACACTTCAAGAGATTTGCTCTCACTACAAATCACCATGGTTTTACTACAGTAACCACAGTAACCACAAAATGAACATGGTTACTGTCATTACAATACTATAGTAAATTCAAGGTTACTATATGGAATCTACAGTGTTACTGTTGTAAAACAATGGTTAATTGTATCAAAACTGTGATTTCTGCCAAGAAAACAATGGTGACAGCAGTCATTGTTACTTCAGCCATAGTTATTACAATATAACTATAGTAAAACCATGGTTATTTTTGTTAGGGTCCTTAACTTTCTCTAATTACAGTACTAACTAAAAATTTTAACTTAATACCTGCATTTTTACACTACATGCATTAACATAAAGTGCATTTTTAAACTCAACGTATATTCAACGTTCAGAATCTGTACATCACTATAGAAGAAATAAACTTACAATTAAAATGAATACGAGAATGGATGTTGTAACACGACTCGAGTATTTTAATCAAACGTGGAAATATCACATTTTCATCAACGGAGTAAGGGCAACATAACTTTGGCTATGAACACCACCATTGCTTTAGTTCTTGTTTCATGTCTGTATAAAGACGGAAGGGTTTGTGTCTGTGTGCAGTTTCGGGCTCACCTGTGGCTATGTTCGCACCGTGTGCTATATATCCTCATGTCAGCAATATCAGCATAAATAGCTAATCAAATATCGATATATTATCAGTATATGGCACTCGCGTCGAGCAATGTCTGAAAACAGTGCATGTTTTGTAAACGGTTTTTGACCATCACTGTTGTAATTGACTGCATAAAGAACCGTTACACCCCTATTACAGACATTAAACCAGAAATGGCCGCATCAGAGTAAGAAGGGAAGCGCATGAAGCGATGCACCCATCATGAACAGTGCCCACTGTACAAGCCTCTGGAGGCAGTGTTATGATCTGGGGTTGCTTCAATTGGTCAGGTCTAGACTCAACAACATTATGCAGCAATAAAATGAAGTCAGCTGAATACCTGAATGCACTGAATGACCAGGTCCCAGGAAATCCCAGGAGATCCCCCAATGGCCATTCAGACCCTAATCGATCCAAAAGTGCGTTGGCCCACCGGGAAAATGCCCAGAATGCCAGATTACCAGTCCAGCCCTGGTTTCATACCAGATGTAGTTTTGTTGGCATTTCAACTAAACACAAACTCCTCTGTGATCGCAGCCATGTTGTTTTGTCAAATTTGAACAATTTACTGATAGCACAGAGTCTCCTGAACTGAGATCAGTCAGCGAAGCCAAAATACAACATTCACGTATGTGGGTGAGGGATCACACAAGGTTAAAGGAATATTCTGGGTTCAATAAAAGTTACATTTAGTCGACAGCATTTGCAGCATAATGTGGATTATCACAAAAAATAATTACTTTTTCTTTAAAAACAAAAATGAGGTTACAGTGAGCCACTTACAATGGAAGAATGGGGCCAATTTTCTGAGGGTTTAAAGGCAGAAATGTGAGGCTTATAATAAAACAAAAACACTTTTGTATTATTTGAACTGTAAAGTTGTGGGTTCTGTTCTCATCTTTTTTGTAGCGGACAACATCTTATCTTGTGTCTATACTTGTGAAACAGTCAGTATTTAAATGTTTACGGATTGACCCCATTCACTTCCATTGAAAGTGCCTCACTGTAACCCAGAGTTTTGCCTTTTTTAAATAAAAGGAAGTACAAGCCAAAATTCATTTTTTGGTAATCGAGATTATGCCACAAATGCTGTGGATAGCGCTTTACTTATATTGTACCCAGAATATTCCTTAAAAAATCTTTCCATGTTATATTGCTTCATGCTATGTTTTGGTATTCTGTTTAACCTTATGTTGTGTACTGTATCATCTTTGCAAGTCAGAGATAAGGGGTTGTCTCCATCCAATGTCTTCAAGGCCATAAGACACTGTTAAGAAGCAGTACATTTCCATTCTGGTCAGACAAAAATTGACAAAGATGAAGGTTATTCGAACTCGGCTCATTTCTTAGCACTTTTTCTCCTGCCACCTTCTTTTTTCTCTTGGCTGATAAAAGAGTTCATTTGATAACAATTAATTTGACAGATAATTTGATATATCCTGATAGAGAGAGATTTGGTAAGAAAAAACTGTATCTAAACATCTAATAATGCAATTGGCAAAACTTTGTCATAGAAATGACAGATGAACAAAAAGTCAGACAGACAGAGGTAGACTGAGTGAACAGACAGCCAGATATTCATACAGCCAGGCACTTAGCCAGAAACACAGTTTTTCCACTTACCTACTGCAGGAGCGTCATACTCTTCACCTAGAAGTATTTCTGGAGCAGAGTATGCTAGTGAACCACAGCTCGTCATTAACATGGTGCCGGGTTGAAAATGGTTACTGAAGCCAAAATCGGTTAGTTTCACCGTCCCCTGTTGCCTGAAGAAAACAACATTCTCTGGCTTCAAATCCCGGTGCACAACATGCAGACGATGGCAGTAGGCTATTGCACGTATGATCTGCGCAAAGTGCACTTTCGCTGTGTCTTCGGCCACGCCACCTTCGTGACGTAAGATGTAATCATACATGTCACCTCCATCTCCCAGCTCCAGGATGAGGTAGAGCTTGGTTTGTGTATCGATGACCTCGTACAGTCGCACAACATTGGGGTGCTGGACTAGCTTCATGCATCTGACTTCTTGGAGCAGGTGGCCGGTGGCTAAGGCATCAAGCTTGGTCTTGTCGATGACTTTAACTGCAACTAGTTGGCCCGTGAATACGTGACGGGCTAGTTTGACCACAGCGAAATGGCCTTTGCCCAGTGTGCGGTCCAGGTCATATAGGCCGGCTATGTTGCCCTCATAACCGCTTTTGGTGGCAGCCATTTTGGATCAAGCAGGGTGATACTGTTGCAGGCCTGGGCTCTGTGACCAGAGGGAGCTGAAGGAAACTAGGGCTCTACTGAGGCATCACCTGTTTAAACACAAATGAGGGAAAGAGATAGTGAAGGAACAGTAGTTAAAGAAACAGCAGACCATTGTCCTAATGGTCCTAATTGTCCTAACCTGACCTAATGTCTACAGAACATTTATCAAATTGTAAAAATAGGTATCTGTGTTTGCTCTATAGACACTTTTCCACCATGGGGCCAATGCGAGCCAGGACTATCAACTGGTCTGCCGGGGCTAATAGCCTCAGACCTCAAGCCGCCCATTTCACATGCAAGAGGTCAACTCAAGCTGAGGAATCAGAATTACATTTTATTTGGATTTTTCCAGAACCTGCAAAGTTGTGTGCTGGATACACAACTTGGCAATTTGGCGACAATATACTTACTAAATATACTTTAGTAATAATTTACTAAATATTAACTTTTTGCTTTTAGAACTGTTGAATAAAAGCAATAATCACAATTGCAATCATGCTGTGATTACCTGTATCCTTGTGTCAATGGCTGAATGAATCACAGCTTGGCTGTTATTCAGTACTACAGCACTCATGCTTGTGTGATATTTCTTAAAAATAAAGGATTATAATTGCATAAATAAATTGCATCAGGGTATAAAACCCTTTTAGGAACCTTTATTTACAAAGGATAAAGTGCTTTTTGTGTTGAAATAGGCCATTCTACCTATACAGACGAACTCAACTTGACTTTCACATGCCCCCGCACAGCGTTATTGAATAGGAAGGTTATTGTCTGTGTTGTCTGCATGGGTGTAGGAAAAAGTACAGGGTAAGCCATCTAACAGGTTTATGTACTGATCTTATGAGTACACTCAAGAGAGCACAGGTACTGTACTGTATGTATTTGCCTTCAAGAGTTGCAGGTCTTACAATCTTCCAAAAATACTTGATTAACCAATTGTCATGTGATTAAACAATTATTACCATCACGCATCAATTACTTTTTGGTATAATACTAGCAATAAAAGTTACTATTACTAACAATTTCATAACAAACCCCCTCTTGTTATGTAACAGAGTACACATCTATAATAAAATTGATAGGGAGTGACATTACTCACATGTATGAACACGAATATGGCCGTCTATTGCAAAATTTGTTAACTGAGGACAAGTGATTTCATAATGCTAAAAAGCATGCTAAGACAAAGCTCATTCAAAACAGCAATCGCAGGAACTGAGATCAATTATGACATTACATATCACATTAAATACATCCTTTGTAACATCATTTTCAGGGTGCACAGTAACGGAGTAAAAAAGTATTATACTTAAGTATAATATTTTGGGATTTGTACTTTACTCGAGTGAAATTTAAATGGAATAATTGTACTTTTACTTAATTACATAAGAAAGTACTTTTATACATATAGAATAGTACTTTTTATTTAAACTTGAAAAGTACTCACTACATTTCTTCTTACTGGACTGAAGATGCCTTTTCACTATATCTGACTAACTATCTGACTATCATTTCAAAGTGTCGCATGGTCTGCTATGTGGAGCTCCGACCATCTGCAGAGGCCAAATTTCAGATCTGATCTGAGCTTCAGATACATTGAAATGTTTGTGTGAATAGATTGTATGTGACCGCCCTACTTAATGTTATGTATTCATTCAAAACTATGAGCACGAAGTGAGAAACACTGATAGTTTTGTCCAAAACTTTAAACGCCTGCTACTAGACAGTTATGAAGTCAAACATTATCATTCACGTTGCATATATATATATATATATATATATATATATATATATATATATATATATATATATATATATACCAACCAGCCACATCATTAAAACCACCTACTTAATATTGTGCCCTCGTGCTGCCAAAACAGTACCAACAAGCATTTCAGAATACCATTCTGAGATGTTGTTCTTCTCAACAAAATTGTAAAGAGTGGTTATCTGAGTTACCGTAGACTTTGTCAGTTCAAACCATTCTGGCCATTCTCTGTACACCTCACTCATCAACAAGGAATTTCCATCCACAGAACTGCAGCTCACTGGATGTTTTTTGTTTTTGGCACCATTCTGAGTAAACTCTAGAGACTGTTGTGCATAAAAATCCCAGGAGATTAGCAGAAACAGAAATACTCAAACCAGCCCGTCTGGCACCAACAATCATTTACATTTACGCATTTAGCAGACACTTTTATCCAAAGTGACTTACAGTGCACTTATTACAGGGACAATCTCCCCGGAGCAACCTGGATTTAAGTGCCTTGCTCAAGGACACAATGGTGGTGGCTGTGGGGATTGAACTAGTGACCTTCTGATTACCAGCTCAGCGCTTTAACCCACTACACCACCATTCATGCAATTATCTAATCAGCCAATCGTGTGGCAGCAGTGCAGTGCATAAAATCATGCAGATAAAGGTCGGGAGCTTCTGTTAATGTTCACATCAACCATAAGAATGGTGAAAAATGCGATCTAAGTGATTTGGACCGTGGCATGATTGTTGGTGCCAGACGGGCTGGTATGAGTATTTCTGTAACTGCTGATGTCCTGGGATTTTCACAACAACAGTCTCAAGAATTTACTCAGAATTCTGCCAAAAACAAAAAACATCCAGTGAGGAGCAGTTCGACAAATGAATTTAACAATATCACCTCTTTATTTTTAATACTTAAGTACAATTTAATGTGAATACTTCTTATTTTCACTTAAGTATGCTTTTGGCTAGATACTTAGACTTTTAATTTAAAAGTTAAATTTTCACTCAGTATCCATACATTCACTTAAGTATAATTTCTAAGTACTTTTTACACCCCTGATCATATTTTAAGATGCTATGAATGCCAGAAATTTTTGATTGGGAAAAGTAACATATTTAGTTCAAACAGTTTAAAACAGACTAAAAATGGTTAGTTCATCCAAAAATGATAATTTCAAACACATATGACTTTCTTTCATCCGTAGAACGCAAGAATAGATGTTAGGCAGAATGCAAACCTCAATCACCATGCATTTTCATTATATAGAAAAAAATATGCAATAAAAGTGAATGATGACTGAAGCTGTCATTCTGCCAAATATCTCCTTTTGTGTTCCACAGAAGAAAGAGAGTCATAGAGGTTTGGTACAACCAGAGGGTAAACAAATGATGACCGAATTAACATTTTTGGGTGGATTAACCTTGAAATAGGATGAAATATAATTTGACCAAGATAAAGATGTTCTGATGGAAAGAAAACTAAGGGATGAGGGATTAAGCAAAGAGGGATTTGAGGAGTAGATTGTGTTTTGCAACTCCAGAGGAGTCGGGTGACGGGGCGTAGCACAAATGGTCTAGATCAATACCTGTAATGGGATATCATTATTAGTGTGTGAGAGTGTGTGCATTAGTGTGTGTGTGGTGTAGAAGCTGAATTGGTAATGAGCAGTTATAGAGGTTGAACAGGACACTAATGCAATGATGCCAGACTAAAACACTTACAGATGTGTATGCTCACACACATAAAATTGACTCGCAGAGCTTTTCTTGTCTGTTGAAATCAATGTCGCTAATTATGACCTGCCCTTTGTCTGATGGACTAAGTGTTTGTGACTACCGACTGGTACACACACAAAGACACAAAAGTACAATATTAAACTATTTTTTTTCAAAAGTTCATATGTAACATGAATAACATATTTGCACTGTATATAGGAAAACACTGCGTGTTGTAAGGATATTGTTGTCTTTTTAAATAACAATTTACTGAGCCTCATGCTGTTTCAAACATTCATTACAGTTTTTCACAAAGAAAGTTATTTTTCCTTAATGTCCTTTGACAAACAGTGGAAATGAATGGGGACTGAGGCTGTCAAGCCAAATTAAAAAATAATATTAATAAAAAAATAAATAACAAAAATAGCATAAAAATGGTCGGCAATGCTTCTTAGTGTGAAATACAGTATTTGAATGAACACAAATGAGATTTGAGAGCTATGGCAGAGGAAATATTTTCAGAGTAACGACATAAATTTTGGTCTGTTCCATACAAAAAAATTTTTTTTTGGCATCAAACGACATGGTATATATAGTAGCACACAAGACTAAGGACTTAATTAATGTTGCTTTTTGGTCATTTTTGGATCTCAACAGCCTCCATCTTTATTCACTTTCATTGTATGGAAAAGTGTGTATGTGTGAACCTTCTGCTAAACTTCTCCTTTTTGTTCCACAGAAGAAAGAAAGTCATATGGGTTTAGAGCAACATAAAGTGAGTAAATGACAAAATTGTAATTTCTGAGTGAATTATCCCTTTAAAACTAATCTAAAAATGTTCTTCTCCCACTGAACTCCCACTGCTATTGACGAACTGAGAACAGAAGCTGTGTCTGATGTTTTGCAGGCTTTTGTGAGATGTATTTATTTAGTGGTGTGCCTGAAAGAGAGAGAGTGAAACAGCTGACAAATTAAAAAGCCTGTTAAGGAAAAAAAAAAACAGAGTAAAAGGATGTAACAAAGACCGGGTGGCCTCCATATTGTGGAAAGATAGGGCTACCCACACTTCACATGTTCCTATATCATTTACAAAGCATCGCAGGGAACACAAACCTCGGCAAGGCTATTTCCTATCAGGAATGGTGAGCACACGCCGTGCTTACCCCTGATAATGCCCAGGCATCCGCAGTTTGGGATGCCTTTCCCAGTTACACAATACACATGCATCCAAACAGACTCAGACGTTGCATTTTCTGCAAGCCTTTTCCTCGCCTTTCTGTGAACGAAGAGGAGATGGGAATTTAGCGAGCTCAGCAATGTCTGAAAATCAGCATTTGAAAATGTCCACAGCAAGAAATGAGAAATGCTGGGGTCTTTTGTCAGATGTAAGAAAAACAGGCCCGACTCATTTGTACACCGATACTGAAGCCATAGGCAAGGCAGAAGGCTTGCAGTGTGACAGGAGGTACCAGGGGAGAGGTGTGAAAGGATGAGTCATCCCCTCTCTTTTTGGAGGAGGGAGGGAGGGCTGATGGTCGAGTGGAGTTGTGAAAAGAGATGGAGAGTAGGGGAGAATGGAATGGGGTTTCCTTTAGATATGATCTCATCGCCCCATGTTCCCATCATGCAATATTCATGGCGGTGAGGTCAGTATGGTGCAGTAAGTGCTTGCATGCCTACTGTTCGGAGTGCATTAATATGTACACACTCGCAGTCTCAGGCATACACTGAAAAACGGCTCAGTTTTTCTATCATGGTGGGGGCTTTCATTGACTTCTTTTCTTTTTATACTGATCTAATGATACATCTACATATCCCCTTTTTATCCCTACCTACAAACATAACCCGCACATAAACCTTTTCAAATTTTATTTACATTTCTTTAAGACATTTAGTATTTCTATTAACCTGTTTTAACATACAATACAATTCATATATTAGGAAAACATTAAATATACCCCCCCCCCCAAAAAAATTCGCATCTGCACTGTTATTCACTTGTTATTTCTAAGTAAACATGCACTAGACGGCATGCATTTGACTGTTGCGCCATATCTTGCTGTTTTTCACCATCTCGCACTGGAGCTCATATCAAGTTAAAAGAACTTTAGTCTTTACAAATGTGTCTCGATACACCTTTGATCTGTTATATTTGGTGTGCTGTGTCTAGCTTTTTCCAGCACAATAACTTGTTTGACCGACAGCCCCTTTAACAATATTTTGACTAGATGTAGACCGATATATCGGTTTTACTAACTAATCGGTGCAGATGGTTGCTTTTTAGAACCATTAATTACACTGTCTGGAAATGTCCCTCATCAGCACATACATTGTGTCTCCAACTTAATATATTGTGCATAATAATAACAATAATATATAGGCTATAAAAAGCTTAATTTGGTAAATATTAAATATAGAGCATTGTAATGGAGCCAAGTTTCCATAATTTCAAAATAAGAGTCTCCGGTGTTTTTCAGACTTGTTTAGTGTTAAAAGTCCTACGTTATGTCACGGTCCTGTCACTCTGTGTTTTTGTCTGACAGGACCGTGGCATAATCATCCCATGTCTGTCATGTGTTCTGCTGGGTTTCGGTTGCATTCCCTGTAGTGCGCTCTTCTGTCTGTCTTGTTTCATGTCTGAAGTATGGTGTCTAGGTCCTGACTTACATTCTGGTTTGGTTTTGGTCTGTGTCGGGATCCGGACACTCATGCTCCATGTCTGTCTGTTACTGATGTGGGTGCATCACGCTTATGTCATCTTGGTAGCATGCACACGCATCAGTATTTTATGTCTGTCTCTTGCAAACATGGGTGTGCCTTGCTTCGCACTTGTGCTATGCACCTGGGTCGTGAGCTCTCTTCACGTTGGGCTGAGGTTCGATCACATCGGTCTCAGATTTGAGGTTTGTGTGTGGCCGAACTCTCGCACAGGTGTCCTGTCTTGTTTTTGTCGCCTGTTGTGTGCATCGCGTGGCTTTTGCCTCATGATGTATGCTCAGGTTTCGTTTAGCATGGGTGTATTGCCTTATTGTCCTGGCGATGTGCACTCATACCATTCGGGTGTTTTGTTGTCTTGTGAGAGCACGTGGCTTTGCTTTGTTTCTGTATGGCCACGTGTCTCTGTCTTACATCATACCCTGCCTCCTTGTTTGCCCATTATTGGTTTATTATTCACACCTACCCTGTCTTGTTAACCTGTTGTTTCCTCTCCCTATTTTAGTCTCCTTGTGTTTGCTGTCCAGGGCCAATTCTTTTTTCCAGTCTTGTGTGCTTGTTTTCCAATTGGTCTAGTTGTTGTTCCTATTTATTGTATGTTCGTTCCTGTTCATCTTTACCCGGTCTGGTCTGTCCTGTTCCCTGCTGCATTCTGCCCCAGCCCTGGATTACCTTTTTCCTCTACGGGGTAGTTTATGTTTGTTTTTTCCCCCCTCGTGGGAGATTTGGTTTGATTTTGATTTATTTTGTATTCATAAATTACCTGTTTGTTTTAACTCTGCATTTGGGTCCTGAGCCTCATTCTCTGATTGTGACACGTTAAGCACTCAGTGTTATTTTCTTCTGATTAATTTAGGGTTTCGAAAAATAGACTACATCTGGGATTTCATTAATTTGGGCTCTGGCCCCTATTTCTGTGCTGAATAAGAAAATGTTGTAACATTCTATGAATCTATTTTAAAAACTACTGGCCAATTAATCGGTTTTCAGACTTTTCCACCACCTTAGTTATAGACCTTATACCCTCTTATATTTTTCTTCCTTTCCACTTTCAGTTTTTAGTGTCTCTACTGTTAGAGCAAAGTGCTAGCAATCCCAAGATCATGGTTTCGATTCCCAAGGAATACAGAATCTGATAAACTGTTCATCTACTAAAGCAGGGGTCAGCAACCTATGGCACATGTGCCAGCATTGGCACTCAGAGGGGTAATTACTGGCACGCCAGCAATGGCAAGAGAGGAGTAGACTATTTTATTTATATAAATTCTGCACCTGCATTCCAATCTATATCTTGATGTAATCCTTCCTCGTGATCACGCACCGTATTTTCATGAGCCGAATGGGAGGCTAAACAAAAAGTAAAAATGTGACGAGACTGCAGTATACCCAACAGACTCGTGCAAACCATTCATGCATCACGAACCGGCAGCGCTTCACTTTCATTTAATCACGTGAGCAAATGTGCCCACTTTGCTTCAGTCAGGATGTGCGGATGACAGCCTAAATTCCGTGTTTCATTTGTTTCTTTTTGCATTCAGAACAACACGTGATGTAATAAGGAAAACTCCACTATTAATCCTTGATATCTAACCCAGCATACAGGTACACTCTCCTTAAACCACGGTCACACTCAAAATTACACTAAAAGATTAAAAGAGAAAACATAAACCCACACTGTGGGGTTCAAATATCGGAGTCTATTAAAAATATAAAGGAAACCTGCAGTCTCAGCAGTCAAAGACATTCGCGTAGTGCACGTTTCTGTAGAAAAAACAATAACACTTTACAAAAAGCATGTATTTGTTAATATTAGTAAATCCAATAGGTATTAAAACTAGAGGGGTGGTAAAAGACTCCAGGGGTGGTAGTCTGCGTCTTTACTCGCTGATCTACCCAGGCCCCACCAAAAATGTCATTGTTAGTTCATAATGCATTAAATAATGTTAACATAAGGCCCTTTCCCACCTACAGTCCATATAGTAACTTTCTAAATGAGAACTCTTATGAGGAACAGAACAGCCGAGGAGAATTTCCCCTGTTGCATTCGCATTGCCAAAAGTTACCACCATATTGATGTCATCTAGTATCAACCATTTTTACAATAACAACAAAATCAACAACACCAATGGAGGACACCAGGATCAGAGTTACACTTTTGTTTGAGATATTTTACACAAGCTTTGACTACATCCGAAAATGTAGGCAGCTGCCTGATCAGTTATTGGTTTAAACGACAGCGTAATTGGATGAATGGATCTCTAAAGGAAACTGGTCTCGGAACAGCTAATAAAGCTCCTTGTTTCATTCTCCCTTAGCCCCCGAAGGCAGAATTTTCCTTTTTTTGGATGCAGTCTGTGTCTTCATTTTACAGTTTAAACTGGGCGCGAGAGCTGTGCGTGCCTCAACGTATGCTTTTATGACTCAACATAAATTTCTGTACTATAATACTCACTCGTTGACTTAAAAATACATTTTGATACAAGTTACCACACAGTAACAGGCAAGCAATACTTCCCTCATGTAAACTAGATTTCATGACAGTTTAGTGTATAACAGAGTTCAATTACCCACTCTCGATAAACATTTGATTATTAATATCCGACATCCCAGGAAAAATTAGATGTAGTAATCCAGAAATCACTATATTTTCTGTATAGTCACACAGTACAAACAGTACAGATGTTTGCAAACTCAAAGTGTGTCTCTTTGTATACTTAGTTGGTTTTATTTTATTTCTGTTAAGGGAATTGTAAAATACATTGAGTAGCATGCTAGCAGCTAGTTGTTTACAAATGACGGCTGTGGTCTCCTCTCCTTTCTCAATGCTTTGTGCATCATAGGTATTATATAGGTATAATCCATTGCAAAGTGTTACCAGAAAGACAATGGAAATATACATAGCACAGAAAAACACGTTCCAAAGTCACTTTGAATAAATGTGAAAATGCTTTCATTTTAGTACAGTATGTTGGCATTTAATGTAATGTGATGGCATTTGATTAATAAGCAATGTGAAAGCTGTGAATGGCATGCACACACTACAGCATGATCAGGATGACCTGCGCTCCCCTCTCATCCCCAATCCCTAAAGCCTGCATTGTGATTGAGCTAATGTGTCTTTGGACACCGATATGATAACACTGTGACCTGACACATTAGCACAAACACACACACAAAAACTCACACAAACTATCTGATATACCAAATCACTGTGAAACTGCAATAAGCTTGGTAGTTTACCAGCACACACATAGGCCTATGTTCTTGCACATGTTCACACACACACACACACACACACACACACACACACACACACACGCACACACACACACACGCACGCACACAAGCACACACACACACACACACACACACACACACACACACACTGCTGAGTCTAGGAATTTGAGCACATGATATATTTACAGTATACATATATAAACAGAGGCTATTTGAAGTAAGTGCAAATATTGGTAGACACATATTACACTAGGTGTAAATAGCAACAAAAAAGCATATTTTTTTCAGAATAGTGTTAAATAGTGTTAGATGCTATTTGTACCTCTAACTGAATACTAACATAGGGGCATAGGGGCATCGTTGCATAATTATTTTGCTTTTAAGATCCCATGGCACCCTACACCAACCCTAAACCTAACCCTAACCCTAACCTAACCTTACATTACAAAGATTAACCATAGTATCATCATTGTATTTTGTAGTAAAATCATAGTAACCAAACAATTTAACATGTTTACTATATTAACACCATATTACTGTAGTAACACCATGGTTAATTTCAAATATTATGCCAAAAACATGGTTACTACAATATTACTATAGTAAAACTGTGGTTCATTTTACCCAGATCAAACATTTCCAGGGATCAACTCCCCAAACTTCACCGTGACCAAATCACTACAAGGACAACAACTTTTATATTAATTTTTATTTATAATTATAAGCAGTATTAAAGGATAAATAAAGAAAGGAAACAGGATGGGAAAAGTGGGACTCGGCGGAATCGAACCTGGGTCATCTGCACGAAAAAGCACTCCCAATTATGCATATACCTGAAGCCACTGCAGTGACACTAGGGGCACAGTATGTCTTTAATTTCTGGGTTTCCACCAGACTATTGGGGTGCAAATAGCCGCACTGTGTTGCAGGTGCTGTTTACACCTAGTACAAAGTCATTCCAATATATATACTCAAGTATACATCTACACAGCAATGCTGCAGAACATAGAGCCCATGTAGACCATTTAACATATCTGCCTATCCATCTTTGCATTGCATTAGTTTTGAGTGTTCGATTTAAGTGGCGCACAACTTCTCCTTTCAACAATAACAACTTGGCCTGCACATGCATCACTCCCTACTCACTCTCTCTGTTTAAATGTTTTATTAGTTTCCCTTTCAATTTTAATGTAGTTCACTGGCATGTCAAATATTTCTATATTCTTATTGCCAAAGCATTTGAAGCTTTCTTTTTAAATGTCTGCTTTTTGTGTCACTGCAAGATGCTCACTGGATGTCCTCAGGTCTAACACTACATAACATGTAGTGTGTGTTTATGTGTATGTGTGTGTATGTGTGTGTGTGTGTGTGTGTGTGTGTGAAGGAGAGATAGGAATGGAGAACAAAATGCAGGCCAGCTCGATGCCTCTGATCAAGTGTTTGTCTGCCAGCCACATCTCTAACTCACCTAGACTCACCTTTTAAACACCCTTCACTCTTTCAAATAGCAACAAAGCCTGTCAGCTACAAGGATGTAACAACATATTCAGGATTAGGGGGACCAAATGTAATAATTGTAAAGTCAACAATTTAAAAAAAAATATTTGCCCATAGCTAATCTAAATATTGTGGAATTCCCTCAATATATATAGTGGTTACAACCTTGGCCAACTACATAAAAGGATACAAATAAAAAACTAGTAGCTATATTTATCAAATCATCATCATCATCAGCCATATCACACACAATAACAGAAATAACATCCAACTATTACAATCTAGCATGCTGTTTCCCAGTCATCACACATAAAACACAAAGAAATATAACCCTGAATCTAATGTCCTATTGATCAATAACAGTGGGCCACTTCAGCAACATGAACTTCAGCTCCGCAGCTGCAGTCCTGAGTTTGCACCTTATTCCAGTGGCTCACAGCATTGACGCACATCACAGACACAACAATACCGAGGCTGGCAACATGCATGTAATTAAGAAAATAGTTAAATACGCCAAAAGTAATTGTTGTCTGTAATAACTTACCGTATAAAGTAGTAGTACGCAGCGATTCACGCGTCGATAAATGTACAAGAGCATCAGATGTAAATATACCCTGCCTCCTCTCGTCTTCTGTATTTTATCTAGGCTGTTCGAATTGATACAGCAGTCGTTTCCAAATATTTGTTTAACCTTTTATTGTTTTTGTTATCTCTAAATAATGCCCGCTGTCCGATAAGGACAAGGCATATACTGGCGCCCGTCGCAGTTCTTTTTCTCAAATGTGCGCGTGGCTCCGCAGTGCTCGCGCGCTCACTTCTGCTATAGCGCTCGAGCGCTCTCCCTCCTCTGACGTCAATGCATTCCATCTTACACGGACTTGTGAGAGAGAGAGAGAGAGAGAGAGAGAGAGAGAGAGAGAGAGAGCGCTGAGGCTAGGCAGGGCCACTCGAAGAAATGTTTCTGAAGTCTGAGGAACACCATTATGCAACCTGGCTATAATTAGGCGAAGGGAGTGAATGGAAAAACAGCACAGAATAACATTCCGCACATTTTATGTGTGGTTTAGATCGCATTACTGTCAAAACGTATATGCAAATGAGATGGATGAGTTGTCTTAAGTTAAGAAATATGAACATTATAACAAGGTCTTGCACTGTAATGAGCATATGTGAAAAATGTTGACGTTAAGAATGGAGGTGTATGGATACATTTTTAGTAGACTTTATCTCCTTTTTGAATTTCAAAGTTTTGGCCACCATTTACTTGCATTGTATGGACCTACAGAGCAGAGATATTCTTCTAAAAATCTTTATTTGTGTTCTGCAGATGAAGAAAAAGCCATACACGTCTGGAATGGCATGAGGGTGAATAAATGATGAGAGAATATGCATTTCAAGTTGTAAGGGGGCTAAAGGGAAAGGAGGAGGTGAGAACCGGCTTAACAATATAAATAATATTTAATTAAATAAAAAGACACACACAAACAGCCCCAGCTTCATCCTCTCTACACAAGTCTATTGGATATTTTGGATATATAACAGTCACTTGTCTGAAAGAGCATGCTTACTTTGATTACGCAAAGAAATAGTTCACCCAAAAGTGAAAATTCTATCATATTTCAGCTCTGTTGGGGCCACACAATGCAAGTGAATGGTGACCAAAACATTGAAGCTCCAAAAACAGCATAAAAGTAATCCATCCAATTCCATTGGTTTAATCCACATCATCAGAAGCAATATGATAGGTTTGGGTGAGGACAGGCCTCATGACCCTGTCCTCTGTCTACCTCCAAGGCCTCAAGACCCTGTCCTGTGGTGCCTCCCAGGCCTCCTGAACCTGTCCCTATACTGTAGCTGCCTCCCAGGCCTCCTGGCCCTGGCACTGAGCCTGTCCTGTGGCCACCTCCCAGGCCTCCTGACCATGTCCTGTGGCTTCCCCCCAGGCCTCCTGACCATGTCCTGTGGCTACCCACCAGGCCTCATGACCATGTCCTGTGGCCGCCTCCCAGGCCCCCTGACACTGTTCTTGTACTATGGCTGCCTCCCAGGCCTCCTGACCATGTCCTGTGGCCACCTCCCAGGTCTCTTAACTCTGCTCACCCAAACCGCCAGACCCGCTCTCTTCACTGGCCACTGGTTCCCTGCTACACCCCCCTCTCCCCATCCCTCTATTGAACTCTATGTTTGGGCATCGGGAGCTTTTTGGGGGGGTGGGGGGGTACATGTCTTTTATTTTGAAAACTAAGTTCCTTGCTCCCGCCATGTTTTCAAGTGTTTTGTTCTTATTGGTTCCTCGTCATGTTACTGTCATGTGACCCTCTTGTTCCACTATGTTTATTAGTCCTGTCTCTTCATTGTCTATGTTTAATAGTCTTGTTATCAGTTCTGTTTTATCATTGGTTCTTTTTTCATTGCCTTGTTTTCGTGTTCATTAGTTTAGTCTTGTCATTGGTTGTCTCTGTCTTGTAGTTACCCATGTTCATGTATTTAAGCCCTCATGTTTGCCATTGTCATTTGTCAAGTATTGTGTTATTGTAACATCAAGTCAAGTCTAGACTAGTCTAGTCTAGTCTAGTCAAGTCTTTAATGTTTGTTTTGTTTTGGATTCATGTTTTTGGATATCACTCATGTAAATTATCTGCACTTGGGATCTCACACATCATCGTCTTCATCTGCTCCTGTGTCTTCAGCTTGCCTACACGTTACTGGAGCATTGTTTTTGGAGAAGTCAGTATTTAAATTTAGCATGTTTCTTAAATCTCTGATAACATATTATGATCATTTTATGCTTTAATACAGTAAATATAGTGAAGCTAAGCAGGGCTGAGCCTGGTTAGTACCTGGATGGGAGACCTCATGTGAATATCAGGTTGCTGCTGGAAGAGGTGTTGTGAGACCAGCAGGGGGTGCTCTCCCTGTGGTCTGTGTGGGTCGTAATGCCCCAGTATAGTGACAGGGACACTATACTGTAAAAGAGCACCGTCTTTCGGATGAGACGTTAAACCGAGGCCCTGACTCTCTGTGGTCATTAAAAATCCCAGGATATCCTTCGAAAAAGAGTAGGGGTATAACCCCGGTGTCCTGGACAAATTTGCCCCTTGGCCTCTGTCCATCATGGCCTCCTAATCATCCCTGTATACCGATTGGCTTCATCACTCTGTCTCCTCTCCACCAGTAAGCTGGTGTGTGGTGGGCGTACTGGCGCAATATGGCTGCCGTCGCATCATCATCCAAGTGGATGCTGCACATTGGTGGTGGTTGAGGAGATTCCCCCCCTTTCTTGTAAAGCGCTTTGAGGTTACTGATAAAGCGCTATATAAATGTAACTAATAATAATAATAATAATATGTTACATATTGCTCCTTTAAACAATGATCTGTTTCTCACACAACCTATCATATCACTTCTGAAGATATGAATTTAACCACTGGAGTCATGTGGATTTAAATCACATAAAAGATAGTAAAGTCAATCTGGAAAGTCAATGAGGGTTAATAGTGGTGAATGTACAAGTTGGAACAGAGGACATTCTTTACATTCCAGAACACAGGAGCAATTGATCAAAATTCCGGTCACACAAACACACATCCCCTTTTTGCTGCAACTGTGCTGGCTGGCGAATGACTGACATCCTGTTTCAAAACACTGGAGCCAAGGAGACAGTGATGTCATCAAAATATCACAAAACTTCACCTTGCCAAATCTGAAATTCCTCTGTCACTGGATGGCCAGCGTCTTGCATTTATTCAACTAATGGCACACTTATACACACTGACAAATACCAGCACATTCATTAACACACCTTAATAATTTTACAAGATAAGTAAAATACTTGGATTGTCTTTATAAGGAATAGTTCTCTCCAAAAATTTGAATTCTGTCATCTTAAATTCACCCTCATGTTGTTCAAAACCTGTATGGATTTCTTTCTTCTTGAACACAGAAGTAGTATAGATGTTAAGCAGAATGTTAGCCTCAGTCACCATTCACTTTTGTTGCATCTTTTTTCCATACAATGAAAGTGAATGGCGACTGTGGCTAACGTTCTGTCTAACATCTTGTATTGTTCCACGGAAGAAAGTCATACAGGTTTGGAACAAAATGAGGACGAGTAAATTGTGATAATATTTGATTCATCAAAGAACATCCATTTCTGTCTGATTATATTAAATCTGTGGGTGGATTTTTAAAAAAAATTAGAAACAGGTTTGGCAATGATCAAGTTGGACATCCTTTCCATGACTGTATGCTTTCATCTCTTAGTCAACATGCACACAATGTAACTATTAAGAGGAGACAAAGACAGGCTATCCCCATGGGAAACAATTGACGTGCATACATAGCAGAGTACATATTGGTTACTATAGAAACCAATGCCTTAACAAACAAACAAACAAAAAAATGAATGAAAAAAGTACATAAAAAAGCCAATAACAAATCTATGCATTTATATCGAACATGTGCACGTAATATTAATGTGGTTGTTGTCTCTTTAAGAAAATTTCCCCGGCTCGCGCCTGTTTGTTCTATCTATCAATGAGAGAGATTCGCACTTCGCGGTTCCCTCAGCCGAGTTCCGACAACACCGGCATCTCTCAAATTACTCCCACCAAAAAATATTGTGCTATATAAAGAATAATATTTTAGATAGTTTCATGTCTCTAACGGTCATTGAGTTTAATGGAATTAGAATATTACAAACATTTACACTATTTATTTGAAAACATATAGAATGTAAATTCCACAAACGGCCGTCATAAAAGGCATATTATTAAGAATATTTCATATTTGTTGTGATGTCATTATATCAAATGGTAAAATGGTTTAATTGATTTATAGGGCTAATAAAATGTATATGAAAAAAAAAATCTCAGCTTTGTGCTAGGCAAAGAAAACCTATTCATGCATTTCCAAGTTGGTTTTGGCTTAAATTTTTTTTAATGATTTTAATAGAGTTTAATGGGTTTTGTCGCGAATGTCAAATGTAAAACTAACTTTACTCGCAAATGCGAGTAAAACGCTCACACTGTAGAGGCCTGATTATTGTAAATAATTCACGAAATGTACCAATTTGAGCACTGCCTGGGGGTCATTTCAGTGAGATGTACTGCTACAATCACACAATTGCAAAATGCAGGTATGGTCATGCATGGAGTCTGCCTATATGCAGGTTCAAACAATCACAATATCTTGTGTTTTGCCTATTTCTGTTAATTTCATTGTACAAACAAGTGTAGCTGTTCAAAACTGAGTCAACAGCTATTTTCTCCTGAAGTCTTAGGACATGATTTTTAACTTCGAAAGTTTTTTAAATGATACATTTACCACCTGGAATCAAAACCATGCACAGAAAACTGGAAGGTCACCTAATAGTAGGATAAAAATGGTAGTGTATTATTTATTAGTTAATTTACACACTGACCAACCTTATTTTAAAAAACTATTCTAATGTATCTGTGATGTAGTGTCGCCATCATGTGGTCTGTTCCATAGTCACCAAATACTACTGGTTGTTTGTTGTAGTAATGTCAACTTGTCATGTTATGGAATGACAATTTATCACACCTGTAAACATATACAACATCTATGAGACCAGAAAATAAACGTATTCCCTAATACACCCCAATAAACAAAATGTAAATGTAAAGTTTGAGAGAATGGTAATGTAGTTATTGTAGTTAACACACTAAAGGGAAACATATCCAGGGTCTCATTATAGGAAAATGGGGTTTCACATTTACCCATGTAATATCAGTGTAAAGTCACACATATCTGGTATGTAAAAGTACAATTATTTTATATTCCATTGCGAATCTTAGTGGTTCCGCTCATTTATATGAATTTAGTAGCGCTAAATTTGCTTTGTAACCTTTTTGGAGCATCCAGTCATGAAACCTAATATATATATATATATATATATATATATATATATATATATATATATATATATATATATACCACAGTTAGTTCTGGTCCTCGAATCTGATTGGATGAGAGACGTTCCATGAGCACTGATGGTGTGACACCATCAGCACTGGGATGCTACACTGTGTGTGTATCACTCAGCGTTCATGCTGTTCTAAACTAAAGTGTTTCTGTTAGGAGTTACTGGCTTTATTTTTGAAATAAAGATAATGGCAAAAGATAATTTTTGTGTCTAATATGAGCCAGTTGGTGACATAAAGTGAATCCATTAGTCATTGTTTACAAAGAACTGCCCTCAGTCCCTTGTATTACTAATACATTACCAAAGTTAGGAAATAGCTTTAAACGGCTTTAAACGGACAACTTCAGGATTAAGGCTCATGCTGAGAGACACCACAGACTGATTTAGTACAGAACTCAAGTGCTTACCTTTTATCAGAGTTTCCACATTGGATACATAGTGTTTAAAATGGTGGAGGACATCGCTGTTTCTACAGTGAATGACTCTTGCACACCGGTTGTGCACCTAAATAGAGAGGAATACCCCTGCCTGGACGTCTATTTCCACTAAGACAGCTGACAGCATCTCTAATTGGGTGTGGCAACAGGTGATTGCACATGCTACATCTCATTGGGTGTGGCAACAGGTGATTGCACATGCTACATCTCTCTCTCTCTCTCTCTCTCTCTCTCACTCACTCACACACACACACACACACACACACACACACACACACACACACACACACACACACACACACACACACACACACACACACATCCAGCCGTCTACCCTTGTTTATCCAATAACTTGTTAGAAACAGCATGAGCCATGATACTATTTCTGAAGTTAACTTTTTGAATTGCTAACGAAGGCTTGGACACATCATTTGTTTTGAACTAGCATTGGCATATTCTGATTAGTCGCATAAGAAAGTAGGTCCATGCACAAATCCGTTTTTATGCCCGTACTCGGTTTTTCTTAATATTTTTAAAAATGTACTTGTTCATCGAACTGTTGTATATAAGCAATATCACACCTACGGCACTACAGCAATCACAGCTCTGCTGATGTAGGGCCATATCGCACTCTTGCTCATGTGATGTTGCTTAAATATATATATATATATATATATATATATATATATATATATATATATATATATATATATATATATATATATATATATATATATATATATAAAATCGTTGCACTTTAATCTGTTTTGAATACTATTCTGATGCTAGTGAAACTTTGTAATGTGGCACTTTACGTACCACTGTCTCCTTAAGATGATTCCTCTTTTGTAAGTTGCTTTGGATAAAAGCGTCTGCCAAATGAATATATTTTAATATTCATAAGACATACATTATAACCTACGCCTATTGGCCAAACGATAAGTCACGTAATTCATATTCATAAGCGGGCGGGACTCAAAGTTCAGAGTAGGCGTGATACCATTACGTTGATCCGGAAGAATATTGAAATAACCTTAACAGCAGTGTTGCCAGCTTAACGACTTTTCAGACCCTTTTAGCGACTTTTTTTCTAAAAAGCACCCAGCGACAAATCTAGCGACTTTTTTTTGACAAATCTTAGCTACTTTCCATTTCTAGTCGCAGTGGCAGACAGAGTTGCACTGACACAGATGTGAATGAGCTGCACATGTGCAAACATAGTTGCCAAGGACCAATCAATAATCTGTATGGTTTGCTCCTCCTTTGTTTTAAACAATTTAATTTGACCATTCTTTTTCTTGCTTATCTCTCACTGTTACACATACGGATGCTGTGCGCTGTGTGAGAGAAAAATAAGACATTCTGTCGCTTCCAACTTTCTCTCTGAATGATTATTTTACATGTAAACATAGCCGAAATCACAGCACAGCAGCTGTCTTTAACTTATGTTATACGGCAGGGACGAGTCAATGTACAAGTAAGATTTCAGTGACATACCTGTTCCCTACGGAAGCTAAAAGAGGCCTTGCGTTATTATTTTTTTCTGTCTCGTTTTCTCGTGATCTCGACATAACTAAGGTTGTTTTCTGTTTTCTCGTGATCACGACTTAATGGTCTCGTGATCTCGACATAACAAAAAGTTGTTTTCTCGTGATCACGACTTAATTTTCTCGTGATCTCGACATAACAAAAAGTTGTTTTCTCGTGATCTCGACATAACAAAAAGTTGTTTTTCCCTTTAATTTTCTATACAGTTTTTAATTGACCTACAAGGTATGAAGGACAATGAGAGATCCTTTGCAGAAAAGTACAATTTATTATATATAAATGTAAAGTTAGGCACCTTTCACATAGGCTAAATCAAACATATTACTAAACGCCAGGCAGCACATCACAAACACTTAATAGTGTTTCTTCTGCACTCAACAGGCGTCAAGAACTGCAATATGCGCGCACTCGGATCTAAATCGCGGCTGGCTTGACCGCAGTCATGCAGACGTCCCGGTCCATCAAGTTGGCTTGCAATGAAATTGACCAAACGTTCAGGGTCACTTTATTGTCTACGACAAAGTTGTAGACGTGATAGTCTTCTAAGGTGTTTGACACTAATCTGGAAGTTGTCAATGACAACCAGATATCCTTATTGAAAACAACCTTAGTTATGTCGAGATCACGAGAAAACGAGACAATAATAAAAATAATAACGCAAGGCCTCTTTTAGCTTCCGTAGTTCCCAGTAGGTAGTAATATGAAGTGTGTTACTTTTTACACCCGGTCTGGAAAAACAAGCTCAAAATATGGATCTTGCCACAACCAAAATAAGCGAAAATAGAAGCATTTTTTTTTATTTTTATCCCATGTGGGAGAATTATCAACATAAAAATGATAGCAAGTAGTATACAGTAGCCTGTATAAAATAACATATTTTATTTTTAAATACATACATTCTTAATATTAAACATATCCTCAGATCTATTTAAAATAAACATCTTACCATCTAAAATGTAAAAGTACACACAGTCCTCTTTCTTATATTTCTATTTAATAAAAAATTGTGTAAAAATGAATGGTTTTCGTTTCTGCTCTAAAGTGACAATGTTAGAGCAGGCCTCGCCCACGACTGGTGATGGACTCCACCCTATTATCATAGATACTGTGTGTGAGTGTTTGTTTTAAGTTTATAATTAAAATATTATTTACATTGCCAAGCCGGTTCTTGCCTCCTACTTTCCATTAAACTACGTCACAAATAGTTAAAGGTTTTACTGGTTTATTTTAGTGTAGTGACACTTTTTTTTAAAATTATTATTAATCAATTTATATACGCAAAGTTACCAATTAACAAACCATATTTAAGCACTTAACTTTTTGGTTTTTCTTGCCATGTCAGATGCCGACCAACAGATGTGATGGTATTTCCACAGTCCGTGGAGGAGGTCAGTGCTCTTGCCATGATTGGTCACAACCATTGACTAACTATCATCCCCTTTCCCAGCTAACAATTTTAGGTTCTGGGAACGTTCTGGGAACGTTAGTTTTTGGTTCCCAGAACGTTGCAAGAACGTTCCCTATTGGTGATCCAGGAAAGTTTTCTTAACGTAAATAGAACGTTCCCTTAAGGTTAGAATCTAAAAATAACCTACAGGGAACATTCCCAGAACGTTCTCCTTAGGTTATAAAATTAAACCTAAAAATAACCTACAGGGAACGTTCCTAGAACGTTCCTGTTTGGTTCCCAAAAAATAACCAAATGGGAACCATACGGGAACATTAGGGAACGTTCTGGGAACGTTCTGTGTTTGCTGGGTTGGCACTGGGATGGGCCTGGAGGGAGGAGTTGGTGCTTTGAAAGTAAATGCAACCGAGGAAAATAAATGAGCTTTACTGTGTCAGGGTTAGGGCCTAAAAAGTATTTAATAAAAACAAAGAAAAAGAAATGTGGAATTCCCTATCCTTTGCATACAAATACAATATGGAGCAAATTTCCATGTGATGAAACTGTGTGTTTGTTCGTTTGGAGTGTGTTTCAGTCTGAGGAAGTTGGACCAGGTCCTGGATCTGCACCAGGAGGATTTTGATGTGACTGTGGAGCCAGGCGTGATGCGTAAATCCCTGAATGGATACCTGCGTGGTGCTGGCCTCTGGTTTCCTGTTGGTCAGTCCAATTCTTATGTATTAGGGGCACAGATATCATAGTTGATCACATAAGTCTGATACATGCTTTGGTTCCTGAATGCACTTAACTTGGAAGCTGTGGGTTGCACTTGGCAGTGTATTATATGATTAGAAATGATTAAGATTAAAAGGGATATTGACATTTGAGAGTCATTTGTGGTATCCACAAATCCAGGCGCCGATGCGTCTCTCTGCGGCATAGCTGCAACTAGTGCATCAGGCACCAATGCAGTTAGCTGTGGCACAATGCGTGAAAAGGTCTTAAACCTAGAGGTGGTGCTGGTTGATGGGATAGTCCTCCACACTGCTGGGAAGGGGCGTCACCCGAGAAATCACAGCACAACTACAGTAAAAGAGGCTTTGTAAATTTAAGTAAACCTTCTATAGGCTAATACTAGTAACGTTTAGAAAAGAACATGCTTATATTTTACAATGCAATGCGCTTTCAGAAAGATATCATCGGGTTACAACCTGACAAACCTGTTTGTGGAACTTTGGGTATTATAAGCCAAACTTCGTTTATATGGTGTCTGTTCATTTCTATCCATCCAATTAGCGGTGGACTGCACCGTTCAGATCCCTCAGGCAGTAGTGTCCATGCACGAAAAGGTGAGTGAGAGCTTAGAGAAGGAAAGTGAAAGTTGAAGCACATGGTCACATTAACTTTTAACAAAAGTACTCTTAAAGGCATAGCTCACCCCAAAAAATTTAAATTCTATCAGGGTGAACTTTTTCTACAATAATGGGTCTCTTGTGTTATGAACTGAAATATCAAGGGCTGTGGCACTAATCTTGAAACTGCTTGCATGGTCTGTCTTGGCTTTGTGATTTAGTCAAGAACTGTATTCATTTTATTGTAATCTATTCATTGAAGCTTCTTGCAATATCATAAACATTAATTCCGAAGGCATCCCTGTCCTTATGCATAGTCAACACTGAGTGCAGCCAAGGGTTTAATGAATTGCTTAGTTCTCAGAACCACAGCATGTGTTTTCTTTTGCAGTCCACTCATGGAAAGTATTCCACCAGTAGCTCCATCCAATTTATGAGTAATCAGGCATGATGGGTCTCTTAGATTTTTAAATCGGGACTCCACTGAGCCATTAATTTTTAAGTCAGAGCTCTCTACACAACGGCCTCATACATCTTCATTGTTGCTGATATGATACGTTCCAGAGTTTTTGGATGATGTGGTGATCAAGCCTGCAATCGCTTCAACAAATTGTCTTATGCAGTAGTGGCCACTCTCTTTCTTGAGTTCCAGTTCCAAGAGTATGGATGAGCAACTGTCCACCACAGGTATATATGGATATACAAATAATGGGCATATTATTAGGTGTGATTTATCTGTATTCTCCTAAAGCAAAATAATTACTTTATGTTAAAATGCATAATGGGAAACACCGTAACCATTTTCATATGCAGTAAGTATTGTATAGCAGTTCATGTACACATGTAATAACATTGTATACTGAACAGAGAATTTTTAAAAGAATATTCCGGGTTCAATACAAGTTAAGCTCAGTTGACAGCATTTGTGGCATTTGTTTATTTGAGCTGTAAAGTTGTTTAAATTGTAATTTGAACATTTTATTTTAGGGTTTGTTGACATTACATCATCATGGCAACAAAGTTGTAAAACTGGCTATAACTTTGCACAGAAAAGGTTAGTCATTGATTTGATCACACTTAAATCATGTTAACATGCATATTGTTTATGTCTTGTGGCTATACTTTTGAAACAGTGAGTATTTTAACATTTACGAATTGGCCCCATTCACTTCCATTGTAAGTGCTGCACTGTAACCCAGATTTTTGCCTTTTTTTTTTTTTTTTTTTTTTTTTTAAGAAAAGGAAGGGTAAGTCAGAACCTTTGTTTGTGGTAATCAACATTATGTAACAAATGCTGTCAATTGAGTTTAACTTGTATTAAACTGGAATATTCCTTTAAATGTAATTAGAATGCTACACATGATCTCATACCGTATTTTTGTATTTCATCAAGTGTCATTCAGTTATCTTTGTGGAAAATGTCTTGGCAGTCAGATCAGTATTTCATGTATTTCAGATCATTTGTTATGCTGGAAATGGAAGGTCAAGTTAAGTATTTTGTGTTGTTGGATGCACTTGTATTCATGGTTTACTGCAGAGTTTGGATTCAGAAAACAATGGATGCATACAGAAATATTTGCACGCTTTGCACAGTGTACATGCTGTCTATTGTAGAAATAGTAAGAGTAGTATGTAAGTAGGTTATTCTGAATAAAGCCGTAGTATTTAAAGTAATAGTTCACCAAAAATTAAAAACATTCTCTCATCATTTACTCCCCTTCATGCCATCCCAGATGTGTATGACTTTCTTTCATTTGCAAAACACAAATTAAGATTTTTAGAATAATTTCTCAGCTCTGTAGGTCCATACAGTGCAAGTGAATGGTGACCAAAATTTTTAAGTTCCAAAAACACATTAAGGAAGCATAAAAGTAATCCATAATTCTCTAGTTGTTTAATAAATGTCTTCTGATGTGATTTAATCGGTTTTGGGTGAGAATAGACAAAAATATAACTCACTGTATTTTCACTGTACATTTTGCCATTGCATGCGCAGAGTGCTAGATGGTGCTAGGAAGTGTCGATCGATGTAGGATCGATTTTGAAATTATGATCGCCAAGGAGACTGATGATGTCAAGATTTATAGTGAAAAAGGAGTTATATTTTGGTCTGATCTTACCCAAAATCTATTTGATCGCTTCAGAAGACATTCATTAAACCACTGTTTTATGGATTACTATTATGTTGCCTTTATGTGCTTTTTGGAGCTTTGAAGTTTAGACCACTATTAACTTTGCATTGTATAGACCTACAGAGCTTAGAAAAGAAGATTCTTCTTAAAATCTTTGTGTTCGGCAGAAGAAAGAAAGTCATACACATCTAGGATGGCACGAGGGTGAGGAAATGATGAGTGAATTTACCATTTTTGGGTGAACTATTCCTTTAAAACCCATTGCAAATCTAGTATGCACTAGTCAAGTCATTTTTATTTGTATAGCACCTTTCACAACATGCATCGGTTCAAAGCAGCTTTACAGAAAATCATGCATTAACAGAAAATGAAACCATAATATCTATAACATCTTGGAGTCATCATTGTGTAGTTTGATTAAATATGATTATGAAGTGTGTATAAAAATATGTAATTAAATAATAATTGTATTTAGAACCCCAGTGAGCAAGCTGAAGGTGACTGTGGCAAGGAACACGAAACTACACAAATTGTTGGTTAATGGTCTAATCTTGGGTGAAACCAGACTCACTGTGGTGGCCTGTTCTCCTCTGGCTAACATCATGAATATAATGCCAATATTAGTTATTTATGTGCAGTGCAAGTCATGGTTTAAAATGATTAAACAAAGGGTTAAGGGCTAGTGTTTAAACAAAGATTTTGCTTGAACTGTAAGATTAATGACTAATGTCTTTGAAGTTCATCCTTGATTAACTAAAAAAGTTCACATAGATGCAATTGTCTTTTATTGGTTGGCTGATGAAGGGTTTTGTTGGCAATTTATTGATAGTTTATGTATTCCATTTCAAGAGTGTAGTCCATCAATAGACCGAGGTGATGCAGGCAGAGATCAGTGAGGCGCTTTGCAGTTCAACCTGGCGGTAATTTCGGTGAGGTCAAACATGAATCCAAGGTTCAGGCAATGGCATATGAATTATTCCGTGCCTTCTGGTTGGATTTGGCATCAGTTCATCCTCTGAGGTCCATTGTAATAGACTGAAGTGATGTCTGGCTGGAACAGGTGGCATTTAGTCATCATCACTCAGAGACACGAAGCAGTGGAGTCCGATAACAAGCAGGAATAGAGCTGGATACGGCCATTCTGGTGACCTCGGTATAGGAGTCCCAAGGTTGAGACATGGAAACAATAGAATAATATTAGCGTAGATGCCATTAAATATAGTATGCACTGGAGTAGGGGTTTTCAATCTTTTTGATGCCGAGGACCCCACATAAGAGGATCCGCTTTGGGGTTGCTTATGTTTTCAGTACCAGCACATTTTGTTTGGGTTTGGGTTAGCGCCATGATGATACAATTTGACCCTTTGCTTCACTTGTGCTTGGGGTTGGGTCATGGGGACAAAGCCCACCCCAGCACCCCCTAGATCCAGCCTTGCCTGAACTACAGAATTATATTACAGTACTATGTTTTATTCCTCAAATTTGCGGTGAATACCTTGATAGCTCATGTACGTCACAGAGCCATCTATGTTAGAGTGCATCATCTGGAAATCACAGTTTATATGTGTTTGTGTGTGTGTGTGTGTGTGTGTGTCACATTCTGGAGATAAATAAGCATGAAGGGGATTTCTAATTCAGGTGTGCTGTGTTTACAGAGGAGATCACATGGGAAAACAGAGGCTCAGACTTAGCTTAGGCAGAGGATGAGGAGACCCGTGCCAGACTGTGGAAAGCCTGTCATGATGCCTGGTATGTTGCCCTGGCCCTAGGACCTAGATGTAAGGTGAGAATGTTTACTGCCGATATGATTCTGACTTGGACAAATGCTGTTTATCCGCTCATAACTCAAAGAACACACTGTATTCTTGAGAGCCAGTCAATATAATAAGCCTTTTTATTTACTGATGTACTGATATCATTTTTGAAAATGGGCTACTTTGTGCATGGAAAGGTGATCACATGCACTTATTCTCCCAATAAGGCATTTAGAATTGATTTTTGCTACAATATTGCCTTGCATAGCACATTTCTAACATCTAATTTCCTGTTTTACACGTGCTATTTGTACATGCAGTATGTGGATGATTTTGAGAGTACTCGTTAAGTGTGTTCATTTTCTTACAATATTTCTTACAATATTCTACAGATGTCTGTGTACCTATTTCACGACTACATCAGATAATGGTGGAAACAAAGGAAGATCTGATCAGCAACACACTACTACTACTACTTTGTTTTTCTGATTTTGTGTTCTGAAATGTTTTTAACTGCTGAGATGACATGGTTAGGTACAATTGTGCTGGATCCCAATGACCCAGATGTGGTGCAAATGGTTCAAGCCTTCACAGAGAGACTGCCCAGGTACTTTACATTTCACTGCCTTAATCAGTTTCGATTCATCTGAGCTCTAGTGTATATAACTTTGTATTTTTGCAGGTTGGGTTGTTTAACGTTTAACATTATGCACTGTAGCAATCAATATGTTGTATACTGGGATTAGGCATTCTAAATACTTTTCTTATGACAATGGAATGTATAACCAGCTTGGAAGGTCTGGTGTCTGACTTTGAAATGGGAAAACTCACCACAATCGTCACCATGCCAACAAAAATGACATTGAATTAATTGAATGTCTTGCTTTTCCAATTTCTCTCTTCAGGTGCGTATTCTTGGTTATTAAAATTAATGCGAGTAATATTTATCTTTATGAGCCAGCAATGCAATATTTGCAGAGGATTTTGACAGTTGCATTTTATGTGATGGATGTATGAACAAAGCCCCATGAAGACGTGTATTAATCAGTTCTGCAATGCTCTTTAAACCCTCTTTTCCTCTCTTTCTTATAAATTTCCTTGTACAGGAGGGCGATAGAAATGGATGGAACTTGTACCGGTGAACACTTGGTGGGTCTAAGAAAGCGAGCCCTTCTCAAGGAAGAGGTTGGACCCCTGGCCATAGAGGTTATTACAGGGTTTCAAAGCCACTCTGGACACCAAAAACCTCATGAATCCTGGAAAAGTGTTATAATTGAAACACACAGCCAGCACAGTACACTTAAACAGAATGTGTAAACGCATTAAGTCTTGCACATCCTGAGACCCGAGTGTGACCTGCTGTGTGCATTTTCCATTTCCCTTTTTGATTTGTAACAAGTAGGATCTAATAAACATGCAATAAATGAATGAATGAATGAATAAATAAATAATAAAAAATTCTAGAGCAAATCATTTTCCTAAAAATGTATGCCAACATATGTGGAAAGTGGGACTAAGTTGTGACATGTAATAATACCATGATTTTTTTCAAATTGTATATTATGTTTCCAGGAGTATTGTTTAGTCATGTTTTTGAGACATTACTGACATTACATCAAAAATCTGCATAATTAATTCTGATTCAAAATAATTGCCAGCATCATCCAATCACTGCCAACCATGTTAAAATAAAATATGTTGTGAATTCTAAATCTATGAACTGATTAACATTGTCCCATGCCTGCCAAACATCATCTGCAGCCTGAAACTGAACTTTTGATAGGAAGTTTGGATTAACTGCACTTAGCTGCATAGAGAGCTATAGGATGCTCCTTTGCTCCCTATTTAGGGAATGACTCCAGTGTGCTGTTGTCTGGACTGGTCTCAGAACAGTTCGAAATGCACCTTATTTTCATTCTTACTCCATATAAAGACTCTGAAAGCTAAAGCTTTTGTATGAACCCATTGATTCTCAGTGTAATAATGGACAGTAATAAATACACTGTAGGATTTCTAAGGAAAAACAATTCTGCACATTCGTGTACATTGTGTTTAGCAGCATGGCATTTCATGATAAACTGCTCCAATTTAAAAAAAACGGAAAATCGGATGTAACTAGAAACTATTATTTTGACTCAAACAGGTTTCTATGCAAAAACTTAATTAGGTTTTTTTTCCAGTAAAATTTTAATGAATGAGAAATTGTACCTTGAGAAGTATGGTTTAATGGGGTCTATTCACTTTCCCTCTGAATGTTAATTAATTTATATTAATATATTTGATGCTGAAGAGCATAATCTATGAAGCAGTATTCATCAAATTAATCTTGATTTATTATTGAGTGTAATTGAAATTTTTTGGGTCCTACAGTGTGAAATCTAATACTCCATCTTAAAAATTATTTTATAATTATTATGCATACAGCTTTAATGACTTCATATTCATTAAGAGACTACATGAAATATTTGTCATTTAAAACAAAAAAAATTGTCACCCTTTAGGACCATTTAAAATGAACCCTTGAAAGCAAAAGTGATTTAAAATAATGAAAAACATGGTGAACGTTTGCAGGATCTATATAGATTTACACTTTCCTTTTCAAATTTATAATCCATTTTAATTTAAACTCTTGATGTTGATAAAAGTCAGTACGTAACATGCATTTACTATTCATGTGTAAATTCATCATGAAATATTAGCTCTTTTGTTTGTCCTGAAATCTAAAACCATTAGACTCGTCAAATAAAGGCCAGAAACAGCTTGTTTTATATCATCTTTTTTAATTATATATATGATCATCATCATCATTATTACTCGTCCCACAGATTGCACATCAAAATCATCAGACAATTAGATTGTACCTCCTATAACAGGCATCCATTCACTTCTTTGGGGGGGGGAAAAAAAACATAGAAAAGAACAGACAAAAAAGAAAAATGAACAAAAGAAAAATAACAAAAAGGATGGGTTTTGAGAGTGCCGAGACACTTTCCACAGACGAAGCTGTGCCGTGTAGTACTACACTATCCAACTTCATTTGTTTTACATTGTAATCCATTGTTTTGATGGATGGTGTTTGTTTGCCCTCATTTGCAGGCACAAAGCAAAAAAAGACCATCAAAAATGCTCTATTTCTAGCCGACACAAAATTAATAGGTTGTCAATTTTTTTCCTTGCGGTTATTTTTTTTATTTTACTCCTTACATTTTCATTTGTTCTGATTTATTTTTCCTTCTTTTTTTTCGGCAACATTATTTTCTAACAGTGCTTGCTGTATATACAGTAGACAGAGGCATCCTGAAGGTTAAATAGTTGTTTTGTTTTTTGTGTGTGTGGTTTCTCACAGATTTTCAAAAATAAAAAGTAAATGTAGATCATAGAAATGATCTTGTAATAGATTCACACCAGTATATCTGGGCTTTACATACAGTAGTGAAGCAACATTAGCTTTACCAGACATAAGCTGGTCGGTCACATAGAGAAAACATGGGAAGATGGACAGAAGCTTTTGAAATCACACATACACACACACACACACACACACACACACATACGCACACATCAAACAGATACTCAAGGCTTTTACAGGGAAATTGTCTGAATATTATGGTCAGCGTTTCATAATAACTTCCCAAAATGTGCAGATGAAACATAAGAAAAATTGCTTTTAGCTTGTTTTCGTTTGAATCCGTGGAGGGAAAGACATCTAATGTGAATTGTAAACATTTGAAAGACAGAATGAGAGTATATTTCTCTCCTTTTCTCACCTTAAAGTACAAGTTTACCCGAAAATGAAAATTCTGTCATTATTTCCAAACCCATTTGACTTTCTTTCTTCATACTGACACTGTCAATTTCCAAAATGACATAAAAAAACCATAAAGTATCATAGAAGTGTCAGACGACTCATGCGCTATATTCAAAGTCTTCTGATACCATAGCTTTATTAAAAAAATAGACCAAAATTTAAGTCGTTATTCACTGAAAATCTTGGCATTCGCCCTAGCTCTCCTTGGCATGTTCAGGAGAGAATTAGTGATATCAGACTCATGAATGAATCATTCTTTTGAGTCAGATCTTTTAAATGAATCAGTTGACCTAGTTCACAAAAACAGCCTAAATGATTAGACTGGACTCAATGATTTAGTTATCGTTGAACAACGACTTAAAGAACGACTTCAGAAAATTATGATTAAATCATTTAAACAACTTTTATTAAACTTTTATGGTGCTTTTTTGCCATTTTGAAGCTTATAAGGTCCAGTCCTCATTCCCTTTCAGTGTATAGTAAAGAGCAGCCAGGATTGTCTTCAAAAATGCACTTTTTGTGTTCCATGGAAGAAAGAAAGTCATACAGGTTCAAAATGACATGAGGGTGAATAAATAATGACCACTTTTTCATCTTTGAATGAACTATTCCTTTAAACCCCAATCCAACACACATGCTGATGTCTTCATCTGCCTACGGCGCTAACAGGAAACACAATTTACACATTTCCCCCCGTCCGTGGACAAATGTTCACACGCACATGCACACACAGAATAAGTACATCTACATCCACCGGTTGCCCAACACGTCACCAAAGAGTGAAACGACACTCAAACACGCATCAAAGTCCTTCCACGTACTAGGCGTGTGCCTGCATCCAAACCCCGCCCCCGTCCTCTATAGGACGATTTTAAGCCAACGGCCCTCTAAACAGCACAGGTATGACCTCTGGATTGGTCGCAAAGCATGACCTACTTCCTACTTGTTTGCTGCCTCTGCCCCACCCTTTTAAGCCCTGCCCCATCTTTCCCCTCTCCTTCCATTTGAAAACATAAACTAGTAGGAGAGAAGTGTAGGCCAGAATGCAGACTTGAACACGCATGTCTATAAGAACATAGAGTATGTAGAAGGGGGCAAGAAGCTAGATGTTTTCCAAAGCCAGAGAGATCCAGTGTTCATGGTCTGCGTGGGGGCCAGTAAGCGGTTTAGCAGTCTCTAGCAAGATGCAAGTGGTAATGACAGTGTTGGCTGGATGGACTCTTTTTATTTGGTTCAGTTTTGCGATGACACATTTCCAAGGTTTGATCAAATTGGTTGGTAGTTTTATTTGGTTATTTTTGTGTCAGGATATTCCGGTTTAGGTCCATAAAGTGCCCTAAAGTGAGAGGGAAAAGAGAGAAACAGAGATAAAGAAAGAAAATGTAGTGTTTTTGTGAAGGAGTCTGACTTGAATTTGCATCGAGTAGCTACTTCGATGTCCTCTATAATAGCACAAGGTCATGTATCCTTAGTTAGGCAGTTCCATGTAATGTGTGTCCAAAGACGAGATCCACATGACCATTTATCATTAATGTCTCTCTTAATACCCATTCTGTTTTCTACAGTCAGTTGTTGCTAAAAATTTGTTTTACATTTAATTCTAATCACGCATATCACAGATGAGTTAATGCCATTAAAATCTCTCTCATTAACATGCGCTCATTTACAGATGCCGGTTTTCTTAAAGAAATAGTGCCAATTTAACACTTGTTCAACAAATCAATGTAACTACCTGTAAATGGTACAAATTATGCAATTAAACAAAAAACATATAACAAAATATAATATATGCAATATAATGTCATATTTGTAGATTGAAATGGATTTGTTACATTTTTATAAGCTAATATGTGACCAAAATGATGAAAAACTAAAAAAATATAATTAGTAAATTAATATTTTCATAATGCACCTAGTTAGAAGGTACGGTGCATAATTAACCGCATTATCTGGGAGAGAATTTCTTTCATATGTAATCAAAAGGGTCTTTATAACTGAAATATACCCCTATGAATCAATATCAAATTGAGAGCTTGTGAATCTAAACAAATCAGAAAATCTATGTCAATAGCCAGTCCTATCCATTTCTGCAGGAAACTGCCACAATATGTACAATGAGCCACATAAAAATAATTTGGCAACAATCTAGATATAGTTACATGAATCAATGAGAATGGGTTGAATCTTTTGAATAAAATTATGTAAATGATTATACTTATTAGTGTTCAGATGTCTTTTAAAAGATGTGGAATGTTTAACGCTGGTTTGCAGACAAATTTTACTCTACACAAGCACATACAAAGAGCAGTATCTAGTAGTCTATAAAATATTTTAAGAGCAAAACTAGAAAAATGTGTATATAGAAATATCCATGATTTATAAGTAGGTGAATGTATGTGTGTTTGTGTTTACCTTTCTTAGTTGTAGCAGAAGTAGATGAGGTCAGTCTGAAGGATGTTCAGGGCAGGAGCGGTTGATCTCAAACCAGGAGTCTATACAGCTAATGAAAAAAAATGCTAACTATATCAGTTAAAGATTCACTTTTTTTTTCTCCCCTTTTCTCTCCAATTTGGATTGCCCAATGCCCAATGCACTCTAAGTCCTCATAGTGGCGTAGTGACTCACCTCAATCTGGGTGGCAGAGGACGAATCTCAGCTGCCTCCGCGTCTGAGACAGTCAATCTGCGCATTTTATCAAGTGGCTTGTTGAGCGCGTTACTGTGGAGACACAGTGCGTGTGGAGGCTTCACGCTATTCTCTGCGGCATCCATGCACAACTCACCACGAGAGCGAGAACCACATTATAGCGACCACGAGAAGGCTACCCCATGTGACTCTACCATCCCTATCAACCGGGCCAATTTGGTTGCTTAGGAGACCTGGCTGGAGTCACTCAGCATGCCCTGGATTCGAACTCACGACTCTAGGGGTGGTAGTCTGCGTCTTTACAAGCTGAGCTACCCAGGCCCCTAGTTAAAGATTCACTTAAAATGTAAGTCAAAATATCAGGCCACATTCACACTAATGTTTTGGTTTGAAAACGCATTAATTCCGCTACGTTACACCTTTCATTCACAATAAAATGGCGTTTTTCTCTACCGAAAATGGAGCGTTTAGAAAATGCACTAGTACCGAATACTTTGGAAACTATGACGCTAGGAAAGTAAAAACTGAGGATTCAAACTTAAACTAATTAGTGCTAACATGGCCTTAAACGGTTCTACTTATGCTACGTCCATATTAATCCGGATACATCTGAAAACGGCATTTTTGTTTTTCGAAATGCTGTCCACACTGCCGTTTTCAAGCATTTTCTAAAAGTTTCTCGTCCACACTGAAACGTATGAAAACTCTTAAATCCCCTTACAGCGCATATGAAAAATCGCCATTCCATGTGTGGTCTGAAACGCAATTGTCCACGTGTTCTGTCACCAGACAACAATTATGAGTAAACTTTCATTCGCCTTTGAAGGAATGCAATGTGAAGGTTGCACAAAGCAACATTTATCTTCAACAACGCTATCAAAGTGAACAGTAGGCACAACAACGCCGCTACAACATGGGCCGCCATCTTGATTTTGTTGGGTTGAATGGATCACATGACTGTGTCACATGGCAACAAATACGTCATGGTTTTCAGATAGCTCCGTTTCCACTGTCCACACTACAATGCGAAGATGGCATTTTCAAATGTATTCACTTGGTAGAGGGTTTCAAAAACGGCGTCTCATTGTGGACATAAAGCTAAAACTGCAATGCATTTTTGAATGAAAACTTATTAGTGTGGACATGGCCTTAAAATGTTGCCCAAAAAACTACGTTTTTAAGGTCAGGTCCACACTAATAAATTATTTGTCTGAAAACTCACTGATTTCACAACATTTATGCCTCTCATCCACACTAGAGTATTTCCTCCACTGAGCATTTAGAAAACACTTTGAAAAGCGATAATATTAGGAAACTGAAAAATGAATTTTCAAACTACAAAACAGGATAATTAGTGTGGATGTGATCTAAATAATTTTTTATTCAGTGTCAAGTTTTTGGTCCTTGTCCAAAAGCAAAATAGCATTTGAAATTACAAAATTGCAGCCAATCAGAACAATTTTAGGTTTAATATACAACTTTGTGCAGCAGAAATCTGGAACAATGAGATTTTACAATAAACACATTACCATCACAGTTGGACATAAGGAAGTTTGTAGTTATCACAGGCATATTAAAATTATGGCAATTATGATTTGATTGGATGGCACAGAAGAACGTTGTGGTTGTCCAGCTCACCTTTTATGATAGATACAGAGGCACGGCAGTCTAGCGATTGTGTCTCCTTGCTGTAGCTCCTCGAGACATATTACACACTCTCCAGCATCTCTTGACAACACGTCATCTATAACACACATGCACACACGCGCACGCGCGCACACACACACACACACACATACACACACACACAAACATACACAGAACAAGCCTTAGATGCCTTGGATGACAGTTTTGTTCTTAAATGAGCCAAGTTCACTGTAAAAAATAAATAAAGCTGATATGTGCACACCTATGACCACACATCAGTTGATTAGCCAAATAGCATAGCAAAACAGTCTATGGGTATAGACTGTACAGCATTTACTAGTTGGCCTAATATATATATATATATATATATATATATATATATATATATATACAAATCATACAGCATGGGAATTAAGAGTCATTTTTCTGTAATGGTCATATGAACATTTGTGCTACTAACATCTTATGACTTCTGTCTGTATTTTTTTTTTTTTTGGATGAGATCAATGGCATTGCAGATTCATTTTAGCACATAATACATTAGTCAGAGGACTGGACCTTGTCTGCCAGCAGGGGGCAGTGGTGAGAGGTAAATTCATTTGAAATGCAGTTTCTAGTTTGTTTCCACTATTTCTCTCTCTCACAATAGCACATACTGTATTTGGTCAAGGAAGACAGGTTGGCAGTCAGGGTAACTATAAGCTGCACTGCTATGTATGTGTGACGGTGGAGAAACAATGAGCTGTGAACTCCTCTTCTGCTGATAGCTTAAGGGCAACAACAGCACAATCTGGCTTGCAAGCCCAAACTAGCTTAATGACTCACATAAATACACTCAAAACACACAGAGAGACCTTAGAAGCTGTATTTGTGAGGACCTCTCATAAATGCAATTTCATACTAAGACAATAATATTTACTAAATTCTAAATTCTAAGGGATAAAAAAAAAAAAAAATTATGTCATTATTTACCACTATGCCACTTCAGGGAACACAAAAGGAGAAATTGTTGACTGTGCTCTTTTTTTCATACAATGAAAGTGAATGGTGACCGAGGCTAAAATTCTGCCTAGCATTCTCTTTTATGTTTCATGGACAACAGTGGTGGTTCTGGCTTACTTGGTGCCCTAGGCGAGATCCGACGTGGCGCCCCCCTTATCTGCCTTTATGTGCTTTTTGGAGCTTCAAGGTTGTGACCAACATTCACTTGCATTGTTTGGACCTACAGAGCTGAAATATTCTTTTAAAATTCTTTATTTGCATTCTGCATGAGAAAGAAAGCCATGTTTCTGGAATGGCGTGAGGGTGAGTAAATGATGAGAACATTTTCATTTTCATATATATGTGTACATTATATATACAGAACTTAAATTGCACAATTAAATTACAGAGTCAATAAATAAAGAAAATGTCAGAATACTTACAGATTGCTGCTTGTGCTATTACACATAATTCCTAATTTCAAATTGAATCCTTCCCTCCAAGTTTTCTTTGATGCAAAATCATCAATGACTTTGTCAAATCTACCCAGCAATCACATGACTGATACACATTTTCTCAAGACCACTGAGTTGATCCTGTGTCACAGTGTATACTGTTGAATATGGTAAACTTATGTTTGTTCAGAATGTAAGAATGCATTATGAACATCTATAATCCTAACCATTTAGAGCCTTTTAGGCTGAGTAGCCTGTCAGGAACAACTCGGGGCACCCTTCACCCTTCACGATCTTGCGAGCTCTGTTCGGGGTGGCATGATTTGGGGGCACCTTTCACCCATCGTGAGCCAGGGGCAGGATGACACAATTCGGGGCACCTTTCTCCCATCACGATCTTGCGAGCTCTATGCAGGGGCGATTGATCAGGTACCTGTCGTGCCGCCCCAGAGAGCGTCGCAGCCCTAGGCTCCTAGGCGCCTGCCTATATCGCCTATGCCAGGTCCGCTACTGATAGACAATAGAAAGTCAAATGGGTGTGTAGAAACATGAGAGCGAGTAAATGAAGACAAAATTTAAATTTTTGGGTTCACTATCCCTTTAACCATCCCTCCAAGAGATCTACTGATGCTAGTAGATTTGACCGAGTTATTAGTCTTTCATATGTTGAAGGCCGCTTCAAATGTCCTCACAAGATGGTTTTCAACATGTTTCACTATGCAAGCAAAGGGATTTTTTCCACATATTTGGCCCTCAGAAGTATAGCCAAACCTGTACATTAATTCTGGGGTTTCCGCCAATGTTTTAGTTTCCAGTGACAGTTTTCTTTGCAAAGAATTCATAGGAAATGCACCAGAAAGCAAAACGAGCCACTTCCTCTTCTATCATGTGCGCCGCGTCCCCTGGAAACACCTGTGCATTAATGTGTGTTTACAGATGTGTTTATGTGTATAAATGTAAGGAGTGTGGTAAATACCGACGGAAGGTTTAAGAATCATGATGGGATAACAGTTCATGTGAGTACAGGATCTTGATAGAGGTTTAACCCACTTTCCAGATGAGGAATGAGTTTCACATTAAAGATGTATCACAAATGTGTTGTATTTCCTCTTGAATGCTATGATAAGGACTTTGAGGGTTTGTTGGTATCAGGGCTATGACATTTAATTTCTTGGTATTTCATTTTGTACTTTGGTTTTTAATTTTAGTTTAAGGTAGTTTTAATGGGACATGAAATAGCTTTTTGATACACTCTAACCCAAACCCCAACCCTAAACCTAACAGGTAGTGGAATATAAATGCATCTTAAAGGGAAAATGCAATCTCAGAATCATGCTAATTAATGATTATGTAACCAGAACCCATGTCTTTGAGGCTGCTCGTGCAAGTAGCGCTAAAGGAAAAGGTAAAAACAAATGAGTTGATGTAAAGATGTCTGATGGGAGATGGTGCTTGTCAGCATCTCAGCTGAATGAAGTTGATTTCAGGGTACCAGAACATTCGGTAACAACAAATCGAGTTCCTGTGATCATGCTGGAGTGTGCATGATTGTAAACTAATTTTTCATTAATTAATTCATACTGGGTGAATCTTTAATTACTAAATCAGACCATCCAGAATTAATTAAATATATGAAAACTAATTCATTTTCTAAGTAAATAATAAAATCCACAATAAAAATAAATCCATCTTTGGTGAGGAGGGAATAGGTAGAGAGGTGAAGAGATAGATTGCTTTTTAAAGAGGATGTGATGGAGGGAGAGACAGTGACACAGGGAAAGAGAGATGAGGTGAGCTGGGAAAAACAAGAGATGAACGGAGGAAAGAATAGAAAACAGACGGCAGACATATGCTCAAAATACAAATCAGCTTAGCAGAGCTGATGGAATGCAGGCCCCGTTTTCTGCCCCCTCTAAAAACCCTCACGCACCAGCCAACTCCCCAGATGCCAGTCCCACTAACACAAACACACCTACTCTTTCCACTCCACACATCTCTGGGCGACAACACGGCGCACACCATCCTGCACTTGAGCTTGTTATCCTCTTAGTGTCTATGACTTCAGCAGCTCAGAAGAGTTTACAGGAATAGACAGGTGTGTTCAAGTGTGTGAGTTTAGATTTTTAGGTTATTAATTTTAAAATAATAATAATAATAATATAATAATTATAAGTAACATTTCTTACGGAAATATCAAAATATCCTTGAAACAAAATACATTTACTTGAGAAAAAACTACAATATTCGGTCTGGTTGAGATCTGATTAAGATGAATGTTTTAATAGTATCTTAAATATCAGAAGTTTCCATTTGGGATTTTTCATGTATGTAAATATTGCCATTTCACTAATAGTAAAAGGAATCATTCACCCAAAAATAAAAATTCTCTCATGATTTACTCTCTTTAAGCAATCCCAGATGTGTATGTCTTTTCTTTTTCAGCAGAACCGAAATGAAGATTTTTATAAGCACATTCCAGCTCTGTATGTCCATACAATGAAAATGAATGGTGCCATGAGGCTGCTGGCTGTTTGATGGTCCAAAAGGCATATTTAGGTAGCATAAAAGTAATCCTCATGACTCAACTCGATCATTTAATGTATTTTGAATCAAATTAATAGGTTTTTGTAAAAAATAAATCTATAATTAAAACTTAATTAACTTTTAAATAACGCTTTCTGCTACCAGTCCACCCATCATGGAGCGTGATGTAAGCGTGGTGGCGCGTTCAGGCGAGAAGACGGAAGCGCGCACTTTGTTTACAACAGAAGGACAAACGTCACACGAGAGTAAGGTCATTTCAAACAGCAATAAAGCACTGGCAGGAAGTAACAATTTATAGTTAAAAACGTTTTAATTATCGATTGTTTCTTACACAAACCTATCGATTTGCTTAAGAAGACATTAATTAATAAACTGGAGTCATGTGGGTTACTTTTATGCTGCCTAAATATGCCTTTTGGGCCGTCAAATAGCCAGCAGCCTCACAACACACATTCACTTTCATTGTATGGACATACAGAGCTGAAATATGCTTATAAAAATCTTCATTTCTGTTCTGCTGAAGAAGGAAAAACATACACATCTGGGATGGCTTAAAGGTGAGTCAATCATGAGAGAATTATAATTTTTGGGTGAACTAATCCTTTAAGGTTTGTTAAAGTTACATTTCAATCGAACAGCCATTGTAACCAAATAGATTCACAATGTTCATTATAAGAATTACAGCGCAGTAAAAAAATTGGCTGCTCTATCCCAGAGCAGTAATCGAAAGCAACAGGCGGTGGATTACGTGAAGTAATTCTGTTACGAATTCTGCGCGAGCGCATGTCTTCACCAATCAAATGATCATGTGTACATTGGAGGCATAAAAGCAGAATGCTGTGCCTGGTAATTAGGACACACTGATTTGCAAGACCATACACGTTTATTAGTTTTGATGCAGGGAATTTGTGTGTGTGTTTGCAATACAAATGCAATATTGTTAGGGTAACATATTCAATCCGGGGTGCTCTAGCGCTTGTTAGATGGTGCTTAGCACTCCTGTTGAACTGAGCCTGTTGTGTAATCATGTTTCAGGTTCCTTCCGCTGAATAGCTGTCTATTTGTGCCTGTGCTTTTTAGTATGACCCAAGCATGGTAACACTTCTGCTTTGATAGCAGTTTTGTGTGTCTATGTTTGTGTGCAAGGCAATGCGTGTATCTATCACACTCTGAAAGGGCCCATATGAGCTGACCAATGTATCTTTCCAAGCCAGGGCATGATGATATTTTAATACCTGCTGTTAAATTTAGCTCTCAGATGGGGAGGGGGAAATGAGAGAGAGAAAGAAAGAGGAGTGAGAAAAAGCATTTGAAAGGGCAGAATAACACTTGAGCTACACTGAGGTTTTCTTCATGGCCTTACGCCTAAAGGGAAGCATATTGATTAAGTTTGGACTAAAATGTGTGCTGCCAGTCGATTAGTCTTATAGTTCATTCGATTAACCACTGATTTTGAAAGTGCAGAAATTTGACTATATATACACACAAAGCATTCCACAGTGTAAATCCCAAGTGGGAGGTTAACTATTTATAAACGTATAGTCCTTGTAGTTTGCGTTTTCATTGCAGTGTGTATTAAATCTCTTAAACCTTTATCCCCCACTATATTAATAGTGGCAATCCACTTTGCTACAGCAATCGTGAAGCTGCATTTACATGATTTGCCGCTTTGAACTCCATATGAAAAGCACTTGCAGAGAACGTCTTGTTTTATTTTTAGCGCTGGAACTTTGTACAAAATGATATAGTACTTTGTCCGAATAGTCTGAAACATGAAGCTGGGAAAATGCTGATGCTTCACTCCAGCGGTTTATGTGAATGCGGCTTATCACAAGTCTTATCTTGGTTTGTATTGTACAACAACAACAACAACAAAAATACGGTTAAGAGGTCCTTTCACCATCACTTGATCATTGATATGGATTAACTGTTGTTTGTGTTTGAGGTGTGTGCGTCATTGTATTGATCCCGGACACAGTGCAGAGTTTATGCCATATTCCAACCAGTGTTCAGCACTCACACGTCCTGAATAAAATGTCAGAATCTAATGTGAAAATTGGCAAACGCGCTAATCACAATTAAGACTTTCAAAACTTTTTGAATTAATTGCATGCTTTAACACATTAATTTCGACAGCTGTACAATTTTTTTTTATATATATTTTATAAATATGCAGTACAGAGAGAACTGAAGCTGAACCACTGTATGTCTACACTGTTATGAATATTTATCTATATATCATAGGCTAATATGATCAACCAGACAGTAAATAGAGTTTTCTGACCAATCCAGTAAGTTGTTAACTTAGTCACTAAAACCAATTCAGTGAATGAGTTGTCATCTCAGCAATTAATCCAACCGATTCAGTCAGTGAGTTTTCAACTCATTAATCGACAAAAATCGGACAAAACTTTAATTCAAACTGATTTGCAAATTAGTTCACCTGATTAATTCAATATCATTAATTCTCGTTCATTTTTGCATGCAGCTAGTAATGACAATATAATATAAAGTCATGTAGATTGTTTTATGTATTATTATTTTGTTTCCATTCCATTCAGATTTCTAGTTTAGAACTCAGCTAAAATATTCAATTGATTTGCAGGCTACTGAGTAGTGGTGCAGGAAACACTGGTATATTGGTATCCGTATATACCCTCGTTCGACTCTGCATCCACATGCATGGACGTTGTTTTTTGGCTTCGCTATATGTGAAGCATAATTTACATTTATTTAAACCAACTGAATACTGTTCAGAAGACTCTAGATTGCCATTTAAGGGTTTAACTTCTGAGTCACGTGACACAACAATATGACACTGATTTCTGTGAAGTGCTTCTACAGGCAAATAGCCAGCAATAATGCCTCTGGTAAGAACTGTGGTGATGGGGGCGTAGCTGAGCAACATCTTTGTAAAGGAAGGCTGGGCGAATCAGAATGGTAAGGATTGACACCTGTGGGAAATGATCTCTACCAGCTGTTTGTGTTTGCAGTGAGAGCTGAGGGGGATAAAAGAGCATTCCAGACCGCCGTCTGCTCGAAGAGCTTGACAAAAGACTCTGGGTTGTCTTGAGGTCTCACCTTGGCAAGCGTGACGTGTGGCATGGCTATAGGTGGGTCCGGGGTCATGGCTGAAGACCCCTCCTGGTGAACCAAACTCAGTAGTACCTGCCGGAGCTTGGAAGAGTGCTCCTGTTCCACGCACAGGCCAAGCAGAGACTGATGTTGCACTTGATGGATGCTGGCAAGGGTCTGGAATACTTCGGCCAATGGTGAGGACTCCATGACAGTATTTCTTCCTCCTAATCACGAGTTTCTGCATCACTGTGACAATTCTCTAACTTTCAAGGAGGAAGCGGTAGCTTGATAAACAATTCAATGTGAGTCTTTATTCCTTATACTTTTCAGTATACACACGCACTAATGCTTTTCATCACAGCCGATCACACAGAGCCAGGTTCGTGTGTCGCTCTCTCACTCTCCTCCGGCAGTCTGGACTGCTCTTTTATCCCTCTTAGCTCCCACTGCAAACACAAACAGCTGTTAGAGATAATTTCCCACAGGTGTCAATCCTTACCGGTCTGTCTCTCCTGGCCTCACTCTCCACAGATGTTGCTCGGCCACGCCCCCATCACCACAGAAACCTCTTTAAGTTTTTTCATTGAAACCAGTTTGTGTGTAAAGAGTAATGCTTCTAGTTTAGTTTAATATGCCGCTTTAAAAAAATGCATGAATTTTTCGCACGTCAGCGTGTTGATAAACATGATGTCCACATACGTGGATTTTGAGACATTATTCCCTCAAAAGTTGATTCATTGAGCCCAAAAGCTGAAAAATGTTGCTTTCAGAGGCTTTATATCGAGTTAAGATGAAAATAAGGTGCATTTTTAATTATTCTGAGACCAGTGCAGACAGACAGTACACTGGAGATTTAGTCATTCACTAAATAGGGAGCAAGGGAGCATCCTATAACTCTCTATGCCGTGAAGTGCATTCCATTTCCAAATCCACCCAAAGTTAAGTAATAGGCTGCAGATGATGTTTGGAACACTCAACATGTTTGGCAGACATGGGACAATGAATTCAATACATAGATTCAGAATTTATCAATTCATTTAATATAAATGTATTTTAACAGGGTTGGCAGTGATTAAATTATGCTCACCATTACTTTGAATCAGAATTAATTATGCTTATTTCTGATGTAATATCTGTAATGTCTCAAAAACATGAATAACCAACTCCTGGAAACATAACACAAACAATTTTATTTAAGAAATCTGAATTTCTATAGCTTGGCATTATTTAAAATTGTATCTAGTCCTGCAGTCCACATATGTGGACATATATTTTTAGGAAAACAATTTACTCTAGAAAATTATTTATTTTTGCTTGTGGTGCTACTTGTTACAAATCAAAAAGGGAAATGGGTAATGCAAAGGAGGACATAGATTATAATCTGTATATTCAGAGGGATCTCACTTTTTTCCCCCTTGATTTTACTATCTCACACCCTCATGCAGATATGCTCTATTACTATCTCCTCTGAGAGAAAAACATGTATAAATTCAGGGTTAGTCCGATGTTAAGTCTAGCATTAGTCCTGGGTTACTTCCCTGCGTGGCTCAATAGAGAGTGGGTTGGATTAGAGTTCACAGAGAAGGGCTGGCGGGCACAAATTCAGTCCATAGCATCAAAAATTCACACATTGTAGCTTTTACAGCAGGCAGATCTGCTGACATGTGGCTGTCACTGGCCTCGGCTGACAATGGGGACAGGGTGAATTATGGGAAATAAGATTAAATGCAGTGTGTTCTGGTGCATCAGTTATGTGACTAACTTGAAGAGGAGAGAGAGAGAACATGATGATGAGTAAATTATGGCAACATTTTTATTTTGGGGTGAACTATTCGTTTAGTTAAATGAGAAAAAGATGAATTTTGTGTGAAGAGAATAACCATTTTGTTTATTTTCAATGACTTGCTACTCTTTGCCTCCCTCTTTCGGAACTCAAACCAGCAAAGTCAAATAGTATGTGATAGTGTGTGTGTGTGTGTGTGTGTGTGTGTGTGTGTGTGTGTGTGTGTGTGTGTGTGTGTGTGTGTGTGTGTATGTGTTGCACCGAGGGTCACCTTTAGCTCAGGCTGGGTTTGACCGCTGCCCCTCAGTCAGGTAGCTGTCAGTCAGCCACAGCCATCAGATCTTTAGCCAACCCAGCACAGCTGTTTCAAGCAGAGTCTACACACATCAACGGGTCACTACAACTATGTCATGTGTGCTATCTTCCTGTAAAGCTGCAGTATAGGCTGACTGATGTAATTCTCACTCAGTATATTTACATGCACTTTAAAATTTTGATTTCTGTCGAACTAAAACAATGATTCGTCTTTTTAAAATGACATGTAAATGTCTGATTGAAATCAGTCTGATTTTGCAAAGTCGGACTAACAGGTGTAGCTAATAAGATTGTAGCATGTAGCATGTAAACATGTAGCATGTAAACATGCTGACTGAATTTCTGGTGATTTAGTGCTTCTGATCACTATCATTCCTTGCCGAATAATGTGTTATAATATAATTTGGATGTGCAAAAATCTATTGCAAATCCACATGAATAAAATCAAGTCACGTCTTACAGAACATAATTTTCCACCAAATATTCTGTTTTACATAAAGCTGCCCTGAAACAGTAAATGAGAGAGAGAAGGCATTAAAAAAGAGAGAAAGGGGGGAATGGTAAAAGGAACCAGTGGCAAAAATAATTTACAGTAGTCACATTGCTTTATTCCAATGTTTTACAGAGCAAGAGACAGAGAGAGAGAGAGAGAGAGAGAGAGAGAGAGAGAGGCCTAGATGAGGGGTCGTTTCGAGTTCATACACACTTTTCAGCACCGGAATAGAATCCCGTTGAAGAATGAAATGAAGAAAAGAACAGATAAACTGATACAGCAACAAAATACTGTATGAGAGGACAAAAAAGGAAAAAATGGAAAAAAGGTGAAATAAGGTGATAAATGGACCCTTTTAACATTTATGGATTTGGAATGTGGAAGTAAACTACAATTCCTATAGCGGATTTTTATTATTTCTTAATAAATATTATTTTGCTTTCCCATTTGATCCAACTGCAAAAGATCTAGCAAAAATCCTCTATTACAGTATATTCCCATGAATTTCTAAAAGAGGAAAAAAATAAATAAATAGAAAGTGGTGGATTACAGCAGTAAGAAGGACAGATACCAAAATTGCTGTCACGTTCTCAGCAGCTGTATTTAAAACCCCCATTTCAATAAAATAAAGAATAATGATAAAGATTTACACTTAATATTTAAAAATGTTATATAAAAAATATTAGCTAAATTTATATTGCTAATTAACGCATCTTCACAGTATGTGAAAAGGGTCCATTTTGATGTGTCAAGAAATAAAAGGGGCGGGGTAAGTTAGGCTTCACTTACCATTGTAAGAGAGGCGGGGCTTGCTCAGACACATGATAAAGTGAACTTCCATCTCATTGGATGCCACTGATTTGGAGCAGACGGGACACTTAAATCCTGGAAAGGAGACAGAAAACTGTTTATCCATTGACAGTAAAGAGACGATTTATTTTAACATAACCAACATAACCAGCCATAAATGCTGCCTCCGAAAGTTCATGTACCCTTAAATCAACCCCATTCAGACATTTTTCTCTAACACTACTGGTAGTGCGTTGAATAAGCAGCCTCTGAGACACAGATTCTTGCCCCATGGGCAACAGGAAGTCATCACGTTCACATAAACACTCATATTTACTCAACAATTACTTTTATAATCCATGATGGATATGTTTAGGTGTTGAGGTTTGGGTAAGCGCATGTGGTTAATAAAATAAGCATTCCTGTGGACTGTATTTTTCAACTAAAAACAAAGCTGGTTTTAGCGCCCTTCTGTGGAAATTTGACCTGGAAACTCAAGTAGGTATGACTGCAGGCTGGAGACCTCAAAATGGAGGTGAGATCTACAAAACAGGCCAGGGTTACTCCAGAAGGGGGCGTGAATACTCCAAAGGGGTACTGTAGGTAAATTCACAGTGTTACTAGTCTGAACCTAATAATGTTAGTGATACCTGAGGGGAAGCTTCTTTTCAAGTGTAGTTTGCCAAGCTACTTTATAATATAATAAAGCAGTTCAAGATATGAATGGTTCATGATTGAAGACAAGTCAGATATCAAGCAAATAGTCTACATCCATAAACTTTCAGACTTCTTTTGCCATTTTTGTGAGTGTCACACCACAATTGTGTTTTTAAGATGTTGTGCCAAGTTAAAATCAGTTCAGCATTACAACTCTCTGAAAGTTTTAGCATGTTAATGTGGGTATAACATAATGATAGGATACTGGTATTGGCGGACTAGATCTGCTGGAGTCTTGCTTCTGCTAGAACATACAAAGACATACTGAATTAAGCCATATGGACATGCTGCTGCATAATTAGACATAAATACAATCCCCATGTAACAGATCTAGACAAGTGGAGCTGGTGAGGTGGAGGGTTTCGAGAAAACTCACACGCTCCAGTTAAACCAGCTTACTTGCAAACTGAGCAAATGTAAATATTTGGCAAAGTTGATTGGCTACCCAATTACATGTGAAAGGACATAGAGCTTACACAATGTGAGCCGATTGGCTTGACATATCACATATGAGAGAGCTGACTGTCTAACTGACAAAAAGTTCAAAGAACCTATCGGATACGCTTTTGCCAATTTCATACCAGAACTTGGTCATTTTAGTCAAAAACATGTCTCTGGATTCTGTTTCATTCCATTTCACTTTTACCAAGCTACAGTGTTACCTTGCGCAGATATGTCCGCAAATCAAGCTTTGTTACGCAATGCTCAATGTTCAAACTTTTTAAATTTTCAACCATTTCAAGCTGGTCTGCTGGTCTTAGTTAGTTTCCAAGATGGCCTGTTTTGCTGGTTTAAGGGGTTTTTAGGAACTTGTCAAATGGTCAGGCTAAACAAGCTGGCCGTCCAGCTAAATCAGCTAAACCCCAGCTTGGACCAGCTGGGCGAACAGCTAGATCAGCTTGAACAGGCAAAGTACTTTAGGCTAGTTTAAGCTGGTATGTTTTTGAGCAGTGCACCCAAGCCATTTTAGCATGTAACTTACCAGACTTTGATGAATCAATTGACGGTCACAATGATTTGAAATGTTGCCACGTTAGCATGGCTGTGTAGAAGGCAAGTTGGTGAGATTTGCAAATTCCATTTGAGAACGACCAGGAGGTCTGGCTTAGCTGATAAGACTTAACCAAGCGAATTACAGATATGTAAAATTCCTGGGTGGATACTACAAGTTTGCTTTCAGTTTTCACCAAGTATAGGAATGAGTTTTGAAATTGAAAAGTGAGCTGTATCACAATTCCTTGGAGGGTAGATTACCAGAAAATGTAAACATAAGAAAAAAACCTGATTGGATCTCCACCGAGACCAGCTTACAGTGTGCTCATGATGTGGAACCTTGGTTTGGAGAGAGCATTGCAAAATCTAATTAACAGTAGTTTCAAAAGGCAGTTTTACACCAATTCTGTGCTTAGGTTTATAATTTTTTGGTTGAAGACAGGTCTTGGACCTATAAGTGCAGACTGGGCAGAGAGATTAATTTATAATACAAAATGATAGAAAGCAGACACAGACAGTCTAAAGAACAAAGGCAGACATACCAGAAAAAAATTGAGTGAGACTATGAATAAGAGGCTAACGTAGGAGGATTAAATGTCGGTAAAAAAACAAAATAAACTAAACGTAGGGATGAAGACAGCCCCATCTGTCAATATATCCCAGGTTTGATACTCCCCGCCCCCTAACTCCACAGTGCAGTCTTCACTTAGTTAGCGCACACCTCAACCTCTAAAACCCACCCCAGGAATCCATGATGCTGGCTGACCAAATTTTCCCTAGGCTGCTATTTTCCGTCATTCCTTATGGACAGATGGAAAGAGAGAGAAGGAAAGAAGACTAAAGTGGAAAACTCAGGGATGTCCCATCTACAAAGAGGTGCAACTTGTTGAAACAAAGCTAGAAAAGGGGGGCCATGGGGTACCATCTGTCAACACACAGAACAAGAGTCACACATGCAAGATAGACCAACTGTCTCTACTACCACAAGTATTACATAGCACCGAAAATATCAACACAGGCTCACCACAGCAACAAACAGACCAGAGACTTCTTTCATGCCAAACTGACCATAATGACAGTGAGATAATCAGATCAGGTAATTAGACTTAAACTTGTTTATGAATTACCTCGACTGACCTTCTCTCAGTGGGTTGTTGCTCCAAGAGCAAGAATATCCTATGGTTTTTGTTTTTTAAAATTATTAAAAGGGACAGTTCATCCAAAAATTATAATTCTATTATTTACTCACCCTCATCTTGTTTTAATCCAGTATAACTTACTTTCTTTTCCTTGGAACACAAAGAAGAATGCCTTGGTAACTGTTTACCATACAATACCAATGAATGGGTAATGGAGCTTTTAAGCTTTAGAAAGGATGCAAAAGCACCATAACAGTATCATAAATATGGTCTGACTTGTATGCCATTTTCCAAGTCCTCTGAAGTCATAAAATACATTTTGCTAGAAACGAACAGCAATTTAAGTCGTTATTCACTGATAATTCACTGATAAACTCGAGCATTGCTCTGAACTCTGTTTAACTCAACAGCTGGATTAGTCAGACTAGTTCTATGAACAGGATCAAATGATTTTGATCTGCTCCTCACACAAGTATATCATATGGCTTTAGGGGCCATTCATACTGAATGTGGAATTTTGTCTAAAAAAAGCTAGATGAAGCACAACAAATGGTCTTGAGACACGTTTTTAAAAGTTTAAGATCTCTTTAAATGGGTACGGTGACTAAAAATTGTGGGGCTTCTCTGCAAGATGCTAAAAAGAAAAAACAGCAAGACATGGCGCAAAAATCAAAGATGTCCATCTAGCACGTTTACATAGAAAAACAATTGAAAAACAATATGGATGGAAAAATGGCCCCTTAGAACAGGGGTTCTCAACCGTTGTTACTCCAAGGGCCCCCATTGTACAAGACAACATGTAAAGGCCCCTCAGTCCAGAAACTAAGGGTCTGTTCCAAAACCTAGTGAGTTTCCTCCGGAGGCAGCATTTAAAGACATCATAGGTGCGCGAAGGCTGTTCCAAAACATAGGTTTCATTTATGCTGCCTCATATAAGACAAATTTTTGGGCAAATTTTAAGGTAGCATCGTATGTATCCTTACTCGGTTAGACGATCCCAGAATGCTCCGTGTTGAATAAATCCAAGATGGCGGACGAAGCGAGAGCAATTTGGATTGTAAATATACTTCTAATACATTCAATACTGAAAAGTATAGATAGCATTTTTTAATGTCATAGAAAACTGACAATTTAACAAAAATGTGTGTGCACTATCCATTTTTATGCTTATTAGAGTAATGCGTTGTTCCTATCGCACCACTTCATTGAAATCAGTTGCGAGTCGAAGCGCTATTTGAATTATGCGTGGAGCTGCCTCCTATGTAGAGCGTTCCAAATCACTCAATGTGAGGCATCATTTCAGTAAGGATTCTGCCATAGAAGACAGCTGCCTATGTAGGCAGGAGACAGCAAGTTTATGGAACAGACCCTAGGAGTGTCAATATATTCAAATAATTAATAACAATTAATGTTGTGATTCCAGAAGTTTAAAGGATAGTAATTTTCTAAGTTTTAGACTTTATCTTGATTTTTAGACACTTTATTTACACTAATTAAGTGTGATTATTTTAATATAACTTATTTTAAATAATTTGCATAATCTTGCGCCCTTGGCCCCCTGGTTGAGAACCACTGCTTTAGAAGACTTTGAATATAGCGCAGAAGTCATATGGACCGCTTTTATTATAAATGTACTGTATTGTGCTTTTGCATCCTTTCTGACTCATTGTTAATGCATTGAAACCAGTGTCAAGGTCTTATAAATATATAAAAAATTAATTGGGGTTCTGCTAAAGAAAGAAAGTCACATGAGTTTGGAGCAGCTTGAGGGTGAGTAAATGATGAAATAATTTTAATTTCCAGGTTAAGTCTCCTTTAATATAAAGTTCAGAAGCCAGGCAGCTTGGCTTGAACCTTTGTAAACAGGACTGGGACTTCGTTCTGGGGATCCTGAGGGGAACAGGCTATGTAAGGAGCCCAGAATAGAGTTGCACCCCTCAGTCATTGGAATTCTAAGGGCTGCTGGGAAGACCAGCTGCTTGATCTCATAGTGCGTGGTTAATTAGACACTCTACTGGTCTTAATGAGCTCTTGCTCAAACCAGAGCGCTAATGAGAGACTGAGTGTTTGGGCAAGTGTGTTTGTGTACGTGTTTGTGTGATTGCCATTGTTGTGTATTTGATTGGTCAAGGGGGCAGCTGATGGTCAAAAAGATGCTTTAACTTGAATTTAACCTTGATAATACTATTAACTCTTATAACTCTTTACTATTATACTTTCAAAACAGTAACGGTAATATCCTTGTTTTTATTTTGGTTGGTCTTCTATACAGTAGTTCTTCTTTTATCAGAGTTGTTCGCTGCATGACCTTGATGAGACTGATTATTAACGAAAAACATTTATAGGCATCAATTTCACCTCTTAAAAACAATCCAGGCTCTTCACTCAGAGAGCATCTTCTCGCTCCGTGCCTCTGCTCAGATCTGAAATATAGCCGTCACACTACGTGCCAGTTAAAGTGTCCCCTGGCTCTCATCCTGCAAGCTGCCATGTTCCTCAAGCAAAATCAACTGCTCGCTTTGATCACCATGCATTTTTGATGATACCTCTGCTTTAAGTCTTTGCTCTGCTCCCCAAGGCCGAAGATGAAGTCACAAATCTACATAGGCTCTCGTGCCAGTGCTGCTTCTAAAATTCCCAAGATTCACCAGCAGTGTTGCACTGTATTAAATTCTATTTCATCTTAAAAATGATAACCTTTGGGCCTTATTCAGCTAATCAAGCCTTCGAAAAGCAAGGAAAAGCAAACATATGCAAAAGCAATTCAGAAACAAATGCAGTACTAATGCATTTCTAGCATACAGATTTTTTTATTCAAAATGCAATACTAACGTACTGCTAACCGTGCAGTATATATATATTGTATGTTGCCTACTATTTTTTAAAGTATGTGAAACAGTATGCAATGTGCAATTAAAACAGAAGAGTGCTACATTGTTGTTACATGACCTCATTGCATTTTTAATACAGCAAGTGGTGTCGGATATATTGAAACCAATTTTGTTTAAAAATTATTGGCTATCCAAACAAATAATGAGCCGAGAAGGAGATAACATTTTTTTTTTTTGTTCATACCATGGTTCATTCATCACACTGGAAGTGAAAGGTCAAATTGAGCACATTGCACAGAATATTGTATTCCACTCATTCTGCTCTGGCTGTATACTGCACATTTTGGCAAAAGTAGTAGGTCATTCCATTCTATAGCCTATGTATACAAAAGTTGCATACTGTGCACAGTATACATACTGCAAAAATAGTGCATGTAGGATGCCATTCTGAACATTACGAAAGACTGGGTTAATAATCTGTCAAGGTCCAATTTGATGCTCATGTTACCAGCGCATGTTACTTTGGCCTTTTGATACAACAGTAGCCTGATTTGTTGGCCTTTGCTTTAACGCTCAACCCATGTGGGTTTGAAAACCTTAGGGTTCTTTCACACTAAAGGTTTTGGTGCAGACCTGAATCAGTTTGAAATCAGAGTTTGGCTTATTTGGGTGGGGTGAAAGCAGTTTTCCAAACTCCAGGTATGTTCCAGCGAATCGTACTTGAGTCTAGGTGGTCTAGGATTCGGTGCATTTGAACTCCGGTCCCGTGTGTAGTCAGTATGAAAGCAATTTGTCCTATATCGCGGAAGTGAAATACTATTGATGACCAGTGCTTGGAAAGTTACTCAAAATAAGTAATTCTCAACAAATATCTAATTACTATCTTAAAAAAAAATATCTGATTACTTTACTGATTACATCATCAAAAAGTAATCAGTAACTCATTATTTTACTTTTAAGTTACTTTCTAAATCACTTTTCCTATAAAAGTTTTTGGTTTTCTGCTCAGATTCAAAATGTCTATATTTCCTCATTAATTCTCTCCCACTCTTCAGCTGTCACAGAAACGGTAACAGGCGTACATATGAATTCATGTTTTATATGTATTATACATATTACTTAAGTGAAAGTAATGTACTTAAAAGTAATTAGTTTAATTGAAGATCAGTAACTAATCTGATAACAAGAATTGAATGCATGTTATGCATTACAATAACTAATTACTTCGTAATTGGATACACCCAACACGGTTGATGACATATAATATGCATATTTGTATGCTCCTATCACACTTATTGTAATATAATGCCGATGTTTTCAAACAAGGGTCCGGGGACCCTCAGGGGGCTGCAAGGGTGTGCTAAGGGCTTCAGGAACTTGTTTTTGAGGTTTAAAGAAATTGATTTTTGGTGGTTTGTAAAGTTTAAGGAATAGTTCCTTTAACTTTGACCCTGTACATGTGCTTTGCGCATGCGTCAAGTAGGAGGAAGTGTAACTGAGTTTCAAATCATAATTGCGCAAAGGAGCCTGCAGATGTCAAGATTTATAGTGAAAAAGGAGTTACATTTTGGGCCTTTTTCTCACTCAAAACCAATCGTATGGCTTCAGAAGACGTGGATTAAACAACTCGTTGTATGGATTACCTTTTTGCTGCATTTAAATTCTTTTTGGAGCTTGAAAGTGTTGGATCCCATTGGCTTTTGCATTGTATAAATATAACTACATCATATCTCCATCAAAAGGAGTTATATTTTTGTCTGCTATCATCCAAAATTGACTGGATTGCTCTAGAAGTCATGGATTTAACCACTGGATTCATGTGGATTACTTTTATGCTGCCTTTATGTGCATTTTGGAGCTTCAAAGTTTTGGTAACCACTCACTTGCATTGTATGGACCAACAGAGCTGAAATATTCTTCTAAAAATCTTAATTTTTCAGATAGTATTTTAATCATTTGCTTTGGCTTTTGTACAATGACAATATAAAAAAAATTAAAAACATTTTGGAAACATGCACATTATATCTGAAACTTTACAGTACTAGTAATAGCTGTTACTAGTTTCACAGTGGTACTTGCATTGATTAAACACACATACCATGGTTTGTGCCCAAAATGAGGCCAGCGGACAAAGAGGAGGGGGCAGAATTGAACTCTCGATCAGACCAAGCAATCGTAATGAGTGAAACTGACTTATACGACTGTGTCTTATATGCCAGTTTCTGCCATGTCAACACTTGACAAAGGTATTGATCTGTGTCTCTCACAGAGCAGCCTGAACGGATCAGTGTTTCCTAAACAGTATTTTTTTTTTAGAACAAGGGGTGTTACAGACAGCAGCAATGCTTAATCAATCATTGCAAACATGGCAAATTAAATGACTAAATGAAAGAACTGCATCATAAAGGACCTTGTAGCTTTAAGGAACAGTGAGACAATTCGTACCCAGCTTCTTAATAAATCCCACTTTGTAAGATACAGCCTCCAGTTTGCTTTGTAGACAGCTTGAATGTGACATTCAGGATAGAGCAATGAACTAGATGAAATCTGGCAACCTGCACAGAGCACTGACTTTCAAACAGACATAAATATGAAAAGCGATTCAGTTAAGGATAGCCACTTGTCAAAAACAAAAATAGGCCCATGTACAAGTAGGAAACACAGCATGACTAAGCATAAAACCACATACAAAAACAGGTCGAACCATTAAGAGGTGTTAAATGCTACAGGACTAACTAGAAACCACAACTGTCCAGACAACAGTGACTTCCTGTGACCATTCATCTGTCAGAACACACTACAGCTTACCACCATATAGCGCAGAACGGGACAAATTGTCACTTTTTACTTCAGTGAATATTTCTCAGGTTAGGTTTATTTTTGCAAGTCAATTTCTGCATAGCGACATACATAAAAGTCAATTCAGTAAAATTTTGATTACATATTTGACCCTTAAATATACACCAATCAGCCACAACATTAAAACCACCTGCCTAATATTGTGTAGGTTCCCCTCGTGCCGCCAAAACAGTGCAATCCCGCATCTCAGAATAGCATTCTGGTATGCTATTCTTCTCACCATAATTTTACAAAGCGGTTATCTGAGTTACCATAGACGTTGTCAGTTCAAACCAGTCTGGCCATTCTCTGTTGACCTCTCTCATCAACAAGGCATTTCCATCCACAGAACTGCTCCTCACTGGATGTTTTTTGTTTTTGGCACCATTCTGAGAATTCTTTAAATTATAGAGACTGCTGTGCACGATTCCCAGGAGATCAGCAGTTACAGAAATACTGAAACCAACCCATCTGGCACCAACAAACATCCATGTGATTATCTAATCAGCCAATCGTGTAGCAGCAGTGCAGTCCATAAAATCATGCAGATCGGGTCAGGAGCTTCAGTAAATTTTCACATCTACCATCATAATGTAGAAAAATGTGATCTCAGTGATTTGGACCATGGCAGATGGGCTGGTTTGAGTATTTCTGTAACTGCTGATCTCCTGGGATTTTCATGCACAACAGTCTCTAGAGTTTACTCAGAATGGTGCCAAAAACAAAGGAATATCCAGTGAGAGGCAGTTCTGTGGATGGAAATGCCTTGTTGATGAGATAGGTCAATAGAGAATGGCTAGACTGGTTCGATCTGACAAAGTCTATGGTAGCTTAGAATAGTATTCTGAGATGTGGGTTGGTGCTGTTTTGGTGGCACAAGTGGGACCTACACAATATTAGGCAGGTGGTTTTAATGTTGTGGTTGATCGGAGTACAGTATGTCAGTGTGGTTTTATTTATCACTTGTTTGCACAACAACTGTAACAAAAATAGTAACAAACTATTCTAATTTAAGAGGGGTTTGAAGTAGGCCTTCAAAAAACCACTGTTAGAGAAAACACACATTTGTGTAATTGGACTTCTGACCCCAGAGCTTTTAGTAACTGAGATATAGGCCTTCTAACAACTCCACCATGTGCCAAATAGCCCCAGTCTCCCCAATAAATATCGGTTTCACTTGCCACCCTCTCTTTTATTACAAAATAGTGATCCAAAAATGTGTACTTACTCTGGGGACATAATAATGAAGCATCTCTACTGTTAAAATCCGTCACACTGGTGCTGGCAAATGAGAAAACTTGCTGTGAAGTGTTGTATTGACATGAAAATTCCCTACATTCAGTTAATGCTTGACGAGCACTAATTTCTCCCAGTTTGACCTTCATTCGGGTTTACAAAAGGAAAATGCAATTGACGCACATCTGCACCAATGCAATACCAGTATTCTATTGTCTGGGTATGGTTTCTGTACATTGTACAAATCATACAATGGCAGCAAACAAAAAGGACTGAATGGCAGGACATCACTGAACAGAGGCCTTTTTCAAACAGGTACAGGTCTGTGAATGCTGACAGAAAAGTCCATCAACAATATTTTATTTAGTCATCCATTCTAAGAGTATGAAGCCGGCAATGGACATTATTATGAAGCCAGTCTTAATATACATTATTGACATGGTGCAAACAATAGTGCAAACAGTAGAAACTGTATTCAACAATGACCTTTTTCTCAGAATTAGAATGAGCTTAATTGCCAAGTGTGCTCATGGACACAAGGAATTATTTTCTGGTGATAGGAGAAACAAGCAAGTACACACAGAACATTACAGTGAGACACAGAATATAAAAGAAGGTAAGAGTATAAACAGATATCCAAAAAATATAAGACATATAACATAGAATGGCATATGTACATGAGCAAGTGGTAAAATATGTGCAAGGTGGGGTATGCACAGTTATTGAATTAAATATGAGTGAATTTACATATGTACATGAGATATTTGGTGGAGTCCACTATCATCTCAACTGTTTTCTCCTGAAGTCCACTATCATCTCAACTGTTGTCTCCTGAAGTCCACTATCATCTCAACTGTTGTCTCCTGAAGTCCACTATCATCTCAACTGTTCACTGTTTTATGATGCAATGTTTACAGCAGGATTAACAAGCTTAATCAAAGTTTTTCTGCTTTAAGTGCATATCTATTAGCTTTAAGGTCATCTTTATGCTAGTGCACTTCGAAACATTGACAAAATTAGTTTTCAGAAGTTATAAGCATTTAAAACCTGCAGTCTTTCTCTTCCGGCTAAAAAGACTCCATGTTTCTCCATGATCCATGACGTCACATTGAGGTTGAGAAACCTTGTTCAATCAAATGCTTTCTAGAACACGAATGCACCCTCCCTCTACAACTGTTTAACGTCTCTAACTGTGTGCAAATTGGAGCTGATCATGCCTTCGCAGGGCACTTCGTGGATGTAGGGTTGTTCCAAACAGAATTTCCAATAAGAATCTCTTAAAAAGTGAGCTCTGACTGACCATTATCAACTTTTTCATCTAAAGCACTCACAGTGGAAGGTAATTGTCTTCAAAGGAGAATAGGGCATGGGGATGATTGTGGAAAGGAAAGTTGCTGGAGCTTATTTAGATTTTTTAGTTTGGCTTGAGGTTTTTGGGATATATAGCTTAAGTAAGTGGTCTTTACTCTTTATGCTTAGTGTTTTGTGATTCAAAACATGGATATATTGTCTTTTAAACACAGCCTTGTTGTAAGCCAAGGCCGTGATGTGCTATGTGCGTTTGTGGGCTGGTTATGGATTAATGTTGTCAGTTAGATCATCGTACGGTTCTCAAGACTTTGGAAAAGCTTGACGCTTCTTATTGTAATTTTCCCCGGAATGTGGCTCTTGTATGAGCAGCATGGTGGAAAGGGGTGTGTGTGTTGTTGTAGCCTATTGGCTATTTAAAAAAATGTGTATAGTCATTCGACATGTCCCTCCCCCACTTCCTGTTTAAGTAGGAAATATGTCAAAACACCAATATGTCAAAGCACTTATCAAGGCACTTCATGGAGACTTTAAGACTTAAACATTTTTAATTATTTACAATTATGTGTACCCAAGTTATTTGACCGATATGGGGTTTTCAATAGCCGATAAAATTATGATGGATGGATGGATCTATGGATGGACGGACAGACAGGCAGAAAGACATACAGACAGACATACAGATAGATAGATAGAGTCTCTATAAAATTGAAAGGAAAGAGTGGAGAGAAAATAGGAGGAGTGCAAGAGAAGAGCAAGACAAGGATTTAAACATGGTGACATAGCAGTCGAAAGAGGGAAGAGAGAGCGAGAGAGAGTTAATAGACAGCATGACAGCTTCCTTTAAAGCAGTGACCATTGGGAGAGTATTCCTATGTCTTCATGCCACCACACAAAAAGCAGCTTTGCTGTTTGAAGCATCTGATTCAATGGCATTCTCTGTCATAAGGTGCAAGGGGTTGTCAGGCATTGTAAATTAGCATATTCAACGCAATTGTAATTGTGTGTGGGTACTTGATGTGCCTCCATATTACTTTGTAAGTTGTACAGAAATATATCAACTTTAAGTGTTTATACCTTAATAGTCCTGCAGGCTAAGCTAACATAGTTCTTAGTTTTGTTTAATTTAAATGCAGTCATTTTGGCATTAATTCAAATGTATTTACTGTTTCATGGGGTGCGATTGATAGGGAGTTGTGCAAGAATCCTCAGAAACACCGGTTCTGGTTCCATGGAAACCAGGAAGTATTTGCATTCACATAATTAAGGATGAGCACGATTCGGAGAATACATTTTCCTCTAAGATTTCATTTTTACTCTACTGACAGTTAGGTTTATGGTTGGGGTTAGGGCATATGATTAATAAAATATACATTTCTGGGGAATGCATTGCATAATTTACAACTAAAACAACTTGATTTACAACTCACTTTTAGCGCCACTCTGTGGACACTGGAGCTCACAATTGCCCATACGTTCAACAACACTTCCTGCTTCAGACACTGGGGGCAGTAATTAGAATTTCGGTAACCACAGACTGATTTCAGCTGGAGAACTTTTTCAGTACCTACTGTTGGTGAATTCACAGAGAGATTAGTCTGATTCTGCCAGGCTTTCAAATTAAGATCTATCATTATTTTAAATCAGGAAAACGTCCAAGAAGGTGATCAGACACAAATGAGCATACTGTAGGCACAAAAACCTATTTAAATGCAGTGAAATAAAGTGTTCTTGGGTAAGGTGTGCAAGCATGAAAACTGTAACAAAAAACAAAGAAATATTGCATGATGTTTTCGCTGTTTATCAGCTCTCAAATAATGCAATCTGCGATGAGGTTTATTGTTGCTAAACACAAGAGAAGGCCCCTTGCTGCCATCAGAGGGTCTCTGAATCACTGACTCCAACTTTCCTCAATGGAATGGCCAAGATGCCCATACATGGGCTTACCCGTGTTCAAATTGCATCAGAAAGAACTCTCCTCAACTAGTTTCAACTTATTACCTTCAGTCGGAAAAGAACAGCTGTTTCCGTGGCAACAGTAGAACGAGCGGGAGATAATGGCATGGAGAGGGAGAAGAGTGTCTGTGTGTGTATTTATGTATGTGTGTGTGTTTTGAAAGGGGGTGGGCATAGATGCAGACATACTGTTTTCGTCTGTAAACTTCCTGATTACAGGATGTTGTTTTGGCCGTTGAGAGAAAGACGTGGGTTTATTTTCTTGTTGATAGTGTGAATGATCAAGTAACAATGTGTATGCAACAATAGGGCTATAAAAAGAAAGGAAGTGATCCTTGCTGAAAAGAACAGCATGAATTTCCATCCAGTTTCAGGTGGGTTTATAATGGTTTAGTGCTGGCCTTGATGGTGGACAAGTATTTACATGTTGTTCACCAGCAAAACATAAAAATGTTATCATCAATTACTCACCCTCATTCACCCCATCATTGTACAGTATCTAATAACCTGGTCTCAAAGAATCATGTTACCTATTTTTGCAAAATGATTTTTACGTGGCTCGTTGTACGTTGGGCTGCAGTTCCCTTGTGAAATGAATACTAGCGATGCTACAACAACAAAAACTTTTATTCAATTTCACACAAATCATAAGTAAAAAGGCAGGTTATCCCCAGCTAACAATTTTATGTTCTAAGAACGTTTTCCTAACGTTAGTATTTGGTTGTGGGAACATGAAAATGTCCAGTTTTCTTAACATTAGTAGAACGTTTTTTAAGGTTAATAACGTTATAAGGATGTTCCATTAACGTTTTATATAATTTTTTCCCCCCCAAACCTTTAAATAATGTTAGCCAAAGTTGTTGGAACGTTCCCTGTTAGGTGGGTCAGTTCATAAACAATTTCTTTGTACTATCTTATGACATGTAAACACTTTTACTTGTAAGGTTATATTTTAACGTTTGTATAACATTACCAACTACATTTACAAGCTTGTTCACGTGTCACTGAATTGCGTTGTAGTTCAAATGATAGAGCATTGCACTTGCGATGTAAAAGCCTGGGGTATGAGTCCTGAAGAGCCCGCAAGTCGACACGTGAGGTGAAAGTGTCATAGAACCACGTCAAAATTATGTGGTTGCTTCAGCAATTGCATTTTTCATCTAACATTTTCTTATTATGACACTATCGGTTATGTTTAAGATTTAGGGTAGGGAGGTCGGTTTTGTTGATTTAAAACTCAATAGAGCATTAACCTTTAAAAACCTCAGCGGTTTGGGAGAACATTCCACTCGCTTTTAGCACTACACAAAGGACATCTCACCTCGGAACTGCCACAATATGTATAATGAACCAAGTAATATCATTTAGCAAAAACTTTTTTCTTCTTTTCTCCCCTTTTTCTCCCCAATTTGGAATGCCCAATTCCCAGTGCGCTCTAAGTCCTCGTGGTGGCGTAGTGACTCACCTAAATATGGGGGGTGGAGAACGAATCTCAGTTGCTTCCACGTCTGAGACCGTCAATCCTCACATCTTATCACGTGGCTTGTTATGCGTGTTACCATGGAGAAATAGCGTGTGTGGAGGCTTCACGATATTCTCTGCGGCATTCACGCACACTCATCACACGCCCCACCAATAGCGAACCACATTAAAGAGACCAAGAGGAGGTTACCCCATGTAACTACCCTCCCTAGCAACCGGGCCAATTTGGTTGCTTCGAAGACCTGGCTGGAGTGACTCAGCATGCCCTGGTTTCAAACTCGTGTCTCCACAATCTTTACTCGCTGAGCTACCCAGGCCCCCGTCCAATTGCTTTTCATGAGATCAGGCTCCAGCTATGCTAGTCTTTTCATTAGGGTAGTAGAAATATGAAAACCAATGTTCGGAGTGGTAACTGTTGTAAAACTAATTCTCAAAGGATCTTTGGGTGACACAGGCCGCCCTTGTGCTTGTCACAGGTTTATCTTTAGCTAGTCTCCACTGTATGATGGCATGGTTTGGTCTCCGCTCCATGGAAACAGTTGTCATGGCCTCTCACTGTCTGCTTGGAACTGCTAATTGGCCAGTTATCTGTACAAGCGGCTCCTCCTTCATTGAAAGGCTCTGGCAGCTGTCATTCACAGACTAGATGCGAAACAGCATGCAGGAAGTGCGAGTGACCGGGTGCAAAAAGGAAAGTCTCTCTCTTTCTCGCTTTCTCTCCCTCCCTCTGGGTCTCGATGAAATGAGTGTGCGAGTGTTGTGGGGGTGGCAGCAGGCTCGTTGAGGCTGCATGAAAGACTGCAGGCTGAAAACAGCGGTGACAAGCGACAGGGTTGTCAAAGCAACAGTCGACCTCCTTCAACTCTGCTTGTGCATGTGTTTGTCTCATTTTGTATTTGGGACTCTGTTGCTTCATGAATAGTGATAGACTGATATATTAATATGTCCCTGTGAAATTGAACAATCTTCAAAACCAGTTTCAAAATGACAGTAAACACAGATTTGAAACTGAACAATGAATTGGTGCTTTTATCCGAGCAATGAGTGGTTTTCTCTTTTTCTTGTCAAAAATTGTCTTGTTGTTTGATTAATACAATTTAATAGACAGAGGCAAGTCTTTAAGACTGAATTTACACTGTGAGGCTTAATGCAAAGATCCCACAAAAATACCCTGATTCCCACATGTTTACATTCAATTCAGACATAACTGAGTGCATTTACATGCACACCAATGTGCTGATAACTTCCCCCCCAAAAATTATTTTAACATTGTATCTATTGTTTTATCATTTCAAACCAACACTTTTGCTGATATTTGTCATTCAATGACAATATGACAGGGCGAAGGGTGGGGCCGGGTCGTGATTATACACACCCGGTCCCTTCTCAGGCTAATTAAGCCTCTGAGAGGGATAAAGGCCGACTGCGGAAGGTGGTGCGACGAGAGATTGATCGTTTACGTCAGCTGACCGTCATGTGTGTGTTTGTGTCTTTTAAGTTTTTCATTAAACTATTATTTATACTGTCAAGCCGGTTCTTGCCTCCTCCTTTCCATTGTTCCCTTTACACTGGTGCAGAAGACCCGGGAAGGAGGAGGGATACGCCGTAGCTTGGTCCGCGGCCACTCCTCCACCCTCTAACTGACGACAGCCACGCCTCCCCGGGCGGACAGCCACGCCTCCCCAGCCCCTAAATTGTTTTTGTGGTTAAAGTATACAGAAGACAGGATGTGTGTAACTGCTGACAGTAGAATATTTTTGTTGATATTTGGATCATAAAGAGTCATATCGGTAACTCAGATAACCGCGGTAACTCAGATAACCACTCTGTACAATTGTGGTGAGAAGAATATCATCACAGAATGCAATTCTGAGATGCGGGTTGGCACAGTTTAGGCGGCACGAGGGGGACCTACACAATATTAGACAGGTTTTTTTAATGTTGTGGTTGATTGGTGTATATATACACACATGTTAAATGTTTATATACATAATTTGTACTATTAACAAGTATTTACATTGATGTAGAACAAGCGCTAAAAATATACTGTCTCTTTAAGAATAGTTGCAGTTCAGTGAGCGTCACGCAGAACTGTTTTGGTTGAGCATATTTAGTTATTTATTTATTTACAAGGGACCATGTACAATATTAAACATAAATGTTTCCATTTGATGCATTGTACCAGATTTAGGCTAAGGCTAAATTTCATCTGCAGTCCCTGGGATATATTTACGAAAGTGGAGTCGCATAGATTTACAGCATCTGTGCTGTATGTGATTAGAATTGGTCATTTTATGTTGTTTTTGATCAACAATTGACTATAAAGAACAGAAAGTTTAATAAAAGAAACATCACTCAATGACAAATGGATAGCGTAGATCTCGTCTTTGGAACGAGTCAAACCAAACGTTTACTCTCAACATGCAGTGAAATGATCTCGTTGCTGAACTTCTTCCCCACTATACTACTCAATTAACATCCCGTGTCTAATCAAAGACATTTTTAGTCACATAGTGCGAAATTCGGTCACATTTGCAATTGCAAGAGGTTTGCTCATAGAATAAAAGATCCATCTTGGGATTTAAGAATCGATATCAGACTGTTCAAATGAAGATTGTGATTAAACGGAAAATATTTTTTTTACCCAGACCTTCTTTACTCGCTTACTGTTTACATTAATACTTTGTTAAGAAAGGTGTTTTGACCAAGAAGTATAATTTGACTGTTTTATATACTGTACAAGCATTATATCAGCCATCATCCACCATGCTCTCTAGATACTGCATAGGCATCAGCCATAAAAAAAAAATGTCAGTCGAGCTGTATTCAGGAGTGCTTTGAGTTTTCTTTTGTGTCAGTAAGATGTTAGCATATGTGTATGTGTGCATCTGTGTCTTTGCATAAATGTATTACTCCCTGAGCTAAGGGGAGCAGAGAGAGAGAGAGAGAGAGAGAGAGAGAGTAATGCAGAAAGAGAGACCAGCGAGGCAAAGAAAAAGCAGAAATGATTCGAGAGTGTGACCTATATTCTTGAATCCTCCTTCCAGACAGATCAGCACAGATGTTCCACAATCCCAACATTCCAAAAAGACCTGCCACCAAACCAACCCTGTAACAATCTATTGTTTTCGCAATTAATGTGAAACATTGATTCCATTTAAAGGTGAAGTGTGTCATTTCCGCACCACTATCATCACCACAAGGAACTGCTGAAATAATGACTATTTTCAAACATGTTTCCTGAACACTTCTCATGTCTGCTATTGGCCAGATACACAGAGAGCCCCCCCTCCAAAGTCACACCATTGGTTGAGCCAATGTTGCTATGTCTGGCTGGTAGGAACACTCAAACAAACAGAACAATATTTTGAAAGCACCACATAGTGACTTACTTAGCATTGTCTCTGCATATTAAGCTGATAGCATAAACTATTTAAACATCAAAGAATTACACAATTTGCATTTAAATTTTAAACATAAAGAATCAAGACATTCATTGTAATATTACCTAACATCCAACATATATTTATAAGGGGGAAATACACTGCAGCAAAGGCAAGTGAATGATTACACTGCTTTCTAATGAGTGACCAATAATGATTAAACAGAGTACTTTATGCTGAGCGATTACTTTCGCTTTTAATCTCCTTGTGTGCAGCAAACAGGTGAGCGACTGCCTCAATAACTAGGCCAGTGTTCTACACAATCATTTGAGCATTAACCTGAATGGACCGGCTTTAAATGAGCAAAAAAGCTATGAAGACAATGCAAAGAATGTGGTGACCGTGTAGAATGGAATTCGTGGTTTTAAAAAAAAGGTCAGTGAAAATTAGTCTTCCTTACAAACACAATGATCCTCCCATGTAGATGAATACCTTCTTCTCAATGAACAAATATCAATGAGTCATTTTTAAATCAAGGGCAATAGCCACTGATTCTTACTCATTAAACAAGGGCCATTGCTGATCATTATTGGTGTTTGCTAAGGTTTGGGGTTACGTTAATTGAGAAACCAGAACCATATTTAGGGACTAGAATATCATAGAGACTTAGGGATGGACTTTTTGACCTGGGCCAGTAAGCATCAACCTAGCAATCACCCAGCAATGTCCTACCAACCCCCCACCCACCCAAGCATTGTAGCAGCAACTTTTCCAAGGACAGGCACCACTTACATTTGCTTCAGAAAACAATATTAATTCTCACTGCTTACAGTTGGTTTTAACACAAATTCTGAAATATTCAGTAAAAAAAGAAAGAAAATAATTAAGTCTTATTATATCACCTAAACGTATTTGACAACAGAATGGCTCCATGTCTCCAAAGATGGTCAACGGTGCTGTTGAAAGAAAGTGGACTTGCAGTTCACTAAAATATATTGGAAGTAGGCCTGCCAGTGATGTAAACATTACTTCTGTTTGCCTAGTGAGAATAAACAGAAATAACTTATAAGACACTGAGTGAATCCAGCCTCATTCAAAAGATTTTCACAGTTTTTACTATTAAATCCATGCAATAAATGTTTCTCCTAAATATTCCGAAAACTACATTGTAAAAGTGCTTTCATTGGTGTAATAAATGTAAGTTTATTCAAATATATAAAAAACATCCTTAAACTTGAATACAACTAATGTTCATTTCTATACTATCACATTTTTTAAAGGAATATTCCAGGTTCAATCTGTAGTGGTTTTAACCACCACGCAAACTATGCAATTGCGTGGGGCCCCACCGGCCCGATCAGGAAAGCTCTGCAAAAACTGCTTGAGGGGTGACATGTTGTTCTGGGTACACACAAAAATGAGCTTTTGTCGGTGGTCTCAGAGTGGTTCACTTTTTAAAAATGTTTTATAAACATAGGTAACTTTATCACTGTATTGTGGAAAAACTGGAAAACATGCATTAATTATCTTTAACTAGATTTTTATTTCATTAAACATTTTGAATGTACTTGGCTACAATGGCTGATAGGAAGAATTACAAATTATAATTGTAATTTTTTTAGCAACATTTTTCGGAATGGGGCCCCAGTGTTGGTTGGTTGCTTGGGGCATCAGAAATCGTAAACCCGACCCTGGGTTCAATACAAGTTAAGCTCAATCAACAGCATAAAAATGTATTTCGACTCATTCCTACTTTTCTTTAAGAAAGCAAAAATCGAGGTTATAGTGAAGTACTAACAATGGAAGTGAATGGGGGCCAAGCGGTAAACATTAAAATACTCACTGTTTCAATAGTATAGCCACAAGACATACAAATAGGCTTGTTTTCAATATGATAAAATCGCTTACTAACCTTTTATGTGTAAAGTTATAGCCAAATTTACTTTGTTGCCATGATGACATAACTGCATGAACGACTGTAAAAATGTACATTTAAACAACATTACGGCTCAAATAAATCACACGTTTTAATAGAAGAATTAATGCAAGTGCTTTTATAAAATTATAAGCTTCACATTTCTGTCTAAAAACCCTGCAAAAATTTGCCCCATTCACTTGATTTTAGCTTGAAAGTCCAAATATGAGTCCAAATATATATACATTTTTTTTTTATTTTTTTTTTTTGGTAACCAACATTATGCCACAAATGCTGCAACTGAGCAGAAGTTAACTGGCAAATAATAAATAATTTAATGCAATAATGGCTTGAGACCTACTTACTGCATGGTTGTTAAAAGCTAAATTAAAACTGAGTGATTGTATTCACATTCTACGGCTTTAAAAGGCAAATTGGCTGATATGTGTGGGTATGTTTAAGTCAGTGTTTCAAATGAGTCATTATCAATTCATTGTTTGACAGGAGAATAAATCTATATATGCAAAGAACAGGCAGTATACTCTTCCTAGAACAGTTCCCCCCATGATCCCTAGGCCTCACCCTTTAGAAATGCACCTGACCTCTCCTGTGTTCACTTTGACATTCATTAGCTCACAGTAGCAACCTGGCAACCTGTGGTTGATCACTACTGTTTAGAAGCCAAATAAGGCACCATGACATTCAGAGCTCAACTGTTAACATGGGCCACGTTCCCTCACAATGAGAGGGAAACCTCATTTGGAGTAAGCGAGATAACCTTTAAGGGAAAACGGAGTCAATTGTTTACATATGTCGAGTTTCCCTCTGGAGACCATATTTGGGACTTGGTTAACGAGCACCAAGGGACTGGAAGGCATCAGTAGAGCGCTGCAGCTCAAGCCTAAACAAGCCCAGTCAGAGAGACATTTTGTGGTTTGAGCTAAGCGGATGATAACCATTGAGTCCCCCCTCTAACTATAATCATAGGCTAATTGTCTCATTAAGATCTGGCAGGCTGGCTTAGTGGCTTATTAACGTCAATTCACGCCAGTCATAACAGACACCACATGACATGTCCAGCCATCGGTCAGACAGGTCTCGTGCTCAACCCCCTCCTGCCGGTGGAAACGCAGAGCCAGTAAAGTTCAACGGGCTTAACTGGAGCAACAACATGCCCTCGAGCAATATTCCGTACTACATGTGTCATCGATGTATTATACACTGTAAAATTGTGGTATCCTGCAATTGTTATCTCAAGGAGCTATTTCTACTTGTTCTAACCTTTAAAATGGGTTTTGTTAGTGTAACTTAGTAGATTCTGATGTTAAATAGGCCTAATATTTTTACTGGAATCAAACCAGTTAATTTAGACATAAAATAAAGAATAATTCATTTGGCAACATCTAAAATTACTTGTTGTATTCAATTAAAACATTCATTTAATTGGATTAAATTTAGGGTATGACGGGGCTAATGGCACTTTTGATTTTAATTTCTCCTAAAATACTAAACATAAACAAAAACAACCACCGTACTTTAATTATCACCTGTTTGTCACTATACATTGCAAAATATTTCTGATCCAAGAGATCATTGCATGCTGTCTAATGTGTGATTTTGAGGTAATTTGTAATGTAATATTTAATCATTTTAAAATCTTGCAGTTTAATGTAGCTAATGAGAACCCAAAAAATCATCACATTTATTTGGAGACAAAATACTTATTTGTCATTTTCAGTTTTGTTCAAGGTTATTAAATCAAAAGTTTTTAATAACTGTCCAATAAGTGGAAGGATGATATTTTGGGTAAAAAGCCCCCCCCCCCCCCCCCCCTCATATCTAATATCACTATAACCCCCTGGTGGCCTTCTACCCGAAATGTGGGGACTTTTTACCTCAAGTGTGGGGTAAAATGCTCCCTATGCAGTGTTAGACTAAAAACGTAATTAATTACTAACTACTAATTCCATCTTCTACAGTGTAATTAGATTACTGTACTAATTACTCTGTTTGAAAAGTATTTCCATTACTTATTACTAATTACTTTATAAAACATGTATCAACCTCGACCAGATGAAAAATACAAGGATAGACTTGAAATTGTTCTTTTAATTCTTTCAAATAAATCAGGTAAAATCAAATAAATTATTTATGAACTGACCAAAGAATTTAAGGAAGCAGCGTTAAATTAGAAAACATATTTTAACATTAGATGTTAAATTTAGATTTTAAATTCACTATTTAAATAGTCTATAAAGTATTTAACACAATTACATCAGAAGTATCTGTAATTAAATTACTGAAAAATCCCTTACTTTACTTTTTAATGTAAAAGTAATTTAAGTTCAGTAATTGTTTACTTAGTAATGCATTACATCCAACACTGCTCTCTTGTCATTTGAATTGTATTTTTTATATTTGAATGAAAATAACATTCCTTTCTTTTTCTTTTCACACAAATGATGTTGCTCCATCAATAATAAAAAAAATAAATATATTTTTTGATAATTTTTTTGACCAGAAAATAAATAAACATTTTCCTAAAGGTGTGCCTTAGCCCCATTCTACCCTACCTGACAAAGTAATGTTATGGTTTAGATCAAGTTAAAATATTTCCCTCAGGTAACAATTGCGGGTTACCACTTTTATTTTGTGCCACTGCGCCCTTTCTATGCGTACTTTAAGCTATCACTTACCGCTTTGAGCGCTAAACCATCTGGGCGCGATGTGCAGGGGCAAAGTGTCTGCCAATGACGCGCGGGATCCCAGGTAAAGCATACCGTCCGTGTGGTGCCCGCCGCCCGTTTCCTGGTAGCCGTTCCCGTTATGGGCTGAATCGGAGCCAGACCCCCCTCCGGCTCTGTCCGAGTCTGTTCCTCTTGGTGTGTAAAACCCGAAGGGCACCGTGGCGCTGTGATCTATGCCCATCCCCGCCACGGAGCTCACCGAGCGACTACGCAGTCCCATCGTGCCACCTGGCCGATAGTGTCCGAAGTGGGCCGAGGGTGGTACCGCGCTGTCATCTGTCGAGACACCGGGAAAAGCTCCCCGGGGTCGCCCCGCCGTACTCTGCTTGCCCCCCATCCAAAAGTATCCGCTATAAATAAGTGGAGGTGTCGCGGAATAGGTGTCACGGATCGGCCCCTATACTTGTCTGCGGCGCTTTTTCAAGCGACCAAAACAAGCGCTAAAATCCGACTAAAACAGATGTGTCTCGTAGACGCAACAGCCCATTTTCTTGGTCGAATCATGGACTTAAAGTCTCTTTAATCACCTTTACTCACTAGAGAACAAGAGGCTGATAATAAAGCCAAAAGTCACAATGTCGCGTATTTCAATAAAGGAAAAAACGCAACACGTTCTCTCCCCTTATTACCAACTGACAGGACAGGCTGCCCAAAATCACCAGAGACGATGACACGGGCAACAATCCGCAGTACTTTGGTATTATTCAGAAAGGAATGACTTATATAGATCAGCCATGATTGTCTGTTGATGCCCGTCCAGTGTCCACGTCCAGGTACGTTCGTCCTCCTTCCGTCTGCCTGGAGATTCGGGTCAGTGTGTGCCGCTCCCTGCCCGCGCAGATCTGTCCGTGCGCTCACTCACTCGCCGCCGCCGCTGCTGCTGCTGCTGGAGACAATAGAGGCGTTTACTGCGCATACGCGGATTAACAGCTGCGAGATATGCAGAGGTGCTGTAAACGCGAGCATGAATTTACAATTTCTAGCCCAAACAATCAATTATTAAGAAGAAACGTTTTGTTTTTTACTCACACGGAGACCAAGCAGTCTAAACGCATCGCTTCTAACAACTGCACACTGCGTGCACTGAATGTTGTGTTAAAGCCGAACAGAGATTTGACCCAGTTGCCATAACGAAGTTAACACAGAGGCGGTAGACATGATTTAATTTACCCCTCATGTTTTCATTTCCAACCATTCCGTTGTATGCCTAAATGCTTGAGTTACTATAAAGAGGGAAAATATAGTCTCTCATCTCCATAATTGGGCAAAACATGTGAGTGTATTAGGTCAACAAGCCATGAAATCCCAGGGGGTTTTGACAGATACCAACAACAACAAAAATGATGAATTTAGAGCAAATGGCACAGCTTTCACAGTACAAACAAACTCATACAATCCCGCCTCTCTTCGTTGTATTTTTACTCTTCCTCAGTGATGCACACGGCAAATCAATATGCTAATTAATATTGCTGCATTCATAAATTATGGATAGACAATGTATACCACATCATTAACACCATAGTGTGCATTTGAATAAACGCTGCCATGTTTTCAGGGACACTAACTTGTAATAATGTAGAGTAAAATAGAGTTTAAACATTTTATGCATGATTATTATTTGATCTCCTTCTGCAACTCAATAAATAAACAAATGAAAAGAAAAGTTCAGTTTACTTAATTAAAATGAACTAAAGCAACAAACATTTTGTCTGTACTTGATTTCATTGCATTCTACCAAACTAAATGTGTAAAACTGAAGTTTACTTAATCCATTTGTGTTTGGAATACTTGAATACTTTTTGTAGCATTGATGAAACTAGGCAGGGGATTTCCATTTCCCAGCATGGGGCTATGGGGTGAACAAATGTTGAAATTAAGTGTTGTTTAATGCATTCTGAGCAAGATAAGATAGGAGGACATCTGTTAATGTTTAATGTTCTGTAAAGAGTGTCTGGCTGGAGTATTGGGGTGAAAATTGGTGCTTGTGGATGGACTTTTACTTTCAATTGATGTTTAATTCAAGCACTGCTTAGCTCTATAAGAAGTTGCAACCATATGCAACAGTTTCACTGTCCTTACACTTGCTCATCTGGCATATACTAATGATTAATAAAACAAATGAAGTTGGAATAACATAAGAAAAAAAAAACTGAAACATTATTATATTTTATTATATTAAAGTTGAGTTAAAACTACTATAGAATTTTACATTGATTTGACCTAATCCAGCTAAATTATATTAGCTGAATGAAACTGACTTAATTGAATTTGAGAAAGTTTTTACAAGCAATTAAATTTCTTTCATTCAGATTAAGTAAGGGTAATTACTTCATTTATTGAGTGAAGTGGCCCACTTTACAATGAAACTAAATTGCATTCATATTAGCCTAAATTGTTTGTAAAGAACATTGTGTAAAATCATAGTGTGGACCACTTAGAGTATAGGGTTTTCAAACTGGGTCTATAGGGGCACACAAATACATTTAAACTGAATTGAAAATGAATGTTTCTCTTTGTGTTTATACGTATTGCATTACTTCAACAGAAGAAAGACATGCTATTGTCAACTTAACAAAAGTCAATATTTTCCAGATAATATTTTAAGATTTCTTTTGGCTTTAGTACAATGACAATATCAAAGCCAATTATGTAAATTTACATTCAAGAAGTCTTAATATAAATTTTGCCATTTTACCACGCAAGGGCAGGGCCATTTCTAGCTATAAGCGGTATAAATGTCCGCTTAGGGCCCCCGAGCCATCGGGGGGCCCTGCCAAGTATGGTCGTTTTTTTAATTATATTGTTTTTATATAGTTATTTATTGTTATTTATAGTATTTTATTGTTTAATTTTATAGTTATTAATTGGTAATTTGTTGTTAATTTATTTGAATTTTTTAGTTTTTTGTGTTTAGGACCCCCAAATGATCAGAAACGGCCCTGCACAAGGGCATCATCATATTTGTGATGATTTAGAGAATATAAATCTTTGATGGTGAATATAAGGATATGTCCACAACAAAACAACATTTTATATTCATATTATGGAAATCAGCAAGCATTAAAATATGACCAACTCTGTTACAAAAACTTGAGTGTGGCCACCAGAAATATAATGGCATTATGAAGATACAGTGCACACAATTGTGTGGTAGTCCAGAAAAAGATAACAGATCTACTGAGACATGCAAGAATAGACATTCCACAGCTCCACACTTTCATCAAATGTGGTCCATTTAAATGGGTTGTAAACCACCACATATTAAATTATTTTATAATTCTGTCTAATTGCAAGCCACTGATAAACCACTGCACTTATGTTTTTGCAAGAAACATTCATATTTGTAATGAAATCCAATTCCAATTGACAATAATTAATTGTCTGACTCTCTCAGAAGTAAAATAAAGAAATATTGCCATCTGCTGGCCAACATGCTCGATAAACATGACGCATTTTTATAGAACCAAACATAGCATAGCACATTACAGTGTAATAGGGGAATTTAAAATTATGTCAAAGGATTTTATAAAGGCTTTGGACTTTTTGTTTTTTAACATTCTTAGTGAAGACAAATAGCAGTCAAATTCAAAAGAAAACACCTTAAGCATAGGGTCAAAGACTGTGATGACGCGTTTCCGCCTTATTTAGCAGCTTACTTTTTTATATAATTTTTTTTTTTTTTTTAAATATTGAGTGTAAGTTTATAACATTGTAATTTGTGTTTATTTTACCCTGGAATTAGTTTTTAAAAATCGAATGACCACAGTTGCGAGGTGTTTTAAATTAAATCTGATGAAAGAGTGACAACAAATCTGATATCTTCACCCATTTGTGTCTTAATCCTCCGCTCTCTATTATTGAACTCTTCTGAAAAGTTAATCAAATATAATAGCGGATTTTATTTAGTGAAAATGAAAAAGTTTTAGCGTAAATAAATCTCCCATTCAGCGCTGTCGAAATTTATCCTGCAAACGTTCAACTCAGTGTAAAAAAAGGTCTATTGTAACAAAAAACAAATTATTAATAAACCTCACGTGAACATATAATATTAAAAGGACCATTAATTAACTATTTTTAATATATAAGAAAATCTTAAATGAGTTTATTCCCCCTGAGACGAAAGCTATAGCGATCAAAATTACATTTACAAAAGTTCAACAATAAAAAACGCAGTCAAGTCACTGTCTTTTCTCTTTTAAACAGGACGTTGACGAAGTATTTGTCTTTTTAGCACCATTTTAAGATATATTTATCATATGCTGCGAAACAGAGTATTTGAGGGATTTTGCGTCCAAATCACTCTTTTATCGACTGCACGCCCCTGCTCGACGCTCCATTGCTTTTCACTTGAAGTTGCGCGCCAAATGTTGCCTGTTTGACAGTGCTGTTGTTTTGACAAGTTTACGTTGATTTGAGTCAATTTGTCCATTTTGTTTGCTTATTTATCGTTCAGTTATCTTAAGCAAATAATGGACTCGCAATCTTACATGCCCGTTCCTCCGGGTATCGGAATGGAGGAGAATTTATTTTCTTTGGATGATATATTATTGTCTCACGAGTGGCTGCCGTGCAAGACGGAGTGTGTTTTTCTGCGGCTCGGGTACCTCGAGAAATCCAGTGACAGCAGGGACATACCAGAGGTACACAAATACATTAATATAATATAACCATATTTAGTTTTGGTTGTACGGTTGTTCAGTTGCACTAATAAAAGTGTGCTGTTAGTTAGACTTCTGACTGTCTTGCTTCCATACAACTGTTGCATCTGAGAACTAAACATTTTCACTTGATTTTAGAGTTTAGTGTTAAGGGTGCAAGCACGAATGGCTCCTGCGGAGTGACATGCTATATTAAATCTAAAAAAAAACCATTTTGGTTAATTATTTTTAAATTATTGTTCATTCAGTTTATTAAAAAAAAGACATTTAAAATAAACTAGCGAAGGAAAAATGTGATTAAAAACGTTGAAATGGTGAACATTTACAACACATAAAATGTACACCTCTTATACAATAATGTAATTTTTATCTTAAATGTGCTATATGTAAGATTGACAACAATCGTTTGAAATGTGCACTGCATTCCAAATCAAAATATTGGAGAGTTGTCTGCCCCGCCCCAGACTCGAAGCTCATGCGGGTCGCCAGAATGTTGACATGCAAATTAGCCGACTCAACATCCGTTTTAAAGGATTTTTGGACATTAAGCTGTCTCCATCTTCCAAAGGCATCTCCAGTATTTATCCTTGTTTTACTACGCCTCTGGTCATGGTGGTTTGTAGACGGATGGTGAGGCTTTTTAGGTCGGGTGGAATCTGCCATCTCTGATTCAGTTCGTTTGCTGGCTTCCATTGCTGCAGCACGCAGTGTTGTTTGCCTTCAAACTTTTACAAATCTGGCAACCCGGCAGTGTCTAAACTGAGTGAGTGGTCAGTGGGCGGGATCACACAGGCCAAAACATAAACAGAAATTCCGCCCGGAATTTAAATTAAAAAGTAGAATATACTGACTGTAGCATTGTTATCGGAGAAGCCAGTATTTCAGCTTGGCATGTTTCCTAAATATCTAATGACATGTTATGGTTATTTTATTATTTAGTACAATAAAAATATTACATTAAGCACCTTTAAATATATAAAAGGTTCATAGACATGACATGCGGCACCTTCTTATACTGGAGCTGAGACAGCTGGCCTCAGAAAAATGTTCTTTCTTGTTTGTTCTATATATTTTAAACCCCAATGTTGTCATTACTGAAAAAAATCAAGTGTCTTAATTCAGAGAATGAGTTTACTCAATAAATTGAGTCAACTTATAAGGGTTTTTAGTGTAGTATAATTTCTATATACCCAGTGTCTCTGTTTTTTGTTATAGGTAACCAAAAAGGCCTGACCCCACAATCTTTATGGTGAATAAAGATTACATTACTGTGTGTGTCCAGGCTACAAAGATGTAGATGCCACTTTGACTTGCCAAGGGCCTTTATGAAAAGAAGAGGTGTGTACTGTCCATGGAGCTGCCTAAGGTTTATCATCAGGGCTGGAGAACAGTGTACGAGAGCGGATCCTACTGTTGTCGACCTTCACAAAATGGGGCCCTATTATTATGGTTTAGGCTCCCAGATGCTGCATTTTGACAGCCCAGAAAACCCAGAGATTGCTCAAACTGTCCTCCAGGTGAGCGCATCCATAGAACATAAGACTAAAATGTGCAATTTTTTTTTTCTTCTTCCCAATTTCTAATTCCCAATGCGCTCTTAAGTCCTCGTGGTGGCGCGGTTACTCACCTCAATCCGGGTGGCGGAGGATGAATCTCAGTTGCCTCCGCATCTGAGACCATCAATCCAAAAATCTTATCATGTGGCTTGCTGAGCACGTTACCACGGAGATGTAGCGCGTATGGAGGCTTCAGGCTATTCTTTGCGACATCAATTCACAACTCGCCACGTCCCCCACCGGGAGCAAGAACCACATTACAGCGACCACGAGGAGGATAACCCAATGTGGCACTACCCACCCTAGCAACCGGGCCAATTGGTAGCTTAGGAAGCCTGGCTGGAGTCACTCAGCATGCCCTGGATTCGGACTTGCGACTCCGGGTGTGGTAGTCAGCATCTTTATTTGCTGAGTTACCCAGGCCCCCCAAAATGTAAAATTTTAAAGACAATGCAAAAAGAATCGAAAATTCTAACATGATTACCTAAATGAGGTAATCTTTACATATTAATAACCAGACCAGATTTGGCAATGAGTTTGTTTTCAATTTTGATTACATTGTTAGTAATGGGGTGTTATACTCGTTAAATGCATGAATAACAGTTAATATGTTACCTTGGGACAGGTTGTTGTTAAGGCCCAGATGCTGAAAATGGGTGGTTCAATAACTAAGGCTCAAACACATTAATAATACTGCTGCTATGTCCTATCTCCACCAGTAGAGGGAGCAATATCTTTACTATCATACTTAAGCAATACTAGGAATGATCAGTTGCTGGGCAGACTGGAAACCCAGGCTGAGTTGGAATCAAACTTCAAAAGTGTTGTTAAAGCTAAAGTATGTAACTTTTTCAGTATTAAAATACTTGATTAGTATGCAGACAACTATAGGAAGACATTCATAGGTTAATTTTCTTGAAAACTGTAAACAGTGTGTTTGTGGCGCTAAGGAAATTGCTGTTTGTTTTGAGAGACCCGCATAGACCCGCCCCAAAGTTACTCAACCAATGGCTTGAGTTTAGGGCGGGACTATCTGACTGAAGAAATGCAGATGAGGGGCGTATTCAGATAGCTGTTTTTAAAGAATCGTTTATTTTTGCAATTCCATTCGGTGGCGATAGTGTCGCATAAATGACATACTTCAGCTTTAAATTAGTGGATTGAATTGCTGTTGTTCACATTTATTAAGATAAGGGAAAACCATTGGCATCATGCAGAGCTTTGTGGAAGTTATATTTGTTATATTCTTTCCATTTGCCCACACTGAAACAAAATAAAATGCATTAATAAAAATGGTTTAGTGGCAAAATTGCTATCCTATCTATCTATCTATCTATCTATCTATCTATCTATCTATCTATCTATCTATCTATCTATCTATCTATCTATCTATCTATCTATCTATCTATCTATCTATCTATCTGAATAAACTACACCTTGAATTCTGTGGTTTTACATATCAGGACATAATAAAAATCATCTGGTCCTTAGCATGTCTTAAAATTGGGTAAATTTAACCTCAGATGAACAACAAAACATGACATATTACACATTTTTGAAGTCATGTGTGATAAACTAACTACACCTTATGATTCAATAGCTTCAAGTATTAGTTTTCTGTATGACTTTATCAGGCTCTCACATCGTTGTGGAGGAATTTTGGCCCACAGAATTTTGGACAGATGGCCTCACGTTTGACTCTAGAATACTTTGGTATACAGAAGAGTTCATGGTCGACTCAATGACTGCAAGGTGCCCAGGTGCTGTGGCTGCAAAACAAGCCTAAATCATCATCCCTCCACCACCATGCTTGACAGTTAGTATGAGGGGTATATATATATATATATATCTCACACACACACACTAACTTGATATAAGGAAGGCAATCAAAGTTTATTTGAAACCTGAAGCTGTGTCTACTAGCTGTGTGCATTCATTCATACAAAAAGCATGGAGATTCTGTTTTGACAGACAATTTGTACTGCATGTCATTGATCATTCTATCATTTAGAGAGTAACAGACATAATCCACAATAATGTGAATCTAGAGCTGTTTTATGATAATCTATGAGAGGTCACCAGGTTGTCAGAGAGGGCCTTGAAGGATTATAGGTCCGTTGCATAATTAAATGGCAGTCCGGACTGTTGTTGAAATGTATTGAACAGCTTTTAACAATAACTTGTTTGCATAAATTGTTTAAAATCTAAAGAACTGATATTTGGAGTAGTCACATTGCAGCTATGTCCATAAAACCTTCCTTTTATAGAAGTCATTCTAATTCTACCTGTTTGTTGGTTTAGTGGCCTGCTTGAATTATGTCAACATTCAGCAATATTTAATACACATTACATTCTCTAAGGTTATATTTGTACCTCCATCTGTATACTGTGTCCATCTCTCTTATCAGACCTTCGTTGGACGTTTCCGCCAGACCATGGACTCGTCCCAGAATGCCTACAACGAAGACACATCAGCGCTAGTGGAGCGCTTCGACTACTTAGAAAGGAGTTTAAGGCAGAACAGAGTGGACTGAACGGTTTCCAGCTGTGGGAAAAAGGTCGGTCCTCTCACCTCACTGCCTCTAGTCTAGTTATCAACTACAGAAAGAGGAAAATCGCTGACCTGCAGGCCTGAGAGACAATCGTAGACCAACAGATCAAAAAGGACTTTGAATTGGAAGAGAGAGACGTGCATGTGTGTGTGTGTGTGTGTGTGTGTGTGAAAGAGTGTTATTGAGAAAATGTTAAATAACATGTAAACTTTTTGTATTACTGTAATGTAAACCGCTTTGTATAGACAGTATTTCAGTTTAAAAAGTCAATAAATCAGCTTATGCTCTATTTTCATATTTTGAAACTTCATAAAAGGCATTAAGGATAATGTTTAGGGGTGCAAACTGCTCACCTATTTGGCTAAAGTTACCTTTGCCTGAATCTTTTGGTACAATTTTCTGCATTTAACTTATTGATATCACTTGGACGGGGTAAGCTTAAACACTTAAAACAATACAACAAATAAATCAACTGAGAATGTACTTCTGGAACATCTGCTATAACCCTTTCACATTTTCACTGGTCGAGATGACGCAATTGTTATAAAGTTATTGCAATACTTGCATTCATTCACCCTAAAGAGAATGGAGATTCAACTTTGACAGACATTTTTAATCCAGGTTTTTCTTAGTCTGGGAATAACAAGTTTGCAATTACTGCTGTCGGTTGTTTATCTCGGTAATGAAAACATGGTAACACTTTACAATGATGAGGTTGCATTTGTTAACATTAATGCAGTTAATGCATCAGGTATCATGTTTTGTTCCCCCCAGCATTTATTAATCTAGGTTAATGTTAATTTGTCAAAATATTATTGTTCATTGTTTGGGCATGTTAATTCATATTGCCATTACTAATATTAATATAACTTTTAATACTGAAGTGCATAATTTCCACCCCACTAAACGGAATTGCAAAAATATATTTTCTTAAACCCCTCTTCAATGTATCTGTTTCGGGCATTCGGGCCACTTAAATAAACGGCAATAGTTTTATTGTGTCACTGAAATACTGTTTGTGGTTTTCGAGGAAATCAACCTTAATAGTGGCTCACTTATAGTTATACTTATAGTCACTGCATATTAAGCTGGTGTAAGCTGTGTTTCCAGTGTTTACAGCATAGCTGACATAATTCACATTAATGTTTTTATGCTATCAATCTGATTAAGGGAGTTGGTTTCTGTTAATTTGAGACTTTATATTTGGAACACTGGAGGTGACATTCAGATGCGTCACCAGGTTGTGTGTGTGTGTATGTGTGTGTGTGCGCATGTGTGTGTGCGAGCCTTGTTTATGTCAGTCAACTCAAGGGCAAATCAAATCACTGTGTGTCTCCACACCTCACTGCCTCTCTCTCTCCTTACCTCTCGTCCCATAATACAAACACCGTAAGTCAGCCTACCCTTCAGATTTTGCATACATTTGAATTTGAAAGCACTTTCAAGTTACGGATTTCAAACATCTTGGCCTTATTCGATGTAATGTGCACTTTTATGAATACAGAGTCCCAGCAGCTTGTTCATGTGTAAAATGTGGGGCAGCTGATGAGAACAAGCCTCATCCAGGATTTCGGAATGGAAGTTATTGATATATCCCTCTGGGATGGTCTTATCGACCTTGTTATCACTGTGCAGCCTCAGCTGAGTTGGTTTGGGTGGGGCAGGAGGATTTATTGACTTTTTGAGAGGTCTGATTAAACTAAAGAAAAGTCACTCATTGCCTACAGTACAGTCCTCTTGATGTTACATAATTCAGTGGCTTGGTTACATATATTTTTCTCTTTTTGAGGTGGTATATATTTCATTGGGGTTAAAGCTTAGGGCTAGTAACCAGAAGGTTGATGTTTCAATCCCTGCAAGGAGCCAGTCATGAGCTGTCACCATTGTGCCCTTAAGCAAGGACTGACCCTGTAATACTCACTTTGTATAAAAACATCTGGTTAATATCTATTTTATGTCTGGAATATTTACTACCATACTGCTTGTTGTCTGCACACCATGCCCACTGTAAAAATCATATTTTTGTTTCTTAGCCTCTTAATGATGGGAAGATCGGATCATTGAGTCTCGTTCAGCAACATGAATGTATCATTTTGTTCATCATGTGACAGGCTCTACTGGAAGCAGAATTGATTAGTTCACCTCTGCAGTTCAGATCTGAGTCTCGTTCACAAGTGACTATTACTGGTCTTTTTACATTTTTTCTTTACAGCTCACTGTCAGTGTGTTGCAGTTGTTTGTATCATGATCAGTACGTGTCAATATGGCAATAAATGACTTTTTTAAATCATATGAATCATCATGATTAATTATTTTAATTTATTTATTTCATGCAGGAAGTGTTGATATTTTATCCCAAGTGTGAAATTAGTTAATAAATAATTCATGCTTGATTTGGTCTACTCCCAACAAGAACATAAGAAGAAATACATTTATAATACAATGAGGGGATGCATCATGAAGGAAAAATAAATTAAAGTTCATTTAAAATAATATGGGGTTTCCTTGTAGCTCTTGTAGTCTGTTATTTTCTGATGAGAAGATAAATTGTACAAAGTTTAAAGTAATACTCTTTATTACTAGATTCAGTGGGATGTGGAAAAAACATCATGTCAGAAATATTCACAAATTTATGAATTGCAAGATGTAAAGAAGCTAAAATTAGTGACCAGAAACACTGTAACTGTAAGGCAAAAATAAAACATCTCAAACTGCTTGTTGGGAGCATTAAGAAGTATGAAATAACTTCTGTTTGAAATACAGAGACTTTGTGGCTGTCAGAGAATGATTTGTACCCGGAGACTGACTCGGGAGGTGAACTAATCAGTTCTGTTTCCTGTACAGAGCTGTACCCGTGCCAAATGAAAGAAACACGAGCACTGATTTTGCACATGCGTGGCTGACAAAATTAACGAATCACTCTCGGAGACTACTCGTTCTTCAGAGTCATATAAAAGATTTGTTCAAAATGAATTAATCATTCATGAATGACCCATCACTACCTCTTAGTGAATGGTGTCAAGTAGGGCTGGGTATAAATATTGATTTTCTGATTAATCACAATCTTCATATGGTATAAACTTGAGGTATATTAACAAGAAAATGTATGTGAACAAAATTAAAATTATGACTGAAATGCACCCAAATGAATCGAAATAAACTCTTATTGAAATCAGAGTTGAATCAAGAGCTTGTGAATCAGAATCAAATCATATTGGGAAATCTGTGCTGATACCCATCGCATGTCAATTGGATTCTTCTAGAAGTTGTTGTTCGTGAACTACTCCTGACCTGGATTCACAGTGTGGCGACAACATCCTTTTCTGGCATGAGCTAGTCATTACTGCTCCAGTTGGGAATTGTGAACATGGAACTGGCCCAACTACTGTCCCATAAACCTCTTAAAAGTCTCTGTTTTCTGTTATCCTGGAGCATCAGTGACAGTGGAGTTTATAGCAATACTATTTACAGTGCATACAAGAAGTGCAGACACTTTAATATTTGCTATGCAATTGAAGATATAGTCCAGTGTACAGTGTCAAAGAGCATCACATTGCCTTTTAGTATAAACTGAACCTTGAATCATTTTTAGAGTTCTTATCGAAAATGTACTTTCACTCTACCTTTTAATATATTTTAACTTGTTTTTTGCCATGAAAATAGCATTGGAAGCTGGCATGGCTTAAAACAACTAACTGCAATTCATGACTGAACTGGGGATTAGCTGTTCATACTCTGTAGTACAAGTGGTGGCTGTGGCTCAGGTGGTAGAGCGGGTTGGCCAGTAATCGCAGGGTTGACCCACATGACTCCACATGCCGAAGTGTCCTTAGCAAGACACTGCTTGCTCCCAAGTTGCTCCCAATGGCTAGCGCCTTGCATGGCAGCTCTGCCATCTTTGGTGTGTGTGTGAATGGGTGAATGAGTCGCAGTGTAAAGTGCTTTGAAAACCGCTAAGGTTAAAAAAGCGCTATAAAGTGCAGACCTTTTTCCATTTACAAGTCCACTCAAAAATATTAAAGCATTCATACTCTCAGTATTGGGCAGAGTGGTGCACTTAGAGCAAGAGAAGGCTTCACTTTAGCTTTCATTGCATCAATCTTTGCAAAACTTTTGAGGCAGAAAAGATCTGTTAGAAGCCAATTCCCCAAATTTTTGGGGAGCCCTTGCAGTCTTCATTTGTGGCTCTGCGTGTCCAATATGAAATGTGCATGTATAACCCTCTGTATCCTAAACTGAGAAAATAGGCATACTACAGTCATATTAACTTCATGGACAAGTGAACATCACAAGACCACAACTGAAAATCAAATGCGCCTGTCTTGATTTGTTGTCATTTTAAAACATTATCTGTCAAAGGAGAATCTCCATTTTCTTTGGGGTGAATGAATGTAATTTTTATAGGTCAACCCGACCGATATATCGGTTTTACCAGTTATTCCAAGCTGATAGTTTCTTTTTGGAATCAGTTATGTTGCCTCTGTGTCCGCCGCAGTAAGGAAAGACTAAGATCATTTTTTAGCTTTCAATAAATGTTTTATAAAACTATTGGTCGATTAATTGGTTATCTGCCTTTTCCATCATATCGGTTCTCGTTATCGGCAAAAACCAGCATCAGTCAACTAGTGGTGGTGATTTTGATTAATTTTAGTCATGCGATTCTTTTCCATTTCCCAAAAATATTTGTTCAGATTCCTTCACTGACCATTTCTGAGAGTTACACCTTTGCACCTGTAGATGCCCTTACAAAAAAGTTCTGCAGGAATCCTGAAGGAAACTTCCTGCTGGACCTGCACTCCTGCAGGAAAATGTTAAGTTAAAGCCTTGACCAGATAAAGCATATCATTGTGATATACGTACATGTGTTTTTAGTGTGGTGGTGAATTTGTCTGTCCTTATTGTTACACTTCTTTTTTTTCCTTAGTGCCTAAGAGCAATATTTAATATATTTAGTCTACATGTTCCCTGTAAAAAAAAAATTGTAAGGTACCCTTAAAACATGTGCTTCGTGTGGTAACATCTAATTTTACTTGTTTGATTCAAATAAAAAAATAAAAAAACAGAAAACGTTTGCAAGTGATTTTATCACATTAAAAAGTTGTTTACACTCATTTCGTTTACAGTATGTCTTGTGGCGATTCTTTTGAAATGTTAAGTAGTTTAACGTTGAAAAATGGTCCCCTTTCACTTCCATAGTAAGTGCCTTACTTTTTTGTGGTAATCAACAGTATAAAGCAAATGCTGTCGATCGAGCTTAACCTATTGTATTGATCCCGGAACATTCCTTTAAGTAAGTTTAGTGTAAAACAAATTTCTGAAATGTATCTCCTAATAAAAATAGGCTACTAATAATATATTAGTGTGTGTGTGTGTGTGTGTGTGTGTGTATATATATATATATATATATATATATATATATATATATATATATATATATATATATATTAAGAGGACTCAAGTGTGAAAACCCCAGTAGCCTTTAGGCAGTTGAATATATAGGCTATGTTCAACTGCCTAACTACTGGGATTTTCACACTTGAGTCCTCTTAAAAAGAACCAAACAGACCTTTTTTTCAATTCACCACTAATAAATAAATAAATATAGAAACAGTGCAATCAAAGAAAAAACATTGTCTTCTTAATTTTCAAGCGGTATCCATTCACTATTTACCTGTTTTTGTCTATTTTGTGATATGGTCTCAGCCCACTAATTATCATCATTTGTTTTTTAAACATAGTCAACTTGAATATCAGGGATGCTCCAATCAGGATTTTGGACAGAGCAGTGCAAATAAACTTTGAAGCAAGCAGACTATTTATTTATTTAATTAAATCGCAGCCCTTTGCATTGCAGCTCCTCCTCTCGTTCAGTTGAACAGCAGATCCTCGTTCATGAACAAGATGATTGTTTGATTCATTTTGTTCACAAACAAGTTTAGAAATACATTCAGTTTGTTCATAAATGAGATGACCTACTGGTTCAGTGAAGGGGTGTATTTATTCAGTGGGTCAAACCAATGATATGCTCCTTCACAACCAGCACGTGAATACAATTGTCTCACGCTAAAGTCAGTCTTTCAAACCAACGTCAATGGAATTTACAAACGTACAAAGACACTTACAAATGTGAGTTTAAACACAATAACTGTTTTTACATAAAAGGCAGGTCTTATTTTTCTATATTACGGATTATCTTTTACCAAGAGATTGAAAAAGCTCAAGAAAATCCTAAATATATTTGGCTATCCTGTGCACCAAAGCACAACATTTCCTTTTGTAATTCATGTCATTTTAACTGTATTCCCTACACTTTCATTAATTGGCGATTTTGTGTATACCTATAAACGTGTGTGCATTTCACCACGAATGAGATGACCGAGTCATTCATTTAGTTTGTGAACGAGTTTACCAGTACATTCAGTTCGTTCATGAACAAGACATTTCATCTCGTTCAGACTCTAACGACCAACTCGACTTGATCAGTAAAGGGGCGTTTTCATTCAACCGGTGAAACCAATGAAACCACTCGAATGCTATTGGTTCATGCTATAGTCAGTCATTACAGGCATGAAAAGCAGTAAAGCTCATTGGCTTCGAAAGGGAGAGATGTTAATGAACAAGAAATATGAGTCTGTGTATGGAGGTGAACGAGAACAACCGATTGACACATCTTCATGTAAAAAAAAAAAAATCTATGATTGCCATCAAGAGAGCTGCAATTCATGACCAAGCAGAGCCTTTCACAGATTTTTGCATGCAAGTAGCATTTGTCTTGTCTCGAGTCTTTAGATTGCATTTCTTATGAATCAGTCATCAGATCGTCATAAAGACTAAATATATTTTGCTGTGCTCCAAAAATATCACAAAACAAGATTCACAATTCCTTCCTCTACTGAAAGTCCTGTAATTCAGTGCAGAATTATTCATGTTTTAACTGTATGAAGTTGCTCCAAAAGATTGGAGATCCCATCTGTCCTTAGCCATGTGTTCTGCATCTTTTCTTAACCAAGTTGGAAGAAATGTATCAGTTGAAGAGTTCACATTTTTTCTCTGCGCTCCCCTTGCCCTTTTTCTCATCTGAGACTTTCCAATGAACAGATTTCAGACCTTCTCGTTCGAAAAGAACAGACAAGACTTGGAGGCATGGAGGAATAAAATGTGAGTGAGAGATGAAGAGAAAAACAGAGGTGTCAGGATTAGCTGCATCTAAGCTAACGCCCCCACACTGCTCTTCAGATGTGGCTAATCTCTCCCCGACTGGGTTTGCATTCACTCTAATGCACCGGTTCTAACAATCCATTTCGCTATAGCAGGTGGGAGTTTGAGAGCAGTGTTTGATTCCCCCAATTTCATTTTTTTTGATGTGGTATAAATTTGACTGATGTTGGATGTATTTGAATGAACACTGAGGTTTTCCCTGCTGACAAGATCAACTTTGAGCATGAATTTCCTAGTTTCAGTCAAGTGCAGGTTTTCTCAACAGGGTTGGAGTACATGCAAACCAAGCCCTTCCCATCTGAGCTGCCTTCAACACATCCATTAGTTTTGTATGCAATGTGCTTTAAGAGATTCAGCCCTCTGTTTCACTGCAGATTCAACTGTCTTTTATAAATAAGGAGAGCATGTGTTCGATGCGCAATTAACTGTGATGTTGTATTTTTTATGTATATGTCTCTCTCTTTCTCTCTCTTCCTCTCCTTTTTAAACGTTTTCTCTCTCATTATTATTGTCTTTCAAAGCCAATTTGATGGACATGTGAACCCAGGCAGGTGACAAAACTATCCATAAATATCGTAGTTGAGAAACTGGCTCTGTTTCGCTCCCGCTATAATGGAGTGATGAGTCATAGCTCAGCTGTCCATCTCTCACTCTATTTATCTCACTCTTTTTCTCTACATTTGTGTGGTACTGCACCACATGCAAGAAGCATTTTGTATTTCAGACAAAGTCCAATCTTGTATTTAACCATGTGCTGAGGCAACTTAATGGTGCTGTATAGGATTTTTATTACTATACATAAAGTGTCCTCACTGTCTGACAGTTTTCGTTGAAATGGGTGTCATGAGAAGTGTCTCTGTGACAGCCATCAACTCTGAAAACCACAAAAATAAGTCAGGGGAGCATCCCACACTTTTTTAGCCAGTCACATAACTCTCTCTGCTTTTTATGTGTTTGAGTTTGCTGACATCAGATAGTAGAAGTAAACAAAACAGCTACATTGATGCAACAACTTGTGTGCCATGGAAGTACACATTTATCCCTTCAAACAGTTTTGAGAAGCTGCTCTATTTGTTCATAATTTTTTTTACATAACTCCTCTAAACATGTTAAGAATTAATATTCAGATTTGATATAGCGCTATAGAATTCTTCATCTTAGCTTCCATTGCATCAATCTTTGCAAATCTTTGAGAGGCAGAAGATCCTTTATAGACCCAAATGGTTCCTATAGTCCTTGTTATCTTCCTTCAGGACCACATTTTGGCATATCTGTGCTATAAAGGGCATATATGTGAGCCCCCTTTTGAATCATAAAATGAAAAAATGGACATCCTGCAGTCTTGTGGACTTCACAAACATGTGAACGCAAGTCCACATCAAGTGCGCCATTTGGATCCGGTTCAATCCCTGCAAGGAGCGAGCCATGAGCTGTCATACTGTCAATCCTTTAGCAAGGATTGACCATATGTGTACTGAAAGTCACTTGGAATAAAAGCATCTGCTCAGTGTCTACTTTATGTCTAGAATATACATTTTTTACTATAGATGCTCCAATACTACTTATTCTTTCACGATTCCGATACCAGTGTTGTTATTTTCTTAATCTGTTTAGAATATCTATACTTCACTATGATGAACTGATGGGAAGTACTGTTTTATGTGTTAGGAAACACAATTACAGTTTTATTATACAATTACATTTCAGTTGTAATTTCTTAACTTTTATTTTGGCAAAAAACTCCAGTTAGATTTTCTGTTTGTTCAAGAGTCAAGAGTCTTTGAATATAATGCACAAGTCATATTAACTACGTAAATGGTGCTTTAATGGTTGTTTTATGTTTTTTGTTTGAGCTTGACAGTAACAACCATGGCTAACACATGGTCTCTAATTTGGGTCGGTCTCGTCTGACCAATAACCGATCCGTCTAAAAACGTAAGTATCAAAGTTGACACCAATCCAGGTAAAGCAGTGTTTTTGTCCCATTTGCACTGTCCATACAGGCAAACAAATGAGAATTCAGAAGCAGATACAAATACACCTCTTAGGGGGCACACCAAGGCATTTTTCTAAGGCTGTTTTTCAAATGTTTTTCTTTGTAAACGTGCTAGGCAGACATTTTTGACCACTGTGCCGCATTTTGTTGTTTTTTTTCTTTTCTATTCCTTATGCTGCATCTAGCTATTTTTTAGTGCAAGAGCTCGTTAACTCTAAACGGCCACCTTACTGAACCAGATAGCCAGTGATCATTCTGTCAAATATCTACTCGGTCCTTCAGTACTCCAAAATGTGCCCATCTTTTCTTCTGGACGAAGATTTATGGATGCTCTTCATGCTTCAATGGGCAAACTGTGTTGCCTCTGGGACTGTGGGACTGTTCATGCCTTTAGTTTTTCAAGCTTACCAATGAGTGGTTGAGGTTGTCACATTGGCACAGGTACAGACAAACACATTTCAGATAAACTAAAGGCCTCAAAACGTGCTTAGCCTATCAATGACTGCTTTTCCGCTGCCAGGTTTCTCCCAATTCTCTACTTCAAATCTGGCTAGAGTCCATCTACTGTTCTAGACCTTTCCAAACAAGGCGTCTGACCTATTTCTCCCTATCGCAGAAGTAATATACAGACAAATAAGGGTCAATAAGCCTGCAATACTGTGAGCCAAGAATGTGCAATTGTCTTTTCTTTTACAACAAAGATGAAGACTGGGGATTTTTTTAAACCATGCTGCGCAGTTCTGTAAGTGGTGATAGCTGGTCCTTATTTCCTAATGGGAATGCTTAACAGAATCATTCAGAGCTGGTTTTACTCTCCACATTAGCAAGTTTTCTGTCGACAAACAGAAAGCAGCCTTCAGCAAAGCAGACTGATCTCAAAGTGAAAACAGAAACAGTAAGTTGACTTCTTTTTTTTAGCACAAAATTGGTCCGTGCTTACCGAAAATGTGAAACACTCCCAAAGAAACTGTACTCCCAAACCTTAACCTAACCATCAGTGGAGGAAAAATTTAATGTTAGAGGGAACAATAGCAACCTCCAAATCGTGTCCGTTTCTGATAATGCAAATGCGATTACTTCCTGGTTTCAATGCGGGATCCGAACCCTGGGTCTCTTGGGACACAACACACTTCTGGTCACACCACAGGGGAAGGTAAACACACTGGAGCTGATGCAAAAATGTCTGATAGGAGATGACACTTGTCAGTGAGTTGGCATAATGTGCCCGATCCTATGGTACCAGAACTCTTGGAAACAACAAGTAGTGTATTGTGTGATCCCGTAGCTGTGAGTTGATTATTGTGATGAGGAGGAGGGCGGGGTCGGAACGTGAGTCCGCACGGCCAGCCCCCAATTGAGCAATTCAGCCGAGGAGAGGTATAAGGCCAAGCCGGATGCAGCAGTTTGGGAGAGAGAGCCACACACAGCTGCCGTTTTTGTGTTTTTTTATTTCATTAAATATTACTTTGACTGTTCAGCCGGTTCACGCCTCCTCCTTGCCCTTTTAAACCTGTTACATTGGTGCCGAAGTCACTGCCATCTGCCCAAAGTAGCAGCCGCGGCCATCCACGGGGGGATGGAGGAGTCGCTGTCGGCCGCCTGGAGTGGTGGAGCCGCTGAGATGGGCAGAGGGGCTCGCTACCCCCAAGTCTCTGTTCCAGGTCTCGAATGGAGGGGAAAGCCTGCCGTCAGGGGCGGCCAAAAAGGGCAACGTCCCCTCCTCGGAAGGAGGGAGGGATGTACATCATGCCGGGGATTTCTTGGCCTGAGGTAAAGGAGGGAGGAGTGTGACAAGGAGGAGGGCGGGCCTGGCTGTTAGTACGCACTGCCGGCCCCCAGTCGGGCTAGTCAGCCGAGCAGAGGGATAAGGCAGATGGGGCAGTTCAGGAGAGAGAGAGCCACATGCAGCTGCCGTGTGTGTGTTTTGTGTTTTGTGTCTTTTTGTTAATTAAATATTATTTTGACTGTTTAGCCAGTTCCCGCCGCCTCCTTGCCTTTTTGAACCGTGTTTCAATTATATGTGACATCCCTCAGTCGATCAACACATCAGGTATGTTAAAATACTAGGTCAGCTTTAATATCTCTTTCAGACTTTGACATGAGGCTGTCATAGGACATTTCAGTCAATTAGCCAACCATGGGCCTTCATGTGGGACAATCACATGGTATTCCTACTGCAAAATATTCTAGCTGACCAAATACTGGACCTATCAAACCGCTTTTGATTTTAATTAATATAGTTAAATAAAATGTTGACACAAATATGAAAACGCTGTCATAATTTACTTGTTACTTCTTCCTTATGCGGAACGACATGATATGTTTTAATAATTATCCAGGTCCATTTTATCATTACAATAGCAGCTGATAGCGACTCACTTTAAAGCATTAAAAAGGACCCAAATGTATCATAAAAGTAGTCTGTGCGACTTGTGCAACATGTTCCAAATTTTCTAAAGGCATAGAATAGATTTTGGTGAGAAACAACCTGAAATTTAAGTAATTTTTCAGTAAAAATCTTAACAGCCACTGTGCATAAAAAACAACTTTGGTTGTTTTTAGCCTAAAACTATGCAAGTTCTTGCATAAATATGCAAGCCACTGTGAGCAAACTTCTCATAATGCTTGTTAACATGCTTGTTAACTGTACGTGAAGATTTTCACCACAAAAATTAATTACTTAAATTCAGTTTTTTCTCACCAAAACCTTTTATATGTCTTCAGAAGACTTGGAATATGACGAGTCACATGGTCTACTTTTATGATACTTTTGAATGCTTTTTTTAAGTGTCGCTATCAACTACCATTTAACTGTGTTCGGAATGTCATGTAGGTGAATTATGGAAATTATGCAGAATATTTATTTTTGGATGAACTGTTCCTTTAAAGGTGTTGTTTAAAGATTGGTCTGTGGCTTTTGTAAGTCTTTATGTGTATAAATAAGAACAATGGAGTAGTGACAGAATGTTGTAGACTGACTGTTTTGGCAGAGTTGCAGTTCGGATCTGATTCTATAATTGGCTGATACCCAGTTTGGTTCATTTGGTTATTTGGTCAATAATGTATTTTTTCATTATTAAAAAATAAAAACTCAATATCCTTCACCGGATTGCTTATGATATAATATTGGAATATGCTCCTTGATGTAGCTTTTCAATTTTGCCTACAAGATATTAAGAAACACATACAATTGTTTATTTAAAGTCCTAAATTTGGCTCCATATATAGTGTACAATGCAAATGCTAAAGACCCTCATGATGAGGGTAGCATTGCCAAGGGAAAGTTTTATGGCTGTTTTCACAATGCTGACAATTTAACTTTCCGTGAAAGTGTACAACATCCACCCAAAGCTGTTGGCTGAGAAATACTTTACCAGCCATGGGCAGCAAGAGTTGTCTTGGTTTTTGTATGTGCTAATTAAGATATTAATTTGCCAAGTCATTGCTCATGACATATGATTATCGGCAGGTTTGGCAGATGGCTGGTTGTTTTCACCCTTTATGTCATCTTCATCAATAAAATCAACAATGTCAAATTCATACTATAGACTACTTGATGAGCATATCTTCCAAACTGGCATTTGTGCAGTATCACAAATCATATCATAAACTGAGTGTACAATGCATGAAAGTAACATTTTCAGTGACGCTACTGGTTGACAATCACTTTACAAAACAAACAAACAAACACTTTTTTTCCACAATTTTTTAAAGAATAGATTAACTGAATGATTTTCATGTCTACATTCTTCCGCAGAAGTGAACACAATACCATGCTAAAATACTGTGCATGTGCACATTTATGCGTCCTTAGAAAAGACCTTGTAATAAATCTCAGACAGATTGATGAATTAATTTGCAAAATAGATTGCTGTGTAGACTGTAGGTCAGTATTTAATTATATGGGGGGAAAAAACAATATATTTTCTTCTAAAGCCACTTTTGTATTGTCCTCTTATCAATGCTTTGCTCGTCTGCCACATAAATGTAATGCATTTTAATTATCTGCTTTATAATATACACTCACTGAGGAACACCTGTACACCTGTAATCTGCCAATCATGTGGCAGCAGTGCAATGCATAAAATATCATACAGATGCTTCAGTTAATGTTCACTTCAGCCATCAGAATGGGGAAAAAAAAACCTTGATCTCTGATTTCGACCGTGGCATGATTGTTGGTGCCAGACAGTCTGGTTTGAGTATTTCTGTAACTGCTGATCTCCTGGGATTTTCTCACACAACAGTCACTAGAATTTACTCAGAATGGTGCCAAAAACAACCAGTGAGCAGCAGTTCTGCAGACGGAAACGTCTTGTTGGGCTACAACAGCAGAAGACCATGTCAGGCACTTTATAAGGAACATAGTGTTCCTAATAATAATAATAATAAAAATAGTGTTACTCTGTGAGTCAATAGTTTAATTATAATTATTTAAATGTAATTATTTAATCATAATATATTGAATTATTGTTATTTGAGGGCCTTTCTCAGCAAATATTTATTTATGTGATTAATTTGATTCAGTAATCTGCATATCAAATTATTAAATTGGTAAAAATTTTGAGCAATTGACAGCCCTAATAGTAACACATTTTGAGGTTTTTTGGTAAAATTATATATTTTTTTATTATTTTAAATATCTTAATTGAATAGTCTGTGTAAACGCCTTTGCAAGAATCTGTTATGTTAAAATCATCTGAATCATCTCATCATTTGGTAACATGCTGATGAGGGCAGTAAATCCAATAAGAAATGCATTTCTTATTTGTGAATATTTCTTTCTTCAAGAGTACTAAAATCATTGTAAATGGAACTGTTAAGGGCTGCTTTGATGCAAGAAACCTTGATTAACATTAGTAGTAACACAAGTAGTCTTCAGAGAAAATAGTACATTGCCACAAATGAGTAGAAATCAGTTCCCTGTATCAACATGTGCATGGGCGTGTGTGACTGTTTCATTGATTCAGGCTGTGATAAGTGAATGTGTGGGTTTGTTATTGCAGTTATTTGGTTGGGTACATGAGCATGTACTTATAATCTTCTGTATGAACAGTTTCTGATAAAACTGACTCAACCTCATATTGCCGCAAGTGTAAATTTTTTTTGTACAGAGCTGTCTTTCGCAGTCTAATTAAAGACTTTCCTCTTCATCCTTTCATCTTAAGCCTCCAGGCTTTAGTCACTCTGTCTTTCTCCTTCTCCTTGATTCCTTCCCTCCTGTCTGTTCTCTCTCCTTTACTACTTTTTCGTTCTTCTGCTGTGTCCAGTTTCTTATCACTCTGTCTCTCTTTTTGTGTCCTCTATGTCTCCCTCACTATCTCGCACTCATCTGTTGGTATGGCTCAGCTGCATCATTCAGGAGGACACGTGTTCTCTGTTTATTACAGAGCAAGGGAGGGGTGAGTGAGTGAGGGAGGGAGGGAGGGTGGATCGGACGTAGAGAGAGACTCACATAGCATAGCCCTCACAGGGTCGACAGCATCTCTCCAAAACGAACTCACAAGCCAAACACACTAAATTCCTTTTAAACTACAGAAGAAGACAATACTTCAGCAGAGGTAAGAACGATATCCTTACTTATTGTGATCAGAGATGTGATAAGAGATATGAAAAATAGTAAGATCAGTCAAGAGAACTCAAAATTAAATACATTGTAAGGTTGAGTTGAGTATTTGGTTGTTTTGGTTCAAGGTGAAGTATATGGCGGTTTCAGAAACAAAAGGGACCAAACATTGAGCCTTGAGGTACTCCACTCCAAGAGCAACAGCAGAATGACTGCTCTGAATAGTATAGTGCCCATGTCACAAGCTACGCATCATAGTTCCAGCCCCTGCATTGGCATGAATGGAAGGTCGACTGGTTGAATTTATTAACCCCGAAAAATAACTGCGTCAGAGAGGGAGGCTTTGCCAAAAACAGTAAGCCAGCTGGAGTCCACCCCTTAAACAAAGGCTGAGTCCACTAACAGGTGTTTTTTCAAACTCATTGGTTTAATGCTATCTGCTATGGGGGTGAGATGTATTTGGGTCTGTGTAATAACAGATAAGCACAGCTTTTGTTTTCCTCCATCTTCCTAATCTTAAAAACACTTGACAGTATATCTGACGCCAGTGTGCCTGTTTGGCTGCCAGCTTGCATTGAAGTCCAGAAAGGGTGTGGAACTTTCCAATGGTGGTTAAACTGCAACTTGTCATGACCCTTGACACTTTCAGTTTTAAAGAGGTGATGGATGATGTTGTTAGCACGTCCCCTGAGATTTGCATTGATTTTAAAGTATTAAACTGAGGTTTTAAGGTACAGTACAGTTGACATTAAGTGGGTGAATCTTACGGTTCCAATACATATTTCGACTATTAGACTCAAAGGTTGGTGGAAAATAAAGCAGGTAGTTTAATAACTAATGTGTGCAATCATTAAAACTGCTAAGATGAATAAAAAAAATGTGGCATGGTTTGAAAACAAGGATGAATAAATCCATTTAAGCAATTTTTTTCAGTACCACTAAGGCTTGTATTTTAAAAAGGCAGTTGCTAGCAAAGATGATCCTGATGCAACTTGATGCAAGGCTGTGATTTTTTTTTTTTTTTTTTTTTTTTTTTTTTTTCGACATCTCCCAGCAAGACGACAACAACTAGATGACCCCATTTTCTGGATTACATAACAATGCAAAAGACGCCTTGGAAACTTTGCTGTCTCAGTCTTACAAAACCCATTCCTCCTGGAAGCTTTTCTTGTTAGAATTGTTGTGCTGTTCTTCTGCTAAGCATGGAAAAAGATTTTGCAATAATTTGTTACTTTCTGTGCTTGTTAGCTACACTTTAGTAGGAACTCTGTAACTTTCCTGGCATGATATAATCTATGAAAAAATGAGGATTTTGAAAAATGCTTGGAACTTTTTATTAAAACATCTCTTTGAAAGAGTTCTGCCTTGGGTCAAGTTTGCATTGTTTGGTGTATAGAGACCAAAATCAGAAGGGGGTTACTGAATATTTTGCCCAGGTCAACATGCTTGCTCTGAGATTTTTTTGAATACCGAATATTATGTATAGCTGAATTACAAATGGATCTTGTTTTGTACTGATAGATGGGCCTCGGATTGTTCTGGAACTTCCCATCCAAGACTAGCTGCGCGGTTCCACAGAGCCTGCTGCAGACAATGTACGTAGTTCCGGCTGTAACCGAGGTTGTAGCTTTTTTTTTCCGTTTTTAGCATTCATCCTCTTCATTTTTATGTCCGTCTTTTTGCTTGTGAATTCCATGGCCAGTTGCTGTGTCTGACCACATAACGACCACACCTTGATTTGTCGACCAATCACTGAGCATTGTGCCAAACAAGGTCAAGTGTAGATGTCCAATCATCACTCTGCCCTGGATCATAGCTCATAAATCACTGGCCAATAACTGTAGATATGTTCCAGACTTGAGTCATCAACCGGTCCCTCCATATAGATTTAAGCATTCATTCTTATTTCCATTAAAGAGGAGATCAATTTTATCATCGAAGTCTGATGTCCACCACATTAGGATATGGATTCTGATGTTAATAAGTTGGACTTTGAATTAGACTTAAGGCCGAAACATGCTCTACTCAACTGAGCGGAGACGATTCTAGCTACATAAGTTTGATTTCGCGTGTCATCACGTTCCAAAATGCGTCAGACCACAATTCATAACAACACATGCATGAGATTCTTTCTCCATGTTGCCTGTTATTTCACAGTAATAGCGGACATTAACATGAACTGTCTGCTTGTACGGTGAGTTTTCTATTTCAAGCCTACTACTGTCAGGCTGAGCAGCATTTTGAAGAGAATATTGCTGAGCAAGTAAGGTAAATTTTAAAATCAATTAAATTATAGCAACTTAAACATCCAGTTTAATTGCAAAGATTAATGAAAAATGATATAATGGCTAAAATAATTTAAAAATTATTTATTTAGAGTGGTCCCTATATCTTGATTTGCCTCCTGTAATCCTTGACCTCCAAAGTTCAGCTTTTAATCATCACATTTACGAACTACAATAAATGAAAAATCACCATGAATAATTTGAGTGCACATGAGCGCGGAAAGCCATTATTAGTTGGATTCTATTATATTCTGACCTAAAAAGGTACGCAGGTGTTTATAAATGTCCAGGTAGTGGCAAAAGATAGCCTCAGATAAGCTTTTAGATGCAGGTTATTTATCAAAATGGGGGAAGAGCCATTAAGGAACCATTAATCTTTCGATTTAATACATTCCCTTTGAGGCCAAGGGGAACCTCACCTAACATCCCTGCATTGGTTTCCCACTGCTTGGTATGAGGAAAGTTTCAGCCAGGTTACTGTACTTTTGGCTACAGTTAAAAAGCTATTGTGGGCCACATACCAAATCACTTTCTGTCAGCCATGGCAGCTCCTTACAATTGGCAGTGTGAGGGGCTTGGCTATGGCAGATTCCTTAGGCAATACGTTGCTATCAGGGCGTTTCTAACACCCTGAGAGCCAGATCGTTCTGATTGGCTCAGATGTTACGCAGAATCCCATTGGAGGTATGAAGTGAGCTCTGTGAGTGATCGATATTACCATGAGTTTCATGAGTCTTACCACTGCTTTTCTTGCCTGAGTTTAATGCAGTACATGTTTTGTTATTGCCTAATAGTTCAGGGTATGCATTAATGCACCATTGTAATGTATTTGCTCCGTGACAGTAGATGTTCCAAGACATCTCCAACTTCTTGGAACCATCTGTTTCAGTGCTTCTCAATCCTGGTCCTATATGTCTACCTTAAAGGTATAGTTTATTTTAAAATTACATTTCTGTCATCATTTAATCACCCTCATATTGGTCAAAACCTGTATGACTTTCTTCCTTGGAACACAAAACGACATGTTAGGCAGAATGACAACCTCAGTCACAATTTAATTTGATTGCATTTTTACAAACAGTGAAAGTGAACATGGAGGCATATACTGACACTTTTTTTTAACAGGAACGATACTTTAATAACATAGCAGCAAAATTCATGCCAATAGCTGTTAAAATTTTTGTAACAATTAAAACATTTGCGTCAAAATATACATTTGTGACTTTAATTCAATTAAAATGTATTAACGGCAAAATTACTTCCTTAAAGCGAAAATTGTACCCTTTCCTAGTAGCCTTATGGAAGGGTCCTTCAGAAAGGGATTCAGCTGCTCCCTTTCATTTAGGGTCCTTCAACTGGCATTCCTTTCCTGCAGTGCCCTTCAAAGGTAAAAAAAAGCATTTTTAGGGGTACTCCAGAACCAGGATTGGGAAACACTCGCCTTTTAAATGTAAGCATTATGTGAGCTACATGTGTTTTTTTTTGTTTTGTTTTTTTGCATGTTTATAGTGCGTTTTGGTTTATTAATGTGAAAAAAAAGACCAGTTGATGCTTTGCTCTGTTTTGTCTTCCATCACACTCAACATTTGACCTTATAAATTGGATCGCTGTAGAGTCTTGGCATTCAGCGCCTGTGGAAATATACACACAAGAACAAGATGACCTTTCATGCTATAAAATTCACCAACCACAAAGAAAAGCTAAGACAGCAGTGTGTTTAAGCTAGTTTCCAGTGGGCGTAAGAGGAGGATATTTGCCTTGACGTTTGGTTTTTACAAGTGAGCAACAAGTGTTCCCTAAAAACCACTCTTTAGCTTTTCTGATGATTTCTCCATACTGAATAGACCAGCATGATATTCCAGGCTAGTCCAGGCTAGTTTCCCTTACAAAAAATCTAGAGTTCTGGCAAACTAGCTGCAAATTTTCCACTCATTATTTTTACATGCAAATGAGCTTGTGATTCACCTCAAATGTTTGCCAGAAGTTTGCAGCTCTTCACTGGTAGTGGTGAACCTGAAGCAAACCTTTAGCAACAATGGACAATGTAAAAAGTATCATTGTTGAATTTGCAGCAAATGTGTCATGAACTCTCAATTTTTGTAAGAGCGATGTTAGATAGTGCAGGTTTGGTGCATAGCCATACTTTTCACCAGAAAAAAAATTAGCAATCAATCAGCATAGTCTTTTAGAGTAAACTTATTTTGACCATGGATGTCTGGCTGGTTAAGCTTGATAGTAACCAACAATGCTAGTCTTTTGAACAGGAAACCACTGCCTCCACATCTCCAGATTTGTATCACCAAATATTAGATAATTTTCTTTTTCTTTCCATTAAATATTTATTCTGCCAGCACGTGGGTGGTACTTAGCATTCTTTGCACCTTGTGTATGAAGCAATTTTCGAGCTTCTGTTTACCTCATGTTAGCCTCCATAAGGCTAATTAAAACTTTGCACACTTACCACTTTTACAACTTTATAATGAAGCCAAGGTATATTAGTTTTGCTCCAATATACCTAGTCAAACTGTTTTGCATTCTGGGTGTTTTTAAAATTCTGGATGACATAGATTCAGGGTTTAATATGTGTACAACATAAACACCCAGTTTCCAGTTATTGATTGCAATACTTTATATAAGGTCAGACTTTAGCCTTCAGTTTGAACAGATCAATTGATTTGGTTTTTGATAGATACTCTTTCAATGGCCACTTCTGCATTGTCATGTGTTTTGTTGAAAGCCATGATGCCCACATACACACTTTTTGTCACTGTGCAGGGTTATGTACCAGCTCTGGTTGACGCTTTTTGTTCAACCTGAGTGCACTCCATATTGGAACACACTATCTATACCAATGACCTTTTAACACGCTATAAACATGTCTAAGAGTGACCACATTATTTTGGTCACCAAGGTACTCTGGTTTTTGTAATACTGCAGTTGGCAGAAAAAGAAGAGGGGAAGATAAAGGTTATTCAACTCCCTGAAGATTGCAGGGGCGTCTACTGGCATTACTAGAGGTTACCATGGCAACACTGACGGGGTACAGAACCCACAAAAAAATAAAAGCATAAATCTCTGTGAACAAGAGAGTTTATAGCTTCACAGTTTATGCATTATTTTTTGTGATTATACTATTTGTTAACTCTTTATTGTTTTTAGTACAATATAAATGCTACCTCCTTCCAGAATAGAGGTCAAAATCTTTTGTGGGCAAGCATCAATTAAACAGAGTGATATATTTCACCTAAAAGTAATGTGACTTTTAGAACTTATTAGGCATAAAATGAGAGAAGGGTAATGGACCCTTTTCAAAGCCTGTGGTGACATGGTGCCTTATTTTTCAGCATAAATCTAGCATATTTTGAATTTATTGTTTATTTATTGTTATTGTTAATCGTTTGTTTTTAACACTATTCTTTGTGTATTCTGCGATCGGGTTTCAAATACAGCAACAGAAGGAGTGAAAGTAAATTAGAAAAAAATGTGGTATTCAATTTGGCACTCTTTTCTGACTGCCATAATCCACGTAATCCTTTTTTCCCCCTCTTCAGTAAAAGTCGTGGAAATGTAACCGTTGATTATTTTCATTTGCTGTTGCAGCAAATGGGAATGCAAAAATTGTACTGCCACACAGCGTGGCTATTTGTATCCCAATAATCTATTGAAAGCATAGAAATTTACAACAAACTGCATTGTGAGTGTCACTTCAGTGGGTCGGGCGTAACGCCAGTGAAACTGTGCCTTTTCGACCTAGGTTCAATTCTGCGTTTGTTGCAGTCTTTTTCCCATTCTGCTTCCTGTTTCCTCTCTGAATATTTTCTTTAATACTTCTTATTATAATAATACATAAAAATTCAGGTAGTGTGGCAGGGCGTGATTCACGACCCAGCCCTGCCCTCCACCCTGCCACATTCCTCCCTCATTCTCTCAGGCCCGGAGCCCATGGCATGACGTACATGGGGGGTGGGGAGTCGGTGTGCCTCCTGCCCCGTCTGCCAGCAGGTCATCCCCGTCTACCTGGATCGGGGAGGGGACAAGTGGAAGGAAACAATAAAAACAAAAAATGCAATACCTACACCCTGTAACAGGGATCGTACCAAACAAAACCCCACAATAATCATATTTGAAAGAGAGGGAAAGGCCAATGCGGAGCTGCAGCGGGAGAGAGAGAGAAAAATAAATAACTTACTCACCGGTTTTCCGATACGCTGTAGCCTGGTCCTCAGCCAGTCCACCCTCTAGTGGACGACAGCCCTAACTCCCCAGGCGGATTGGATGCAGTCCTCCGTCCCCTGGCAGCGGTCCTCCCGCTCCAGGCGGTCGGCCAGGAGTCCCTCCTCCCCTTGTGATCAGTGGCCTTTCCTCCTATAGTTACATAGTTTTTTTGTGGAAACCGAAGATTTGACTCAACATTGGTTTTACTACAGTAATACGGTGTTAACCATGTTTATTTTATTGGTTACTATGAATTTACTACAAAATACCATGGTGTTACTATGGTTACTGTAGTAAAACCATGGTTAATTTTTGTAAAAGAAGGTTAGGGGTAGGGGTTGGTGTAGGGTGACTGTGGGACTCTAAATAAACACAATAAACATGCTGCTGTGAGGCTACAGTATGTTTGTATTTAATAAGGGGTGCAAATAGTATCTGCCACTATTTGTACCAGGGTTGGGATGCAAATAATAATCCAATAATAATAAATGCAAACAGGTGCCTCTAGCAAGCAGTAGCCTGCTTGCACCTGTCTCGACAGTTCACGTAACACAGTCAGTGCATGGCGTTTTTATATGGGACCCCTTGTGTAACTTCATTCGACACAACGTCGAGTGAGTGACAGAAGGGGAACATCATGGTTACTGTTGTAACCTCCGTTGCCCGAGGGAAGGAACGAGACATTGTGTCCCTCCTGCCATAGCACTAGACCTACCACTGTATATGGCCGTACCTTATTTTTGACTCCTCTGTGCAAAATCCTGACTGGCACTCGCTGCCCCGCTTCCCTTTATACCCGTATGTCCGGAGCAAGGCATGCAAATTCTGTCTGCCAACTTGACATTGGCCTTTTCTCAGGTTCAGAGGTACATTTGGCGTCCCAGGAAGACCCCTTGTGTCACTTCATTCGACACAACGTCTCATTCCTTCCCTCGGGGAATGGAGGTTACAACAGTAACTATGACGTTTGCACTATAAAAAAGCAGTCAGATTTTCTTCTAAAAAATAAAAAATCTACTTCTGTTATGGCAGAGCAAAACCGAGTGAGAGCATGTGGAGGAATTTCTATGCTCGATTATTCTTGTCTAATGATCTTATAATGATCTGAGAAAGGTGACAGAGAGAGAAATGGAGAGAGAAAGAAAGGGCAATCAAGAGTATTGTGGTCATGTCTAGCCCTCGTTTTAATCAACTCATGGGAGGTGTTATGCAACCAAAATTCTTATTCCCTGCAGGGCCCTGAATCATTCTATCCCTTCACATCTGAGGGTTTGATTTACACTGCCCATGATTCCAAATTCATGCAGCATTTGACACTGACAGGAAATAAGAGTGGACTGTCACTTCTGTTGACCTAAACTTTTACAAAAAGATATCCATGACTTGGCTTTTTGCTCATAGGCATAATTTATGGATGGTAGAGGTGGGACATGTCCCCATCACTTTTTGCCTTTGCCAGTTTTGTCCCCACCACTTTTTGAAAAATCTTTCGTCAGGTAAGTGTCTAATGCAGAAGAAATATCTCCAGTTCTTGAGCAGAAGTATCCATTTCAGTTGTGTGTGTTAATATGTGCTAGCGCTGAAGTTTGTTATTTTGAGTGCTCGTTGCCGCTGTTATCATTGGTGTTGAGTGACAGCATGCAGCGATGTTCTCTTGTGCATCTCTACTTGCTCAGAAGCTCACACTCCTTTCCAGTTAAATCGAAAAGCAAAATGCAAACAGATATATACATACAGATGCCATTTTCTTTCATTAAATAAAAAAGTTAATCAGTCATTCTGGCTATAGTTAGGTCTACTAATCCATTTATTTATCTACTGACTGACAAAATCCCACTACTGACAGTTACGTATGGATCAAATACTCAAATTAATTAGGTTAATTATTTATTGGCTCGCTTGAATTGATCATCAAGGATGACTATTTATCAAAACCGTAAAAGATTATTTAATTCTATCTGCACATAACCTAATTAATATTCAAGAGTTTTGTCACTTTGTGACATCTCCCCTCCCCCAAACTGTTCCCACCACCTTTTAAAACAAAGTGATGGCTATGGGCATGCTAGATAAATATAACTGCTAAGTAACGTGGCCATGAAGTGCACAACAAAGTCTCTAAACAGAATGGCAAATCCAAAAACAAAAGAACAATTCTGAAAACACAATGCCAAATCCTGAAACACAACAGCAAGACAGGAAACACAATGGCAGGTCAAAAAACACAATGGCAAGTCTGAAAATACAACAGCAAGATGGAAAGAGTAGGTACCATAGCTTCTCACCTGATTGGCTGTTTGGATGATACCCGGTCCGTTTAACACTTCACAATACATTTTCAGACCATACCATTCCAAATGCAAAAATAGAAAAACGGTTTGAAACTTACATTTTTCATATTTTCCAGTTACTTTGAGAATGGATATTGGATTTTTTTCTCTAATTTTCTTCCATTAAAATTTTTCTTAATTGTGACTTTAGAAATTAATTTTGGAATTATTGACTCATCAACAATTTTCTGGCATTGCTTTGTTTCTGATTTTGCGTTATATATTTTTTTTTTCTTTCTTTCGATTTGTTCTTTTATTTTTGGATTTGAAGTTATTTTATGATTTGTTCTGTCTATGAATTGTTATTTTGTTTTTGGATTTGCCGTTGTGTTTTCAGATTTGTTGTTGTTTTGCACTTCACTGCTACCATAATTAAGGCTGTGATGAAGGAATTCTTTGTAAACCATTTCCTGCATGTGCATGTGTCTCTGCAAAATGTTAGGTTTAGCAATACTATAAATACAAATAAATTAGCACTGGACTGTGGCTGCTCTTTAATAGCTTAGCATTGGGTTATCAGAGTCATAAAATGAAAAATATGGATACTTACATCTAGATTGTTGGATATCTTAGGCAGTGAAAGATACATCTATGCGACTTTCAAAATCAGACCAGATGAAGGCATCGTAGTAGACGGGATGTTGCACAAGCATTGGATTTCAGTGTGCCGGGTAGGGATGGGCAATTCCACTTATTTTCTTTTCTATCAGATACAAATAATAGTATCAACCAGTATCGTCGATACTGATACTTCTATTAAACTGATTTTTTTGCTAAACCGTGGGATGAAATGGGTAATTTAAAATATTATTTTTAGTCATATTTCAAGTCATTCATTTTTGTACTTAATTTGTGAGCCTAAACAGAAAATGATTAAACTTCTGTTTTGTTTACCCATATAAACATTTCCCAAGGTTCCAATACAGTAATTATAGTTTAAGCATGGAATTTAGTTAAATCATAGTTGCCACACAATTAACCATGGTTACTACTACAATATTACTTTAGTAAAACCACGGTTAACTTTTTTGTAATTACTTATTAACAACAATCACACACAAACTCATTAGAAATGTCACCTTTAGATATGTTGTTAGTTTAGTGTGAATTTACTCCAGAAGCTGTTTATCTGATTTTCTATCATCACCTCACTGATCCCTCTTGTTAGAACGAGCATTGTGACTGCACAAGCGCTTGTCTGCTTGTGTATTTCAGCATGCATGTTAAGATGAGAGGAAGAAGAAATAGTTCCCATCCTGCACAAGTATTTGCTAATATGGCCTATTCATTTTTATTTCACTTTGAAACTTATGATCATTGCTCATGTTCATGGTAACCAAATAATTATATCCCTAGTTTAAAAATAAAAATGTAGAGTCAATATTTTTGTGTGAGGATCGATATTTTTGATTCAACATCAGTATATGAAGTATCGATACTTTAATATTGATCCGCCCATCCCTATAGTGCCAGGTTGCCTCCCTAACTCCAGACCGTATATTGTTTGCAAAGACAAGCAAACAATAGAGTGCAAGTCGGGTTCCGGAAGTTAAAATCCCATTAATTTTCTCATTAAGCAAATATATTTTTAAAGATAACTTATGAATCTTTAAATACAGACCTAACTGATTTCTGTGGTTGTTAATCAATGGTATATGTTTCTGTTGAAGCCATCAGTCTGTGTTAGTTCAGCTTACAAATCATGTTAAATAGCAGAATGCTGGAGAAACACTACCCATGTTGCTAAAGAGAGAAGATCCACCAATCAGAGAATAGTGGAAAATAATGCAATCAAATAGCTTTCCCTACACTCTCAAGCTACAGTATATTTGAATATTTTCCAATTAAATTTAAATATATTGCTTCTGTACTCATCTCATAATCAACAACTTTAAATCAATAGATTTATACGTTTTTATTGATTCTGTCATTCGCAATGCTTCTTGGGATTGTAGTTAATTCGCTCATGAAAGACGTTAAGTACACAGTCTTATACCGTTGTCTTTTTGTGTGATATTTAAAAAGGTGTCTGCTTCTGGTCAAAGTTTGTAATGATGTAATTAACCTCAGAGCGGGTTGGTTTGGTTAATTGCTTATAACTAGTTTATAAAGGATTTTTTAAAATCCCTATGGAATGGGAAAAATACTTCCGGAACCAAGATGGCTGAAGACGACTGGGCGGGCAGTGTTGTGCTTTGCAAAATGCTGGAACTATCAAAAATCCTTCTAATCATAATCAGAGCAAAATCTTATCTATTTGTGCTGATAGTTTTTTTTTTTTTTTTTAAAACAGTCTTGTTAAATATTTTAACACCAAAAACAAAGAAGAACACCATCATTTCAAATGCCATGTAATTGCGGTTTTCTTGCGTTGGGTTTGTTAAACACACTCAAGTTTCCATTCATTAGCTGACTTCAACCACACAGCAGCAGTTTAATTATTACCTAATGGAGAAGTACATTGCTTTTCTTGTCAAAACCTGATACATCAACAGATCCATTCAGATAAACTGTTAGCTAGCTTCCTTCAGTGTCACACTTGATCATGTGATCCTGGTGATAGACGTCAGGACAGAAATGTTTGAACATTTTCATGTCATCATGAACCTAACCACCTCCAAACAACATTCAAGTCATGTTCACAATGCCACCACTTCATAGAATGCCATTTTTAAGTCCATAAAACCCCATAACCTCATGTAGTTGTATACTGTTTGGAGATAGATCAGTACTCCTGCTGAAAAATGCAGCTAAAACCAGCTTCTGACGGTTGTCTCAATCTGCTCCCTAGTTCACTAGTAAGTACACTGACCAGGGAGTCAGCCATTTCTAGAGCTGACCAGCAAACCACCTTAGGCTGGTTTAAGATGGTTTTCAGCAGGGTGATATGTTTTTCTGACAATGGCTTTATATTTGCACACTGGTGGTTTGGGTACTGTTACAATATTGGAGCAGCATGAAAGATTTGATTGGATTTTGGTGTGCTGTCGAGTAGCCATGTTAATCTCAGGTGTGTGTTGCCATGGTGATTGCAGGTTGCTCTCCAGGATGGCTGGCATGAAGGATCAGCAGTTCACTGAAGAGAAACCACTACTGCCAGAATCCAGGGGACAGGAAACGGAGATGGTGAGTGACTGAATGTGTGTGTGTGTGCTTGACTAAATATTGTATATCGGTTAAAAATGTACCCTGTTTTTAGGCAAGAAAACAAACAAAAAATGGACGTGTGTGTGTGCATGATAGAGGATTTATCCAGCGTCACCAAATAGCACATTTCATCTTAATCCACACATGTGTATTAAGCTAATGTGACATGAAAAGCATGACATATCTGTAATTCCATTAAAAATAAATGGCATCAGAAATATCAGTGGGCAACACAGTGTTACTTTCTAATGGAGTGCTTGAATATGTGTGAAAGCACAGTTAAAGTCAACATGAAATCAAAATTGATAATTATATTTCTAAATGTATGCTCAATCCTGCACTCAAAAATATATAAGCCTATTTTTAAGATTTAAAGGTTAATTAAATATTTCATGTAAATCCTAATAACTAAAAATTGACTATTTCAGTTGTTATTTGTTTTGTTGTTCCAAAATAAAAAATAGTTTGTCTTCGTAACCTTTAATCAAAATGTTATTACTTGCTTATGTTACTGCTTATGCCAGTAGCCAATAGCGAAGATATTTAGTGTGTGTGTGTGTGTGTGTGTGTGTGTGTGTGTGTGTGTTTTTTTTTTTTTTTTTTTTTAATAATAAACTTGCATTCAGGTCTTGCTCCATTCTGGTACACAAAAAAAAACGATTTTTTTCTGCTTCTTCAATTTACTTAGAGGTGCACTCATTAAAAATAAAAATTCTCCACAAGAAATTAAAAGTAATTTTGAAACATGTGTATAAAATCATAACCAATCACATGAGATGAAGAATCAAGTCTTATCAGTAAACTTTTAAAAACGTTTTTATTCTACATGGAGAGGGTCCGCACATGGGGGCTGCCATTTTAGAATCACCTGACCAGCCGAATACTACTCGCTTAATCTCCGTAACCATCCCGTTATTTAACACTTTCACTCAAGGATTAAAATAATCATGGCTGACTGTGAATAGTGTGTTTCTACAATGGCATCTGAAACTGAAAATGACTGTGTTTGAATGATGCAGCATCCAAGCCGCTAGGTGTCAGTGTGATTCCAAGATGACACAAACGCAAAAGTGCCTGAGTGCACCTTTAATTAAAATGAACTAAAACAAAACAATTCTAAAACATTTTGTCACAACTTGATTTCATTGCGTTCTATCCATTTAAATTTGTAAAATGGAAGTTTACTTAATACATTTGAGTTGAGACTACATGAATACTTTTTGTGGTGTTAATGTACAATTGATGTAACTAAGCAGGGGATTTCCATTTCCCAGCATGCTTTGCACGGGTATCAAAAGGGAGCGTGAATGTTAAAATTAAGTGTTATTTTATGTGTTTTTGTACAAAATGAATATAAAGGGGATATTTGTTAGTGTTTTATGCTGAAAGTTAGAACACTTTCTGTTATGTTACCATTATGGTGACGAGTGGATCTTGAGCTAAGGATGAGGACAGGTAGGAATCACACATGAAACTAATTGCTTTCTTTGTTGAGCAAATGCTGTGCTAACTATAGCTCAGTTACTAAACTCAACTCTGTAGTGCTGCCAACTTTCACTAGATAATACGTAAAGAAATAAAAGAGATATATTTGAGTTACATTGAAACATCTAATTTTGTTGGGTTTATCCTAGGGATGGGCAAAACCACTTCACTATCGATACTTTAGTATCGATCCGACCATACCTAGTTTATCCAATTCAACTTGGGTTTTTACTACACAATGTGTTTGTGCTTAGATTACACATTAATTTTAAGTTAAGAAAACTCATTTCAAACTCTTGGAACCAATGTCCATGATTAAATCAAGTTCAGCCATTGAGCTATTTTTTGAGTGTATGGAATGCCCACTTTTGACAATTCATTCAATTACGATGCATAAAATGTCCCGCCTTACATTTTGTTCTCGTGGAATATCTTGTTTTACTCAAATACATCACATTACAGAAATAAAATGGTTGTGAACAGCATTTCATGTTGACTTCGTGAATAGACATTCAAGTGATTATAATGCATCTGAAAACAATTTACTATGATTGAATCTCACGGGAACCAATCTCCCGTGTGTGGAGAAGGTGCTTGTGTCTATATTTTGTTTGTCATTTATTTTCCCATCTATCCACATATCACACAATATCATCCATACATATCATCATCATCATCCTTTCCTCAAATACAGCTATTCTCACCTTGCCAACCATTGTCATCCAATCCTGTGAAGGGTGCTGTTTGAAGCAGTGTGCTGTAACTAGTATTTGTGTCTGTGTGTGACGTGGCAGGCCAAAGGACAGTGTGTGCCCGCGCTGCCCTCTGCTACGCCCTGCCCCCAAGCGGCTCGCCCCCCCAAGCGCTGGCATGCGATCGCCCGGCACTGGCTCGGCATGACACGCCGTCGGACCAGCGGGTACATCTCGGTAGGCTGATTACCGCACAGACCATGTCCACCTCTCCAACTCCAAATGGATACTAATTTCTGTCAAACCTCTGTCCTTAGTCAACTTAGATGCACCTTTAATATCAAAAACCAAACCAGCCTTGAGATTTGCTTTGTCTGATTTAGGGAATACTATATATTCAGGGATTTTAAATTTGTAAGTATTATATTTGACACAATGTCACTGCTTATTAACATCAGCATTATTTCAAAGGGATAGTTCATTTAAAAATGGAAATTCTGTCATCATTTACTCATCCTCATCTTGTTCCATATGCCTTTTTCTTCCATGGAGCATGATGTTAGGCATATTGGAACATGAGAGTGAGTAAATGTTGACAGTATTTACAGTTTGGGGGGGAACTATCCCTATCCTTTTTTGTGGTAATCAACATTATGCCACAAATGCAGCTGTCCATTGAGCTCAACTTGTATAGATCCTGGAATTGTGTAACCAACAATCTCTGGATTACCTGTGTCATTTTGTTTTGCACAAGCTAATGCTTTTCTACACAACCTGTTTCAGCAGCATGCATATCATCATTTCACAGGTTTGTAAAAAGCATTTAGCAGAAAGCATAAATTCATAGTCAAGTGTCATAAGGTTTGGTTCTTAAAAAGGAAACGGCACATATGGTTGTTTACATACAAAATTCTGGGGTACTGCAATTGAGTTTTGAATCCTTTAAATGGAGTGACACCTGCTGGTCCGACATTATAACTGCTTTTGCCATTATTCTGCCATCTCTCAACAGCTTGATTTGCATACACTAATGTCTTTCTTTAGGTTTTTTTGCTTTGTTCCAGCTTCTGCCAATCTGCACAATTCAGCTTTACTAAAAAGAGATGCTTTGCTTCAGTCGAAAGTAGACTGTATTCATGCTTCTTTGGCTTTGAGATAAATGAAATGGAGTTTTATGGTTATTCCTACTGGGTTTATGGGGATAAAATAGTTTAGCAACAATATGAACTTTGAGAATTTTCCAAGACCAACTCATGTCTTCAAAAGGTTCTTTCACAATGTTTCTTAACCTTAAACTTATATCCTTTAGCACACTTTGTTCTCCCTGCTGAAAAAGCAACCTAATAAGGCTTGCTGATCTTAACTGTGCTTCAAAACTTAACAAGGACTAGTCTAGTCTATTTTACTTGTTGTAGAGGCTTGGAGACCAGCTAGACCAGCATTTTTATTTTTTCTCAGCAGGGCTTCAAAGGTCTTTATTCACTAATTCTGAGCTTGGTCCCGCTCTGGGCTATCCAAATGCATTATACCTCAATGTATAATGCTGTTAAACAGGTCTCATATCAGCAGCAAAGCAATCTCTGCTTGCATGTTTTAACTTTGTTTCCTAAATTAGCTGCTGATCTGCTGCCAGCTAAGCCACCCACACTAACCTTGTCTAGTGAAACTAAAACTCTCATATAGGTTTAAAAATGCCTGCACAAAGGAACTATTTTCTTCACAGAAACTCTTCTTTCCTGTGGTGGTGGGATCTTGCAGAGTGTTGCTCCAGTCATTGTGATAGAACATGATAAAAACATAATGAAGGCTTTGATAAACCTGGCCTTTTTGTGTTCCTGCAGGAAAACTGTGAGACCTTCGTTGCCCCGGGAGATTGGAAGGTATGGTACCTCTTTCCTGTGCACACTTGATGTTGACTTATTACTTTAATTTAGCCAGCCTGCCCTTGAATGAATTTAAGCCAGGGTTTCTGCATTACCACAGCAAAACCATGTCAGATTAAAATGGTGCGGCTGACTTAGCCTCATTATTTCACAGTCAAATATAAACACATTTTTTGGCAGAATATAAATACATTTTGGCTGAATGTAGAAAAGAATACACTTTTACACATAACAATACACATAGACAGTGTATTGTTTGTCTTCGCCACAGAGAGGAATGTGCTGACAATTATAATTAATGAGAGCCGCAGACGGAGAGACAGTGAGAGCATGAGAGAGAGAAAGCAAGAAATGGCGGCACTGACGGGTATGGAAGCCCATTTATGCCACATAGGGAAAAAAAAAACATGTTTTGGTAAAACAAAATTATGAGATACAATGTTATCATTTTGAGATGGAAAAAGTTATTTTGATGAGATAATAAGTCATAATTATGAGATACTAAGTTATAATTATGAGATACTAAATCATAAGGAGATATGAGATAATACTTCAAAATTCTGAGATTACTTTTTTCTCATAATTATGAATTTATCAAAAAAATTTTTTTACTTTTTATCTCATAATTATGACTTTGTATCTCATTATTTTGACTTTTTATTTCAACATGATTTTTATCTTATAATGATGATTTTTTTTTAATCATAAAATTATGAATTTTTATCGCATAATTTTGATGTACCAAATCACTAATTTGATTTATTTTCTTTGTGGTGGTAATGGGCTTCCATATTATTTTTGAGATACTAAATCGTAATTATGAGATGGCTTTTTATCTCATAATTTTGCCTATTAATCTCATAATTATGACTTTTTATTTCAACATTACTTTTTGTCTCATAATTACATTTTATCATAAAATTTTGACTTTTAATCTCATAATTTTTATTTACCAAAGCACAATTTTTTTTGTGGTGGTAATGTGCTTCCATATTATTTTTGAGATACTAAATCATAATTATTAGATTTACTTTTTATCTCAAAATTCCAATTTTCTTTATCTCATAATTATGATTTTTTATCTCATAAGTTCTATTTACCAAAGCACAATTTCTTTTTTTGTGGCAGTAATGGGCTTCCATATTTATTTGGAGATACTAAATCATAACTATTTGATGGCTTTTTATCTTATAATTCAGATTTTTTAACCTCATAATTATAACTATTAATTTAATAAATCTGACTTTTTATTTCAAACGTCTGACTTGTTATCTCATAATTTTTCTCTCGTAATTATGACTATCTCAATTTTGATTTAACAAAGCACGATTTTTTATGTGGTGATAATGGGCTTCCATATTCATTTTGAGATACTAAATCGTAATTATTAGATGACTTTTATATCATTATTCAGAATTTTTTATCTCATAATTTTTTTTTATCTCAAAATGTTGACTTTTTTGTCATAAGTATGATTTTTTTTATCTCATAAATATGACATTTATCTAGTAATTTTGAGTTTATCTCATAATTATAACTTTCTTATCTTAAAAAATGACTATGTATCTCATAATTCTCTTTTTATTTTAACATAATGAATTTTTATCTCATAGTTATTACTTTTTAATCCCATAAATATAATTTACCAAAGCCCCCCTTTTTTTTATTTGGTGGAACTGGGCTTTCATAGGATCATGATATACTCATTCCAGATTCAATCAATATCTATTTCAGTATGCCAAGCACAACCTGCAGTACCAGCCGGCCACCTGTTGGTTAGAAATGGTAGTTTAACAACGTTTTGTGCCAGTCATATAATGACAGCCATGAATTTTAAAACTTAAACTGAAGTGTATCATTTCTGCTCTACCAAACTGAACTGCAAAAGTTAATTTTGTTTTCTAAGAACATTTCTGTATAATCCCACCATTTGCCATTGGTTGAACAACCAATCAATCCATTACTGACAAAATCAAGCCCTGCCCTTCTATTTTCATGTTTCCTATCTTAGTCAGAAATTCAGCAGGATTTTAAATTAAAATGCATTGAGAACGCTATGTTGACTTAAAAGCAAATGGCAAGTAGTTTCTTGGCAAGCCATAAACTGTAAAAGATGTACACTTTGTGCATGAATCCAATTTTCAGTTCCTCCATTTGCGGTTATAGCTTCGGAGTAACACACAAAACAAGCTTCAAACAATAATCCATCCATCAGATATCCAGATTTTACTATGCTCTGACTAAAATAAAGACTAATTTGTTTCTTCTGAGAATCCAACATTGAATAGGTGTCAGTTACCTTGTCAATTTATTTATTCACTTTGAAGCTCTCAGTTCTTACTGCACTTTGAGTTTCATCATGTCATGTCAGTGGAAATCAAACTACTAAAAGTTATAGAGGTACGAAGACTTCATCACCTCAGTTTTGTATTAGTCTCATGGTTTGCATCATCTCATCACACCTCAGACAGAAATAGAGTTAAAAACAGAGAGAAGCGTATGATTAAAACAGTGAGAAATCGAAAGGCTGGTGATGACAGGATTTGTGAGCCACAGCTCAGCTAGTGAGAGGTTTTAGTTGTTACAGAGAAGAAATCATTAAAAAGGTGTTTTGTTAAAGCCTAGCTACCTAAATTGTAAGGGAAAAAAAATTAAGAAAACATTAGAGAACGGATATTTCTGGGTCAATATGCTGAAAGTTGTGTTGATATTTTATAGTATAAAAGTGTATTATATATGCAAATTGGGGTCCAAAAGAGGAAGACTCGCAGACTTGAGTGAAATTTAAGATTACTTTTATTTGATGAATATAAAACAGAAATGTAATGTCTCTCTTTGGCGTAAGCCCCGTCTGGCGGTCCGAAGAAGTATATCCTGCCGGAGATAGGAGGCAGGGGCGAGGAGCCTACCCCCATGCAGGAAAGGACTCAACTGGTGGTGGTGGAGTGGTGGAGGTTGCGTGTTAGCACGCTGAAACAGCAATGTGATAGATTGTGAGCAGACTTAATAAGCAATGGCTTTCATGTGATTGGCAAGGAATTACCCAGCTAATGGTCTGATGATGTACAGCCACTAGTCTTCCCGTTAGTACTATGCTGCGCTTACAATTATTTGTCTGCACCCACAATGGCGTGTTTACATGCACGTTCTTACAACGATTATGCTTAATTAGCCTTCAATGCTGCCTTGAAATGCATTCCTTTCTCAGGGTAAGTTCATAAACCAGCCTGGTCTCATAGAATCACATTACTATAATAATTTTTATGTGGCTCATTGAAGCCTATGTATCGTGGCATTTTTCTAGTGAAATAAACACTAGAGGCACTGCAACAACAATGACTTTTATTCACTTTCAAGTAAATCACGAGTTAAATAGAATTATTATTATCATCTACTTTTCATCTCACATTTGCTTTTTATTAGACAATTGGTTAGATTTAGGTTTAAGGTTTAGGTAGAGTGGTAAGTTTTGTTGATTTTAAACTCAATAGACCATTAACAGGATAGTTCAAACAAAAATGTAAATTCTCTCATCAATTACTTGCCCTCATGCCATCCTAAATGTGTGTTTCTTTTGCAGAACACAAACAATTTTTTTTAGAAGACTATCTCAGCTCTCAATGCAAGTAAATGGTGAACAAAACTTTGAATCTCCAAAAAGCATATAAAGGCAGCATATCCAAAAGACTCCAGCGGTTAAATGTATATCTTCAGAAGCGATATGATAGATGTGTGTAAGAAACAGAATCATATTTAAGCCCTTTTTTTTTACTATAAATTCTCCTTCCTTGCCCAGTAGGTGGCAATATGAATGAAGAATATGATTCGCCATAAACAAAAGAAGAAAGTGAAAGTGAGGATTTACAGTAAAAATGACTTAAATATTGATCTGTTTCTCACCCACACTTATAATATCACTTCTGAAGATATGCATTTAACCACTAGAGTCATATGGATTACTTTTATGCTGCCTTAATATGCTTTTTGGAGCTTCAACATTTTGGTCACTATTCACTTGCATTATATGAACCTACTGACCTGAAATATTCTCTTAAAAGTCTTCGTTTGTGTTCTGCAAAAGAAAGAAAGTCATACACATCTGGGATGGCATGAGGGTGCGTAAATGATGAGAGAATTTTCATTTTTGGGTCAACTATCCCTCTAACCTTAAAATCCTCACATGTTTGGGAGATCATTTTACACTCTTATAGCGCCACACAGTGCTCCGAAGCTTTAAAAAGCTGCTTAATCAACATAATTAAAAAAATATAGGATTCAAAATCCAATTTAAAGTTGTTCTATATCCGATGCACCCTTTAGCCTAACTATATTTACAATATTGCCCAGCCTCTCATACCTTATTAATTCATTAAAGATGCATTCAGTTATATTTGCTAATTGCTGAACTTTTAAACAGAAAGAAATAGTAAAATTGCATTTTTGAAAATGTGTAAAATAATGCCTAATGTAGTCTACATATGATGCTGGGTGCTCCTGAGCACTGCCATGTTGTGAACATATGACCAGCTGAATATTGCTTGTTTTATCTCAGTGATACCCTAAAACTGTATGTTTTCACTTGTGAAATGTGTTTATCATGGGTGACTGAAAATAGTGCATTTCCACATTGACATGAGAACTTCTGCTATTGTGTGATGCTGTATCTATGCTGCTAGGCTTCAACACAACATAAACAGAAATATATTTTCTTAAGTTACAGTTGTCTTAAAATTATGATTTAATCTCTTTGCATTACATTTAACAGCTAAAAACCTTTTAGTCATACTGACTCTACTGTATGTGCATGTGTGTTTGAGTGTGTGTGTGTGTGGTGGGGGATTGGGGGGAGTCCATCCCCCTTTGTGCAATGACAATGCAACTGTATCTACACCGAGTGTGCATGCATGTAACAAATAGAGAGAGACAGAGATTGGGATACATAGGTTGTGTATTTAAGAGAGAGAGCAAATGCTAAGTCAGCCTGACAGGCATTAATTTCCCTTTTCCACAGAGTAAAACTCACGTTCTGAAAAGACAAAGTGATAGAAAGACAAATGTAGTCGAGTCAGCATGGCACTGTCCTTTTAGGCATAAAATGGGATTGGAATTTAAAGTAGAGTAAGTTAGTAAAACAGAAAATAATGGATTGTATGTAAAAACAATGGCCACCTTTATAAGGCAGCACAAAATTGGGCCATGTGCCTCGAGTGTTTATGTCTCAGCGCTGCCTCACATGTTCATGTCAAAGCGCACGTACACAGTTCATAGCAGACAATGTCATATACTACATGCGCAGCTTTTAAAGGGATCGTTCACCTGAAAATGTGATAAATCTTTTACACTTATGTCATTCAAAACCTACATGATGTTCTTTCTTCCATCAAACACAAATGGAGATTTTAGGCTGGATGTTCAGGTTATTCCCGACATCAAAAGTGAATAATGACAAGGGGCTGTAAATTGTATGGTGCTTTTATGCTGCATTTTGTCCTTTTTGGACCTCGACAGTCCTTGGTCACCATCCAATTTCACTGTATGGAAAAGAGCAGCTTGAACATTATACTTAACTTCTTTTGTGTTTCACGGAAGAAAGAAAGGTTAATGGGTGAGTACGTTATGAAATGTGTGTGGGTGTGTCTTTGTAATAATAATATTCAGATGATAGATTAGCATATGTAAAAGCATTCAAATGCTCAAGCAATGCACCAATAGAAAATAAGGACTCAGTATTCCTTGTGAAGAATTAATATCAATGCTGTTTATAAAGATGTATACATCCATTACTGCAAAGTAACTGAATGTATAGCCATTTAAGTCCTTTCAGAGCATGTGGAAGACAGGAGATAGCAAATATGGGACAAATGCTCACAGGGAACACAATAGATGTAGACTGACACAAAGCCCAGCCAATGACAGGCAAGCATTCTTTGCTTCCAACCAATAGGACGTTTGGGTGGTATAAAATGTGCTGGGGGAGGGGGCAGCAATACTGCAAAGCTCAGCCCATGACCAGGACAAGGATAGACAAAGAGACACTATAGCAACCACAGCATCTCACTGGTTACCTGGATCCAAGTCTGATTGCCTGAAGAGGACCAGATACTCTCTTGGCTTCTACCTGCTCATATTCTCCCTTTACCAGCGTAGACTATCTCTAAGCAACCATGCCGGAGTGCTGGGATGGGGTGAGTGGGATATCTGTAATTATAGGAATGTAAACAGAGAGAGAGAGAGAAAGACAGTCAGACAGACAGATAGACAGACAGGGAGTGTGCTTTTGTTTTTCTGCTATAAATAATTGATACAGCTCATAATGTCAATGACTTTACATATATATATATATATGTGTATTTCATAGCAATTTACTTACTAGATTTTTGACCTACTTTCCTCCCTACAAATCCATTGCACATTTATGGATTCCGGATGGCTGAACATTATAATAGGATTTTATCCCTGATGGCAAACCTGAACATTTCTCAAAAGAATATATATATATATACACACCTACAAAAAAAAAAATTAATAATATAAATAAAATTATGATATATATTTTCAATGTATATTAATGTGGAAAACATAAAGCATATTGTGTTTTTGTGATGTTGGAACGGTTTCTGTATTACGCATGAAGAAATGTCCAGTCGTGTATGAGGTGGCCATTTGTACTGACACACTGACACACTGGCATGCATGGAACGTGCCCTCCAACATAAGCATGCACCTCTGCAGTAACTTAAGTGAGTGTGTTTGTGTCTGTCTGTCTGTCTGTCTGTCTGTATACATGACAGTAAATCATTCTGACAACTGTGTAAAAATCTAGTAATCATAAAAATCTCCTGACAAGGACAATTGTATGACCTTGAGCTTGAAACATTAACAGCTATTAGAAAACTTAATGTGAGATTATGATCCCTGAGGTAGATTGTATTGCACAAAGGTTGATATTTTAGAGCTCAGGAGACTTAATGGAGCAATTATGATTTATTTATGTATCCAATTTGTTTCAGATGTTTCTGCTAAGTTTCTTTGGGGGGAGAATAAAAATAGACACAAAAGAGACAATTGTTGGCATACAGTAACATTATAGACCTGTACAATTTTTTTGTATAGTGTAGCTCAGAGAATTTGTTCTTGAAAGAATGTAATGATAAACATTCATGTCCATATTGAAATCTCAGACTTTTGGTTTTGGTGTCTTGACAAATATGAGCAGAGATATTGTTAAGATCTCTTCTGAAACTGTGACACATGAGGTTAAGCAAAGTCTCCTTTTGATCTAACCTAGTTGTTGTCTAGGCAAAACAACTGAGATAGTGACGAGATAGACTTTGTGATTTTTCTTTTCTAAGGGATGATTCCTGTGCACAGTGTTTTTTGGAGCATTATGACCTCTTGTCTCATATTTGCATAATATTGTCGTATCTAGGTCAAATTCCATACTTATCCTTTAGTGTTTTGTTGCAGCCTATATTATCGCCCTAGAAAACATGCTCAACATTTTTCGCATAGTGACAGCTGTTGTAGGTTGCCATAAGATTTCATCATGACCTAAACACAGGGATACAAACATCTGTCTTAATCTAAAACACACACACACACACACACATCACTTGCATCCGGCCTGACCTTCTAGGATTTTCCCAACATCAAAAACACCACATGACAATGGTTTAAACCTCACGGGAGATTCATTCCCCGTCTCTGACTCGATCTTCATTAAGGTTAACCGGTTCATATCTGAATTGAGCTGCCTGCAAGGTGACTGCCAGGATTTTTGTGTATGACTAGACACTGAAAAGCTAGAGATGCTGAAATAATCCTTAGAACAGAAAACACATACATCTATGGCTACTCCACTCTAAATAAGCCTGGGACTAAATGTGGGTCAGCGCAGATTAAAATGCCTTTGGAACTGGCTAATTAAATTGTGTTGCAAGACTGTGTACATAAACTGTAAGTGAATCTGGGATCAGAGATGCTGACAAGAGATTAATAAGTCTCATTTTTAACTCTTTCCACATCATGCCATATGGCCCTAAATCAGCAGTGCTGTGATTCTGCCGCAGGCCGAGTGCCATAGGTTATCACAGTAGTGCTGATTTAGGGCCATATAGCACGATTGTGAGTGTGATATTGCTTATATAGAATAGTTCAATGAACAAGAACATTTTTAAAAATGAGGAAAATCTGAGTACGGCCATAAAAAAACGCATTTGTGCATGGAACTACGCGATGGATCAGAATCTGCATTGCTGGTTCAAAACAAATGAGGCATCCATGTCTTTGTTATTAATTCAAAAATGTCACTTCAGAAATAGTATCATGGCTTGTGCTGTTTCTACCAAGTTATTTGATAAACAAGGATGGATGTGTGTGTGTGTATGTATGTTTGTGAGAGAGAGAGAGAGAGACTGAGTGTGACCACCTGTTGCCACTCCCAAGCAGAGATACTGTCAGCTTTCTGGAGATCAGCTTTCTCAGTGGAAAAATAGCATCCAAGCGGGTTATTTCTCCCTATTTTGCGGTAGCTGGTGCACAAGAGTCGATCACAATAGAAACTTCAATGTCCTCCACCATTTTAAACAGCACCCATTGTGTAATCAATCAGTCTGTTGTATCTCTCAGCTGGGATGAGCCTTAATGCTGAAGTTGTTCATTTAAATCTGTTTAAAGCTATTTCCTAACTTTGGTAGTGCAGTTTAGACAAGTGATCACGAAGAGCTGTTTTATAGACACTGACTGATGTGGATTCACTTCACGCCACTTAACTGGCTCATATTAAACACAAACATGATCTTATGCCACCACCTGCTGGCTAACATATGTAATGTCAAAAACAAAAGACAAACCATAGCTTATAACACATCTGCACTGCTCTGTGTGTGTGTGTGTGTGTGTGTGTGTGTGTGTGTGTGTGTGTGTGTGTGTGTATATATATATACCTGAATTGAGCCTATATGTAATATTGTTGTGTATGTAAATGCATATGATTTACTGAAACAGAAGCAACTACTTATTTTATTTACAATAGTTGATTGTAAATAAACAATGTAGGTTTGGAAAAAGTATGTGAACCCCTAAGTTAATGATGTCAAGAGTTGGCAAACCTGGCATCCAACTAATGAAACGAGATTGGAGTTGTGGGTTTGAGCTACTTGGACTTATAAAAAGCACTCAAACATTTTGAGTTTGCTATTCACAAAAATAATGTGCTGACATGGACCATGTTTATTGTTTTGCATAAAGCTGGAAAGGGTTCAAGTTTTCTGGAAGAGCTTAGACATTCATCTGTCCACAGTCAGACACATTTTCTATAAATGGAGATGATTTAGTACTCTGGCTACTCTCCTTAGAAGTGGTCTACAGCAAAGATGACACAAAGGGCACACCACAGAATGCTCAATGAGGTAAAAAAAAACAACAACTCTAGAGTAACAGTTAAAGACTTATTTAAAAAAAAAATGGCAGAGAACATTTTTCATTAAGTGTTCCAGTATATGTGTATCCACCCTATATGAACATAAAAAGGAGAAACATCAAATCGTTTATTGGCTAAACCTGACCTTAAAAATTCAGGCCAGATCCGTTTTGGGTCAGTGACCATGCAAAACAAGCCAAGTCCTATCTGGACCATTCCAGTTTGTATATTCTGAAACTGTTGTTTTTGTTTTGTAGGAACATGACATTGAAACCCCTTATGGGATGTTGCACGTTGTGATCCGTGGGGCTCCCAAGGGCAACAAGCCAGCTATCCTGACCTACCATGATGTTGGGCTCAACCGTAAGTAAACAGAGTGTTAGTTTTATGTTTGTGTAATCAGGGTGAACTGTATCCACAAAGCCCTCCAACCAAAGTAACACGAACTGCACAAATTACTCTGCACAATCTGTCTTCAAGCATTGTCCTGTTATTTAGCCTGAATTTATCCATCTCTACAAATAGCAGAAGATGTTTGTGTGTTAGTGTGTGTGCGCTTTTGCATCTTTGCAAATTCAAAGAATATTGCTCTGAAAGTGATATGTGTGGGCTGTGATCACAGGTGTCATTCGGATGCCAGCTGACTGCAGCTTTATAAGTTCTGTTAACAGATCATGTTCAGTGTGAGACAAGGCTGGCAGGTGATCTCATGAACACAAATGATAAAAATGGCAAAAACACACAAAAAAAGCTAGTCTTGGAGATTAGTTGGAAAAAAAAAAACTAGCTATAGATTCACTAATCTTGAGTTATTAATTTTTTATATATCCAGTTTATAATTTTCATATTTATTTAATATTATAGTTTATATGTATTTATTAATAACATTTAATATATCAAATCACATCCCAAATAGTGTATCATTGGAAAGTTTTGTTCGTTTTATCCTTTCATGCGTCAATGGAGTGTGTGTGTGTGTGTGTGTTTTAACATTGAAAAAAATATATGTAGAGTATAACATACAGTATGAAAACATATTACATAAATACTATATATTATTATTTTTTTATTTTTTTTACTTTTTTACAGAAATATTTAGTTATAAAAACGAAATTATTGTCTATAATGTCTATTAAAATCTAAAACAGAGTTTGTACTATTAGGTACATTATGGAAATTTCATATGGCCTCATATGTCATAAAAAGGAACAATTAGACTTATTTATGGATCAGCAGAACAAAGCTGACCGATTCTCCATTGACCTTGATATTGAGTTCCACGTTCCTTCAGTGTGACAGAATTAAATTATTGTAACCTTGATTAAGAGACTTTCCTGTCCTCTTCTGATCCTCTCTCATTCCTCTTTCTGCCTAATACCTTCCTCTCCTCCTCCACATATCTGTCCATCCCTCATTATCGAGCTCTGAAGTGTCTTATTGTCTGCCGAGTCTTATTCATATGTGGCAAGAGAGAAAGTTAGAGAGGGAAAGAAAGAGCAAGAGAAAGATATGTAGGTCAGAAATTCATACTTATTCATTTATTTATAGATATGTATAATTGTTGTTATATTATTATTATTATTATCATAATATAAAAATAATAATATATTATTGATCATTTATGTGTTTATTTTTTATACTAGGCCAATATTTATATTTGGTTATTTTTATATTTATAATATTATATCATGTGCGTTTATTATTACTTTTTTAATATCTAATATATTTTTTTATATTTCTACATTTTACAGGGAGAGTAAAATATTTATCTTGAAGTTGAATGTCTATGAAAATCTGAAGTAGTACAGTATATAAAAGATACATTTTAGTTGGTTTTATTCTTACGTGTTTTGACTTCACATTTTTATTAAATGAGCATTTAATATATATAAAATGCAAGACAGACAGACAGATATAGATATATATAATACATAAATCAAATGTAAACATATATAAAAGCAAATCAAAATACAGCTTGTAAAAAAACTAAATGAGACAAAATAAAGGGAGAATGAGAAAGAGCGATATGTAGGTCAGAAAAACATACCCATCATGCAGTGCAGGGGAGGGGGGAAGGTCAGCACTGCGGCATAGAGTAACTGTGTCTCTACATGCATTAGTATGCAGGACCATTCTCCACCGAGAAAAGATGACTCAGTGAGAGAGAGAAAAATGAGGCGCCGAGATCAATGAAAGGAGACACAAGCCTATATAAAAAAGGCAAAGAGAGAAATACAGCAGGGTAGGGGATGAAAAAATGGGTCATATAGAGCAGTAGGGCAGAGAAGCTAGCGATATGATTCATGTCACGATGCGGCACCAACTTGCACAGCCCTGAATTACCCTTCAAGTTTTCTGCATTAGGTTTCAAACCATTCTAGAATTCGATTAGAGAAATCCAATTTCATAGGTCAGGTTAATGAGAGCCTACGTAGGGACTCGTTTATTCATTAAATCCATTTAATAGCTTCAAGACCTGCCAAAACACCATTTGCTGTTGATTAGATGAAATGGCACATTATAAAATGTTTAGTAGTCCCGCTTGAGTTATCTAGGACACTCAAGTTGTTTTGTTTCTTCATTTCATAATCTAATGTAAGTAGGTCAACAACTCTAACGGGGGAGATGGACAGGGAAGCTGATTTTCAGAACTGTTCCAAATCAGTGTTGTTATATAATGTGTAATGTGACGAAAGAAGATCCAATGAAACCATTTTCCTTTGCCAAAAGTAATTTTTTTTCACTTTAAGCTGAAATGTCTTCTGTTGTCATTTATGTGGCACTAGCGTCATCAAACAATATTGCAAAAATAATTATTGTTCCCTGAACACTCCTCCCATCTAACATTGGTTGGACAAACAGATAGTCCCGGCCCAAACTCACGACATTAATTGAGCCACTGTTGCTCTGTCGGGCTGGTCGGGATGCTCAAACAAGAAGAGCAATATTTTGATAGTGACACATTGCTTACACTTTTCACAGCCGACGAATGGCTTATTTATAGTTGTCTCTACATATTAAGCTGGGATTGATAAAAGTGTTTAGCGTGATAATATGGTTGGAGGTTGTATGACCAGCCGAATTTTGCTATCTTTATCTTGGTAACGTCCCTATTTTCAAACACTTTCAAGTGAAGAATAAGTTAATCATTAGTCACTAATACTCCTGGGAATAGAGTATTTCTACAACGCCTTCAGTAACCAAAAATATTTTCTTTTATAAAACATTTTCACTGTTGCATCTACACCAATTGGAGACTTTGTAAAGTCTAATACTACTGTTGTATCAGCCAGCGAAAAAAATACCGAGATATTTCCATTCTTAATAATGTTTTTTTCATACGTCTTATTCTCTCTCTCTCTATATGAGCAGACAAGTTGTGCTACAACACATTCTTCCACAATGAAGACATGCAGGAGATCACCAAGCATTTTGTGGTATGCCATGTGGATGCCCCTGGTCAACACATTGGTGCCCCACAGATGCCACAAGGGTAAGGCACACACCATTACTGTATTAGCCATTTTACACAGAAGATGTTGGTTAACCTCAAGGTTTCTGGACTTGTTACTACCAGGTACCAGTACCCCACCATGGATCAGCTGGCTGGAATGCTTCCTAGTGTGGTGCAACACTTTGGGTGAGTGTGGTCAGATTATATTTTAAGTTACAATAATTACGAGACCACTAATGTTGTAAAATTTTTGACTTGTCCAATAGAATACTTATTGGAATTTCTTTGATCCTAAACACAATTAAATTCCTCAATGATCTCTCTTCTCTAGCTTCAAGAGCATTGTTGGAATTGGAGTTGGGGCTGGTGCCTATATCCTGGCCAAATTTGCGGTTAGTAAATCTTTCACTTGACTTCATATGACTTATTATGTGTATACTTTGTCTGTTTGTGTTCATTCAGCAGAGTAATTAAATCCTGATTTCTCCCAATAGCTGATTTTCCCTGATCTTGTGGAGGGTCTGGTTCTTCTCAACATTGATCCCAATGGAAAAGGCTGGATCGACTGGGCTGCCACAAAATTGTCCGGACTCACCAGTGCTTTACCAGACACTGTATTGTCCCACCTCTTCAGTCAGGTACAATATTAATGGAAATGAAACTACAAATGCTCTAATGTTAAACAATTTGCTCATAGTCCATGAGAGGTACATTTCTTACCTTGAGCTCTGGATTACAAGCATTAAATTACTTTAAAAAATACATTTCAAGGCTTAAAATTAATTATGGATAATACTTTACAATAAGGTTCCATTCGTTAACATTAGTTAATGCATTTTGTGTCTTGAACACACAATTAACAATATATTTTTGACATCATTTATTAATCTTTGTTAATGTTAGTTTATAAAAATATATATTCATAATGCATTAATGTTAACAAATATAACTTTTGATAATAAAAATGTATTAGTATATGTTGAAATTAATATTAATGATTAATAATTGCTTAATAAACATTGTTCATTGTTAGTTCTTGTTAAATATTGTTGTTAACGAATGTTAACAAATGGAAACTTATTGTCAAGTGTTACCGAATTACGCGAAACATTATTGGCCATATGCATGTTTAACTTCTCAATTTTGAAGAAAGTTAAAGAAATTGTGCAGCTTTCAAATTTCTCATTTTGTATAGCCTACATTTTTCATAAAGGTTACCCACACTTTTACATTTGAATTTCCATGTCTTTTGTAGTTGTTTGTGATTACTCGATAAGGATGTTTATAAATCATAATTTCTAGCCAATGAAATAGTTACTAGAAAGCATAACTAGAAAAACAATTAACATTAATCTTTAAGATTTTATCATTTTCTATGACTTTTCCAGGCCTGGAAATCACAATTTTAAAATTCCTTAATATGTACTGTATAGTTGTCCATGACTGTGGAAACCCTGTAAATAATTCCTAAAAATAACAAGTTATAAATTCATATACATTTTCAACTTAAATTTAAATCTAAATGTTTAATCTAAAGTGTTAAAAATCAATGTAAATGTTAAATTGAAATCTTGAGCTAAATATTTTAACTAACATTTTCAGAAGTGGACTTATAATTGTTATATGTAAATATTGTAAGATGTTTTGCTGTGTTTGAATTACAGGAAGAGCTAATGAACAACACAGAGGTTGTACAGAGCTACCGCCAACAGATCAATAACACTGTCAACCAGTTCAACCTTCAGCTCTTCTGGAACATGTACAACAGGTAACACACACTGCCTCATCATTATCTACATACAATCCAAGGATAATGCATGAGTAGAAATAAAATCTATGTTTGGTAAGGACTTTGTTTAAACAAATGAAAATCTCTATTTTTCTCAGCCGCAGGGATTTGGAAATGAACCGCAGTGGCTCTGTGCTGAATGCCAAGACCTTGAGGTGAGGACTAACTTGATTAGATTCTCACTGTTCTCATTTGCATATGCCTGTAGGATCAGAGTGTTTTACAAATTCATTTTCTCACAGGTGCCCGGTAATGCTGGTCGTTGGAGATAACGCTCCAGCTGAGGAGGGAGTGGTGAGGTTTAATTTTTTTCTCGTTATTCAGATTTTTTAATCTCACCTTTTAAGCAACAATTCACCCAAAATGATAAGTTCTAATCATTTACTCACTTTCATTTTGCTCCAGTCCTGTATGGCTTCCATTCTATCTTGCGTGGGACATGAAAGGAGAGACTAGGCAAAACATCTCTGTAAAGGGATTAATGGAAGGAGGCGGCGAGAACTGGCTTGACGATATAAATAATAATTTAAATTAATTAAAAAAACTTAAACAAAAAGACAAACACACACTCAGGTGTCTCTCCCTGTCCCACTGCGGTCTCCAGTTGCCTTTATCCCTCTCTGAGGCTTGATTAGCCTGATTAGGGGCCGGGTATGTGGAATCACGACCCAGCCCCACCCTCCACCCTGCCACATTTATCCCTCTCTCAGGCTGGGGAGCCCCCGGCATGACGTACACCACCACCCCCACCCCGCCCTTTCCCTGGGGAGGGGTGCATCTTCCACCCCGTCTGCCGGCAGGTCATCCTCGTCTTCCTAGGGGACAAGGGGAGGGAAACCAAAAAAAAATGTGGCACCTACACACCATAACGACGATCGTGCCAAGTTAACAAAACATTTTAAAAAAGAGAGAGAAAGGCCAACACGGAGCGGCAGTGGAAGAGAGAGGAGAGAGAGAGGAAAAAAAAACAACTTACTTGCTGGTTCTCCGATATGCCATAGCTTGGTCCTTGTCCACTCCTCCACACTCTAATGGACGAAAGCTGCGCCTCCCTGGGCAGATCGGAGGCAGTCCTCCGGCCCCTGGAGGACGGAACACCCGCCACTTTTTTGGTGGACAGTAGGGGTCTCCCCTGCTTCTGGCAGCGGTAACCGCTCCAGGTGGTTGGTTGGGAGCCACTCCTCCCCTCGCGGTCGGTAGCCGTTCCTTCAATTCCAGGCAGCCCTGCTCCTCCGTCCTCCGTTGGATGGCCGTGGCTGCTCCTTTGGGGTGGATGGTAGTGGCGAGAACTCCACTATGGTGAATCCATCCTCGTTCCCGGGTTTCGGCACCAGAGTAAAGGGATTAATGGAAATGAGGAGGCGAGAACCAGCTTGACAATATAAATCACATTTTAATTAGGAACTTAAACAAAAAGACAAACATACACACACAGGTGTCGGACAGCTGTCCATAAATTTCTCTTTCTGACCCACTGCTGTCTCCAGTCAGCCTTTATCCCTCTCTGAGGCTTGATTAGCCTGATTAGGGGCCGGGTATGTGGAATCATGACCCGGCCCCGCCCTCCTTCTTGCCACAGTCTCCTATGGAAAGTCAACATGTAGGTAACTAGAGAGTACATTTTTGGGTGAACTATTACTTTAAGGTTCCATGCTCCTATCAAACAGTCTCTTTTTATTTATATTCCTCCTGCTGTGTCTCTATGGCATAATTGGAGAACTGCAAAGAGAAAGTGTTTTGTCATATGGTGACGGGTCAATTGAATCTCCATTCCTCTTCCTCTGTTTGCCTCTTCTTAGCATTCTCTCTTCCTCACTCTTTCTCAACTCCAGTTGTCTTGTGGGAGCAGATGGCACTGGCCCCAATGTTGATGTCCTGGGCTTTGCCAGCTTGTGTGCGCTGGATATTTTTAACTCAGCACCATGGCCATTTAATCTAGCTTATGAAAGCTGGATCACTGCCCCATCACATCTAATCAGACACACAGAGTGAGAGACAAAAAAAGAGGAGTATGATGAAGGGGAAGACAAAGGGAAGAGAGCGAGATGAGAGTGAGAGTTAAATGATGTAAGGATGAGAGAGGATTTGTGTAATTTAGGTCAACAGAAGAAAGATGAATAAGGTGTAGAAGAGACAAAAATGGAAGGATGAGTAAGAGCTTAAGGAGAAAGTAAATAACAGGGAATGTATACAGAAGGGGGAGAAAGAGATAAAAAAAGACTACATGCCATATAAGAGGAAATTCAAGATCAGGGAAATGTAGAGGTTTGAAGAGAGCGACAGATGTTGGTTTAAAGGATCACATACTTTGACTAGCGCAGATCTACCCAGACATGTCCACAAGTCTCTAACACAAAGTCAAGTCTCAAATCTCTTTTTGGACATTTGTTGCACTTAAGCTTTATAAGCCTGGTTGCATTAAAATATATACATTCATTACATTATAGAGAGGGTTTCTGTCCTATTTGTAAAGTGTCTGCACTAATCTGAAACGAGCCTGCAGGCGATTTTGTCTGTGCAGCTGTCTTTCCTTAGCACTGGAATATGACTCATCTCTGCAGTACTGCAGTAACTGGGTCATGCTTAAAAACACACACACACACACACACACACACACACACACACACACACACACACACACACACACACACACACACACACACACACACACACACACACACACACACACACACACACACACACACACACACACACATATGTTGGTTATCATTATGAGGACTTTCCATGGACATAATGATTTTTTAATGATTTTTAGACTGTACAAACTATAGATTCTATCCCCTAAACCTAACACAACCCCTAAACCTAACCCTCACAAAAAACTTTCTGCATTTTTACATTTTCAATAAAACATTGTTTAATATGTTTTTTTAAGCTATTTAAATTATGGGGACACTAGAAATGTCCTCATAAACCACATTTATAGCATAATACCCTTGTAATTACCAGTTTTTAACCTAATTGTCCTCGTAAACACACACACACACACACACACACTTTCCTGATGTTTACTTAAATGTTTACAAATTTAAATTACATTCTATATTCAGTGCATATGTGTTATAAATGTATTATGAATGTGTTATAAAGCATATATTAGTATGATGTATGGTGTGTTTCAAGCTCATGTTCTCTGTTCTCAGGTTGAGTGCAATTCCAAGCTGGATCCAACCAACACCACATTCCTGAAGGCAAGAGAACGGCAAAAACATTTCGCTTAGTCTGTTTTGAACCATAAAATTGTGAAATTTCTATAAAAACAACTTCATGTTTGCTTTGTTTCAGATGGCTGACTCAGGCGGAATGCCTCAGATTACACAGGTGAGAATGCTTGACTATGGTGACTTTAAGTAATATATGCGTCAGTTAAAGATACTGATCATTAAAAGTTTTCCTTTAAATTATGTTCCATGTTTCGATTCCCATAGCCTGGAAAACTCACAGAGGCATTCAAGTACTTCCTGCAGGGGATGGGTTACAGTAAGTCTAATTAAATAATATTTTGATTATCTGTCCAATAATTTACTTAGGTTTCTGGTGAAACCTGCACCTTCAACAATCAAGAAATCAATCAATTTTACCATGATCTACCTCTTTCCATTCAGTCTCCGATTATTGCAATGATGTTGCCAGTTTGATCCAGTATTGTCTCTCTCTCTCCCTTGTCTGTCTTTATGTTGAGACATCTGTGAGAGTATGGATATATGTATGAGTTTGTGTGCAGAGGTGGTAGTAACTCGCAACATTTACTCGGTTACATTTACTTGAGTAACTTTTCAGAAAACAATTACTTTTATGACTGTGTTTAATTGTGGGTAATTTTTATTCTACTCAAGTAAATTTCTAATGATAAAAAGGTACTTTTACTTCGTTACAATGGGCAACGTTCCTGTCCTTACATTACTGGTTTTAATTAAATGAGCGAGCGTTATAAAATGCGTAATTTATTGAGAGTTTTTTGCATGGGACATTTACGACAGCAGAACTTATTTCTGTTGCGATTCTGTATCTATGGGCTCAGTTTATACGTAAACATTTTTATATCAGTGCTGCAATACATCTGTGTCTATCCATGTAAACATCCGTCTTATGTGTAAATGTCTTTTGCTGTGCCCATCACTAGCAGACAGCATTTCTGCACCTGCACAGCATTTCTCCATTAGACAGACATGGTGCGTTTTTCTAATGGACAACATAGAACAAGCTTTGGATAATAAAAATAATAAATAAATTCTTTCTACAAAATATTGCAACTACCATGAACTAAGAATCCATGCAGGACTTTAAAAAGCTCTGAAGTAGTGACAGTTGGCATTAATAAATAATTATCGTTTAATTCAGCATTACATATAATTGGGCCTGTGGAGCATTGTTCACATATTTCACATATTCACATAAACAGAAAGGTTTCCAAACTTTTCTTCTAATTGACAGATTTGTCTAAATCTGACAAGTGTCCTTAAAGTGATAGTTTAGCCATAAATGAATATTCTGTCATTATTTTCCCACCTTCATGTTGTTCCAAACCCGTGTGACGTTCAATATTTTGTGTAAGCTGAAATATGTTAGACAGAATGTTAGAGACTGACAGTCTCAGTCACCATTCCCTTTTAAAATATGGAGGGGAAAAAAACATGCAGTGAAAGTAAATGGTGACTAAGGCTAACATTCTGTCTAACATCTATTTGACTGTGGTGCATGGAAGAAAGTCATACAGTTTGGAAAAGCATGATGGTGGATGATGACAGAATTTTCAATACAATAATAATAAGTATCATTATAATTATTATGTAACTCATGTTAAATGTGTATTATGTAATGGAATATTGGGGAGTATATGTCTATTATGTTATCCACAGTTTTCCTGAGCAACCACTGGGTGGCACCATGATGATTCTAGTTGCCTGTTTTCAGTGATAACACTGGAGACCGGAAATTGATAACAGCCAGATCGTGGAAAACTTCCACGTTCAGGAAAAAGGTGGATATGTGGAAGTAACTAGTTACTCGCTACTTGAGTATTCTTTCAATTGGATACTTCCTTACTCTTACTCAAGTACTTATTAACATGAGTATTTTTAATGATTTTTTAAGTATTTTTTGGCTACTCTACCCACCTCTGTTTGTGTGTCCTTACATACTTGGATTTAGTTTGGTGGCAACATTTTCCCCAAATGTGAGCTAAATCTGACAAAAAACCTTTTGAGAATATGGGGATTTCCATATTTGAAAAACTGATTTTTAATTGTACAGTGAATATAATGGATAGTCTATAGTAATTATAAAACTATAGAAGTTTATGGTACGTCTCCATTTAGCTCAGTAAACATTTGTGTGTGAGAGTGTGTGTATTGTTGTTGTATTTGTTATAATCTGTACCCTATGTGTATTTTCCTGCCCTTCCTCAGTTGCTTATATAAAGGATCGGAGAATGAGTGGGGGGCCAGGTACTTCCCGATTCCTGTTCACTCCCGCCCCTCTTCCTCATCCCCAATCTTCATTCAGATAATACGTGTAGTTTACTCTTTTAATCCCTTGATTATAATTTTTTTTTTTTTTTTTGGATTGACCATGATTGATTTCTGTATTTACATGTCCCAGACTGATATTTTCATTCATTCACTTTCTTTATTGATCAGTGATTTTTCCTCTGGAGAAAAATGTGACTCGCTCTCCTGCGCACCGCAGTCATCGAATGCCCTCTCATGCTCTTTGCATGGCAATTATTTCCAAACAACAGGCTTAGAAAAGGCAATAAAGGTGGACCCACTTAATGCGAATAGTACCTTTGATAGAGGTTTAAAATGATGCACAGTCACATGAGATGGAAATTCCTCCTCATGTTTGCTACCATGTTGAGATCACATGACTAGTTGAATACCACTTATTTTATCTTCCCAACTGCACCATTATCAAACACTTTGCAAACTCCTGCATAAAGGCTATTTCTACAATGGTATCGATATCTGAAAACTTTGCTTTTGCATGATCCTTCATCCCAGCCAATAGGTGTCACTATTAAGGCTAAAATCACTGTTGTATTGACCAGCAAAACATAAACAAAATTTACTTGTGCACCTTAAAAGAGAAACTGAATGTCAAAAACAGTAGAATAAATCATTTGTTTTACTTTCAGTAACAGGGCATGCGCAGTACTGTGATCCTTCGTCTTAGAGTTATATTTGAAAGTGTCAGATAGAGAAACTTGATATTCTACTCAATATGTTTAAAAATAATTTTCTTAATCAATATTTTTGTCTTGTATTAGTGTAAAAATATCTAAACAAGATCAATACTTATTCTCAGAAACTTTAGCTTGAATTAAGTTTATTTTTAAATTTTTTTTTACTGTTTTAAGCATAAATGTAACAAAATGTAGAGAGGTTTCTGCTTTTTTTTTTTTTTTTTTTTTTTTATTTGCCAATGGGGTATGAAACCTAAACTTAATGTTGTAATGATATAATATATTTTTTGAAAACAATACTGATTAAGAGGTTTTTTTCTTCATGAAAACAAGGGCATTTAAGATGTAATGATTCTGTATAGATGGATATTTAAGATGGATTTGAGCTAGTTTAAAGTATTTGTGGTTATGTGATCAGCTTGAAGCTTAAATTATCCTGATCAAAATCTCAAGCATGTCATCCCTACCTCTTCTGCAACGTCATACAGCCTAGGAAAATTTACCTTTGGATATGGAACAAGTATTCAGGCTTTCTTCTCTCTCTCTCTCTCTCTCTCTCTCTCTCTCTCGCTCTCTCTCGCTCTCTCTCTTTCTTTCTCAGTGCCTTCAGCCAGTATGACCCGCCTGGTTCGCTCGCGAACGGCCTCTCTGACCAGTGCCGGTTCCGTGGATGGCTCTCGCAACCGCGCATGCACACACTCGGATAGTAGCGAGGGTGTCGGGCAGGTTAGCCAAACCATGGAAGTTTCCTGCTGAGCCTGCATTCACTTCCACTTCCTGCATCACAACATGGAAAGACGGCCTGAGAAGAATATATTCCATGTCCTTTTCTCTCAATTTGTTTTCAGTGTTAACCCCTTTTAACCTGTAAAACAAAGACTTGATGTCGTTCTGCCTTTTAGAACAGTGTTTGGTTCTCCCCAACTTTGTAACATGGTTTCTTATCACCAGGGTCCAAAATTAACTGCCCACACCTGCCAATGGCGAGTGAATTGAAATTGTAGTTTTATCCTGTTTTAGCTGTTTTAGTACTTGCATTTTAGTGACAAACAACGCAGGTCATTGTGTCACTCGCAGCCACTGGGTAAAACTGCACCAGTCACAAATACATGAAGATGACGATCATGATTTTGTTCCAAATATATTTGTTTTGGTTGCTTAATGTGAAGAATGGGGAAGTGTGGGGAAAAAATAACAACGTTAGGCATCCTAGATAAACTTCTGATGGTACATTTTGCACTAAGGTAAAAGTCATAAGAAGGCGCACAAATCAGAATATCATTCTTACAGTTTGACTTATACCAAGTATTATTGCTGGAAACGTTTTTATTTAATTGGCAAAGCCAGTTATTGCTCACATTTGGCGCTTGACGAGTGTTAATTTTGGACCCTTCCTTTTCGTGTCAGTACGGTATATCTGCACCCTTCTTTTGCTGCCTCTGACCTTCACCTCCTCCTAAGACAAAACTACAAGTCCCATCAGCCCCTACTCTCACTCATTCCTGTCCTTTAACAGTCTTTGTGTGTGTGTGTGTATGTGGGGTGTGTATGTGTGTGTGTGTGTGGGGGGGGGGGGGGGGTCTTAAATATTGATCCAGAGAGAGAGATCTTTGAGGGAGATTTGTTGACATGTTATCCTCTCCCTCTCTGTCACGAGTGAAATAGTAGCAGATGTATTGTCGAAGAGGTTGAAAAAGTCTCAATCAATGAACCGCTGCATTCGGCTAATCGTCTCAGCTCATTCAGTCATTAGGAGTGAATGTATCACCGCACAATAGAGGCAATGAAAACAACATTTATTACACATCTGTACAAGGTGTCCTAACCAGGTGCATAGTTTCCATCGTCTGTTGCTGAAGCTGCCACGTCATTTTGTGTCATTTTCGACTCATTTGACGCCCTGCGTGCTCCTCGGACACGTACCTCGGTCCTTTGAATTGCAATTGTTAATCAGTTCAGCTACCGTGCTTATAAACGCTTATAAACGTAGTTGATCATGTAATGCAAACAGTTAAAATGTATCGTTAAAAGTCACGCATTATAGTAAAAGTGTTTTGATGTCATTATATAGCATTGTGTGAGGAACAGGGTGAAATGTATGTTTTTATTAATTGATACGCTGCTCTTATACTTGTGATTTGTGTGAAAGGAAATAAAACTCATTGTTTTAGCACCTCTAGTGTTCATTTCACCAGGAAATTTGCATTGATACGTACTGTACGAGTAACATAAAATCATTTTGCAAAAATGTATGTATAGTAACCTAGTTTCTATAAGACAAGTTGGAAATTGCTGCATGAACAAGCAAGTTTTTGGGCCAATCATATTTTGTTTTGGGTGGGGCCATCAAGAAATGGAAACAAAGCAACTGACAGAATATCTTGTTGCGCATTACATTCACAACTGGTTTCTCGGATTACCATAAAAGAGATTGTTTGTATCGTTTATCACGTTATTCCATTGTGCCTGGTCAGGACACGTTGTTAAATTGCAGCATTTGGTCGTTACTTTCACATTAAGCACTAGTATAATCAAACACACATTTAGATCCTCAAAGAAGACATACAAAACTACTAATCAACTCATGGTAGTGTGCACTCCCTGTCATATGAAGGTGGCTCTGCCTGGGATTGGTTCTGTACAGCCTCCCTTTTATAGACAATCATCTTCTGATCCAACCCAAACTGGAACCATTGACTGAGGCAGAGCCAGTGTGATGGGGTTTGCAGTTAATTGCATTTTGGTATTAGAAGTGTAGGATCAGCGCTTTCCACTTCCCTTACAGCACCTAGCCCTGCACAAAGAATATACCAAAGCTACCGAAACAAATGCACACACACACACACACACGTATTTACATGCACACACACACTCCCCGATGAGGGCTGGGCTCTGCAAGGGAACGGAGCTTTTGTATACACACACACACACACACACACACACACACACACAAAACTCACTCAATCCTAAACAGAATAAGATTCACATTTATTAGACTCACAACAGATTCAGTTATTAAAATATGATAACAGCCACAAAGTGCATGCCCATTTTGTAAATTATGCCTATCCTTTTACATTAAATGGATAGTTCACCCAAATATGAAAATTCTATAATTTACTCACCATCTCACAATCCCAGATGTGTATGACTTTCTTTCTACTGCTCCACACAAATAATGATTTTTAGAAGAATGTCTCAGCTCTTTAGGTTCTCATGATGCAAGTGAATGGTGGTTTGAACTTTCTAGGTCCAAAAATCACATAAAATGATCCATAAGACTCCATGCCAATATCAACATTTAAGTCTCCTCCCTGCCCAGTAGGTGGTAATATGCACATAGAATGTGAATCGCCAAAAACAAAAGAAGATTTTGAAAGTGGAGATTTATAGTAAAAAAGGACTTAAATAACCTATCATATTTCTGAAGATATGTATTTAAACACTGGAGTCGTTTTGGTTACTTTTATGCTGCTTTTATGTGCATTTTGGACCCTCAAAGTTCTGGCCACCACCACTTGCACTTTGTGAACCTAAAGAGCTGAAATATTCTTCTAAAAATCTTTGTGTTCAGCAGAAAAAAAAAGTCATACACATCTGGGATGGCATGAGGGCACACTCTAAACACATGGATGGATGGATGGTATTAACTCATGAAAATGACTGACATGAGCTCAGAGCTGATTGGCTAACTCAGCTGCCTGATTAGATTTACAAATGGTGATCTACTAAGGACCGGGGAACCGTTTCCATTCTACACTCACACTTTTCTAATTGAATGTAAATTTCCTGCAGCTTCTTCCACCAGGAACTAAACTTTGCAACTTTTTCAGGGGTGTTTCCTGCGTGTGTGTGTCTGTAAGGGGCGGGGCTTTCTGGAGCGTGTTGCTCCAAGCTCGGAATGTAGGGCAAATCCCATTCTCAAAAATCCCAACCCCTAAAAACACAAGGTGCCCCCTCCCTCACAGACACATCCAGCCCCCTCAAAGGGCTATCGACCCACACAACGCATAGTCATGATCACCTCACTCTGTGCAAAGCTGGGTGCTGGTTACTGTAGATACTGTACAAAGAGACAGAAGTGAATGCATGAAATGGAGTACAAGATGTCTGTCTCTGTGAGTAAATGAATGTGAAAGAAGAGAGGGAGAGATGAGAAGATAGAACGGATTGATGGACAGTGTTTAGGGTTATTGCACTGCAAAAAATATGTTCTTGTGTTCCAGTAAACATATTTAAACCTTAATAAAATATTTTCTTACCACACTGGCAATTTTTAGTTCTAAGCATAAATCAAACAAAATTTAGTGAGGTTTATGCTTAAAACCTCCTTTATGAAAAAGCAATGTATCAATGTGATAGAATTTTTTTTTAAACATGTTTTAAAGATGAGGTTTAGATATTTTTACTGAAAAAGAAGACCAAATACTGAATACAAATTGTATTTTTTGTTTGTTTTTTTTGCAGTGTGCAAAAATAAGTTAAAGTTTCAATCTTAAATTGTGTGCAAATCGGGAGGGTGAAAGTCAAATGCAAAATTAGTAAATGATCAAGACAGAAAACCAGGGAAAAATGTATAAAACATGGAAGGGTTTCCTCCGAAAGACTGAATAAACAAACACAAGTTCTCCCCCAGTATTGATTTGCATGAGTTTTGATAATGACACCTTCAGTTTGTGCCATTTTCCTTTATTTCCCATCTGAAGTATGCAGTGTTAGCTCTCATTAAGAGATGAAGAGCATGCCACTAGCCCACCTTTCATGGGTGCACTTTTCCCCCATCCCTGATCTCTGCCTGAGGGCCCTGAATGTATTTTGTCCTTTGAAAGTGCTGTACAGTATTGTCAATGTGACCCCATATCTTTTCATTTAACTCAAATCAGGGCTCGCGCCAGTTTAACCTGCCATACCCTGCCTTCCCTTGCACCCCTTCCCTTCTCAATCTATGTTCTATGCTGTAGATATTTGCTGTTTTTAGGGCATAAAATCTAAAAATAGGTCTTTGCCACTAGCCTTGTCGTATGGAACAGTTCATTTCAGATTCCCTCGAGTTTCTCTTTTTATAATATTCTAGTTCTTATTTAACTACATGTTGCATCTGTTCTTGTGAGCATTCAATGGATATTACTATTAATATGATTACAATTATTAAGACTAGCCATTGTTTTATATTAAGCAATAAGCTATTTGTGTTTTTTTGGAAGGGGGTCTGGTTTGTTACAAATATGTCTAAAGAAATGGTAGGATTCTCTCTTAACCTGCTTTGCCATAAGAAAAATATGAAGACTAATGTGTTTATGTAATATGTACATCTATATACAAGTTGTCACTGTGTATTAAAAAAATTGAATGTGCAACAAATAAAAAGGTGTGTATATATAAAAGCATAAAGTTTATTTTGTGCGTGGTGTGTTTTTCATCTTGTCATATTTCTATCTTGCAGACTTGAGTGAGATTTAAGATGACATTTATTTGATGAATATAAAACAGAAATGTAATGTCTCTCTTTGGCGTAGACCCCGCCTGGCGGTTGTACTCGGAACCATCATATCCTGCGGAGATAGGAGGCAGGGGCGAGGAGCCTACCCCTGTGCTGGACGGGACTCAACTGGTGGTGGTGGGGTGGTGGAGGTTGCTGTGTTAGCACACTGAAACAGCAATGTGAAAGATTGTGAGCAATAAAGCAACAGCTTACATGTGATTGGCTGGGAATTACCCAGCTAATGGTGCGATGATGTACAGCTGCTAGTCTTCCCGCTAGAACTAAGTTGCGCTTACATTTACTGTAGCTCAGCTGGTACGGCTGATTTGATATAAGCCTGCCTCTCATGAAACCCAGCTTACACTCATCAATTATATAATCCAGAACATTTTTCATTCTCTTAGCAAAAATCATGGCTAAGATTTTATAATCATTATTTAGAAGGCTTCTTGGCCGCCAATTTTCTAATTGAGACTGGTCCTTTAGAGGTTTAGGAATCAGATTTATAACACCTTGAGTAATAGATGGTGGGAGAGTTCCCCTTATTACGGCTTTCTGAGTAACTTTGAGGAGAAATGGAGAAAGTTCAATAATAAAGAATCTTTTCTAAAACTCTGTGGTCAGATCATCATTTCCAGGAGATTTAGAAGGTTTCAATTAGTCAATCGCCTCTTAAATATATTTCATTTAAATGGGAGATTCACACAGATGCCTTCCATTATTGTCTATTTTAGGAATATGGTCTTTGTAAAGGGAGTTAAAAAAAAAACGCATTCAAATTTTGTTGTTAATGCCTTGAATGATAAAGGTCTATAAAATTCTTCACAGTACTGAGAAATTTCTGTCGAAAGTCGATTTATAGAATTAGGAAATAAAAAAAAATGAATAAAAAAATAGCTAGAATTATGTTCAACCTTATCCTCAGCCATCTCCTTCTTGAACAAACAAAAGAGCCCTTTGCCTTACGTATATACAAATTATCTAATGAGTTCTGGAGGTCAGCCAATTCAGATTTCTGCTTAATTGACAGATTATTAAAAGGGGTGCATGAGAGGCAAACAATTCTTGTAACAGTCTTGAATTCTTCTGTTCTATTTTGCTCGGATTTTGAACTCCAGCTTTAAATAACATTGACTAGTATCATATTTTAACAGCTCCCAGTAAGAACCACATTTATTTTCACACAGAGCTTTGTTAAAACAAAATGCCGAACCCTAGATATCACAGATTGACAAATTTCCTCATCCTCTAATAAAGAAGAATTTAATTTCCAATATGAACTACATGTTCTTGAATGGGAACAGGAATTGTCGAATGACTGAAATATGCATTTATGATCAGACAAAGGAGAAGGCCAAATCTCAACCCTGGGTTTCTACTGTATTAAACAATTTCAAGTTATTCTTGGCAGAACTGGACCCATAAAGGTTACCCAGGAAAAAAAGATGTAATTTAAAGCGACCAAAAAAAAAAAATTAAAAAATGACCTTCAGGATCAGAAATGGTCTCTATTGTTTTACCCTAAAATTTGTGTATTAAACTTAGGACACCTGCTGAAAGATTAGAGCCACGTGAAGAAAAAACTCTTTTACCAGAGTTTCGGTGAATGATTGCATGATGAATCAGAGTCTTCAAAGTCTATTGTAACACAGGCACCAAGATTTAAAGATGAATCCATAGATTTGGATTTGTGTTTCTTATCATAAGTCATATCCAATATGCTCCTCGCAGGTAATTAACCACACTGCTGACAAGTCAAGAAAAACTGGTAACAGAAAGTGAGTTTGATTAACTAAAAACAAACTAGAAAGTAAGGTTGGTCCACACGAAAAAAAGAAAAAAAAAAACCTTGCTTATCAAAAAGTGCTCCTAAATAAAAATAGACAAAATATTGTACGATAAGTACTCAAATTTACAAGTTGAAACAAAAAGGACTGAGTCACCAATACCAACCTCACGCCGCCATCTTCTCCCCTCAACACTGGGGTGTCCTATCTTGTAACCTCTTTTGCAGTTCTGGCAGGTTCATCAGATTTGTTCTGTGTGTTTATTTTTCTTCTCCCTTGTGTTCCCCAGGTGCAGCTTCTCAATTGTGTGTAGTTATGGCAACGCTGATCGCACTGCTCGTTAGTTTATTAGTTGCAGCTGCTCTATTTCCATCTCCCTACTTATACCTCTGTGTTTGCTTGGCTCTAGTCAGTTGGCAGTTTTCTGTATTGGACTTCTAAATAGAGATTGTGGAGCTACGTCACGCCACTTTGCATGCCGGGGCGGCGCCACCATCTTTAGAGGATCGCGCTCCGCTAATGTTAATACGAATTATATGGAGAAGGGGAAAGAAAAAGAAATAAAAAATCCATCTCTGTGTATTTTTCTTACATACAACCCAAACCTTTTTTTTTTTCTCGCTTCAGAAGACATTGATTTATGCACTTGTATTATATGATCTCTCAGAGATGGATGTTTTAAAAAAAAAATCTTCATTTGTGGTTTTTTTCTGAAGAAAGTCTTGGGCATTGGAGATGACATGAGAATTTTCATTTTTGGATGAACTATCGAGTTATTTTGCACGTTGTTATGTAAGAATATTACAAACGATACTCGATGTGCAACGTTGTTTACTACTGATTACAATTTTAGGCTTGTGACCAAAGCTGTAATTTTTTGTTATTTCATTTGTATTTAATTTATTTTATATTTGTATTATATTATATTTTTATTTATGATTAACAGGTATTTGTTTTGCTTATTGTTTATAAAAAACATTATATATTTATTTGTCATGCAATTTGTTGCTCATTAAATCCTTGTTTTTAAGAAATAAAATTGGCTCATGTCATTTCAAATATTTATTATGTTCAATTCATATATACAAAGTTGTGCACAAACAATAGAAGCAAGGCATGTAAAAACATTTTCATTAAAAACACTTATTTATTATTGTAAAAACTGATCAATGTAAAGAGCGCATATTCACAAGGCTTCAGTGTACTTTTAACACTTGGACATGTGTTTACCAGAGCACATCTAAAAATACATTTTCACCCTATGATGGCAGAATCATATTGAGGAATAGTTGAAGACAGGATTTAATATGTGTTGCGTACAACACCAATAATTCTCTCCACAAGGATGTATGCAATGCATCTCATTTACTGTAAATCCTTTGCTTCCAACTGATGTTGCCCCTTTGTAAATGCTTGTATTTTTTCTTCAGCACACATCAATCCCACACTTTTTATGTCAAACCCTTGATCCGCTAATACTATGTCACCTGTTAGTAGTTTGTCTAGAAAACCACAGTTCTCGGTTATTCGTTTGTCACTAGTGCGGCCACTCCACCCTTTGGAGATGAAAGCAATGACTCCTTGTGGGGTAATGCATATGAGGTATTTCAGTGTGTGACTGTGTTTGTAGTTTGAAAATGTTTGTGCCCTTGCGTGAAGATTTGATGGTCTTTCTATATAACGTCAAAGCAGTCCACAATGACAGCAACACGATTTCCAAATGCCTCCTCAAACTGGTGCAGCATACTGACTCGCAAACTCTCTCTGTCTGACCAATGCACTAGTGGAGACAAGTTTGAGTGTAAAACACTCACCGTTTCCTTAAATGCAGCACTAACAGTTGCTTGGTGCACACTGAATAAATTGGCGATGTGCTTGGTGCAACCTGAAAAATGGCATAGCTTGAATGTCCAGTGTAATATTTTACTTTAACATTATCATCCTTAAAAATGTTGACTGTGATTTTGCATTTATCAAGTGCATGCTTCAGTTACCTGTTATCCACATGGATAAAAGATAAACATCTGTCCAGATTTATGTGATGCTGTCCGGAACTGTGTGAGTGACTGAACTGAACAGCATACTGGTAATTTCCTCAGCTGGAACACGTGACGGCCGTACTTCTTTCCTGTGTTTACAAACATGCCATAATGATGCAAGGATGTCCTCATACGCCAGCGATTTGGTGGCAAATCCGACCCGACAGCTCAAAATTCAAATCATTTATAAAGGTTAAAGTGTAGTGAATCGGGGTAAGGTAAGGACATTATTTTTAACACTGATTGTTTATGCACTCAACCAATAATGGCAATTTGTAAATTTTTTACCAAAAGAAATCTTATTTAAATTGACGTTAAGAATAAATTGATACTTTTGCTATTTGCTATATTTGATCTGTTGGCTGATGATAGACTAATAGCCTATTAGATGTTATTAATAAGTACTGCCATTTTGTTTTTATTTACTTTAATACTGAGTACTGACATTTTTTAATTGAAGTTCACTCAGAATTTTTTGACCACTCACTGGCATGAATTTAAATTAAATAGCAGTAATGCACATAAACAACAATGTCAGCATACAAGTTGAAGCTGTCTTATATGAAGATGTCATTGATATAACAACATCAACTACCAATGATATTTTTTTTTATGTAGAGATTGATATGTAATTGCTTTTGTTGGCCATTCTAGCTTCTGATAGTAAAATGCATTTCCTTGTGCACTATGCTTATATTATACCAGTTAGTTCCGGTCCTCGAATCTGATTAGCACTGATGGTGTGACAGCATCAGCACTCGGACGCTTCACTGTGTGTATCAATCCACTTGTGTTCGTGCTGTTCTAAACTAACGTGTAAGCATGGTGCGTATGTGTTAAGAGTTATTATCTTTATTTTTGAAATGACATATGTTAGCCAGCTGGTGGTGGCAGAATATAATTTTTGTGTGTAATATGAGCCAGTTGGTGAAGTCAAGTATTTCCGTAAGTCATTGTTTACATAGAACAGCGTTCTGTGAGTTTCCACATTGGATACATACTGTTTAAAATGGCGGAGAACATCGCTTTTTCTATAGTGAATGACATTTGCGTACCGGCTACACCGAAATAGAGAGGAATAACCCACTTGGACGTCTATATTCCACTGAGATAGCTGACCATCAGCTGTATCTCTGATTGGGAGTGGCAACAGGTGATCACACACGCTCCATCTCTCTCTCTCTCTCTCTCTCTCTCACACACACACACACACACACACACACACATCCATCCGTCTATCCTTGTTTATCCAATGACTTGTTTGAAACAGCACAAGCTGTGATGCTATTGCTGAAGTTAACATTTTGAATTACTAACGGAGGCTTGGACACATCATTTGTTTTGAACCAGCAACAGCATATTCTGATCCGTCACGTAATAAAGTAGTTCCATGCACAAATGTGTTTTTATGACCGTACTCAGTTTTTCCTAATTTTTTAAAATGTACTTGTTCATTGAACTGTTATACAGTATATCAGCAATATCACACGAGCAAGAGTGCGATATGGCCCTACATCAGCACTGCTGTGATTCGCTGCAGGCGGAGTGCCGTAAGTAATTACAGCAGTGCTGATTTAGGGCCATATCGCACTCTTGCTCGTGTGATATTGCTTATATATTTCAATGTTTTGTATGTATTTTAGTGTGTGTGTGTGTGTGTGTGTCAGCACAAATAATTTGTAACTACTATAACATTTTATTTCAAGAACCACAATGTACGTACATACAGCATTTATATGATTTCCCCCACAAAACAAGCACTTTTAGCATTTCAAACATGTAATATTTGTCTTCTTGGCAAAAAAGGAAAAATATATCTTGAGGAAAGTTTAGTGAATACTTACTGAAATATTATTTCATGTGTTACAATGTATGCATCACTGTAGACATACAGTAGATGATCTCTGGCATCATAATTCAGAAACTTAATATTGGTCTGCATCTTCTTAATGTGAATTTTCAGATCATAGCGCTCTTTATTGGTTTTGGTGTCAAAAGAATAAAAGATCTCTTCTATATCTTTATCTATATAACGAGTAGCATATAGCACACCACACACCATGAAGGTATTTGTGGCTGTCTTTTTGTGCAGAGAAGTGTACCAAGTTTGGCCCAAAACAGGTGGAGTACTAGTCTCAACTTTAGTGATAATCACATTTCCAAAGTTACCTGTTGACGCATATATAACATATACATTGGATTCATCTGTGGCAAAATCCATGTCAGTATGGCTGTATGCTGCTCCAAGGTGTCCAAATGGAAATTTATTGTTGAAACCTGCATCATTAGGCAGTGCCACATTACTGACAGTGCGAGTCGTCATGTTGAACTGACAGACGGACAGTGTGTTGTAACAGTTATAATAGAGCGCATTACTGTACATGACCATGTTTGGCCCTTGAATTGTGTTTGTTGTGGGGTTGGAGCTTGATATGTATGAATCTGTAGGTCCTATACCTAATAAAAGAGTACTCATACTACTATACTGACGGACGTAGTGGCCAAATACGTTACTACTGGAGAGCACCACCAGCCAGTACTTCTTCTCATCTTCTGGAGAGGGGTTTGCATCTCTACCCCAAGCACCAAAAGAGTAAGAGGTTCCGTATACTGTGAGGGAATATGTTTTAGGTCCTGAAACATTAACCATTTGACCCAGACCACAGTGACCTAAAAATGTTAAACATAAAAATACAAGGTTTATACTTCAATGCTTAAACTGTGGTTAAGTAATCATGAAAAACTAGTTTATGGGTACCTGGTGAAAGTGTTGGGGGTGGTGATGTAGCATTGAGCTCATCCTTGCAATGTTCCAGGTCCCTCATAATACGCTGGTTCTCACGCTGTTTCATCATCACCTGCGAGTGGTCAAACTTCTCTAGGTCCACCATTATATCCTTAATATCCAGAAGCTTTTAAAATAAGGGAGAAAAGTAAGAATTAGTAAAGTACGCTTTGAAAAACTTTTTGTGAAAAAAGAAAGAATTGCAGACCTGAAAAGTATATATATATATATATATATATATATATATATATATATATATATATATATATATATATATATATATACACACACACTACCGTTCAAAAGTTTGGGGTCACCCAAACAATTTTGTGTTTTCCTGAAAAGTCACACTTATTCACCACCATACATTGTGAAATGAATAGAAAATAGAGTCAAGACATTGACAAGGTTAGAAATAATGATTTGTATTTGAAATAAGATTTTTTTTACATCAAACTTTGCTTTCGTCAAAGAATCCTCCATTTGCAGCAATTACAGCATTGCAGACCTTTGGCATTCTAGCTGTTAATTTGTTGAGGTAATCTGGAGAAATTGCACCCCACGCTTCCAGAAGCAGCTCCCACAAGTTGGATTGGTTGGATGGGCACTTCTTGCGTAGCATACGGTCAAGCTGCTCCCACAACAGCTCAATGGGGTTCAGATCTGGTGACTGCGCTGGCCACTCCATTACCGATAGAATACCAGCTGCCTGCTTCTGCTCTAAATAGTTCTTGCACAATTTGGAGGTGTGTTTAGGGTCATTGTCCTGTTGTAGGATGAAATTGGCTCCAATCAAGCGCTGTCCACTGGGTATGGCATGGCGTTGCAAAATGGAGTGATAGCCTTCCTTATTCCGAATCCCTTTTACCCTGTACAAATCTCCCACCTTACCAGCACCAAAGCAACCCCAGACCATTATATTACCTCCACCATGCTTAACAGATGGCGTCAGGCATTCTTCCAGCATCTTTTCATTTGTTCTGCGTCTCACAAACGTTCTTCTTTGTGATCCAAACACCTCAAACTTGGATTCATCTGTCCACAACACTTTTTTCCAGTCTTCCTCTGTCCAATGTCTGTGTTCTTTTGCCCATCTTAATCTTTTTCTTTTATTGGCCAGTCTCAGATATGGCTTTTTCTTTGCCACTCTGCCCTGAAGCCCAGAATCCCGCAGCCGCCTCTTCACTGTACATGTTGACACTGGTGTTTTGCGGGTACTATTTAATGAAGATGCCAGTTGGGGACCTGTGAGGCGTCTGTTTCTCAAACTAGAGACTCTAATGTACTTATCTTCTTGCTCAGTTGTGCAACGCGGCCTCCCACTTCTTTTTCTACTCTGGTTAGAGCCTGTTTGTGCTGTCCTCTGAAGGGAGTAGTACACACCGTTGTAGGAAATCTTCAATTTCTTAGCAATGTCTCGCATGAAATAGCCTTCATTTCTAAGGACAAGAATAGACTGTCGAGTTTCAGATGAAAGTTCTCTTTTTCTGGCCATTTTGAGCGTTTAATTGACCCCACAAATGTGATGCTCCAGAAACTCAATCTGCTCAAAGGAAGGTCAGTTTTGTAGCTTCTGTAACGACCTAAACTGTTTTCAGATGTGTGAACATGATTGCACAAGGGTTTTCTAATCATCAATTAGCCTTCTGAGCCAATGAGCAAACACATTGTACCATTAGAACGCTGGAGTGATAGTTGCTGGAAATGGGCCTCTATACACCTATGTACATATTGCACCAAAAACCAGACATTTGCAGCTAGAATAGTCATTTACCACATTAGCAATGTATAGAGTGTATTTCTTCAAAGTTAAGACTAGTTTAAAGTTGTCTTCATTGAAAAGTACAGTGCTTTTCCTTCAAAAATAAGGACATTTCAATGTGACCCCAAACTTTTGAACGGTAGTGTATATATATATATATTAGGCAAAAAAGGGGAAACATTACTTTTATACATTTTAGTCAATTCATTTTAATCAATTACAAATTGTAATCAAATGAATTACATTACATGCTGATTAATTTAATTAATTGCATATATCAATATTTGCTAAAAATCTCCAAATAAAGATAATAATAATAATAATAACAATTAAAATAAAAACATTAAAATAATAATATTCAGACTGCAATATATTGCATTATTGTTACAGATGAGCAAAGCATTGATAAGACAAGGCAAAAATGGCTTTAGAAGAAAATATATTGTTTGTTTTGTTCCCATATAATTGAACATAAAGCCCAAAGTACTTAGAAAGTAAGACGTGAACACTAGATGTCTGCGAGTATGCACATGCACCTGGAATTATTTGCACTTATTAGTGGGTCCACGAGGTGGTAACAGTCAAAACTGAGCCATTGCTTTCACAAATAAGTGCAAGAAGAATATGTAATCACCGGTAAACAACAGGCGACAAAGGTAGAAACGATAACAGTGAACGTGCACATCAAGAGCGCATGTGAGAGGAAGTCAGGAGACACTGTATTGGTTTAACTCGAGGCTAAAAGAATATAAAGACAAGGGTCTAAACTCTAGAAGAGGAATAGTCCAGTATCTCATAGCACTCATAACACGCATGCGCCAACTGACAATGTGTGCACAGTCAAATGGAGTACACTTTGAAAGGCTAAGCGTTCGACTGTACGTACATGATAAACGTTTGTTTCAAAACCAATGTATACTTTTGGATTAAGCCTACAGATGACAGCAATTCATTTTGCAGTTGAGTTTGTCAATTTGTCCTTTTCTCACTGGACACGTTCTTGCACTTTTTAAAATTGTCGGTCTATGTACATGTAAGTCAGACAGATGCTTTTGAATTGTCTCACTGATTTTCAGCATCATAAATGCTGCATTTTTAAGATGCTGTGCCAAGTAAAAAGTAGCTGACACTTTTCAAATCATGTCTATGATTGGATCATTATTGCAGTGATTAATATGTTTCAGCTGGCACCAGTCCTTTTAACCCTAACTGATGCAGTGTGTAGCTTCTCATTTCTTAAACAACCATGTCAGAAGACATGACGTATCCCGTAGTCGTGGAAAAGATATTACTGTGTTGCAGAAGGGGCAAATTATTGGCCTGCATCAAGCAAAGAAAACAACTAAGGAGACAAACAAGGAGAGATCACTGGAATTGGGTTAAGAACTGTCCAACACATTATGAAAACCTGGAAGGATTGTGGTGAACTGTCTGCTTCATGATAGAAATGTGGTCAGAAAAAAATTATCGTAATCGGAGATCACTAAAACACTTGTTGAAGTCACATTCTCGGCTCTCGGCTATGTTTATGTGAAAGTAAGAGCATTTCCACATGCACAATGCGATGAGAACTTACAGGATTGGGACTAAACAGCTGTTTGGCCACAAGAGAACCACTTGTTAGTGAGGCTAATTGGAAAAAACAACTTGGTTGGACTGTGGAGCGATGGAAAAAGGTCATATGGTCTGATGAGTCCAGATTTACCCTATTACAAAGCGATGGGCGCATCAGGGTAAGAAGGGAAGTGCATGAAGCGATGCGCCCACTGTACAAGCCTCTGGAGGCAGTGTTATGATCTGGGGTTGCTTCAATTGGTCAGGTCTAGACTCCGCAACATTATGCAGCAATAAAATGAAGTCAGCTGAATACCTGAATGTACTGAATGACCAGGTTATCCCATCAATGGATTTTTCTTCCTTGACGGCACAGGAAAATTCCAGGACAAGAATGCCAAGATTCATCAGGCTCAAATTGTGAAAGAGAGGTTCAGGGAGCATGAGAAATCATTTTCACACATGAATTGGCCACCACAGAGTTTAACCCCATTGAAAGTCTTTGGGGATGTGTTGGAGAAGACTTCACAGAGTGGTTTGACTCTCCCGTCATCAATACAAGGTCTTTGCCAAACATTAATGCAATTTTGGACAGAAATAAATGTTGTGACATTGCACAAGGTTGTCAAAACAATGCCAAGATGAATGTGCACCGTAATCAATGCTAAAGGCGGTCCAATGAAATATCAGGTTTTGCAACTTTCTTTTGGCCAGGCAGTGAATATGTTAACATTATTTCATGTTAACTATTCTCTTACATGATCTAACAATTAAAAATGTAATTTGTATAAATGTACATTGTTAGTTCATGATACCTAATGCATTTACTAATGTTAACAAATACAACCTTGCTGTAAAGTTTTATCAAGTTTTACTAGCACCAAAAACTTCATTTTGATTGGCTGAATTGAACTTAACCCTCTGCGTAGGAGTTTTCATCTTTCCCAAAGTTCTAGGCTAAATTATTTTACTCAGTACATCACAATAAACACATTACAAATAACTAAATTGGAATTGAATGAAATGAAATGGTAAAGCTCTGTGATGAACAGCAAGTCACCTCAACTGTAGTCTCTGCACTGAGCTGCTGGTAATTGCTGGTGGTTCTGTTTAGTTTGTCCATGAGGAGCTGAATCTCAGCCAACTCTAATTCAGCGATACGCAGAGACACGGCTGCATACAGATTGCCATTGTCTTCTTTTTCCAGCATGGACACATTTTCTTCTAGATGCTTGATGCGCCGTTTTAGACCCAGCACAAGTATGTCAATCTCTGTCATCTGCACACATAATCGGAAAAGAAAATTTAGTAGATAATTTAATTAAAATGAGTGCACTGAATAGAAAGACTTAATGAAAATGTGTAAAATTTTTTTCATTAAGTCAAACCACTTAATGAAAAGTGGTTTATTTTTCGAACCAGATTTGAACAGATAAACATCGAGATACTTTAGTATGCTTTTACATTGTTGTTACCTTTTCTGAAGAGATGTTCTCAGTGCATTGTGAAGCAGTTTTCTCCACATTGGCCAGTTTGCTTTCAGGAAAAGCAGAACCAGAGTTTTGTAGCTCGCATACACAGTCCTTCCCTCTTACTGGCTGTGGTGACTAAATTGCAAGACATCAATAAATCAAACAAATAATCACACAAAATGACATTGTAACAAACTCAGAAAACAACTCTGTGTGCTCTGTTGCATACAGTATTTCAAATAAAGTGTTGGTAATAATGTAATACATTTAAATAAATAATGTGTTGCTTTTTCTTTACCTGTGATAAAATTAGAGGAATGATGATCATCAATATGAATAAGTTTGACTGACTCATGTTTGAGGTAGGAATGGTTCCTGCCTTGAGAACCAAGGACATCTATCCGTGACAAGAGCTGAGATTTTATTTAAAGCCAAAAACCCAGAGCTTGTCAGTTTTATTTCTGCTGACGTGAAAAATTATGAAATAAGTTAAAAATCAAGAAGTTCATCATATGATCCTGGGGATTGAGGAGGAGGTGCTTAGCTTTTGAAATATGGTTTGCTCAACTATGCCTAACTTTTGTTAAACCATCATACTAAGCACTTAAATTGCTCGCATGGTTTTGAAAACCTCAAATATCTGTCAATTTTCAGTAAAGTGTTTCCAGTGTTTGATACGCTTTTGCAATGTTTTGCAACGTTTTTGCACTACTCTCAGTATAAAATATACATACACTTTCAGAAATAATGGTTAGGGAAGAAATCCTGTGCTTTAAAGAAGAAATTTGTCCCTTTCCATGAATTGACCCTTAGAAAGTACACAGACAGATTTTCATTGAACAATTCTGTAAAACATATTGAAAGACTGTCAAATGCACTGCTTTGATCTCATTGCAAAACCTCAAAATGACTGACGATATCTGAAAAGGAAGTATCTTCATGTTGCAATGGAAGTGTAAAAGGGATAGTTCACTCAAAATAGAAAATTCTGTCATTATTTAATCACACTCATATTGTTTCAAACCCATATGACTTTTTCTCCTCACTAGAACCCAAAAGGAGATGCAGAATGGAAGGGAAAAAGGCACTATGCTATACTAAATCACCTTGCACTTTCATTTGGATAGAAAAAAGACGCAATGAAAGTGACAAAAAATCTCAAAAAAGTCACAAAATCTCCCTTTTTGATCTTTGGAAGTAATGAAAGTAATATGGGGCTGTAACAACATGAGGCTGAGTAAATGATGACTGAATTTTCATTTTTGTGTGAACTATTACTTGAAAGGAATATATTGGTTGAGTTAAGCTCAGTTCAACTACATTTGTGGCATAATATTGATTACCACAAAAATGTATTTTGACTCACCCCTCCTTTTCTTAAAAAAAAGCAAAAATTTGGGTTCCACTGAGGCCATTACAATGGAAGTAAATGGGGCCAATCAGTAAAAGTTGAAATACTCACTATTTTAAAAGTATAGTGACAAAATGCGTGTTAATACTTAAAATGCTTAAACCATGATTTTAGTTAAATAGTTAATAGTTTAGTTTAAGTTAAATCCAATTTTATAAATTTTTTGTTCAACTTTCGTGTCAACAAACCCTAAAACCCTAATAAAAACAGCAAAAATGACAATTTACAACTTTATTGCCCAAATAATACGAGTTTTAACAGAAAAATGTATGTACAGTAAATGCATTTATAAAATTACAAGATTCACATTTCTGCCTTTAAACCCTCCAAAAATTGGGTTGCACTTTATTTTACATTACAGTACGTGTACTGAGAGTCTGTTGAATTGGCTGTAGTGAAAGTTGTAGGAATTCAAACAAGTGCAGTTGCACGATATCATAAGAATTATACAAATTTAGAAAAGTCATATGAATCTTGACGATCTTGCCGTGAGAGTGTGTTGATACTTACCCAAGAAATTTCTGAGTAATATTAGGTAACTTCATGTACTTTATTTTGATTAAGGTTAGTTCCTAGTAATTACTATATTTGTAATTATATAGTACATAGATGTAGAACAGTACTGTAAAATAAAGTGTTACCAATAATTGACCCTTCACTTTCATTGTAAGTGCCTCACTATAACTTATTTTTTTTAAGAAATGAAGGATGAGTCTAAATAATTATAATCAACTCTATGCCACATATGCTGTTGATTGAGCTTAACTTGATTTGAACTCTGAATATTCCATTAATAATTAAGTAATAATAATATTCCTTTTACAATTCCTTAATATTGAATTGAAGCCATTCAAATATACTTGTCGGAAATATCCAATACAGACAGACTCTGCCAGGAAGCCAATTAATTCTGCTGACATGAGACCTAAAAGTACAAAAATGGAAATAAGTGTAAAATTAAGAAGTTAGAAATTGTGTTTCCCTTTTGAATATATGTGGAGGATATTCTTCTGCAATACCGAAATTGATGGTGGGTCTTGAAAGCTTGTTCTTCTCTTTTCCTGACATTTGCATCAGTATTATGCATAAGCAATTGTATAAGGTATGAAAAGACATGCTATAATATCTTGTAAATACAGTCAGAACCAAAGGGTGTCGTTAGGCATGTGCAGCAGACTCCTTCAGCTTTAACGGAGACCAGGTGATCGTGAGATGCTTACTGGTCCAGTTATTTCCCCTTTAGATGGAGAGAGTTTCCATGCGCTCCATATTCTCAGGTACCTTCCATCCATTTGGTGCATAATGTGGACAAAAATCTACTGTGGCTGTAAAGTTTTTTACAAAACATATTGAAATTGTCAATTTCAAAGCACTGCGAAATCATCTTAAAAATGTACTGTATCTCATTCATGTTCCAATATTTTGTATTCTTTCTGAAATATTGTATTCTTTCACGCTTTTTAAATTGAATTCTTTTATATCTGATTCCATTACAGTGTAACTGAAATAGACTTCAAAGTCTCAGAATGTCAATACTTTAAGCTGACATGAGAAAAAACTTGAAAAATTCAATTACAGATTGTGCTTTCCTGATTTCTGTCAGTACATTTGGCAGATTGTTAAAATGCAATTTCAATATCATGCTGCTGTGCAGAAATCAATGGCACATCTTGAAGACTTACTCTTTCTTTTCTGCTTTTTCTTTTGCCATCATAATGTACATGTAGGTATATTTACCACATTTTTAAATATTTGCAATACTTTATTTGGGTTCGCTTACATTAAAAATCAAGAAAAAATGTTTTGTAAACATCTCTGGCACAATGACCGTATGCAATGTCTTATCCAACTTTTGTGAGAGTGCTAATTCTAAGTGCCAGCGCAAGTGGCAACTACCTGTGAGTGTATGTGTGCAAACTGGAGGTGTATGGTATGTAAATGATGTGCCGCCCGGTCTTGCTGATTCGCGCTTTACAACATCAAGAAAATCAGACCTTTCCTGTCTGAATATGATACACAGCTCTTGGTCCAAGCTCTGGTAATTTCAAGACTGAACTACCGCAATGCTCTGCTGGCTGGCCTTCCAGCTAACACAATTAAGCCATTGCAGATGGTCCAGATTTCAGCAGCGCATCTGGTCCCCACTCTTGATTTTACTCCACTGGCTACCTGTAGCCGCCCGCATCAAATTCAAGGCTTTGACTCTTTCTTTCAGAACAGCCAATGGAACTGCACCCTCTTACTTCAATTCACATCTTCAGGGGCCAGTTGCATAAAACTGTTTTAGACTGGTCTTACTAGTTAATCTTCTAAAATGTTGGTCTCGATTTTTTTTAGTCAGTTGCATAAAAACTTAGATCAGTCTAATTTAAGACCAAAATGTAATACAGCACACCCCTAGGCTAACTTTTGTTTGCGTTCCATGTTGCCATGTAAAATAACTATCAGCTGAGCCAGTGTGGGCTTCAGTTGAGGGCTGAAAGGGGCTTGAGTTGAGCCTTTGTAGAACACTTTGACTTCAACAATGGTCATGTACTTTTTATTATTTGGATTAAAAGCACTAGAATAAATGTTGAAGCACTGTAGTCCTCTGATAAGCAAATTTTTTCAGCGAATGAAAGATGTATTGAGCATCCACTGTCGGACATTTTTTTAAGCTGTTCAGTATCTTACTTTTTCCACAATGCAATGCAAATTAGACTTACTAAAGACAACTGTGAGCTTGTTTTATGCAACAAGCTTTCTATGGCATCTTTAGCTAGTCAAACTAATTGTTAGATGTAGTTTTTTTATACCCATTTCACCCCAATTTTGGAATGCCAAATTCCGACTACTTACTAGGTCCTCGTGGTGGTGTGGTTACTCAACTCAATCCGGGTGGCGGAGGACAAATCTCAGTTGACCCCGCTTCTGAGACAGTAAATCCGTGCATCTTATCACGTGGCTCATTGTGCATGGCAGTGCAGAGACTCCGCATGTGGAGACTCATGCTAAACTCTGCGATCCACGAACAACTTACCACATGCCCCATTGAGAGCGAGAACCACTTAATCGTGAACATGAGGAGGTTACCCCATGTGACTCTACCCTCCATAGCAACTGGGACTATTTGGTTGCTTAGGAGACCTGGCTTGAGTCACTCAAGCCAGCCACTGTGAGAACTTCGCATTCCTGTACTGCATATGTTGTTAAACTTTATATGACATATTGCTAGATATGTGTCTCATTTGTAAGTCACTTTGGATAAAAGCGTCTGCTAAATGACTAAATGTAAATGCAATTTTCCTGAGAAATAGATTATTGTGTTAAGACATTTCAAAAGCACATCTTATCTCAGCACAAAGTCCAAACTCAGTTCCTGCATTTGAAGTTTGGAGATTCCACCAGTAGGTGGTAATAAAGTTGTTGTCCAAACTCTAAAAATATAGAGAAACATCAAATTATGTCCATGACGATCACTTTTGTAGCCGTTTTTTGGAACAAATACTTATGAAATTTGTGTTAAACTATCTTGAGGTCATGTTTAAAATTAAAGCCCATTAGTGTTTTGCGCATACGATTTCTCCAAACCCATTTGTGGCAAGATTAGCACCTGCTTGCACGAAAATATAAAAACTTCTTGTCCATGACCATTGACTTTGCGTGTATAACTTAAGAAATATCGCTGCACTTAGTGTTAAAGCACTGTTTTGCTAAGTCTGCATAAAAAAATTTGATGGCTGGGGTTGTACATTTTTTGGGGGAACTTGTGGTTGAATTTTCCCACATTTCTTAACTGAATTTCTTCCTGAATTTCCAAAACGGCCCATTTGTGCAATTTTCACATCCTTTTTAACAGACAAAAATCAAGTAACTGAAAATGTACATAAATTAAATTGCACCATCTTAGTTGTTGTTTGGCAGTTAAAGCAGGTCTTAAGAGTCTTTCTAATATTTGTTCATCATGCTCCTGTTCCTGTTGATCCTCACAGTCACTGTAAGTTTCTCTTTGTCTTGAATTAACTCAAGTCACCGATTACTACTAAAAGCACATAGTAAATACAAATAAAAATTATGAGATAATGAGACTATAAGTTATTTATGCATAGTTCATTCTGTATGATTTTAAAAATCTTGGTATGTGTGATTGCTTGAAGACGACTGGCCAGGCTCAGAGAGTTCCAGGTAAACAGGAGAATGATTCCTGTGTGTGTAAAATAAGCAGCTCAATCTGGACTTTCCCTGCTGGACGGTTTGTAGGAGTCACAAAACAGGTCCAGAGCTGTGAGGACCACCTAATTGAGTTTCAGGAAAAGGTGAGTTCATTTAAAGTCATTTCAATCAATTTATGTCATCAATTTTAGTTAACAGAGACTACAATGATTTTAAACGACATTCATTACAATTGAATATTTCCAAGGGGTGTAAATCGAACGTTTCAGCACGACACGATCTTATATTGATTATCTTGGCCTGTCATCCGATATTTGCCAATACTTTAAAGTCTGCCGCAATACGATTTCTATTTCATTCGATTCAGGGCCCTGCGATCGATATTCCGATATTATGTGCCTATTTTACGAAATCAGTTAAAAAAATGTTTGCCCTCAAATGCAACCAAAATTTAATCTGAATATTTTAATGAGCTCTTTGAAGAGTGCAAATTTAGAATCCACATTGGGACATCCACAACAAAATAAGGTACTTCAGATGTTGAAATAATTATACAGATCATGTAAAATATAATATAAAAAATAACGTCACACACAAGTGATCATCAATCGTTTGATTACAGCTTATTTTTCAGTTTAATAAAATTCAGAGAACTTGCATGCCATGACTTGTTTCCAACTATTTGTGCTCTCCGTGGTTTTCTTGGCTACAACTTCCACAGTTGTTATGAAAAATTGTTACAGTTAACTGGCATAAATGTTAGTAAGGGTGTTGATGTGTAGTGTAAAGTCTTAAAACTGATGCTAGTGCTGGGCAGCAGATGTCTCTTTCCCTCATTATTGCTGTTCAGAATGTCGGCGTTGTGAAGACGTTTCACATGATAGTTGAACTTCTCCATTGTAATTTTAATAGCAAATTGTCATGTAAATATGAAATGGGTGGCATGGCAAACGATTTCAATGGAAGCCTGAATTACGCGCTCATTAGAGCCGCCCTGCGTTTGCCACGAGAGCACGCATTTTAAGCACTGATCCTGTCATTGGTCTGGAGCTTGCATTTCGCGGGAAGCTCGGTTGACGTAGGCACAGGTATCAGAGCTTCACAGACCCTGCGCACATCCTTGTCCCACATGAAAATCGTTTTTAGCATTCATAAAGTGAAATTAGTGCAATAAGTTTGCTTCATCGCCTTCGGGAAATGCGTACTGACGTGGCTGACATGAGAGTATTAAAATAAAGGTGCATCTTAAAAAAAGTCTATATCGTAATTTACGCGTTGTATCGATAACATTGGATGGTTGGTTATTGGACCGATGCATCCAGATCGATGGTTCGGAGTCGTTACACCCCTAATACTTACTAGTTTCCCTTACACAATACTGTTGCAAGATTTGCAAATAGTCAGGACCCAAACGCAGAGTGAAAAAACAAAAGGATTTATTTATTACAAAACCAAACAAAAACTACACCGTAGGGGGAAAACACAATCCAGGCTGGGAGCCCACTGAAGCTGGGTGGGGTGGAAAAGCTGGGTACAGAACTGACCAACATGGATCATAAAACAAGACAAACTTTAACTGGACAGCACACACGAAGAGACTAAAATAGGAAAGGAAATCAAACAGGTTAACAGACAGGGTAGGTGTAACTAATGAACTAATAATAGGCAAACAAGGAGGCGGGGTATGACACAAGACTGAGAGACACAGGCAATACAGAATCAAAACAAAACCATGTGCTCTCACAAGACACAGACACCCGAATGGCATTTCGGCAAAACAACAGGCAACATGCACTCATGCCAACTGACAGATAAGACGAGAGAATGCACGGTAACGATAACAAAACAATGTCATGCATTCTCACACTAGACAAAGCCTGAGCATAAATCCCCAGGCAAACACCACGGGATGTAGACAACCGGCGTCAAATCAAGACAAGACACCTGTGTGAGGGTTCGGCCACACACTAACCCGACACCACAGACCGAAGTGACCGAACCTCAGCACAACGTGAATACAACTCTATGACCTGGGTGTGCAGCACAGCACGAGCACAACGCGCAGTGTGTCCATGGTCTCGAAAGACAGACATAAATAACTGACGTGAGTGCATGCTGCCAAAATGACATAAGCGCAATGCACTCACGCCAATAACAGACAGAACATGGAGCATGCGTGTCCGGATCCCAACACCAATGGAAACCGAACCAGACAGGGAAGTCAGGATCCAGACACCATGCTCCAAACATGAAACATAAGACCAAACGAGGAGCACACTGCAGGGAAATCACAACCGAAGCCATGTGCTCACAAAAAGACAGAAAACGAAACACAAGACTGACATATAACAATGATGTCACAGTCCAGCCACACAAAAATCCAGACTGACAGAATGACAGGGCTGTGACACAATGCACTCAAAAGCAACATTAATGGCGCTGTAAGCGATTTTTCATGGAAAGGTATGCGAAAAATGTTCCTACTACCTGAAAGATAATAGTTAAATAAGTGTTGTGAGATATCTCGCAGGTCTCTGTTACAGCACTAGACTCACTAGATACCTATTTGGCTTCACAGACCCATGCGCATCTAGAACTAGCAAACAAAAATGTATCCGTGGGCTTCGGTCAATAACGCTTTCTGTCCATAAATCATTTTGCATGTTCTCATAGTAGTTTCAGCAAATGCTATTGTTATGCCATGTTGCTCAACGGTTGTCAGTTAAGGTTGCTTTTATTATTTTTATGTTATTGACCACTGTTTCTGCTCAATTGCAGTGCCAATAATGCTCATTTGGAGTGCAGGTTTTTGGAAAGAGGGACGTGTCTAATCAAACTACTCATCTAGTGTTAATTATAGAACAGCTAAAATTGCTTACTGCACCTTTAAGAAATATAAAGCCAAGATCTCTAAATATTTGTTCTTACATCTCTAACAAGTCAAGGTCAATTAACTAATTTGGGGGTAACTTCCAGGTCGGGAGCCAACATTTTGAACTGCCAAAGATGGCAGCCAATCTTAAGAACATCACAGCCCGTCTGAAACTATTTGATTATCTTCACACAAGTGGACTGTACAACGCTCTTCAACTGCATCAGCTGAACCATGAGCTCGAGGAAATCCACCATACTATCAATGAAACACACTTGCATAACCCCAATAAGGAGACACATAACCTGCTAAATGAGGTACACATTTCTGTTAGTCCTATTTAAACAATAATGAGAAAAAATTAAAGGCGACCATGACCACATTTCCAAAGGCATCTGTGTTGTTCTCAGTTGAATAAGGCTAAAAACGATGTCCAGAAGATGTACAAAGATGATATCTTTAACCTAGAGACGATGCAGAAGAGGTTACGTAATCTTAACAACCGTGCACAGACCTGTAGGACCATACCAAACAATTTTAGGAGTATGTACATTTCATTTGTAACTATTTATGGGTAAGTTATTGTTGAGGGCGGGAAACTGATAAAGAACATCTTTAGGAGGAAACTGTATTCTATAATGTATATTGTATAATGTAATATTTGGGCAGTTTCAGTTATAAAAATGCTTTACCATTGTAAAATAACTAATCTATTACTCATAATATTCTGCAACTTGCAGGCACTTGTAATCAGCGAATCATAACCAAAATAAGTGCTCCAGTTGTCACCAAGCTCAATTCCCAGCACAAATCATATATCTCTGGTGCCTGGGGCAGTGACACCCAACTAAATAGCAATAAACACTATTGGGAGCAGTGCCTGGTGAGTGGACACAAGCATGGCAGTTTAATCAGAACGTACAACTCACATGAAGATTTCATGGCCAATAAGAACTACAAGGACGAACCGATAGCACCATCCTACACTGACAAGAATGCTGTTCAAGGCTCTGGCACCATACTGTACAATAACACTGTATTTTACCAGTGCTACAGCACAGCTGAAATCTGCAGCTTTAACATTACAACAAAGGTAACCAAGCGAATGAAACTGAATGGTGCTGGCATAAACAATAAGTTCCCTTTTTGCTACTACAGCTGCCGTGATTGGACAGATATTGACCTGGAGGCTGACCAAGATGCTGTGTGGGTGATATATGCCACTGAGAAGAACCACGGCAACATTGTTGTGAGTCGTTTAGACCCAGTAGAGCTCAATATCACACAAACATGGAAGACAAATCTCTTTAAGAGGTCTGTCAGCAGTACGTTTATGGTGTGTGGGGTCCTGTATGCTACTCGCTATGTTAATACTTACCAAGAAGAGGTCTTTTATGCCTTTGATACAACCACAGGTCAGGAGATTAACACTCTTTCTTTACCATTTGAGAAGGTTGCTTCTGGAATAGCCAACCTGAACTACAACCCTGTTGACAGGAGACTCTACTTGTATAATGATGCCTATCTTTTAGCATATGACACCTACTTCTGAGGGTTTTTATGGGTAGTTACCCAATAAAAACAACTTGTGATTTAAGTTTTTTGTGTTTCAAATTCAAAGAGTTAATGGAGTATCATTAATGGCTGTTTTATTTCCCAAAGACTATGTGTTGATGGTCCAGAGACAACTAAAAGTGGCTCTCAGATAACACACAAATGTATAAATAAAAGATATGCCAATAAATTGAGAATGAGGATCAAACATATATCAGGTTTGATTTCCAAAAATGAAAGCTCTTCTTGAGGTCTCCAATAAAAGCAACACTACTGATATACACCTAATATAACCCAATTTCTAAGACTATCACACTTCTGAAATACCTAGGGAATCTGCTTAAACTGAAAACATCTGTATATAAAGTACCATGCTTTACATTATGAGAGAATGTAATATACATTGTCTGTTTTCAAAGTAGAATGTAGCAGTTATTCACAGCTTTCAGCACCCTCTACTGTTTTGATGACATTTTCTTCTGATTGTGCCATTCCTTGCTCTAGTTCTCTTGAACTTGAATGCTCATTTGGTTCCTGAACACCTGAAAAATACAGAAACAATCCATAATATTTAATGTACCAGATTTCATGTCAGTCCACACAACTCAACTTTACCAGCAGTCAAATCAGACCCTTAAACAGAGAGGCAATAACAGGTAACAAATTTAAATATGTATTATTAAATATGTACCATAAAACAGTTCCGACTCTGAAATCTGATTGGATGAGCCACGTTCAAAGCTGTTGTAAAATAGCCAATATGCTAGGCAATTGTAAATGGCTAATAATAGGATAATCACCTAACTTGGGGAATAATTGTTTATTGTGATTATGTAAATCTTTAAAGGTTTATTTTGTTATACTCCACTTCACGTCTTGCCTAACAACACACATTTCTGTGGTAATTTCACTGTAACGCACAACTTCTCATGTTTTAGTACATTAATATTTGTCTACTTAGTTTGACTAGAACAATTGCTAAGTGGACCTCTTTGGACAGTGAATTTAGCGCTCTCATTACTGTGCCTCTCCTGGCTCTTATTTATATAGACAGAATTGATCTTCTGGGTTTGTTTTCACCCCTTAGTGTTGAAGCAGAACTATCGCAGAGCCAGTAGAGCTTTATGAGTCATTATAATAACTCCATGAGTCACAGGCTAGAAGACAAATGGCTCTTATAATTGGAGGAGCGAGCAAAGGTCAGTCTCGGCTTGTTATTGGTCAGGAGCTTCAAAAGGATATCATGCTCGGTGAGTCAGTCTGACAGGTAATGGTAACTGAGCATATCAGATTCAGTACAACTCCTTAAATCAGCTGAGATGGAAGGGCACGACAGCTGTTTGATTGGCATAGGTGTTATATAAAGTTCTAAAACTGTGTCTGTGACTAATGCTAGATTTACATATATTCTGTTTAAGTGGAGGGGAAAAAACTCTCACTTGAGTCTGGAACGAAGTTGTCCAACAGTTGTTGTGTGGTCTTTAGTTTGTACATCAAAAACCTGCGCTCTATAGAAAGAATGAAACAAATAAGCGATAATGAAAAACCAGACAGCGTGATCAGGTGTGGTATCACCTTGAAGGGGTTTATTGTGCTAATAGAGCACAACAGATGGTTTCCAGAAGGAAAAATCCCATTAATTTTCCCCATACCCTCAAAAAAATAAAAACTTTATTCAATTGTGGACAGTGGTCCAGTGCGATCTCAATACAAACATTTTGGGTAGAAATAACCTAGTTGAATTGGGTAAACCCCCCAAAATTAGACATGTCAATTTTTACATGTCAATAACTAGTGGAAGTGAATGTTAGCATGCTATATACACACTGGTTGGAAGCACTATTGAGCATATTTTAGTAATTATACTATGGTTAGCACAGCAATTCCTCAATGAAGCAAACAATCAATTGCATGTGCAACATTTACCAGTCCTCATTATTAGCTCAAGCTCCACTCTTCACATAATGGTAACCCCATAAAACTCCAACATAACAGAAACCTTTTTAAATTTCAACATAGACTAACAAAACAATAAGCACTTACAAGTACCCCCCTTAATATTCGTCCTGCACAAAAACACATAAAATAACACTTAATTAAAGTTCTATACAGAGCATGCTGGGAAATGGAAATCCCTTTCCATGTTTCATCAATGCTACGTTAACACCACAAAAAGTATTCATGTTGTCTTAACTCAAAAGGATTTAGTAAACTTCCATTTTTAAATTTCAATGGATTGAACTCAATGAAATCAAGTTCCGACAAAATGTTCTAGAATGGTTTTGCATTAGCTTTCAATTTAATTAAGTAAATTGAACAGCCCACTTCCATGACACACTGTGACATTCATTAAACTCCCCAATGTTAAATAAACTCCCACAGAATAATGTGTCCAAATTTAGTGCAGACATTTTCACTCTGTAGGTACTGATTTAACCCTCATTCTGTTTAAGGAACCAAATAAGCAAATAATACACGCTAATATGTACAAACATACCTATTTCATGCCGCTTTTGCTTTTCAAGTTCTAGCTTGGTGCTGAGGCGCTCCACTTTCTCATGTTGTAGATCTAGCTGAAAGGCCAGGAACACACACGCACACACACACACACACACACACACGTTCTTGGTCTACCTATCATTATGAGGACTTTCCATAGACATAATGATTTTTATACTGTACAAATATTATATATATATATTTGTACAGTATAAAAATCATTATGTCTATAGAAAGTCCTATATATATATATATATCCTATACCTATATTCTATCCCCTAAACCTAACACAACCCCTAAACCTAACCCTCACAAAAAAACTTTCTGCATTTTTACATTTTCAATAAAGCATAGTTTAATATGTTTTTTAAGCTATTTAAATTATGGGGACACTACAAATGTCCTCATAAACCACATTTATAGGATAATATCCTTGTAATTACCAGTTTGTAACCTAAAAAGATTGTCCTTGTAAACCACATAAACATGCCCACACACACACACACACATTACTACAAAAGTTCTTGCCTTGAGGATACATGTATCTGTTTTTAAAATGCACTAAATTACCACCTTTTAATTAGTGTTAAGAGGAGCAATAAATGTCATGCAAAATATAATATCACCTGTTCACGTAAGGTCTTGACCTCTTTGATTAGCCTGGTCACACACATCACCTGTTGCTGGTAGGCAAAGAGCGCCTGTGTCCTTCTAAATTAAAAACAAAACAAAAACTTTACATTTTACATTATAACATAGAACATTAATTACTTATTAATGTTGATACACCTAATAATATCTCTCTTTACAAAATCTCACAAAGTTGTTGAAGATTAACTCACGCCACATCCAGTTCTGTCTCCAACTCTTGTAAACTCAAGGAGAAATCAGGATTTCTCATCTCTAAATCTATAAATGTGAAAAAAAAATGTAAAATATGTAGTTGTCTAAACATATATGTTTATGAGTTTGTGAGTGTGTACAAACTTAAATATAGCTTGGGGGCCAAATTGCTAAGTAAACGTATTTGTGTGTGAGTGAGTGCTTCACCTGTAGTAAAGGGTGGCAGGTAGCTCATAAGAATACTGTTGGTCCAGTCATCTTTCAGCTCTCTGTAGTAACAAACCTACTGTAAACTACACTGAACAAAGGAAATTCTTGTAATCTGAGATATTCATGTGTGTCTGTACCCATGAGCAACACATTTTCTACATGCGAGCCAAGGTGAATTATTTGATTTTGAAATATAGATTTAAATGTCAAACTTTTGTGTGACAACATGGCATGTACTATGAGACAACATTATCAGTACTTGAACTTGTCATTGAGCAGGAGGTCGTCAGTGAGCCCATGGCGTTTAAAGAAACCTATTGCATCACTGTCAGCATGGAGAATAAGGGCATCATATTGTCCTACCACAGACTGAGTCTTCAAAAGCTGTCCATGAAACACACAAACATACAGTCCATACACAAACATCAAACAGAATAGATCTTAACACTGGTTAATTAAAAAATAAATAAAAAAATTGCAGTACTGCAGACAAACAACAGAGGGTAGTGTCTATGCACAAGTAAAACATGTCATACAACTTTGCTGAAAAGATGTAAGACATGTTCTTTAACTTAAAGTTTATGCGTGTAATAACTGTCTCGTATCGCAGCTTAATCTGCAGAGAGAACTGTAAGTAAGCCATTTATATCACCTAAAAGTGTAACACTGTGGAACTATCAAAAAAATAGTTTTGTTTCTAGCACCCATACAGCCTGACACGGCAACATTAGCTAAACTACGATATGAGTTTGGGATGTTTGTACAAAAATTGAAAACAGGGAAAATTTTTGGAATCTGTTGGAAAACTGTTTGGTGACTAAAATTTAAAAATGACATACTTAATCTTTAAACAGCAAGTAATAAAGTTGTAGCTGCCATGATAGTGTCGTTAACAACTGTGCAACACAAAATTCAAAGATGTGAAAAGTCTGGTTTGGGCCAACCAATTATGAGTGGTTTGCTCTTCAAGACTAAATGTGTGTGTGTTTTATTACCTCCATGATGTAGCTACCAATCCCAAGGTGCCAATAACGTTTCCTCACAGCCAACAGAGATAATTGAAGCACTCTGTCTCCTGTAGACCTATATCCCAGATTGAGAGAAACCAAAATCTTATCATTGTCTTCATTAGATCACCTACTGCTGTAGTTGGTCTCCTTACATTAACAGTTGCAGCACATTAGCTGTGGTCATGGTCTGATTCCCCATATGAGTGGTAGATGTTTTATGCTTTATTATGGGAGCAGAATTATGCTGTTGCCCATTACGCTGTGCTTTATAGCTCTTAAACTAATACAATGGAGTCCAAAAGTCTGAAACCACATTGAAAGTCTGGGATTCAACATCTCTTTTTAAACCAGTAAATTAACAGAAAGTTTTTTTAAATAAATGTTGTGATGGAAAATGAAGGCAAAATATTTAGGATACTGCACTTTTTCTAGATCACCAAATAAGCCAATTTGTGATATTAACCATGTTAACACCTTTTTACAAAAGGTCATATTTCCTTGATTCCATTTAAGCAGACAATATGCTCTCTGGAACATTCTCAAATCATGCTGTGATGACATGCATCATCAGGTTTTGCATAAACACTCACTGAGCACTTTGTTAGGAAAACATTTAAACCTACTTATTCATGCGTTTTTCTAATCAGCCAATCGTGTGGCAGCAGTGCAATGCATAAAATCATGCAGATACAGGTCAAGAACTTTAGTTAAAGTTCACATCAAACATCAGAATGGGGAAATAATGTGATCTCAGTTATTTCAACCGTGGCATGATTGTTGGTGCCAGATGGGCTGGTTTGAGTATTTCTGTAACTGCTGATCTCCTGGGATTTTCACGTGCAACAGTCTCAAGAGTTTACTCAGAATGGTGCCAAAAACAAACAACACCCAGTGAGCTGCAGTTCTGCGGATGGAAACAACTTGTTGATGAGAGAGGTCAACAATGAATGGCCAGACTGGTTTCGAGCTGACAGAAAGGTTATGGTAACTCAGATAACCACTCTTTACAATTGTAGTGAGCAAAATAGAATCTCAGAATGCACAACACGTCAAACCTTGAGGCAGATGAGCTTAAAAAGCTGTAGACCATCTCAGACATTTTATTAAGAAAATAGTGTTCCTAAAGTGCTCAGTGAGTGTACTTGTGGAGTCCATGCCTGTTCAAGTGCATACTGTCATTAAATATAAAAGAGGGACATACTGTTCCAAATATTAAGACAATCTGAAATTCATGTACATTTTTCAACAAAAAAGTATTAAATTAGAAAAATGCAAAATACAAGCATTGTCACTAATGGTCTCACACTTTTGAACCCCAATGTACTGTATATAAGCACCAGAGGATTATAATACAGCTATAGCTATTACAATTAATAAGACTCACAATAAAGCACTAATAATATTATAAATCCGAGAATCATCCTATTAAAATCTTGACATCTTGTGTCTCTATGTTCTTCTCAGTGTGTGTGAGGCAGACACTTGAGGTTATACTAAACCACAGGCCATATGGAAGCCATTGGCATAAATACACATGGCAGGAGAGAGAGAGAGGGAGAGAGAGCACAAGAGAGGAAGCAATAGTCTTTCATTGACTGGTAATAACACACCAAAGCCAGTAGGGCAGGGCAGGTTTCTCCACTCTCCTGGCCCCGTGCACTGGAAATAGACTCAGGGTGGAGCGACAGTGTTCATTGGGATCTTATAATGACAAGGCTTGTTTAAGTTTCATGATATAAATAAAGTCTTTTTTAGAAATCCTGGATGGAATCCACTCATAATGAAGTAAAATGCTGACTGAGGCTACAGGCAGGGACAGACAGGAGTTTGTTCTTCCATTAGGACAGAGTTTGCTTTGGGCTTTTGGATTTTTGGTGGAAGATGTTTAAAAACAGTGAATAGATTTGCATCAACACCTTGATGTGCAGTAAGACAGAGAAAGTTTAGAGAAAGCAGATTAGAGTTTTGTGAATTTGGATTATTGCAATGAAGTGTGTGAATGGTAGTCTTGTTAAAGGGATGGTCACGATAGATTTTAACCATGCAAAATTATTTCGGCAACAGGATATGTTGTTATGCCCCAGGGCTTCTGTTTTGAATAAAAAACTATTTATAAATAGTAAATTATTGTAAATATTAAATGTTAAAATTAGGGCTGTCGATTTAACACGTTCAGCGCGATTAATTATACAAAAAAAATGATGCGTTAAAAAAATGTCCCCTGAGTCCCAGACCGTAAAATAGAATGTTCCTACCATCGGAGCAATTCAAGCTTCTCCAGGGGGCAGTAAGCACAAATCCAGCTGTTGCTAATACAAAGAAAAAAACCCATTCACCGACAGCAGATAGCACAAGATGAGAGCACATTCTTGCATTCAAACAACTTGATGGAGCACAAATCTGAACACATGTAACTCAAGACGTGTTTTTCTAAGATTCAAACTACGTTAAACTTGACACAATGAGAAAACAGTACGTTTATGACGTGACGCAACCAAAATGAGACATTCCAAAAGTGTCCGCCTGATGCATGTGTACATTGATGCAACCTTAGACAAGCCCTTAAAATACATTTCAGACTGACTGACAAATTAAATTGCAAAATGGATAGCTGTGGACTGTAGGCCAATGAAAGGCTTATGTTAAATAATATGGAAATAAACAATATATTGGATTTTAAAGCCAACTCCTTTCCCACAATAATATAATGCATTTTAATAAACAACATTTGTATTTTTTATATTATAATATATAATATATATTTTATTTATAATTATTTAATCATTACCTATTTAATTATTGTTATTTGAGGGGCTCTCAGCAAATATTTATATATGCGATTAATTCGATAAAAAGATTTTAATCGATTGGCAGCCCTAGTTAAAAGATACTATCTACTCACATTTCCTAAAAATGTATATAAAATGTAAAATAACTTTTTGAATATGTCATCTTGGACTTACACTGACACCAATGGGCATAGATGCAGCATCTTTCAAACACAACAGTTTTTAGTTCATGATTGTAGAAATTCACTAGTTCACTAGTCACAGTCAGCCATGATTTATTTAACCCATGAGTAAAAGTATCCAATTACAGGACTGGTCATGTGATCCTAACATGGCCACCCCATGAGGGGACCCCCTCCCTGTAGATAAAATCCCAGCATTAATAAGGTTAATGATACAACTGCATTCTTCATCTCATGTGAGTGGTCAGATTAACAAACAATAATGCAGAAGTTTAGTAGAACACTCTTTGCTTGACATTTTGTGTCATATCCATATTTTGTCTGCGAAACTTCCTCTCAATAGCTTCAAGCCAAAAATGATTTTAAAATGCAATTGACAGAGATTAAGCACATGAGCATTTTATGCTATATGATACTTACAGAGGAAAAGTATCTTACTTTAAACAATTAGTGTTTTGTTTCACAAAATAATATTATATGGCTCTTTCACAGCTGTTTGATTCAATCAAGCCCATATACTCACAGTCGCTTGAGCTCATAGCAGGCTGCAGCCACTATAAGAGATTCAACTCCTACGGCGGATGGCGGGAACTCTCCTTCCTCTTCTACTGTCCTACTCACTCTCCTCTCCTTCGCTCTGTCTACAAACTCCTGCAACCCCTCAGAGAATCGTTCCCAAGACCTGCATAGAGCAAAGAACAGGTTTGAACACATATTTTATTTTTTAAAAGGTTTATTTATTTTTTTAGGGCCTTCGCCTCATTTTATTGATTGACACATTAGTAGAGAGAGACAGCAAATGAAGTGGCAAGAGAGAGGGGAACATGATTCAGGCCGGACTCAAACCCAGATATTCAGTGAGCACCACAGTTGAATATAATGGAGAATTTGCACTGACCACAAGGCCACAGCATTTATATGATCTGAAATTATTGACTAACATTACAGATGAGAGAACACAGGAAACTATCGGGAGAGACAGTATCAAGACAACACACAGGCTAGATTCAAACCTCCCATATGCGCACCTCAGCTCAATGTCCAGTATCTAGATTAGAGTAAGTGAAATAGTTATTTGAATATTCACATACCCATAATACGATGTAGCCAAATGGAAATTTTAACACTTTCGTAAATGTGGGTAGCATTTTTGATTTGACAAGGATATGTTACAAAACCAATTTGTCATTATTCCTGTTAAAACCATTCATAAATATAACAACAGCGTTCTGACACACCTTAAACTAGCATTGTCAAAGTAACTGGCCATAATAGGATAGAATTGTCCCTAAAACTGTAAATAACAGCTGCATTGTCACAGAAACTGGCCACAATATGGTTCCATCTGTCATTGCAATTGACCATAAAAAGGTCAGGTTGATGTTTGTAAAACCTGGGGCATGAAGGTGACTTTAGGGGGTAAGGATAGAGCTGAACAGAAACACTTGTCAAACTGGTCTAGTCTAAGAGTGGATCTGGGAAAAAAACGTTTTTCAACAAAAGATGCTGTGCTAATGTAATATAATGGAAATCTAATTAGTGAACAAGGCTCCCCATGTCTATTCATACTTACAGCTGTGATAATAACGTAAAGACCCAAGCTGTTCCTCATCTCTCTGTTATGATATTTTCATTCTGGTCACATCACAAAAGCACATGATTAGCTTGCTGGTTTGTTGTGATCCAAGTTCATCATCCCAGACAAATCAAGTGGGTCATATCGATAATATGGATTTCCATTACTATCAGGACTCTAATTTACATCATACACTGCAACTTTTCCTCTGTCCCATCCTCTCTCTCTCTCTCTCTCTCACTTTCTCTTTTTTCTCTTGACCATCCTCTTTCTCATCCCTGACTATCCATTTATTCTCTCTTCCCCCACAGTCTTAATCCCATTTTTGTACTCAAATTCATGCTAGTCTAAGCTGTTTTTTCAGCAGGGAAGCTCCAAAAAGGACAAATAAAGGACTAAATTCCAAGTCTTCTGAAGCCATACGGTAGCTTTGTGCGAGGAACAGGCTGAAATGTAAGTTATTCACATAAAATGTTTGCCTCAAATTTCATTCACACATCTGTCAATCGTTCATAAGATAAGTATGGATATGTAACGAAACACATCCTGACATGCCATATTTGAAAATACATGGACACGAACAGATGCGAGAGCTGTGGCTGTTTGGCACAACATGAGGGTGAATTTTTACAGGTTTTTTTCTTTTCATTTTTGGATGAACTTTTGAATTTAAAGAACAACTTCTATTTTAGTAGTAATACAGGAAAACAGAAACTATGGTAATAATAATAATACTTTTGTGGTCATTATGGTTTTACTTAAAAAAAACATAGCAAAAATCCACTGTAAAACCATGGTTACTATATGGATACATATATTAAAACTATGGTTTTCACCAAAAAAAATATTGTTACTTTTCATAGTAACTACAAAATTACTATAGTAAAACCATGGTTTCTGCCAAAACACACACACAGAAACCCCCACATTGTTAGCCCACAGCAATCATTGTTATTACAATATTACTATCCACCTTATTCCTACACAAAATGCTGCTTTGCACGAAATGTGGGAGGGTGCTTCTGCTAAGAAGTAAACACAGTTGTACAGAAAAGATGGGACAGCATGAAAAATGCAAATTAAAACAAAAATGAGAGATTTGAAAATTGTAATATTTTTTTGCTATATCGAAAAACATTGTGTTTTTACTTTGTGAATTTTTTTTTTTAATGTACAGTATTTTCAAATCAGATGATTGCAACACGCTCCAAAAAAGTTGGGACAGTGAGCGTTTACCACTGTGAAACATCACTATTTCTTCTATTATTTACATTTACATTTATGCATTTGGCAGGTGCTTTTATCCAAAGTGACTTACAGAGCACTTATTACAGGGACAATCCCCCCGGAGCAACCTGGAGTTAAGTGCCTTGCTCAAGGACACAATGGTGGTGGCTGTGGGGATTGAACCAGCAACCTTCTGATTACCAGTTATGCGCTTTAGCCCACTACACCACCACCACTCCCATAACACTTAATAACACTTATTAAGCATTTAGGCACTGAAGACACAAGTTTAAGTTTAGAAAGTGGAATTTTCCCCCATTCATCCATTATGTAGGTCTTTTTGCACAATTGTATGGGGTCTTCATTGCCGGATAATGTGCTTCATAATGCAGCACGCATTCTCAATTGGAGATAGGTCAGGACTGCAGGCAGGCCAATATAGCACCCACACTCTCAGCTTACACAGCCATGACCTTGTAAACCGGGCAGTATATGGTTTGAAGTTTTCTTGCTGGAAGACAGTGCTGGATGGCAGTATATGTTGCTCCAAAATTTTTATATCTGTCTACATTCATGGTGTTCTCACAGATGTGCAAGTTACCCATGCCATGGTCACTGACACACCCCTGGCCCATACAGACACTGGCATTTGGACCTGACACTATTAACAGCTTGGATGGTCCTTTTCCTCTTTGGCCCAGATAACACGACGGGTGTGTTTTTCAAAAAACAATTTAAATGTGGACTCTTCGGACCAAAAAAACACAGTTCAACTGTTCTACTTTCCATCTAAGATGAGAACGAGTCCAGAGAAGTCGGCAGCGCTTCTGGACAGTGTTGCTGTATGGCTTCTGCTTTGCATAGTAAAGTCTTACCTTGCATCTGTGGATGCAGCAGCAAGTGGTGTTGACTAACAAAGGTTTCCTAAAGTTATCCCAAGTCCATGTTCATGATATCCATTACAGAAGAATTATGTTTTTTAAGACAGTGATGTCTGAGGGATCAGAGATCACATGCATTCAGAAGTGGTTTTCGTCTTGCCCTTTACGCACCAGATTCCTTGAATCTTTTAAGTATATTGTGCAATGTAGAGGGTGAAAGGTCCAAAATCCTTCCAATTTGTCTTTGGGGAACATTGTTCTTAAAGTGCTGGATTATTTGCTGAAGCATCTGTTGTCAAATTGACAAGTCTTGAACAATCCTTGCTCTTGAAGGACTAGGCTGTTTTTGGAGCATCCTTAAACAGTATACAGTACAATTGCTGTCTAGTTTTTTTTTTTTGTGAGCTAGGCAGGCCACTACCTGGGAAGTTCTCCCACTGCGGGGTTCGCCCAGGGCGCCATACAAGCTAGAACCGCCACTGAGTATGGTGGAGGGAGCATCATGATTTGGGGCTGCATTGCTGATTCTGGGTCTGGACCGCTTGCCACCATCAAGGGAAAAAATTCCCAAGATGATCAATATATCCTAGATTATAATGTCAAGGTGAAGTTGTGTGATGCAGCAGGACAAGGACCCTAAACATCAAAGTAAATCATCTACAAAATGGCTTCAAAAAAAGAAAATTCTTCTTGTTTCACATCGCCTTGTTATTTCAACTCGTCAAATTTGTATTAGTCTTAAACTGCCTGTCTCAAATTTTTTGGAGTGTGTTGCAATCAACTGAATTGAAATGACTGTATATAATTTTTTAAAAACTATACAATGAAATTCACAAGGTAAAACATCATATAATGTGTTCTAGCCGAATGACTTGAGCAAAACATAAAACAATACTCACTAAGACATTGTTTATAGCTGGTATTTGTTTTGTTCAATGATTCAAACTAAAATGACTCACTTTTGATTACATGTTGGTCTTGTAGGTCTGTTTCTCAAACCATATGAAACATTTACTGTAACAGTGTCATCTATTGGATTCTTGAAGAACAACAGGTATTGGTAATTAATGCATATCATCACAGCATTAACATGTATCTCAGGTGGTCTGATCACATGTGGTCAGGCCAGACACATTGCTGTTGGTCGCATCTCCTGTGAGCATCTGTGATTGGTTTTCAAGGTGAGGGTTTCATGATGACATACAGTATAATATCACTACATCATAAAAAAATAAACCGGAAAAATGTCACAAAAGACAAAGAAGCATGGAATAATGGCGCACCAGTTACAGCTTAAATTTCATCTACTGTAAACGAAGACACACTGAAGAGGATCCGTAAAGATCTCGTACAGTAAATGTAAGCTCTTTTACAATTTTTTCAGATCAGACAATTTATTTCCTGTTAAAACCATATGTCATAAACTGTTTAAATTCTTGATTTAGAGCAGCGGTTAATTGACAGATAAGGAGTTGCGCTTCGCTGCATCCCGAACGGTGTTTACAGCGTTTCAAATGTGTTTTTGATTACCTCTGTATGTGTTTTTTGTGATTCCATCAGCTTTTGCGCCCCAATTACACCAGTATACAGTGCTTGTCATCAGATCATCCGAATCACAGCCTAATACCAGCTGTAAACAGGGTCTTATTGGCTACTGCCTACATTAGCGAACACTGCAGATCGTCTTCCGGTGGAAGTTCATCCCACATTCTTTTCCCCAGTAAGACCCCCAGGAATAAGGTGGATAGTAAAACCATGATTTTTATGACCTTTCTATTTGGCATTTTTCTAATTTAATAGTTTATTTTTCATTACAAATGCTTTTATCAGCATAACAGTTTGAGTGAAAAGTTTGTGCATAACCAGATGATTATAATTTTCAAAGAGCGTCTTGTAAATGTGCTTAAATGAAAGAAAACCTGTACTTTTATACAAAATGAGTTAACACAGTTAATGGCACAAATTTGCTTATTTGATTACTGATCACAAAATTGAGTGGAATCTTAAATATTTCTTATATTGTGTCATATTTTTTTCAAAATCACACATAACGGTTATCACTAACACACAAGCAACAGCATTCCAATCTACATCTTGATGTAATCCTTCATCATGATCATGCATCTTGTTTTCATTAGCTGAACGGGAGGGTAAACACTATTAAAGTGTGACGATCAGGCTGCATGTGCCGATCAACTATTTGGCCCTTTTGAATCTCATCTAAAAAATCCCAAAAACTTTATTTCCAGGTTTAATTTATATTTTGAATAGGCTGTTTTTTTCTTTTAATCTTTTAGTGTAATTTTGAGTGTGACCATGGTTTAAGGAGGGTGTACCTGTGTGCTGGGTTGGAAATATTAAGGATTAATTGTGGAGTTTTCCTTATTACATCACGTGTTGTTCTGAAAGAAAAACGAAACAAATTAGGCTGTCATCCGCACAGCCTGACTGAAGCAAAGCGGGCGCGTTTGCTCACGTGATTAACTGAAAGTGAAGCACTGCCGGTTCTGTTGGTTATACTGCAGCCTTGTCACATTTTAACTTTTTGTATAGCCTCTCAGCTCATGAAAACACACTGCATGATCATGAGGATTACATCAAGATGTAGATTGGAATGCAGGTGTGGAATTTATATAAATAAAATAGTCTAATCCTCTCTCGCTGTTGCTGGTGAGCCAGTGATTACCGCTCCCTATGCCAATGCTGGTTGCAGACCCCTGTTATAGGCTTATCCAATTTTCAGAGGTCTTGTGCGCATAACCGTTGACGTTTTGACGTAAAAAGCAGAGAAACACCCGATGATATCAATTCTCATATAAAGGCAGTTTTCTTACATTGTCTGATTTTTTTGGAATAAACTGATTTGAAGTTGTTGTCAGCATATTGTTGTGCATGTAAAATCACTCATTTTTGTGCCATTTTTTACAATAACTAAACCTGTTACTGTCATCCTCTGCTGAGTTCTCCTCTGAGGTTTCTTCTGGGCTTTCTTCAGAATCACTGTATAGCTCTGCGAGCATGTTGCGTGTTGAGTCTGCTCTGTCTTTTGCTTTACAGGGTACTGGCCTCAAAATGTCTCTGGTTGTTCTGACCCGATACTCTTCTAAAACATCTGCAAAGAGAAATCAAATAGAAGGCGGCAGGAGCATTAATACATCCAAGACTAACACTCTTTCTAAACAAAACAATGTTGGATCTTACGGTACCATAATTTATGGTTTATTGCCTAACCACAGTGAATTATGTACCTGCATGGTCCCGTGACAAAATAATGGTCTGTACGCCAGGGCAGTGTACTGTTTCGTAGACATCTCTGGGGCCAACATCAGGCAAGGATGTGTCAAATATAGCAACCACTGTCCGAAGAATATCCTCATTCTTGATCTAGATACAAGACCAAGCGACACTTATCTCTAAGCATAAACATACAAACCCACATACTCATAAGAAATTTACAAGTATACACTCATACTAAGGCCACATCCACACTAATACATTTTTGTTTGAAAATGCATCTTCTTCCGTCAACGCAGAGATGGCAGAGATTCAAAAACACTCTCCCAAGTGGATACATTTAAAAACTTGTGAAAAAAATGTGGAGAGGGAAAAAGGAGATCTCTGAAAATGATGACGTATCTGTTATCATGTGACGCAGTCATGTGATCCATTCAACCCAAAACAATAAATATGGCGGCCCATGTTGTAGCGGTGTTGTTGTGCCTGCTAACCACTTTGATGTGTTATTAAAGATAAATGTTACTTTGTACAACCTTCACATTACATTCCTTCAAAGGTGATAGGAAGTTTACTCTATATTGCTGTGATGGAACACGAGGACGATTGCACGATTCAGAACGCACATGGAACAGTAATATTAGTAAGGGGATTTAAGAGTTTTCATACAAGATTCTTCTGGAAAGTGCTTGAAAACAGCAGTGTGTATGGAACGGAAATGACTTAACAAGGAACGGAAAAGCCTAACATATGCTGGTACTGTACATGTCAACACAGCACAATAAACATTTCACGAGGACACTGGTTCATATAGACCTGGAGCGTATTAAGTTTAACGAAATTGGCATGCTGTCCAAAATGAAGGGGCTCAAGCACTGAGAATGGTTTAGGCTTGAGTTCCCCACCCCCCAGTGGTGCATGTGGTAGACAAGCTACTGTACGTCACAAACACGCATGATGCCATGCGTCAGTGCCCAGTCATAGATCTGGTTCAATCCAGTGATTAGGGGAGGGTGCCTGCCTGCAGTCTGACCCCAACCCCCCAGCCCACCATGCTCACACAGCTCTGGCTGGGCAGCAGTGGAAAAAATCAATTCAATTAAGACTGGGAGTTCCTGGACAACATGACGGGAAGGCTGAAACATAACCTATATTCACAATCACACAGGCACTCTAATTTCATATTTCTGTTGAGTAAGAAAGGGAGACAATAAAAGCCAAGCTAATCTTTAAAGAGGGAGTCAATACGTTGAAAGGCAGTGTAATGCAGCATTCAATAATCAATAAACATCAATGAGTGGATAATAAAGCAGACTGAATGAGAGTGGAAAAGATTGAATTGAATTAGTGTTTATGGGTGGGAGTGTAGTCACTGTGTGTCATATGACACATTTCTGTGTTGTTGTTCTAGCATGCCATTTTAATGCTATTTTACAGTGGCAAGAAAAAGTATATGTACCTTTTGGAATTAGTTGGTTTTCTGCATTAATTGGTTCTAAAATGTGATTTCATCTTCACCAAAGTCACAAGTATAGACAAACACAATGTGCTTAAGCTAACAACACGCAAACAATTATAATCTTTATTGCCTTTATTGAACATGTCCCATAAAACATTCAAAGTGCTGTGGGAAAATTATGTGGATTTAATCCTCCTTTGGCAGCAATAACATCAACCAAGCATTTCCGGTAGCTGTAGATTAGACCTGCACAACGTTCAGAAGGAATTTTGGCCATATTCTTAAGATGTCTGGTATGAACTGCTCTCTTGATTTCATTCCACAGCATCTCGATTGGGTTAAGGTCTGGACTCTGACTGGGCCACTCCAAAAGAGGGATTTTCTTTTTTTGAAGCCATATTGTAGTGGATTTACTTTGATGTTTAGGGTCCTTGTCCTACTGCATCACTCAACTTCTAATGATTTTCAGCTGGCGCACAGCCACCCTGACATTATAATGTAGGATATATTGATCATCTTGGGAAATTTTTCCCTTGATGGTGGCAAGCGGTCCCAAATCATGATGCTCCCTCCACCATACTCAGTGGCGGTTCTAGCTTGTATGGCGCCCTGGGCGAACCCCGCAGTGGGAGAACTTCCCAGGTCTGCCTAGCTCACAAAAAAGAAATAGAATCAGGGCGCCCACTCCGACAAGGTTAATTGTCCCACACAGTGACATGATATCATTGATGTGCAAATGAGTGATAGAAAACTGATTGCACAAATGTCACCATTCTGAATTGTTTTAGTGTGGGAGCCCCGTGCCGCCCCCCAGCATTGCCGGCAAGATGCCGCCCTGGCCGCTTGCCCATGTCGCCTATACCTCAATCCGCTAGTGACCGTACATCACCGTTGGGATGATGTTTTCATGTTGGTCTGTGGTGCCTGAAACAATTCATCCTCAGTTTCATCAGTCCACAAAACCTCAGCACACCTCAGGCATGCAGTAATGTTCTTTTTTACCTCACTAAGCATTCTGCGGTGTGCCTTCCGAGTCATCTTGGCTGGACGGCTACTTCTAGAGAGAGGAGCCACAGTACAAAATCATCTCCATTTTAAGACAATTCATCTAACTGTGGACAGATGAATATCTAAATTCTTCGAGATAACTTTGTAACCTGGTCCAGCTTTATGAAAACAATTATTGATCGTAGGTCTTCTGAAATCTCGTTTTTGCAAGGCATGGTCCATGTCAGCAGATGCTTTTGAGGAATAGCAAACTCAAAATGTTTGAGTGCTATTTAGAAGTCAAAGTAGCTCTAACCCACACCTCCAATCTCGTTTCATTCATTCGACGCCAGGTTTGCCAACTCCTGACTCTTATTAGCTTTTGTTGACATCATTAGCCAAGGGGTTTACATACTTTTCCCAACATACACTGTGAATGTTTTAATGATGTATTTAAGATGTACAAAAACAATACAACAATGTGTATGTTATTAGTTAAAATAGATTGTGTTTGTTCATTATTGTAACTTAGATGACAAATGCATAATTCCAAAGGGTTCACAAACTTTTTCTTGCCTGTACAGCATACAGTATGTATTTCATTATAAATAACTATTAGGCTGATCATTTAAGCCCTTTTTTGGAGATGAACCAAATCTTTGTTCTTTCCAATTTTTAAAATAGCACTTGATCCCTCACCCACACATAAAGATATGAGAGCAAGGGAAAACAAAGCACATGATTTGTTATGTTTGCATTGACTGGTGGAATTTTTGTTATCCATAGAACAATATTTTCCAACTCAGCCCACACAATATTTACAGGCCCCAGAAGAACAATTAACTACAGTTGTAATGTCAAGCAGGGACAGTGTCCTGCAGTGTTATGGGCTTATCACTATACTTCCATTTAAACCTAAAACCATTTTAAACAACATTTAAATAAAATAATAATAATTAATTAAAGATTATTCAACTTTTATGACCTAATTTTAATTGAGAGACTACATAGAATGCTTTTAAAATTCATTCTAAATGGTGACCGGTTACAGCGCCAAAAAGGTACACTTTCCCTTATGAATTTATATCAATTTTAACCTCAGATATGTTAACTACCCAGTTATATAGTTCAGAATGACTGTCTGGAAGGGGAATAAATCACTTTGTAGTTCTAATGTGATATTGGTCTAGTTATTTAGTAAGAATCTGTAAAAACGTTTTACAGATTTTTTTGTAAAAAAAAAAAGAAAAGAAAAAAAGATAGAAGAATATGTCAACCGTGGGCAGGATTGCAGGAGCATCTCTGGTTTGGAGGAGTTGGTGGAAGTTGATTTTGACGGGCTGAGCTGTGAAGTCACCCCGGAATCCCACACTATGCAGACGGACCATACATCCCTCCATCGCTCAACTCAGACTGGCTAAAGAGAGGTGAAACAGCAATTTAACGTTCAGGTTTCAAGTTTTTCATAGAATGCATACTCAAAAAAGGTAACTAACACTAAAGTCTCAACTTGGTTTCAGAGATAACTTTTACGTACGGACGGCAACACAACAAGTTGACATTTAAACTACTATTGGCTGGTACTTTTTTCATGTTTAAACCAAAACTTGTAAACCTAATAATAGTAAGCTAAATACCTCTGATGACTGTTTGAGGAACGTTGACAGTTAAAACCTCCTCCGCAAACTTGGCTGCGTTTGTATTTAAGCCCTTGGACAGCGCGTGTAACTATGGTAACGGCAGAACGGGAAATCGATTGCAGTGTCTTCTGGGATTTGGAGTCCTTACTATTGAACATGCGATAATGACCGCAAATGTATCAGTAAGGCTTTGGATGCACATTTTTCTATTCCAACTTGTAGTTCTAAACAACACTATTAACACATAATAGAGCACAACAGTGCCTGCCCACTTATTCTGCCGTCTGTATTCAGGAAGTTTTTTTCCAATTAATTTTTCACTTTGACTTCTCATGAAATCCTTCATAAAAGAGTTGTAAGCCATGGACCAAACCAACACGCTCCGAGATTAAGCATATTGAAAAATATTGCGATATGTACAAAGTCATTTCACAGTGCATCATTGGAGTCGGTTGTCCCACATGGGATCTTTTTGCAGTCTATGTTGGCCGCGGTTCTCTGATTGGTTAAGCTATCTGCTGTAAAATGGGCAGGCTTGGGGAGTAACGGAATACATGTAAATTTGTAATACAAAGTATTTAAAATACAAATTATAAGTAACTGTATTCCACTACAGCTACAATTTAAATAATTGGTAATTAGAATACAGTTACAATCAAAAAGTATTTTGATTACTGAAGAGATTACTTTACATTATATGTCATTTGTTTCCTTTAATATTTACTCCTTTCAGATGGAAAACATTTATACATATAAATGATGCGATCCAAAGTACATTTGAGCAGCGGTGAAACACTTTCTTATGATATTTTCTTACGTAAATATTTTTAGATTGATTTTTCCAGGTATTATAGATCACCTTGGTTCATATGAATTTTTTTATTTTTGAATGTCTGTACAGGAGACGTTCATTTCACAAAGCAGTCATGCTGCAGTTAATTAGGCTTGCTTGAGCATTAAGTGTAATTTCAAGTTCTGTCTTTCATGTGTGGGCGTGTTTTTAAAGTGTCAATTGCTATTACTAGTTAGCTGTGACATAATGTATGATGCCCAAAGGCATAGGGTGTCTTATTCCTTGTGAAACTGTGTTTTCTTAATAGCATGAATCACACCGAAGGTCTAGACTTTTAATGCACGCCACATCAGTCATCGTGTTTGATATCGGACTTCATTAAGAACTACAAGTCCAGCAAAGAAAGCTTCACCAATCAGAGAACCGCGGCCAATGAAGCACATCAAATGAGCACTGGATCGACCACATACTCCATTGACACTGTGAATGACGCAACCAAGTCGGTCGCCCTCCACCCTTTATGTATATCGGAATAATGGCAATAAGCGTAAATTATTTTGTTTCTATACTTAACCTAACATACTTAACAATAACCTAATATCAATAATTGTACATATTCACATCGTTTTTTATTTAATTACATCATTCGCAATGCTTCATGGGATTGTAATTAGTACCCTCATGAAAGACAGTAAGTACACCTTTATTTTTGTAGCTTTTTATATTTGTCCAAAAACTTTTTTGCCTTAAAAATAAGTTTGTGATTCACCTCGGAGCTGCTTGCTTTGATTCAAAGCTTACAACTCTTTTATTTAAGATTTTATGAAAAGCCAGTGCAAAAAAATGAACGGGAAAAGTACTTCTGGAACCCAAACGGCTAAAAAAGTGGGCGGGCACTGTTGCGCTCCATTTGTCACACTTTTGTTTTGTTTGTTTTATTTAGCGCAAAAATGCATTCGGTCTGAACGGTCCCTACTTCAGATAGAAAACTAGCACACGTCTAGGAAATACGTTTTTAATTGTATTTTTATTTCTAACTGTCATCGTTTTCCACGGGCTAACCCAATTCATATTTGAAGCTACATATGTGCATGTATGTTTAACTGCGTGTGTTGTGAAATCACGATCAATTTACTTATCTTTGTGTTCTGAAACAATAGGACAATTTAAAGCTCGGCCAATTCGGTCAATTAGGATCTATTTACAATTGACTAGGCACCCGTGGTATGTAAGCTCCCACACATACTAAATTAACGTCCCTGGCAGTCATCTGGGTTAAATGTTGTAGTGTATACTGGGTGGGGTTTCTGAACGCGAGCTGTGGGCTGTATAGTGTCCCTTTCGGTCGTTATTTGAAAGGCGTGGCGTTGGTTGGCTTCGCGGGGAGTGGCGTCGGTGGAGCTGTTCAAAGCGCGGTGGTGCTGGAAAGAAACTCAACGTCGTCGTCAGCAGTTGCAACGCGGAGCGGAAAAGAGGACCGCGGCGAAGGCGCAACGAAATCATTTATCTGGAAATAGCGAAAAATCCAGAACCTCACTTGTTGGAATCGGCGAATTGTGAGTAGGCTATTGAAAATATGCCACCCGACCGGGTTAAAAATGAAAAGTTGGGGAGGGAGAAGAAAGGGGATCCTGGGGAAAAAGGGTTTGCCTGTGTTCGAGTGTATCAGCATCACCGACCACTCTTCTTTGTGCCACTTGCACGACATCATACACTCGCTGGAAGGGGTTTGCTCTACATAACTGTTATGTTTCAGTGTTTATTGGTCCATTATTTCATAAAACTGCACCGCCTCTGGCTTTACATCTCTGCTTTCGTGGCACTCTGAAGGGTGACATTTGAATAATATTTGCATGTGTGAGGCTGTGCAAGATCAGATTTTCAAAGCAGGTGCGCTTCTGTTTGTGTGTCCGCGCGCACGCGCACGCGCGAGACCGATTGACCGCTGATCCCACACTGTTCTTTACAGCACATTTGGTTGATCACTTTATACAGAGAGCCATGCTTCGTTTTGATATCGTCTGCAATTATACAAGGCTGTAAGTCGACTTGAATCCGCAAGGTATGCATTATCAATTTTGCCCAAATGTATAACGTGGCTTTCTATCATTAATAATAATAATATGCCTCAGTATAATGTCTCTTAATTAAAAAACAATTCCTATATGAAAGGCGCATTCACAGTAACAGGATGAACGAGGCTTAAATCTTCTGTTTATCGAGATATGTAGCCTAAATCCGTGTATTAATTTTCTTTCGAGCCTTCTCTAAGGTAAGACTCAAAAGTGTAATAGTGGTTTGATTTAGCGTCCAATTTTAGTCACAGATTAAGGTGTGGCAGTTACGGCGCCAGTGTTTGCCTGACGTTTAAAAAGTCTGTTTCATCTACCTTCCCAAAACCATTCAACCAGATGAACACTATTCAGGCTCAAAAGGTACATTATTAAATTTTACAAGGGACTGACAGTGGCACACACTGTTTAAAAAGCTCTCAAAGTTGTTGCCATCCTTAGCTAAGCGAGATAAGCACATCATATCTTTCTCCAGTCAGACCATAAACACTTGATAATGTTTCCATTATAAAGTCATGATCCTCTTTCAGGTGCGCTTCTCACTAATAGACACGTCATCGAATGGGGCGGAGTTAGACTTGTGCATGGTGGATTCGTGATACCAACCTGTGTGTTTACAAGTGAATTAGATATTAATTACTTCCTTTGCAGTGAAACCTTTCTAGCTGCTAATTTATTTTGCTTGGTATGTTTTTTTTTCACCTTAAAATCAACATGAAATCAAAATCAGCCCAATTTAGCCTACTTTTAAATAAAGCCGATGCCAGTTTTTCGATCTTGAATTTCCTTGTCGTATCCTATCTTAAAATGCTTAGTCAACAATAAGTGAGCCATTTGTAGGTTGATATCACCTTAAAGTGGAACTCTGTGGCACTATCAAAACATTCCTCTGTTTATTTCAGCAGCCCGTCCAGTGAGAAGGGTCTGTCTGCGTCCTGTAAGACTACTACAGGACACGGCCACTACAATTTCAAGTTATGCCCCTTAAAATAATTGAGAAATGCAAGAAAAAAAGACTTGCAACAGGATGTCACATTCAAACACTGTTTGTTGTGTATATTTGGACTGCTGCAGCAACCCTATCCCTACCCCTAAACCTAACTATAACAAAAAACGTAAAAAAAAAAAAAAAAAAGAGAAGTTCGTAAAATTAATAAACATTCCACAACTTAAAATTCTATCAAATACAATTATACCATGTGTCACTAGGTGGCGACAGTGAGAAGAAATGTGATGAAAATGAATTGCAGAAGAAGCTAGTGGTGCGGCTAAAGTAATAGGCTAACCGGTTAGCTTGTGAGCAATTTGTAATTTCACCATTTATAAGTGAATTTTTTTTTTAAAGTTATTATTTGTTATATTTACACAGTTAAGGCAACATGAATCATACAGTGATTGTATGGGATTTTAAAAGTTATTTTAACTAATAGAGTCGTTCCTTGTAGTAGGTGTGTCATGTTGTGAGTGTTCATATAGGCTGAGTTCAGAATGACATACTTCCTATTCTACTCTTACTGTTTCTGTCATGTCTGTGTATAGCAGAAATAGTAAGTATAGTATGATATTCGGAACTTGACCATACACTTGAATCCAGCTCGACAAATAAATGCATGAGCTTTGGGTGGGACTATCTGTACAGTTAATGGAAGATGGGGGAATTTGGTGACGATAGTGGCACATAAATTATACTTAATCTTGAGTTGTCTTTGAAATCTTTCATCAAAATGTAACAACTTGCTCTGCCTCTGAAACATGTTTCTTTTCCTGATGACGCACAAATCCCTCTACATTTCAACCTCTCCCTTTCAAAAACCTGGTTACAATCTGGGGCCTCATTTATAAAGCATACGTATGATCAGATTTTATCCAAAATTCCATTTGATCCTACGTCAAATGAGAGAAACGAATCAGGATTCTAAAGGATTTATATGTGAAAATGTTCTTATGCTTACGTAAACTCACAAGCTTGCGTAGAAATGTTTTTTTGTGCTTATGCTCTGGTGTGCCAGTGCGCGCCAACTTGAGTTTTTGAATTTTAGTGATGCAAATACCAGTCAGTTTACTGACTGAATATATTATTCAGTGAGCGAGCACATTCATATGAACAAGAATATTCTGATATGATTCAGAATGTTGTCTTATTAAGATTATGTATGCATAATAATGTAAATGTTTTATTTGGGATGTCCACTGTACCAGAATATGTATTCAGCCCTTTCTGCACGTTTTTATAATAAACGAATTTTGAGACATACAAGATAACAGGCAGGTTTAATATATGGTATGTAACATTTTTGGAGTGAGGAGGAGGACAGATAGCTAAATATATATAAATCAATATGCACATGGTTAAAAAGCACCGCAACCGATTTTTTGTATCTATTCATCCTTCAGCCTCTTGTCAGCTGTTGTTGGAGACATTAATAAAAATGATTTATTAAACTGAAGCGTAATCAATGGCAAAAGCGGACAGAAGAGAACTATTTGAATTTCATTATATGTAAAAGAGCATTTACACCTCTTTTTAGAATTAAAGTTTAGCAGGAATATGGACATTGGTTGAAGAATGGAGTGAATTTACTGTAAACGCAGTCATTGAATGGTTTTATTGCTGATAATGAAAATAAATTACCTGATGATGATGATGAGTTGTTGAATAGGATGCATCTTTGGGGGAGACACCTGTAGCTGCACTCACTTTTTTAGAAAACCTTTCCAGCCACACAAAAACATTCCATATGAAAGAATAAATGCACGAATGAATATCTTGCGCATGCCCATTTATTGTTTTCTGTCTCACCATATTTGGATAGTTGTGGCCATTCTGTAGGTAGAGTCTGCATGATTTTAAGATGAATTGCAATCTATAAAGTGGGATGCATTTAGGAAAAAGTTTTGTACGTATGGATGTTTTATTTATTTATTTTATTTATTTAGGAAATTGTCATACATTCACTTTTAAGATAATTTTACTAACATCTTTATAATTGAGGTATGTAGTATGTGTGGTATGTAGTTTCATGATCCAGTCACATTGTGATGGATAAAATCAAGCCCTGTCTTACAGTTTTCTTGATGAATATCTTTTTTCCAAGGGGAAATACGTCAGATTACACACGTAAAATGTGTCAAACTGCATTTTAGATTTGAATTGGCTATTAAACCACCCATATAGCCTCCAGATTTATAGAAGCCCACTTTTCCTCTAGTCTTTAGAGAGCCTCTCAAGATAGGCATTAGGCCAAGTCACGACAGTGGGCGAGGGGAAATGTGATCACTGTACTGAAATCAGCGATGACGCAGTGCTAATCCAACACAGCGGGCAATTTCTCACTGGATTTGCTGAAGTTTCACTTTTAGAGCACATTATCTGAAAATGAGACAACAGAAGGAAACAACACAACACTGGTTAGTGTCAAATTCTGTAGTCAGTGTGCCAAAATGGACATCAAGAAGTGTCCACGTGGGCTATAGACATTCCCTTGGCATAATTATTCCGAAGCCATTGGAGGAACAGCTGAGAAGAGAAGAGCGTCGATCTTAAATGCTTCTTAAGAGCTCAAAAGCATGATACATTTAATCTGCCTGAGAATGATGTGCCTTAGTGAAAGCCACAAAATAATTATCTTGTCTTTCTCATAGAATGATATAATAGAATTCTTAAAGGCTATTAGCTTTATAGCCGTCTATATGCTAGTGTACTCCTGAAAGCTAACTAAAAGAACTTTTAGCAGGAATATGCATTTAGAAGTCTTTCTCTCATTCCAAAAATTGTGATGGCTTATCTTGTACTAAGGGGCATATCCAAACTTTTGTCCAATAAAATGCTCTCTAGAATGAGAATCTCCTTCCTATCAAAGCGATATTCCGTGTTCAATAAACGTTAAGCTCGATGGACAGCATTTGTGGCATAATGTTGATTACCACAAAAATGTATCTCGACTCATCACTCCGTTTCTTTAAAAAAAGCAAACATCTAGGTTACAGTGAGACACTTACAATGGAAGTGAATTTGGCCAATCAGTAAACGTTAAAATGCAACATTTTTTCAAAAGAAAAAGCATCAAGACGTAAGCAATATGTGTGTTAACATGATATTAGTTACTGACCTCGTTCTGTTTTGCATGTGATCATTTCTAAACTCAGGAGACTGTATATAGATGGTCTCCATCTGTTTTTCTAAACCCTCTTATTTTGTGTACTATCTTGATCAGGAGCAGTAAGTGTGCCCACTCATGTTTTGATTTTTTTTTTTTATGTTGTGACGGTGGTCCTTTCATATATGCCAACACATACACACACCCACCCAAACTGTACCTTACCTAAGAAAAATAATATGGTGTAGGAGAACGGGGATTTAAGTGCTGAATATAGCACATTTCACCATGTCATTTTCTTTAATCTCGGTCATAAGAATCCGTCAACAACAATTCCATGTGGCAACAGGGTGGATTTTGAAAGTGATGTTGCAGTCTATTTTAAGGACAGGACTTTAGTTTTGGTACAGATCTACAGACGTTACACAAGGGGAGTACTTGGCCAGATATAGGGCAGGTATGGCACAAGGTGTCTGATTGAGATTAAGTGTGTGAAAGTGTGTTTGTTTTGGGCAGAGCACAGTATGTTCAGGTTCATTCAAACACTGTGCTGAATTTCAAGGATGCTGCTGAGTGATGAATGAGGGGGTTGTGAATGCACAGTGAATGCATTCTACACTAAATGAGGTATGCTTTTTTTTTCGTGCGGTAAGGAGCAAAAGTAATGTTTGAAGGAGGAGGAAAGAGATTCTTGCATCCGTTGAAGAACTTACATGTCAATTGTGGAAGATGAGTGAGCACAGTGTTAAATAACCTAAAGTAATTTTGCATGTGGAAATTTAGTTGAGAAATATATGCAAAAATGCTTACATCATTTTCTTATTCAGTTTTTTTTGTCTCTTTTTCCAGTAAAAAAATATAAGCATCCTCAAGATACAGCAGCACAAGATACAGAAGCAAAATTGCCAAATATTAAAGATATTAAAGAGTATATACACTCACTGAGCATTTTATAAAGAACACTATGGTCCTAATAAAGTGCCTGACACAGTCTTCTGCTGTTGTAACTCATTCACCTCATGGTTCGACAGTGAGAAGTGCATTCTGAGGTGCTATTCTGCTCATTACAATTGTACAGAGCGGTTATCTGAGTTACCGTTGCCTTTATGTCAGCTCAAACCAGTCTGGTCATTCTCCGTTGACCTCTCTCATCAACAAGGCGTTTCCGTCCACAGAACTGCTGCTCACTGGATGTTTTTTGTTTTTGTCACCATTCAGAGTAAACTCTAGTGACTGTTGTGTGTGAAAATCCCAGGAGATCAGCAGTTACTGAAATACTCAAACCAGCCCGTCTGGCACCAACAATCATACCACGCTTGATGGTTGATGTGAACATTAAATGAAGCTCCTGGCCAGTATCTGCATGATTTTATGCATTACATTGATACCAAACATTTGTCTGATTAGACAAACACATGAAAATGTAGGTTTACAGGTGTTCCTAATAAAGTGCGTGATTTGTGTGATTTTTTTTTATTCAAAATGAACAAATTGCTATTATTGAGTAAGTACATAAACAGTTTTCAAAACAATTTCCTTACCTTTTGGTTAGCCTACCAAAAATTGTTTGTATTTTGAGCTGTCGGGTCAGATTTGGTGCGAAATCGCTGGCTTATGTCATTCCTTTTTGCATCATGATGTCATGTCCGTAAACACAGGAAAGAAGTGCCGTCACATGTTCCGGCTGAGGACACTATTCAGTCAGTCACAATCACACAGTCCAGGATGGCAATCTCTGCATTCTGGATGGATCTGTTATCCATTTAGAGAAGTTGTTTACCTGCTATAATGCTTGGAATGTCTGGTAGGGGTAATGCTTTTATGAATCAAACATTACTCATTTGTTTATGATCGCAATCCATTGTCAGGGGAATTACTGTGCATGTATACTGATACGTATGATTTCTGAAATTGACTTCTTGTACATACTATTTTCTTGCTCAGTACAGTGTATTTTATCCCCATTATTGCTTGTTTTATGTTTTTATTTTACAGTGTGATTAGGCCTTCAGTTTCACTTGCTTTTCAATTGCCATGTTTATTTTTTCAGTTTTTGGTTTAGGCACAGTTTTAGTCTTTTGATAAATATGTCCCTTAAAAATAGTCAATATTTCGTAATGATATATTCATTCATTTTAGACAGTTTTACAAAAATTACACAATTTTAGTCAACGAAAATAATATGTTTTACTTGATGATAACATGCAAAATGGACATAAAAGTGCCAAACTGTAACAGACCAAACTTTAATCAAATATTCATATATTTAGAAAAAAAATTCTAAACATTTTCTTATGTAACCATGTATCAAACATAAAGTATAAATGTTCATACTCCTACTGTCCTTGATGTGAAAAACCTGAGCTCCTGAAATAATAATGAATAAACTGAAGTATTATCTTCTTTTTAAAATTTAGTCTGTATTCTGAATTCTTCATGCTTTAGAGACATATTCATTGTCCGAGAAAGGATATTACATTGCCTGTATTTTTTATGGAAACAGTGTATTCACAATGCAAGTTACACAACGCAAATTATGCTTATTCCGAATAGCGCATCAATTAATTCAAGTTCACATGTTCATTTGTTTCGTTGTGAAGATGTAAGTTGTTCCATAAATGTTGTGGATATATTGATACATCTCATGTATAAATAGGATGCATTTAAATTATGTATTTACACTAGGGCTGTCAATCGATTAAACATTTTTATCAAATGAATTACATGGTGTCCCGATTAATTCATCGAGATTAATAGCATATACAAATATTTGCTAAGAAAGCCCCTCATATAACAATAATTCAATATATATAGATTATACATATTTATATCAATATATAATTATACATAGTTATCTTTAAATATTCAAAAAAAATAAATATATATATATATATATAAAATAAAAAATATTCTGATAATTAAAATGCATTACATTCTTGTGGCAGAAGAGTTAATCATTGATAAGACGATACAAAAAGCGCCTTTAGAATACAATGTATTGTTTACTACCATATTATTGATCATAATCCAATCATTGGCACACAGTTCACAGCAATCCATTTCACAAGTGAATTTGTCAATCAGTTGGAGATTTATTATGAGGGCTTGTTTAAGGACCCGTCAATTTACACCTGCATCAGACATGCTTGTGTAGCGTCTCGGGTGCGTCGCTTCATTAACATAAAATGTTGAGTTCACTGTGTCAAGTTAAATATAGTTTAATACTCAATCTTTAAACACATCTTGAGATCCCTTAGATCGCATTTGCGCTACATCAAGTGTTTTGAACGCAAGAACGTAACACATGTTTGTGTTGTTCTGCCTACTGAATGTTTTCTTCACTGTATAAACTGTGCATTGCTCATACAGCTGAAATGTCACTTACTGCCCTCTGGAGTAAACATGTGGTACTACAAGCTTGCATGTCTCAGGAATCTTCCTTATTATGGTGTGATTAATTGCATACATTTTTTAATTTTTTGTCAAATTAATCACACTGAATTTATGCGTTAAATCGACAGCCCTAATTTACATCAGTTTTAGCAAGATCAACTCATGCAGCTCAAGCAGAGAAATGGCCAACACCAGGGACGGATTTTGACTCGCAAAGGCCCTGGGGCCAATTATCTTCAAGGGCCCCCCTCCACCCAGCCTTAAAGCCCAGGGTATCCCTGAGCAGTCAAGGGCCCCCTGGTAGTCAAGGGCCCTTGGGCACTGGCCCCATTCGCCCAGTCTGTAATCTGTCCCTGCACAACACTTTGTTAATCCATATTATTAATCCACATTTTATTAATCCATATCTAATATCTTCTTCTATTTACAGATTATCAAGATGTTTCTTCTTCTGTTTTTATCTTGCACTGTTAATATCTTGCAGTAAAATTTTTATCGTCATATTTTCTTAAATTGTATGCTTTGTCTTCATGATGTGCCTTTTTCGTCTCATCTTCATCATCGTTGATGAAATCATATCTTCCAGCCATGATCACACAAGCAATGTCCAGGTAACCTCAAATCATGAGATTCATCCACCAGAGATGTAGTGTCGAAACACGACTTGCGTAATGTATTCTTCTGCAAATTGCTTGCAATTTTAAATTTCATCCACAGATGTCGCTAGAGAACACAAAGTTATGTAGTGTGGTTTTAAAAAAAAGAAAATAAGTCTTATATCATAGAATTTTGCTATTTAAATAATTATATTTTATATCTTGAATTGAATTGAATATCTTGTTTAATTGATGGACTTAGATATATTCACTGGAAAATGACAGAAATTCTGAATAAGAATAGGTTTTTATTTTTTGCTTGTTTGTTTTTGCTATAGTGTTGATACACTCGAGAGGGACAAATTATTGAAAATATCCTAGTTTTCATGCTAATAATGGCGAAACATGTCGAAAACCAACTTGAGGACATTTGAAGTGGTCCTTAATATTAAGAAAGGCTTGAATAAATTAATTTTTTGTGAAGGTTAGGTTTAGGGTTTGGGTTGGGATTCAGCAAATATCATCACCTCTGTGTATCAATCATGATTCAAAAATCATCTTTGAGATTTCTTTAATAATATAGTAAAACCAATGAGTGTGTGTGTGTGCCGGCTGATGTTGGCAGTGCTCTGTGAACAGACTGTGTGAACATGGACAGATTAGATGTCCTCTGCTGGTACACAGGGAAATATAAATGCAACGAGAAAGAAGGATTTGGTTTTTGTTCAGTTAATCTGCAGAGCAGTGCGATATGATTGTGTGTGTGTGTGTGTGTGTGTGTGTGTGTGTGTGTGTGTGTGTGTGTGTGTGTGTATGTGTGTATGTGTGTATGTGTGTGTGTAAAAGCCCTTGCAGGTCATTTGTAGAACATTGGGTCTTTGCTCATCTCTGGTTTTAACATTACCTAGCCAACCTTCCATTAATGGATTGACAGGCATTTGGTGAGGTGATATGTTATTAATAATAATGGTGAAAATAATAATTGTGGGAACCACTTGTATAGAGGTTGTCATGTTTGACGATATCAAAGCGTGATGTAGTTATACAGAAAAATATAATTTTTAGAACAAGAATGTTTTTATTTTTTGAAGAGCTTTCTGCCACAATGTGAGGGTGTTCTGGGTGGTTGGCAGGGCATTACTATTGGGGTTGCTAAAGAGTTCTGAGTGTTTGTTAGTCAGCTGAAATGTAGTTGCTAGGGTGTTCTAGGTGGTTGCTATGGCGTTGCTAGAGTCTAAGTTTTGTCTAAGCCAAAAAAAAGCAAATTTTCAAGTCTCATTGATATTCTTGTTCCAATATGGATATTGTTCCATCCATCCATCCATCCATCCATCCATCCATCCATCCATCCATCCATCCATCCTCTGGTTATATGGAGCTACAGTACCCAATAAAGAGCTGTACCCATGCTTTGTATTTGCTCTTTTTAACTCTACTTTCAATCCTATTTAAGGACTGTGGTTCTGGGAGAACCTCCAGTTAAGACTCTCAGCCCAGCAGAGAGACGCCAGTTGTGGGTGTTCGCTCAAGGACATGACTGTTGGTAGATTACAGAGGATGCTTTGGTTCTAAACCACCCTAATTCACCCTACTCTTTCCGTCAGTGGCCAATGAGCACAGCGATGAGGTCTGTCATTACCTTCAGGACATGAGCTGAACTCAAAACAGTTGAGAAGCTTTGGTGATGAGAGTCTTTGCACATTTTGGAAATACATGTATGTGCATGTGTGTTTCCAAACGTACTGTACAGTAGCTCCAAAAAGTATTTGGACACTTAAGATACAGTTAAAATCTATGAAATTCACTGCATTAGATAAAAAAATACAATGTCAAACCATGTCATTTTGAACAGTATGTCTATTGTTTGAAAAGTGCTTGTGCTATATTTCTTTCAGTTTAATCCTACTTGTGTTTTTTTTTTAATGCATTGCAATTTCTCATAGGGGACTTAAAATCATTTTTGTGTGTGGCACAGGAAAGTGTGCTGATTAAAGGTGCATGTGTGTGTGTATGTGTGTATGTATGTAATTAAGGAACTTTATGGTCTCCTGCTATTATAAACATGGAAACTAGCTCTACACATCAGAGCCATATGGATGTTAATGTGGGTTGCTGCGGTGTCAGGCAGCAGGCAGCAGGACAGGGTTGTTGTAGGTGCTGGTATGCTATCACAGAACTTGTTCTGATCAGCATGAGAAAGAAAAGAACATGTACTGTCTCTCTGCTGCTGGGACAACCTCGCTCTCCCTTTCTGCCACAGGGCCATATGACTCACTGCTCACCTCTGTAACCTTTGCCAGAGCAGTGCAGTTAGGGTTTTAGGGTGGTTTCCCTGGCAACTCTCTTCTTGTATGTTTGAGTTTGCAATGACAACACCCCCCTTTCCACCCCTCTCGTTCTCTGCTTGAGCTCTTGGCTGCGCCTGCCTTGTTCTGTTCATGTGCTGTGGCTGTGATGTAATAAGACATAAGAGATCAGGTGCTCTCTATGAGACATATAAACACTGACTGTTTCAAACTGCATGATCTGAACTCTGTGAGACACTTTGGGAACTCAATTTTATGTGTGCTGTGTAAGCATTCACAAAAAAGTGGCGTGTTTTTGAGCATGTACTATGGTAGGACCATGGTATTTATTGAACAGCCCTCTACATTGCAATCAATTGCATATGCGAGTACATTTCGCACTATGAGACCAAAAAACGTCTGTTATTATTAGCCACTGACAAGTAAATATTGAAATTTCACTTGCCAGTGATAGAGTTGTGTAGTGTCGAAGCACCGAGGCTCTTTTACCTAATAAAAAGCAGTAGATTAAGAAGCTGGAGTCAGCCAAATCTCTCCTTGCATGCTGTCTCATGAGCGCACAGGAAAAAGCATTTGTGTCTCATTCAGTTAAATGCCGAGCATTTCAGGGAACCGCACCGCAGATGTCACAAGAGCAGCTCTCTTTCTCTCTCTCTCTCTCTCTCTCTCTCTCTCTCTCTCTCTCTCTCACAGAAAGAGCATGTGAAGTTGAACCACTTCTCAAGTGCTCTGATGTGCACGCCATCTACATAGACTTGTGCCAAACTCACGTGAAAATATAAACAAGGTATAACCGTATTAATTTTGTGAACGCAAAGTGTTCCAGTTTCACTTAACGGCCATGTAATGGCAAATGTCAGTGGTCAATGTGGGTTTATTCACGCAGTGTTTATAACACGCAGTGAGACAGAGATGTCCTGCTCTATTTCTGTGGAGATGATAACATCCAAGAAACAGAATCTCGAAGTCTTCCTTCACGAGAAATAAGGGCATGTGAGTTAATCATAGAACCTTAAAATAATGTGAGAAAGTGAAGAATTTAAGGCAGAAATATTTTACTATTTCATAATATAATCTAATTATTTATGCCAGGTTACAAGCTGTTATCTGTCATACCTATCTTACATTAAAATGTTTCATTTTCTGATTTACTTGATGTACAATTCTAGTGTGAACTCCACTGTAAACACTTTTTTAAAACAACACATAAAACCATATAGATCTATAATAACAGTCATTATATTGATTATTGTTCAAATAGCTATAATCAGTGTATCTCTAATGGAAATGTATCCATGTAGGCAACTCAATCTGTGGCAAAAACATTTAACCAATGAAGACTAGTAATCAAATGTATCATTTGCATCACAGCTGAAGAACATTTGTATGAAATGTTTGATTGTGGCTTGTTTTCCCTTTCCTATGAATGTTTAGATGACATTGTGTTGACTGTAATCTACTTTAAATCTGTCTACAAAATGCTGTAGCTAAATCCACTGGAAATTAATGAGAAAACACTCTGTAGACTATATTGAATATAGAAGAATATTTGCATTGTAGATCTGTATGTTATATGGCTATATGTTGTCTCTAGAGAGAGTATGGGCGCATGTGCAATGCATGTATTTTACTTTTTTTTTTTTGCACATACGCCTGTTTTAGAAAGCAGGTCAGGATTTATTGATTTGCAAGTAGTTTTTGTGTTTAGAAGTCTGAAAGCAATTTGTATTTGTGTGGCTCACTCAGGGTCAAGCATACAGATGGAAAAATGGAAAGACAGAGATGAGATGAGATGAGATGAGATGAGATGAGATGAGATGGGGAGAGGAAGAAAACCGGGTTAGAAGACCATAGAGAATATATCATGTGCTTTAGGGGGGTGTGCGCTCATATGGGCCCGGTGTCGAAGCGCATGATGGGTAATACTGAATCATCAACATAATCCTCTGCACGTTATTCCACAAACCAAAGGATTTGTGCGTAGCAGCTTTAATTCATTCATAGACAAATACACGCAAACTTATTCCCATAAAGATTTTATATATATATATATATATATTTGTATATGTACAAATTCTCATGGTTCATTGACAAATAATTTGTCCAAGGGGATGAAGATGAGAAATCTTTTAACAATCTAGTTTAAAACACTTGTGTCAAGTTCTCAGAAATGTAATCTTGGTGTCCAATTTGGTTTCATAATTTTTTTTTAAAAAATGTATAGCATTTTCTAGAAAAATGAGCATTACTTAATTGACCCTTAGGACACAGGGCCTTAATATGCACCTGTTACCCTTAATGATGAATCTTGTGAAAAGAATCCATGTTATAATTATAACATGAGATCTCTCGCCCAATGTCACAGACACACATTTTTTCTACTCCAATAAACTAGTAAAGTAAGTTTGGGCTGTTTTTGTGAAGGATCACTTAAACAGTTATGTAAAAAAGTTGTTCTACACACAAAAGCATTTTATGGGCGAAACAGTGGCCCAGACATATGGGGAACAGAATACCTTCATGCCGCACTACACGGCATAACCTCCCAGAAAGGAAGCATGATGTCGCAGTCTCGTGGGATGGCGACCGACATCAGTCCCACGTCAGGACTGTAGCCGGCCGAGGTGGGTTTAATTGTCTTGCTCCTTTAAGGATCTTCATGATTAAATCATGCTTGCCTATATGGGTGCCAGCTTTGTGTGCATTATACACATATATATTCACCACATACACTTTGAGCATTGATGGAGTGAGTCCTGCATCTAATCACTCTTGAAGAAATATGAGAATTTCATGTATTCTGTAAATGTAAGTGTTCATGAATAAATGCATCCGTTCTGGCGCGTTAAGCATACTTCATTCAGGGGCCTTACATTTAGGTTCCAAAATTTGGGCTGGGGATGCCAGATTGTGCCTTGCGGCTGAGAGAGGAGATCCCTCCTCAACGGTATTTCCCATGGCGAACTGTACAGAATCTCTATCATTTCCGGTAACCATGGCTTTGTTTCCTTGTCCTCTTGGACTTTGCATATGACAGTTTTTTTGCGCTTTGCCTGCCATTTGTGGGTCATTGTGTCCGCTCCCAGCAGGTCTTGGAACTTTGATTACCAGAGGGGACAGTTGGTATTCCCCACTGAGGCAAATCGATTGATTTCTGCTTTGCTTAATATTTCCCAAATCCTCAATACAGTTTGTACAGTCTCCATTAACCTGGTATCACACATTGGCATGACAATAGGTCCGTGCCATAATTCAGGCAGCCTGGGATATATGCAGTTCTCAGGGTGAGGAGATGACGCTTGCTCCACAAGAGGAGGTTATGCATCAGTCTCAACAGTGGCGGTGAATGAATTCCAACTTGGCGGTTTCTTGGCGGAGATTTTGGCTGATAACACTGCCGCATCTTCGGACGAAACTGTGGAAGACAGAACACTGTTGAAACGGGGTGGCCGGCATGCAAATTGGATTTCGTAACCATGTTTGATTTTTTTTTTTGCACTCATACTGAAATACCCATTAGGGCTCGCCACGCATCTGTGTAACGGGACACAGGGGAATTTGGTTTGCTCACCATATGATATAATGCTTGGCTCACCATAGGGAAGCGGTTGAGCATAATGTGTGTGCTTTGAAGAGGAAAATAGCTCTATATTGAGAATGTGTGAGCATCTCGTGCATTTGCAATGAGTGCTGTATTCTTTTTTGCATACATTAATTTTTTTTGCATTTATTTGAGTGCAAAACACAGAAACAACATTTTGAACACTGATAGGCTGCTTCCGTTTGGGCCATGGCTTGCATGGCCTCACGGGTGGCTTGGCAGTGGCAAGTGGCAGAGCTGATGGAGCAGGTATGGGGCTTTTATTCGGGCGCTGGCTCAAAACAGAGCGAGGGCGAACCGGCTGTGATGTACTCCGTTTGGGCATAAAGTGTCTCATAGCCTGTGACTGCTGCTGAATCAGGACATAGTGCTCATTCACAGAGCCGCCAAAGAGGCTAGCTGGAGACACTGGAGCATCCAACAGAGTGTCTTTTTCACTATCACTCATCTCTGTGAGGGTCAGCTATATATGTCGATCCAGAACTGCCAGATTGCCCATGGACTTGCCGATTGCTTGTGCAGTGACATTTGTGGCGTGCAACGTTAAGTCTGTTGTGGTGCGGAGCTTTTTGAATGTCTCTGGATCGAAGCCTTGCTTGTCCATTTGCTTGAGGAGATTGGCTTGAAATACCTGAAGCACCACCATTGCGTGGAGTGCTGATTCAGCTTGTCCTGCCGCTGAGTAAGCTTTTCCATCCAGTGCTGATATTTGTCGACTCGGCTTGGAAAGATGTATGGGGCGTGATTTCCCATACAAAAATGACCGGTCATTGGAAATGGATGGATTGGACTATAAAATACAGAAATATTAAGTGTTCAAGATCTCAATCCTTTAAATGAGCACAAAGTCCTAAGACATATATGCGCGCGCACACACACACACACACACACACAAACACAATGTGTGTTAAGCACACTTTTGTGCATTGTTTTTTCATGTACAATCTTTGAGGAATATTTCAAGATCTACTTATATTATGATGTGTTTTGGCTTGTGTGAATCAGGATAGTCTGCTGTAAGTTATGATATGTCATTGTCTGTTATACAGTATGTATGATTCAGGAAGTAATAAGGAAAAATATGACAAAAAGACACTGCAGTTTATTTTATTTATGTATTTCTGTGGGAATTTCATACACTAAATTGAACAAATTTGCTCATTGCATTCTACAAATTGAGACTTGTCCAACGATATATAACATATGGTTATCTCGTCTTTTTTATGGCTTTATCAAATCTGAATATAATTGGTGTGAAAACAAATGTGCAAATTATGAGAAAGAAACAGTTCTTATTTGTCCAGATTCTAAGTTTAAAATGACACATATTTTGTTCATATCAAATTTTGTAGACAAAGTCTCCAGTAACTCATATAACTGCTCTGTATAATTGTGGTTAGAAGAATAGCTGTTTAATAGCTGCATCTCAGAATGCTGTTTTGGCCGCATGAGGGGGACCTACACAATATTAGACAAGTGCTTTTAATGTCGTGGTTGATCTGTGTATATGCAATATGAGATTTATAAACAATCTTAGTGGGCCGGTCATTTTTGACCGGGAACACCAAATGTGTTAACACAAAATGAACACAGCAGGGCTTAAGGGTAAATGACAGCATGCACTTGTGCTGGCATGGACTCCAAACGTTTGTGCAAAACCTGATGTTATCCAGCATGATTTGAGAATGTTCCTAAGAGCTTCTTGTGTGCTGACCCTTTGTAGTAAACACAACCAATGTCCCAAATTTGATTAGGGATCTATAAATAGTGCAGAATCTGAAATATGACATATTTTACATAATTGTGTTTCTTTGTTTTACATTTCTCAAAAACCTACAGGTTTAAATTAGATTGTAAATCCCAGATTTTCAATTTGGACATGAACAGTGAGGAAAAATGTAGCACAGCCATATCTAATAGCACCTTGCCTCTCCTCTGCCATCCCACGCACTTCTTCATTCAAAACACTCTCTGACTGTCTTGCCCCTGGATGCCACTCAATCTCGCAAACGCCCACACGGCAAAAGCACTCGTCACCTTGTGTAACCAGATGTCAGGGAGTCTGGCTGAGTAATGGTCGCTCCTCGCTGAATGAAAGTGGTGGCGAAGCAGACTTGAGTTACTGCTGCTCTTTGAAAGACAGATAATCGTGATGATCATTCAGGTAAAGGCAGTAATTGATTTCATTTCACCATTTAAATGGCATATTTGAGGGTTAAAGTTCCACAAAGAAGGAAAAGAACCATTTAAAGTCTTGCCTTGATGAAAGTTGCAGTGGTCATTTATTCATTAGATTCTTTAGTTAGCCAGGCAAGTTGTTTTCAAAACCTTTGTTATTTTAAATAACCCATCTTATTCATCTTTGGTGCGTAACTCATCCTGCATTGTTTTTGCTATGGATATGAATGACACCTCAAGTCATGCATCATATCGAGGAGAAATCATTTTCTTATATATTAATAAACTGTTCAAATGTTACATTTTTGCCTGGGGGACAAAATAATCCCATACACATATCCACACTAATCTGTTTTCAGTTTCCTAAACTCATTATTTCCGAAGTATGATGTATTAGAGATATTATTTATTTACATTAATTTATGAATCACTTCATTTTCAGCGTAGGAAAATGCCATTCTAGTGTGGATGAGAGGCAGTAACTTAGTGAAATCAATGCATTTTCAAACGAAAAGTATTAGTGTGAACATGGCCTTACTTTGAAGGAGGAACTAGAACACCCTAGCAACCACACAGCAATGTGCTAAAAACTCTCAGAACACCTTAGCAAACGCATTGCAATGCTATGGAAGATTTGGGATGTACTTAGGGGTGGTCTCTTTTGGCATGGGTCAGTAAGTAGCCACCTAGCAACTGCCCAGAACACCCTAGCAACCACAGAGCAATGCTCAAAAACTTTTTTAAAACTCCTCAGCAACTGCACAGTAATGCCATGGCAATCACTTACAAAACCCTTGTTTAATGGAACTTTTGCATCACTCAAGTTTTACTTAGACAGTTTAGTAACACTTTACAATAAGGTTGTTTTCATTAACATTAGTTAGCTACATTAGTTAACATAATCTAACATTGAACTTTACACTGCTTATTAATCAGGGTTAATGTTAATTTCAACATACAGAAATGCTTTTTTTTAATTAAAAGTTGTGATCATTAACATTAGTTAATGCAGTATGAACTAGCATAAACTAACAATAAACAATTTTATTTATATTAAAAAGTATTAACATTTATATTAATAAATGCTTTAAATAATTATTGTTCATTGTTAGTTCTTGATACCTAATGCTAACAAAAAGAACCTTATTGTAAAGTATTACTGACAGTTTTAATACCAACAGTAGTCATGTCACAATTAAACATAATACATTAAACGGTATGTTGTGGAACCAGCCCTTAGAAAATGTATATTGGTTTCCAGACTGATTAGAAATAGACCTATTAGACCTGTATTGATAAATTAGGGATTATGGAGGATCTGACGGTCATAATCCCTCGACAAACCTGTCAAATTGATTATCAACTAAAATTAGCTTTATCTATAGGCATTTGATCTGTTGATGGATTAAATTATATCATGAGCATTTTGTCACTGCAAATAGCCCAGATTTGATACTCAGTGAGGCTGTATGTCTACTGGAATTTCCTCATCTCATTTAAATTTGTGTCATAATGTAGGATATATGTTTTCAGATTGTAGATTGAAGATCCTTTGCATTTTTTCAAGTACAGTGGCAAGAAAAAGTATGTGAACCGTTTGTAATTACCTGCATTTATGTATAAATATGTCTTAAAATCTGGTTGCAAACATGAAGAAACTAATTAACTAGTTACACACAAATTATTGTATTGTTCTTGTACATATTGAATACATTATTTTAACATTCAAAGTGTATGTTGGTAAAAGTATGCAAACCCTTTAGCTAATGATTCCAACAAAAGCTAATTAGAGTCAGGAGTTGGCAAACCTGGCATCCAATCAATGAAGAACTATTGGAGGTGTGGGCTTGAGCTACTCTGATTTATAAAAAGCACTCAGACATTTTGAGTTTGCTATTCAAAATAAGCACCTGGACCTGGACATGGACCATGCTTTGAAAAAAGAGATCTCAGAAGACCTTTGATCAAGAACTGTTGCTTTTTATAAAGCTGGAAAGGGTTATCTCAAAGAGCTGAGATATACATCTGTCCACATTTAGACAAATTGCCTATAAATGGAGACAGTTTAGTACTGTGGGTACTCTCCACAGAAGTGGCCATCCAGCCAAGATGACTCGAAGGGCACACGCAGAATGCTCAATGAGGTAAAAAAGAACCCTAGAGTGACAGATAAAGACTTGAAGGTATCATAGGAACTGTTTAACATCTCTGTTCATGAGTCTACTGTATGGAAAACATTAAACAGGCATGGTGTCAAAGACAGGATACCATGAAGTAAATGTTGCTTTCCAACAAAAGCATTGCTGCACAGCTGAAGTTGGCCAAAGACCACCTTGATACTCCACAATGCTACTGGGAAAATATTTTGTGCACTGATGAAACTAAGGTTGAACTATGGAAGAACACACAGCACTACGTATGTCATAAAAAGTGCACCGCATACCAGCATAAAAACATAATCCCAATGGTGAAGTACTGTGGAGGGAGTATTGTGATTTGGGGCTGCTTTTCTGCTTCGGGGCCTGAACCACTTGCCATCATTGAGGCAAAAATGTATTCTCATGTATATCAAGATATCCAACACACATTTTATGATCACTTAATATAGAAAACCAGCTAATTCCAAAAGGTTCACAAACTTTTTCTTGCCACTGTATATACAGTAATGAGTAGTCATTTTATGCCCAAAACACTATTTACAAATTAGGTAACACTTTACAAGAAGGTTCCATTCGTTAAAATTAGTTAATGAATAAGGTATCATGAACTAACAATGAACAATATATTTTTTACATCATTTAATATTTAATATATAATCTTTGTTAATGTTAGTTTACCAAAATACAATTGCTCATTTTTAGTTCATGTTAGTTCATAATGCATTGGCTAATGTTAACATATACCTGTACAATCTTCAATGTCTTACTATATGTTGAAATTAACATTAACCGAGATTAATAAATGCTGTAAAACAATGGTTCATTGTAAGTTCATAGTTAGTACTAACAACTAAGTAATTTTAACAAATTGAACCTTATTGTAAAGTGTTACCCAAATTGATTTTGTTTTAGCATTTACTCTTACATATGCAGCTGCTTTATCTAGAAGATATCATTTTTATGCCACTAAAACATTACCTGACTTATGTTAGAAGGTAATTTAGCAGATGTTTACAACACAACTATAACACTTAAAAGAAGAATGCAGTGTTTTCCAGATGACGTTGTTTTTAGCGGACATCTTAGCGACATGTTAGGTACTGAAAACCTTTTAAAAATGAATCCTTTTTTTTTCATGGTTCTTTAACAACAAACAAGCAAACTGCATATCATTTTTTTTACTTTTACTTGTATATGAATAAAAATAATCAACGTAATACAAAGAGTTTGTTTAAATGGTTTTAATGTTGTTGAATAGAGCGTGTTTAAATTTGTCAGATTAATAACCGTAAAACAGAAAACAGACAAGTTGTTGACAAATCAATGTTTAATTCGCTTTGCAAATGGAAAAGCTCTCTTTGACGGAAGAGCAAATAACTTTAATCTGACTGCTTTATATTCTAGAATTAACAAGCCTTATTTTTACAACATGACAATTACAACATTTGGGGAGCATCATTTGTGTTTCCTAATTTTGAGAACTATAGTAACATGTAGTTCCAAGGAAATAATTAGTAGGCAAGGAAAACTGCTTTGTACAAGTTCAAGCTCAGTCTTTTTTGTCCTCTACAGAGGTAAAATTGGAATGTTGGCAGCAGTTCATACATACACATGCAGTACATAAACAACTCAATTTACACAAAACAAACAAACAAACAAAAAACACAAAGGAGAAATTACAATGAATCATTTCTAAAAGTGGTACTAGCTGGAATAAACAAGTATTTGTTTCTGTTGCTCTTACATTAATTAAATTTGTATCGCCGACAAAAGGGAAGCAACCAAAACTCAGAGAACAATGGTTAACTAGGGTCAGAAAGAATCAGCTGAGCCTTGCTAGTTGCTCTAGTCACATACGGTTGCATCCGATTAGTAAGTTCAGTACCAACTAATTTACTACACATATTGTTCGGGGGTGGCTGTGGCTATTTGCAGGGTTGGTGGTTTGAATCCTGGCCCACATGACTCCACATGCCAAAGTGTCCTTGGGTAAGACACTGAACCCCAAGTATCTCCCAATGGCAGGCAAGCACCTTGCATGGTAACTCTGCCGCCATTGGTGTATGAATGTGTGTGTGAATGGGTGAATGAGTCACAGTGTAAAGCGCTTTGAATACCGTTAAGGTTAAAAAGGTGCTATATAAGTGCAAACCATTTACCATTAAAAATGTTACATGATTTACTCTTGTTTCTTACGCTAAGCTGACCATACCAGCAAATAAAAGAAAAAGTTAAAACAGATTCAATAAAACAAGAATAAAACATTTTCATAAAAGTGACATCCATGTTAAAACTCTGATGTTTCCTCAAGTAACACCTTCGCTGGAGAGCTTTACCTCGAATAACATCAGCATTAGCCTCAAAAGTCAGACTGTCATCAATTACAGTTCCCAAGTAATTGCTCTGACTTGTATTGCTTGACAACCTCCACAGGATGTCCCTTCTGAGAACGCCCTAAATTGCTTCAAAGAGATTAAACATTGGCTGGCTAACAATTTCTTACAATTAAATGAAAGGAAAACCGAAGTTCTTATTTTAGGTTCCTCCATGTCCTCCTTACCTGGCCTGGTTGCCCAGTTAGGCCCTCTGTCGCCGAATGAACAAGATCATGTGAGGAGTCTTGGAGTGATTTTAGTGACAATAAGCAGATCAGTGCTGTGGTCAAGGGTAGCTTTTTCACCTTAGATCTATCGCTAAAATAAAACATTTTCTTTCGCATCAAGACTTGGAAATTGTTATCCACTCACTTATCACATCTAAGCTGGACTATTGCAATGCATTTTACATTGGTCTGCCCCAAACTGCATTATCCCACCTACAGCTTGTTCAAAGCGCAGCAGCTAGGCTTTTAACAGGGTCAAGAAAGAGGGACCACATTTAAAAATTCTGATTTTTGTCTACAAGGCACTAGCTGGTCTTGCACCTCAATATATCACTGACCTTCTACACCCTTACTCCCCCACCAGAGTGCTTATGCCTTCTGATAAACGTCTATTGAAGGTTACTCATTGCCTAAGGGTGTCTGTGCCTTTTATGTGATAGGTACTTATCTATGGAATAGTCTCCCTTTACATGTGAGGTCAGCTTCATCATCAGCCATTTTTAAATCTTCTTTGAAAACGTATTTTTACTCTGTGGCTTTTGAATAGATAAATGAATACGTTGAAGTGGATAAATATATGATGTTGTATTTATATGTTTTTATTTGTTTTATTATGTTTTACATATTTAAATCCGTCTGTTTTTATATATTTTGTTTGTTTGATCTGTAAAGCACTTTGGGTCAACTTGTGTTGTTTTTAAATGTGCTCTATAAATAAAGGTTGACTTGACTTGACTTTAAGACAACAGCCAAAATAGGAGAAAAATTCCTACGGAAATCAATGGACATCTCTTTAGTCTTAAGAACATTAATATTTAAAATAGACTGATCACATTGTGTGTACATATCTACCACGGGACCATGGCTGCTGTCAGAATCATTAAGTAGAGATGCAATTATTGAATCATCAGCAAATTTTATAATATACCTTCCCTCACATTTACTCTGACAGTCATTAGTGTATAAAGGAAATAAAAGTGGGGGCAGAACACATCCTTGTGGAGAGCCAGTAGAAGATACCAATTTGCTAGAGAGCACACCAATGACACATACTCTCTGGGATCTATTAGTTAAAAAAAAATCAACCAGCCAACACACTGTTTTAAAATCCAAGTTAAAGTGATCAATGAGCTTTCTAGCTAAAATGTGGGGCTGAATACAATTAAAAGCAGAGGAGAATCCAATAAAAAGCAGCCTTGCATGATTTTTGGTTCCCTCCATGTGCACCAGGACCAAGCTAAGCAGAGTGCAAGTGGCATCCTCTACTCCTCTACCGGTTCTATAAGCAAACTGAAGAGGATCGAGTAGCGAAAGTGTCGAGGCTAAAATCTCATCCTTAACTAATTTTTAATGATGTGAGTGCCACTGGCCTATAGTCATTAAGGCACTATGGCCTTGTCCACACTAATATATTTTTGTTTGAAAACGCTTCTTTTTCTCTCCATTTTGGCCTTCCATCCACACTGAGACGGCATTTTTGTCCATGAGAAATGAGCTTTTTAAAAACGCAAGTGGATAAATTTAGAAACTCCATTTTCACATTGTAGTGTGGACTGTGAAAAATGATATAACTGAAAATTATTGTGTTGTGATGAAGTCATGTGGTTTATCCAATCAAAACAATCAAGATGGCGGCCTGTGTTATGGCGGCCTGTGTTATAGCAGCGCTGTTTTATTGATACTCACTTTTATAGTGTGACATTTTTCACAGATCTTGAGATCCATGGTTTGATATGGGGAACATTGAAAAAAAAATCATGGAATAACTAATTGTTCACAGAATGTATTATAAACAGTCACTGTCTCTTTAAGATCATCTAAATCTGTACAAACATTCTAAAACTAATCTCAATCATCTTTTCTCTGTTTTCCCCCTTTTCAATGCAGGTCTGTAGGTAGATGCAAGATGAACAGTGTTATGATCAGACATGCCAAGGGGGACCCAAAGTAGAGATCCAAATACTTTTTGTTGGACAGTTCACATATTGGTAAAAGTCGCTGGGAGTTTATATGTTGCAGTGATTTAAATCTCCCATCACAAAACTGGGTGCATCAGGTGAAATACACTGCAGCTGGTGTACAGTTTTACATAAAATATCTGATGCATTATTAATATTAGTCCTCAGGTGGATGTATACAACCATAATCAAAATTTGGGGAAACTCCTGAGGCAAATAAAAAGGATGAAGTGAAAATGACATCAATTCGATATTGGACTACACACAGTTTCCCTCAGAACCACAGATTGTAGACATACTAAATAAAGTTTTAATATAAATGTAAAACTCAGGGTATTAAAATTGAAATTCGCTCAGTAAAAAAACAATAGGAGTCAATGGAAAGTCCTGTCCTTATAGAAAAACGTGCGTGTGTGTGTGCGTGCGTGCATGCGTGTGTGTGTGCGTGTGTGCGTTTGTGTATACACGTCATACTAAGGGAGGCATTGGCCATTGGACAGACAACAGCAATACTGTTCATGAGTGAGTGCAGTGTCGCCATGGCAACAAACTCCCTTGTGTGTGCTCAGTGTATTGTCACTTGCTCGCTCTGCCTCTCACACACACATACATATTAGTCAAGAATAAGCATTACCCAACTTCAATAGAAAATTAATAGGCAAGATGGGAGATGAGAGAGACAGGCAGAAAAAAGTTTGAGTACCTCAGGGCACTACATTGATCATAATGCTGTTGCAGACATTTTATAATAACATTAACCCACAAGAGAAAGAAAGAAATTTGAAACTTGAAGGATGTGAATTAAATCTGATTTATGAATCTTCCAGTGAGCACTCAAGCCACTGATTGTTTGTTTGTTTTTGTATGGTGTGTGATAAAGTGTATAAGTGTATGTGATAACTTGAGAGTTTGATGCAAACCAATCAAGCGGGGCTGTTGTTCTGTCCTATTGGTTTACTATTAATGAACTACTGGAAGAGAGAGAGATAGAGAGAGAGAGCGAGATAGAGAGAGAGAGAGAGACAGAAAGGAAAAAGAAACAGAAAGAGTGAGCTTTAAGAGTAAAGGCAAGAAACATTATCTATATAGATGTCTTAGTTTAGGCTCTTAGATGGAGTAAAAAACTGTGCCTTAAAGGGATAGTTCACCCAAATGTTAAAAATCTGTCATTTACTCAACCTCATGTTGATCCTGTATGTCTTACTTTCCTCTGTGGAACATAAAAGGAAATGTTATGCAGAATGACAGTCGTACGGGTTACGAGAGTAAATAATAACAGATTTTTCATTTTTGGGTAAACTATGCCTTTAAATCAAATAATTAGAAACGTAAAACCTTTCTTTGGCTCCTACAAAACAAACTTTGTTTATCATGCTTATAGAAAGTAAATGGTCTCAGTTATTGACGTGGCATTTCTCTGTCCCTCTCTGTCTGTATCTTTCTCTCTCCCCCTTTTCCTCATGGGGAAAGTTGTGATCAGTATTGATTAGGAGGTGAAGTATTCGTGTTGAAACAGATCTATAGGTGAGGCTTTCTAAACACGGTATTAGCTAACAGACTTCCTGATGGTGTCCACATTCATTTTGTTTATTGCCTTGATTATCAGTCTTCTGGTTGGTACTAGAGCAATATTGGACCTTAAAGGCTAGCTATTGAAGGCACGCATAACATTTTAAGTGAATACTCACAAAGTAAACATGTTTGGGTGATCATAAAGGCAGATAAAAGCCTCCTGAATACAATGTGAACTGTTTCAACAAGTGGTCAACCGATATATATTGCAGAGGACGATAAATCGGCCAATATTCTGAATTTGTAATTGTCGGCACCGGGCGAAACATTTTCCCTTTTGGCCGATTTGTTTCTTGAGGGCACTGAGAATCGCCTGGCAGCATGTGAAGCATGTAAATAACCAATCACAGTTAGTTTTGTTGTTACGTGCCATCCTGTTACTACAGTAATAGTGTCTATTATGTCTATACATAATACTCTTCACTATTATGTCTATACATAATACTCTTCACATTATTAAGATTATGCTTGCTCGCACTGAATATTCAGCAGGGTACATATGTTCTTTCATGACATCACATAAAGCAAAAAAAAAAAAACATTGTGTCATTCTTATTTGGGACTTTAAGCAGCAGGTGCAGTTACGGCGTTCTTTTTTCCATTGCGTGTACGTGACTTCACTCACTTCCTGACGTCAAAACCATAATTTCTAAAGCATTTCTTCTTTGCCATGGTGACAGTCAATCGTACATGACAGATTAGGAAAGTAAAGGTTAGTATATGTTTTACAAGAGATGATGCCAAGTGAACACAGTAAATAGCCTAAACATCCGCCTCAAAACGTATGTTAAATAACACACAGTTATAGGCTTATATTGCATAAAAATCTTAAAAATATATGTAGACTATTAATAATAATATCTAGGTTTTAGACATAAGCTATTTATATCGTACTAGAGTTATTTAACACTGCAAGCATCCCTTCTCTTGCTGTTTTAAATAGCCTACTTTTATTTTCCTTGAATGATTAAATGCTCCATTTGGCCGTCATTATTGCTTAGTGATCAGCATCGCATCTGCAAATGTTGCTTAAAGTCCCTATTACTTAGTTTCCATTCCACATCTGTAAACTCCTTTAAAGACAACTCTCACCCATGTGTCTTTACTTCGTACTCGCATCCAGAGTTGCCTGTGGTTATATTAGAGAAAGAAAGGGCATGGGGCAAATACATGGTAAAGTCAGACAGGGCATTAGACTCTGCTTCTAATTCTTCATTTGCCGAGTAGAGTTACTTAAGAAGAAAGCTTTTATGGCATATTTTTTAGATATCTCAACAAATCAAAAACACCAATTATGGACTTTGTTGCCATTCTCATATTCTCAGCCTTTCTCCGCTTCTTCAGAACGCAAAGACTGATGCTATTTGCATGTGCCGATTTTTTGTTCGGAATACATGTAATGCACATGTAAATTAATATTTGTATTGGATTGTAAAGTTTAGGGGACATATAAACTGTACATTCGGAATCTGCAATCGGATTGAATTTATTCGGATTGACGAAAATTAGTGCATGTAAACATAGCCACTGAGACATAGGCCTCTCACCACACCTCTATTATGCAAGTAAATCATTTGCATGTGCAACCAAATCTCCCGCTATGCAACTAAAAATGTCTATAATTAGCCACTGGCTAGTAAATGTTCAGATTTCACTCACCAGTGATTGAGAAATACAGTAGAACAGAATCTATTGGCACAGAGGTCCTTTCACTGCGTGTTACGAGTAATTGTTTGGTTTAACTCGTTCTGTGTATCCAAAGTTGAGATTCATGGATCCATATGTTTTAATACCCTTTCTGTTCTTAAAGTCAGTTGTTGATAAAAAAACAAAAAACAATTTCTAAAATATTTAATTCTAATCACACATGGATGGGCTATATAACTTATGCATGTCTTCTCGTGTTATACGCGCTTACTGGCTGATGCTACTAGTCTTAAAGAGACAGTACCGACTAAGCACTTGTAAATAGTAAAAATTATGCAAGTAAACAATAAAAATATAACAAAAATATATATGCAACATAATACATGCCATTTCAAGACATTAATTGATGGAATAGACTGAATTTTTCAATTTCTCAAAAGCTAAAATGTGACCAATTTGATGAAAAACGAATGATAAAATATAATTTGTAGAATTAATATTTTCAAAGTGTATCAAGAAGGCTTGCCTAGATGGTTCCTTTATAATGAAGAGCAGAGAATTATCTGAGAGAGAATTTATTTTATGTTGTAAGCAAAATGGACATTGCTATCCATGTGAATCAATATCGAATTGAATTGAATTGAATCGAGATGGAAATCGAATTGAGAGCTTGTGAATCGGAATCGAACCGGACATCTGTATCAAACCACAGCTCTATAAGGAACCACGTAATTTTGTGAAAATATCGCCAAGGTCACATAATTTATGAGATCAGACTGGGTTTAGCTGGTCATTCAGCTGGAGTCCCTTAACCCTCCAAAAACCCCTCTAAAACCAGCATAACAAACCAGCTTGACCAGACTGGAAAACAAGCAATACCAGCAAACTTTAGGTGTGTTTGAATGTGTGTGGGTGGTGGGTATTGGGTGCTTTACGAGGAATTCTTTTTAGATTACAAACTGGTAATTAGGGTTAGGTTTAGGGGTAGGGTTAGGGGATAGAATCTATAGTTCATACGTATAAAAATCATTATGTCTATGGAGAGTCCTCATAATGATAGCCGCACAACATGTGGATGTGTGTGTGTGTGTGTGTGTGTGTGTGTGTGTGTGTGTGTGTGCGTGCGCGCGTGTACATATGTGCGTTACTGTTGTGTACAATGTAGGTGCAAAATAACATCAGGACCATCTCAGGGTGTCCATGAGTTGACGACATTGTTGTTGCACCACATTCCCTTTGCAATCTTTACTTGTGTGTGTCTGTGTGTGACCTGAAAGCTGCTCAGTGGTAGGCATACTTAACCTAAAGGCATGGTCGCTTAACCCCCCTGGTAATGTGTGTGTATACAACATGCACATCTGAGACTATAATATGTTTATTTGCTGTCCTTCCTTTTCCTGTCCTTCAGCGCAGACGGCCCTTCTTCTCACTCTCTGAGTCGGATGGCTCAAATTCTCCCAAGCGCAGCTCCGTAATCACAGCAGGCTGTCAAAATCAGCCCTCTCACCAAATGATGAGCTTTCGCCTCATGTCTAGGCCGCTACTCAGTCAGTGCGCCAGTCCAGCGCAGATTAGTCAGCCGTGATGGATAAAACCCTGGAAATTATTATTCCAGAGATTGTGTGTGTGTGTGTGTGTGTGTGTGGGTGGTGTGTGTGTGCAGATGAGGTGAGCGTGGATGCAAAGAGATTATGTGTATGTGATGCTCTGTGTTTGCCGGTAATGCTTATCTAGGTAAACCACTGTAATCTTATGGGTTAGCATTAGAGTACAAGCAAGAGGGTTGGGTTTTATTTGTAATGTGCTTTATGTGTGCATATTTTAGAAAACTTTGTGTGAGAAAGGTCTATTGTATGTGAGTGCATGTGTTGATATTATTGATTGATTAGAGGTGTCTGTGCTGCTTAAAGTCTTAAAGTCTTCAAGTCTTAAAGTCAGTATAATTTGACATTCAACACCCATTTTACTTCGGTAAAGTTATATATTTTAGAGTGAAACAGGACAGTCGGGCGGGATGTGGGGCGGGACATAAAAAATGTTGGGCGGGACATAATTTTTCCATCAGGAATTGATTGGATTGCAAAAACTTGTCTCTAAAAGACAGAAGTTTGAAGGGAGGGGTGGACTTGATGAAATTCCACAGGGAATCACAGTTATTACATACTGATTAAATGTGTTTCAAACAAGCAAGAAATATTTTAAAGTTCCACTGAGACAAAGTGTTTTCAGATTTCGAGGAAATAAGTTCATGAATGGCTTACTTACAGTAGTCTCTGTATATAGATATGGAATAATTTAACACTGAAAAAAATCACATACTGCAACTTTCATTGTGTTTGTATTAATCATATTATAAATCACACAAAATAAAAGGTCTAAAAACTAAATAATTGTAACACCTCACTGAGTTCTTGAGAATGCTTTGTTTGAGAACAATTTAAATGTAATTGTTATTTCCACATCACAAAGTATATCTTTTCTTATCTGCTTTTAAGTAACCACTTTTAATTATCTTTGTGAGGATGCAGTCTAATCTTTCTCCTCTATTCCATATGGTGTATGTCTACTTTTCCTGCGTGTTTATTTCATGTGCAACAACCAGAAAAAATAACCAGTTCTTTCCACAGCCACTTCACAAAGGGACTTAGTTATCATATTTTAGAGTAACACCTGTGCAGTGGGAGCTTTTTAAATGGTAATTATCCTAAATTCTCCTTTGTTGAAATCCCGAGGTCACTCGAGAAAACAAGCCACATCTGGCAGGGCTACAGACTGCGACTAAAATGGACACAAATGCGACCAAAAATAATTGATTGCAACAATAATTAATAATTTAGTGTGCGTTCATATGCAGTTTCATCAGATATCATCTTGTGAGTTATTGCATACATCTTTAGAGCACGCAATAGTGGGACTAATCTTCTTTTCACCCGTTCTGTTTCTAATGAGCTCGCTTCACCGCACGCAACAACAAACCCAGCGTTTGAGAGTCATGAGCAAATTACTCTTTTGAACTGGATCTTTTTCATGAATCACATGAAAAGAACTGAAGCTTTGAACTCAGAAGCTTGGTCAGCGATTTGAATCAGAATGTATTTTTTCAGCGAATCAGCCGTCAGTAAGCTCACATCTGGGAGTGCAGACATTTCAAAATAATAGTCTGTACAGTATATAATTAAGCTTTTGACACTTAGGACAATTGTGGGACTTGTACACAACTATTACACAAGTTGAAAACATTTATTGATGCTCAAAATGACAACACACTACTAAATGCATACTATACTTTATGTAAATATATGTAATGTAGATTCTAAAGAGCAGTAATAAATAAATAAATAGCAATCTCTCTTATTTCTATAAATTAGTGTGAACATTAGTAGTGTGAACATTTATGAGACAAAAGGAATGCAAAATTATCTTCTGAACTATATATACTGTTTATTAAACCTTTGATGAATGGGTTATCAGCTGACTTCCTTTTCTTTGGCTTTCTATCTAATCGAGAAAATCTGTGATTTGGCTACAAAAAACAGCCATTTGGCTCCTTAATGTTTCAGTTTAGGAGCCAATGTCTCCTAAGTAATTTTTTTTTGTCTGGAGGCCTGTCTGGTAGACATCTTTTGTGAAAATTCCCCCAACAATAATCTGCACAAATTTGAATAATTAATATTTTTAAGGTCAAGCTGATAATATATAATGTCAGCTTTTAGTTTATTTATAAACAATAAGATTTGACAAATTATATATTTAACTTGAAAATTAAAATGTGAAAAACTTTTAGCATTGTTCTTACACAGCCAGCTACATTTGGTGACCTGACTCTGTATTCTATAAAAAGCTATCATTATTTATTATTCATCATGATTTCAGAAATGTTTGAAATTTTCCTGGGATCCACTTTGTTGATTGCACATTATCCTCCACTTTCAACTGATTGCCTGTTTATTCTCCCCCCCACCCCCCCCTACCCCCCTTGTCTGCAGGCTCTGCACTAACGAAGCCTCACTACCTTTTGCATTGCCGTGTGTGGAATATTCTGGATCCCAGGAGTATTTTTTGCCATCACCATGATCAGATTCATCATAAGACTGTAGCACTGCAGACCCCCTCCAAGGAGGGTTGAGGCTGGGCACGGAACCCATTTTATCCTGTATTCAAAGTTGAACACTGTGAAAGAACCATGTAGTGTACCTTCTACCACCACAGGGGGGCGGGTTAACTTGTGGTTCTTTTTTTATTGTTTTTTAAAAGGGAAGTTGGTCTAGAAGGTGAGCCAGAAATGGTCTTGCACACTTCTCCCTACCCCAGTGCCTTCCTCAGCTTCCTGAGCCGTCTGTCTTGGGCCTTTGTTTTCCCTTGCTACTGGCTGTTGGACCGGTTGCTGGCATCCTGTGTTGCAACATCATTGGAGAAACGTAGACGCTCCCAGGATCCCTGCTCATTCCTGGCACTAGGGGTCCTGATCTCAACACCGCTCTACCTGGTGCTGCTACTGGCATCCCTCCCATTGGCCTTTCTTGGCTTCATTTTGTGGGCTCCATTGCAGAGCATCAGGAACCCGTACATCTACTCCCACCAGAAACCAGACAAGTATGCCGATGAGCAGGGAGGAGTTGCTGGGAATGGGGCGGCATTTGCTGAGTGGCGCCCGCAGGGTTGCAGCTTTTGCTTTGGGAGTGCCAATGTTTGCCTGTTGCCGGACTCACTAGCGCGCTTCAATAATCTGGCATATACTCAACGGCGGGCACGGGAAGTGGGAAAACGGATCCGAAATGGTGCCAGTAGACCGCAGATCAAGATATACATTGACTCGCCCACTAATACTTCGATTAGTGCCGCATCCTTCTGCAGCTTGGCGACTCAGGGCTTTCGTCGCACCTCTTCTCTGGACCATCGTCCTGAGCATACGGCCACCACTGAAACTGAGACTGAGCCCTTAACAGAGTGTCCCATCCATCCCTCAGGAGGTACAATTATGGATTGCCCCATCCATAACACTGGAGCTCAGAATTCCTCTGAGTGTCCCCTTCACCCCAATGGAGAAGAGCATGTCGCAGACTGTCCGGTCCATCAGTTTTCAGACCCACATGCCTCCAGTGAGTGTCCAGTGCATAGCAACAGCACCCAAAACTCTGAGGACTGTCCTCTCCATCCAGCTGGAGTACAGATCAGCATTACTTCTCCTGATCCAGAGCCAGCCGAGGCTGAAAAAGGTAGCCATCAGACCGGGGACGGAGACACAGGTAGCCTAGAAAGCCGCACTGCCTCTAGGGAATCCCTGGTACGATTCCATGCAGCTGATGGAGGCATATCGCCCAATAACACCCTTTCACAGCACCGCACCTCAGTCTTCAAAAGACCCGTTGGGCGCAAGCGGCGTCATGGCGATGACGGCTTTGACCACGAGATCTCTGCCTTCTTCCCAGCCAACCTGGACTTCCTGTGTCTGCAGGAAGTCTTTGACAGACGGGCTGCAGACAGGCTCAGGAGGCAGCTGCACCGCTATTTCCCCTTCGTGTTGAGCGACGTGGGACGCTATGGCTGGAAAGGCTGTTGCTCCCAGTTCAAGTTTTTGAACAGCGGGTTGCTGTTGGCCAGTCGATATCCCATTTTGGATGCCCGTTATGAGTGCTTTCCTAATGGGCGCAGTGAGGATGCTCTGGCTGCTAAGGGAGTTCTTTTTGCCAAGGTGAGTGTGTTTCTTATATTATTTGATGTAGCTTTGTTTTGACACAACATTTAAAATTGGATTAGCTCCAAGTTAATTAACTACACCCTAAAACCTGCAACAGTAAAAGGACTTCTAAAAGTGATCATTTCCACTACATAGGCTAAGGTATCTGGACACCTTCTTCTACTCCCATTGTTAACATGCATTGTAAATCAAACATTTTTAGAAGAATGGTGCATACCTTTTCTGTTCCACCATATCAATGCCTCTTTGCACAAGGTGATGTTCATAAAGAAATGGTTTACTGACTAAAATTGACTGTCCTGAACAAAGCCCAGACCTGAACACCACTGAAAACCCAGACCCTTGGGTTGAATTGGACAGCCTTTTGTTTGAGGAGTAGAAAAGTTTTCCCAGAAAAGAGGAAGCTATTATAGCAGAAAAAGGAGGACCAACTTTTTTAAAGCCCTTTATTTTGAAATTAAATGTTCAACAAGCACTTATGAGTGTGGTGTTGGGTGTCCAAATACTTTTGCCATATAGTAAATATCCCACCAAGATACAGTATATTGCTTATCAATTAGATGTCTTTATTAATTATCATACTCCACAAAGTACTTTTCACTTAATGCATCGATATTATCAATTTGGGCTATTAGGGCCAGTACCTGTTTTTAAAGGTGTCATGGCATGTGTTCCCTTTAGTTAAAGCTGGACTGGTGGTTTGAGTGTACACAAACAGTCTGAATAATTTACAACTGGCCCTTTGTAGCCCAGAGGGCCGGTTTGAAACACTCATCTGTCATGCCTTCAGAAACATATGCTTCCTCTCTTTGTTGAAGCTTGGTAGACATACATTGCCGAAGTGTGTTGCATTAGATATGGTATTAATGGGTCTTTGCACTTATGATGAGATTATATTGCAATTTTAAGTTTTACTATAAAACAGTATTTTATGCTTAGCATAGTCTGTATTTTGTACAGACAGGATCATTTGTCTTGTAGCTGCTGTTGCAAGCATTCTCCAATGAAGCCTATGTTTTCTACATGATGCATTGTAGTGCAAAAGATGTAAATGGTCTGTTAACTCGTGGATTATGAACTAAAGTGATATTTAATAACAAATATGAAAGTCCAGGCCAGTTTCCCTTAGATCTTTATGTACTGTGGCACATACTTAGGTAGGCCAGGTGTAGAGCATAGTTAAGGTGTGAGAACTGTTGCATGATTTGTATACGTATTAGCTATTGTATGTGTAGCTCTCATCTAGAGTGATGATGAGCTCAGGCTTTTAGGTTGGAGATGTCATTATTCTTTCAGCATGGTGGCTGATTCTGGCCACATTCCAGACCTGATCTCCTTTCCTTCCAAAAGGCAACAGGCCAGCTGCTATTGTATGTCAGACAAGGCTGATAAATACAAACACTGAGTGTGTGTGTGTGTGTGTGTGTGTGTGTGTGTGTGTGTGTGTGTGTGTGTGTTAAATATTGAAAACTGTACACAGAAGGACAACAGATCAATGCCAAATTCTCATTACAGAGATTCTCACTCGAATTGACATTCAATATGTAACCCTCTAGTAACAAGGTAGCGTCATAGCACTCACAATTTATGACAGGATACCTGGCAGCCCAGATTTGATGATGATCTGACTAGTTTTACTCAGCAATGTTAATTATGAAATGATTAACATGACAAAATCAGTTGGTGAGGCGCCTTCATTCATGAAAACGTCTGTAAGATATTAAAGTTTTCTAAATTAAATAAATTCTTTATCTTCTTAGATGTGTCTGATTTATCTTAAACTACCCTTAAACCACACAATAGAACACAACTTCTTCAGTGATCAACACAATATCAATTTATTAATACAAAAGAAAATCAAAGAAAATAATAAAATGAAATGCACTTATAAAATCCTAAAATACTTTGTAGATATAACAAAAATTAACTCACAACATTAACTCTTTTGAATCAGTTGAAACAATTCAAATCAACAATGGCTCACATGAATCACCATATACCTTCCAGTAACATGAATCAAATTCACTAAATAATTTCCCTGAATCCCAGAATCACTCAATAGAAAAAAAGCTTACATGACTCAGTGTTCGAATGAATCAAATGGGCAATTGAATCAAATGTTCATACAAATCACTTATTCAAATATACAAAATAACCCAGAATTCAGAGTTTATATTGATCTCAAAAGCTTATTTACTCTTCTTCGTTGGGGCCCATTGGAAAATACACATGTAAAACAGTTTAAGGTCAAGTTACGATCCAGCTGCAATGTTTGACTCAATTTCCACACATGTGATGATTGATGCAATAAGATGAATCTTATTCTCAAGATGAACTTAACTCACAGGACCTTGGCGGCATTGATCATCCTTTTGTGAAAGCACAATGAAGAGTCTCAGATGAAGTCATGTGTAATGATGAGAGAATGGGAAATAACCTCCACTTGCTGTCTTTCAAGCTGTCCATCGGCCAACCGGAAACTCTTCCCAGCCGTAGCGATTCGTCATCCGTAATGAAACGCATTTGGAAAAATTAACTCCCTATAAGTCCTCATCAAGTCACTCCTCATCAAGTCACTTATGTGTTCTCCCTTCTCCCCTCCCCAAACAGGTTTTTTTAGGGTTTACAGCAATTTCTGATTGGTCCATTTCATGCAGTCAATCATATCCATTATAACATTTGATTAGATAGAAGTTTCCAGAACAAAGAAAACGAATTAACATGCAATGTATAGTTTCAAACATAAAAAAATTTCAAAAATGACACATAAAAAAAAATTATAATCACATTACACATTTTAAAACAAAACGCATTTGAGCAAAATTACGTTGAAAACACTGAGTAGGCTACAAATCTATCATGGTGTTGTAGGTTTACGCAGCTGTTTCTAAAATTATTGATTGAATATTGCTAAAAGGTTCTGGCCTATTTTTTGCTTAGTGTTAGCTTTTGAACCACAAAATAATCCTGTTATCAAGCCCTAACGGTTTCAAAATAGGACTAGGGTAACTATATTTTTTTATGTCAAGTTATAGTCAATATGAACGTTGACAACCCATTTTACTTCTGCAATGTGACATATTTTAGTGTAAACAGGATATTAAACAGGACAAAGTGTACGACTGGATTGTTTGGACTGTGAAAAGTGGGCCATAATGGAGCCAGTCTAAATTCGACATTCCTAAAACTATAATAGCTTTTTTGGCTATTGGTTAAAAACATATACATGGCAATGGAAAATCTATTCAGAATATTAAAAATGATGTCTGGAAATGTTTCTAGTTATATTTAGCTCAAAAGCTTTTCACTGGTGCAATAAAATAATTTTTAATATTGAACAACTGGACATAGTCAAGGAAATTCATTGGTCAGTGTCAGAGAAAGAGCATGTTGTTGCATTTTGATTAAATATTACGAAGACTTGTTTCCTTTTGAAAAAAATGGACTGATGAATTGTTTACAACAAGACCAGGAGTGTGCATTAAGAAAGTAAACAGAACAAATGTGATGTTATGTTGACTTTTTAATAAGGACCATAGTTAATTTGAACTGTAAGTGATTCAGTTCACACAGTTACCTTGTGTTTAACACAGATACAGTAATTGATACAAGAACTGCTGTGAAAATCCCACGAGAGCTTGGTGACTGGAGCAAAACTCAAGATAATTAGTTAGAAACTCACACTTAAGTGCTTATGGAAGAAAAAAAACATAATAAAAGTTTTGGCTTAATTAACTCACTCAGATGGAACAAGATTGTAGAGTGTCAATCTCTCTCTCTCTCATGTTATTGGCCCAGTACAGCAAGAATTGTGAGTCTAAAAACCCTACGATATGAGCCTCTGTGTCAAACGATTTGGGGTGGGCGTGGGGCTAGAAAATGAATGGGGGGAGGGAGGATGAGAGGGAGGGATGTGTGTGGAGTGGAGATATTAATTAAAAATGCTTCCCGTAGGAATGAGCAGCCCTTTAATTAAGGCTTTTCAGCATGTATGTTCAGCCTCATATTATTATTCAAGAATGATCTGCACTTGCAACGTCAAGGGTAGAGCACTCTTTTGAGTGTGCAACATGGTTTGCATATTGTTAGAACATGTGCTTCAAGCAGTTCTATGCTTTCTGTATGTATAGAGGAATGTTTATGTATATTTGTTTGTTAATCAGGCTCCTGTTCGGCTCCAGTCTTTAGATTTTGGGCCAGTCAGAGTTGACAGGTTTTAGACATGGTCCGGTTAAACATACAGTACACAACGTATGTTCTTGCATTACTGTAATGTAACAAACCTCAGTACTCAAAAGAAACGATAGAGTTACCTTCAGGAATCTGTGTTATTAAACTGGATTTGTTATTATTTTGGTAAGTTGGAAAAAATATATTGATTTCAACTTACATGCTCAGCGATATTCTCGCAGCGATGTAACTCTGCCATAGCAGTAGTTGATTTAAAAGAGACTACTCAGCAGAGAAGCAGACAGTTCACAGTAATGTTCACTAGAGCACCCCTTGTGGCAACGTTTAGAATGCAAATCTGACACAGTTTGAAACGCAAATATGCACAAAATTGAGCTTGCGTAGATTGAAGCATCTGTGTTCAGCCATTACATGGTCGGTAAGTGTGATACCTAGTATTTTTAGAATCTGTTCAGATGGTAGAGTAATCCAGCCTTTAGTTTTTGTACTAACATGCCGTGATAGGTAATTTTGTAAGTTGTAAGTAATTTCTGTCGCGTTGGAATCTTTTTGGTTCAATGTTTTGCTCCACATACTGTAGTTCTATATCAAACATTAAATATATTCTGAATGGCTATGAATGTGCTGTGTCACACAGCATCTTTAGACAAATTACAGGAGTTGTATTTCTCTTTTGAAATAACAAGTTCAATGTACTACGTAGTCTAAAATTTACAATGCAAGCTCCCATTCCAGGTCACTCAGAACATTTATGGAAACTAAGCTGCGAAAACAAGTCATTAAGAAATCATCATTACAATGTCACAAATTTCAGCATATTAACATAAGGCCGTCCATATTTAAAAATGAATGCCCAATGACTTAACTAAATAACTAAGATTGGGAGAGTTCACATGTAACATGCCCACTTTAAAATTTGTTGTGGTAACAGTCTTGTTAATGCATATTCATTATTATAAAACAGATAGTTCTGTTCCCAAATGCTGATTGGTCAACAGCTGTGACTGTATTCACAATATAGCACAGCCTCGAGTGCCTTATTGCTTAATTCAGTAACTTTACCTGTCCTGATAAACAACCGTTTGAACTACACCAGTTCATGGTGGTTAGCTAATTATAAAAGAGGTTATTTGCATATACTGTAGATGTCTTAAAGGTACATTCACAGGGGCCTGGGTAGCTCTACCACCCCTGGAGTCATGAGTCATGATTTCAAATCCAGGGTGTGCTGAGTGACTCCAGCCAGGTCTCCTAAGCAAACAAATTGGCCCGGTTGCTAGGGAGGATAGAGTCATATGGGGTAACCTCCTTGTGGTCGCAATTAGGGGTTCTTGCTCTCAGTTGGGCACGTGGTAAGTTGCCCCCCAAATACTGAATATGTGGTTACTGCTAACAATGGAAGTGAATGGGGGCCAATCTGTAATGTTTAATGAATGTTCAAATACTAACTGTTTTCAAAAGCCACAAGACCTAAACAATATGTATGCTAATGTGATTTTAGTATGATAAATCGTTTACTAACCTTTTCTATTTAAAGTTATTTACAATTGTGTTGCAATGACAAACATAATGGAGGAACCCCCTAAATTCCAGTTAGTAGGCAGCCCAAAAAATTACGATTTAAATTATTTATAGCTCAAATAATACTAAAGTTTTAACAGAAGAATTACTGTAAGTGCTTTTACAGAATATAAAAGGTACATAAAATGTAGAACACAGCCTTTTAAATCTAGCACTAGCAGATAGCACTGAAGGGTTGTGACCCATTGCTCCTGCTGTGGTCAACTGTGTTTAAAAAGATTTGCTAGAGTAAAACACAGCAGTCTTCAGTTTTAGTTGTTTCTTTGCTCTGTCTGTGTTGTCAGCTCAGTGCTCAAGCTGCTTTTAGCAGTGGATTAGAAGGATGGAGGAAGTTTATTAGACATCCAGACTATGAGTGTGTGTGTTTGCACGTTGGACTTTCTGAGCCAGATGATTTTTCCCCCATTGGGCAAATAATCTTTAACCTTCTTAGAGATCCCACATGTGGCAGAAAAATTCCAATTAGCACACTGCTCATAATCACTTATTTGCATGTATGTGCACACACACGCACCAACAAACACATACACTCGCACTTCAAAGCTGAAATATGTCATTTCTGGTCCACTAATGGAATTGCTGAACGGTTTTCTGAACACTTTCCCCATCTTGCCTTTGGTCAATTCAAACAGATAGTCAGATAGTCTAAACCATTGGTTGAGTCAATGTTGCTGTGTCAGACTGGTTGGGATGCTCAAACAAACAAAACAATGTTTTGATAGCACTACAGAGTCACAGCATTACACTTTTTGGGAAATCAGCCAACAAAGGTCTTACCTGTCATGTTTTATGCATATTAATCTGGAATTACAGAAAGTATTTGAACATAAAAACTACACACTTCAGCTTTACCTCAAATAAAACATTATTCAAGGTCTCACACATGCAAAATAACAATTAATCTCCTTCTGAGCACCCGACCACATCTAGTCTTTAAATGCAAACACACACACACACACACACACACACACACACACACACACACACACACACACACACACACACTCTTAGCCAAGCATGGATAAACACTTCAAATATTCATACACAAAGATGCAGAAAGAGAAAGCAAGGGAGGGCAGAAACAGAGAACATAGGAAGGCAAAGTGAGCAGTGAAATGAAAGAGTAACAGCCATGTTTGCTCCAAAGATATGAACTCACAGTACAATCCACTGTCAGACTCTCATTAACATAATTAAATCTACAAATCACCTCAAACGCAATGGCATTTATTACTGCCTGTTGCTTGCAATTTGTGGAGACTGACTTTTGGGTCTTTCTTATTTTAAATGCAGTAGAGAAACTGGCCAGCCATACTGTAGCTCTCAGCACTTTGAATAAGACTCCTTGCTGGGGATGAGCCCATGTAAGTCATTGAATGGTTTACACTAAATGGACCATTTGGGTAAAACAAGGAAACAAAAAAAGTGACAAAGCTGAGGAGAGTGGTTAAGCAGTACAGAATGAAGGTCAAACACATATCGTTCAGTGTGAATTTGTTTGTTTAATTTGCTCTCCTAACTAGTGCATGACTGATTTATCGATCGGTCGATTTATCGTCCAATATTGGGGTGATTTAGAATTTGTGTCATGACGTAGTTTGTCCAGCAGAGCACGCTCCGGCTCCACTGTTTACAGAGCTTAGCTGATGCTGGTTCTGCAGACAGTGTGGAGTTAAGTGATGCGGAGTTAAGCGGTGTCTTCACGGTAAGCTGCTAACTAGTTTGTGAAATACATACAGGAAAAAATGACCCCATCATTTTCCCTTTTCAATATAACTAATATAACTTTGAACCCTGTCCCTGACAACAATGTCACTTATGTTTATCACATCGGTTGGCTATGTTAGCTAGCTATAGTTTGTCAGAGCATCTTTTTGCAGCTCAGCAGACAATGGTGCGGTGGTGTATTGTGTCTGTTGTGTTGATTTCACGCTACGTTGTTAAGACGCAATGCTGGAAAGTAAATAAAGCCTATCTTTTGCTCTCCGTGACAATGAGCTTATAGCTAACTAGCTAACCATGTAGCTACTTTCATACCTTGTCAGCTCAGTGGAAGCTAATGTGTAAACATATGTTCACAAAACTGTACCCCCTTCAACTGAACAGTTCCATTCGTTGTATTTACAAAATGTAATATTTAAAAGTCTGGTTTTCCACTGTTGAAAGTTTCCCCTGAACTTGTATAGCAGCACTGCCACTGTTTATCTCTTGACTCGGCAGGTGTAAATGCCACTTTCTACATTTTGCCTTTGGTCAGTCAAACAGATAGACAGATAGTCTAAACCATTGGTTGAAACCTTGGCAGTTGTAAATGCTTGTTTACACCCTGCCCTTAATTGACTGGCCCTTAATTAAAATAGTCAGCATTTGACTGATACTATACAGTACTCCTGGTGTTAATTTTTTGTTTTTTAAATGGTCAGCAACTGGCTGATAATGAACATACAGTGCTGGTGTTTATTTAGCTATAATTTACATTTATTCTTTATTTAAATGGTCAGCCATTGACTGATACTAAACATACAGTACTCATTTTTATTTAGCTAGTTATTGTGTTTTTATTGATTCTTTATTTAAATGGTCAGCAACTGACTGATATAGCTATATCGGCCACCATATCGGTAATAAGTTAATTTTCCCCTCTCAAATCTGTATCGTCTCAAAAATCACATATCAGTCGGGCTCTACTCCTAACTAATCAGTTTGTCATTCAAATATTCAGTGCATCTGATCATGATATCACAAAGGTAATATTATGCTTGAGCCCCGCCAAGAGAAAATTAGGTATTTGGTGTGCCTGAATAAAATTACTTCATGAGCAGGTGTTTTGAAAAGCTCAGAGGTGTGCACTATAGGTTGTGACTATAACCTTTTAACATGCTCCCCAGACAAGTTACTGCCAGATAAAAGGAATCTAGAGTGTTATGACAGATGAGTGACGAGCTGACAGTGATGGAGTGAGAGAAAGGATGTTGACAGTACTGTGCATTTCAGTTTCACTTTTGATGTGGCAAAGTTATCACTTCAATCTCTTTTGTCCTCATGCTCTCTTTTCTCTATCCCTCTCAGGTGCTGGTGGGATGCTCTGCTCAGGAACAACAGGTTGTTGGATATATCACATGTACTCATTTGCATGCTATTGAAGGTAGGTGACTGTAACAAATGGATGCACGCATTTTGAAAAGACATATTCAGCACACCTGAATTCAACATTTTTGTTCTTTAAATTCTTTAAAACAACAGCTGTGCATGTTACATAAATTATACCCCAAATCATATGGCTTGTTGAGAAGAGGTGTGCTATTACTTTTTTAGAATGATAAAACAGGCAAAAGAAAATCCTACAATGAAGGAGGGACCCGAGCCATAAATAAGGATCAGAATATTATAGCGACTTGGAGTGGAGCTCTTTTGTGGGATAGTAACAGTGCCATTAAAATGGATGTGTTATTATTCAGGTTGCTATAAATATAAACATTATGTGACTGTGTCACCATTTTTTCGAAATTAAAATATGTGCCTTATTACATGTTTGGCTGCAATTTCCCAGTAAAATGGCAGTGGTGTGCGACAAAAATTTGTGAAATTGTGACATAATCAGACAAGGCTTTTTAAGGTAAATATTAGATATAATATATCTAACCTAAACCTTTAACATAAAACTTAACTGATACTGTCTAAAATTAAAAGCACTTTTTCTGAAGAAACCACTTCATCTCATGTCGCTTCTAAGATGCTTTGACCTCAAGAGTCAGCTTGTATGCTTGAATGGTATTGAACCGTGGCCCTTAGAGTTCAAAGTCTAACACTCTATCAAGTAAACCACTGCTCTAGCTAATCACATGTAACACAGGCGTTAAAATAGGCCCTTTCCCACCTACCAATGTACTTTTCCTTTAGTAACTTCCTAAATGAGAACTCTTATGAGGAACAGAACACCCGAGGAGACTTTTCCACAGTTGCATTCACATTCACATACTGTTGTTACCACCGTAGTGACGTCATCTAGTGTCGACCATTTTTCTTCTGACGTGGTTGGAACGTGCGATTCAGTAGCAACAACAAAAAAACAAAATCAACAACACCGATGGAGGACGCCAGGATCAGAGTTACACGTTTGTTAGGGCTGTTTTACAAGAGCTTGGCAGCAAATGTAGGCAGCTGCCACGACAGCATTTTTGACTGAATGGAACTCTAAAGGAAACTGGTCTCTGAACAGTTTAAAAAGCACCTTGTCCAGGGTGTGCTGCGTGAATCCAGCCAGGCCTCCTAAGCAAGCAAATTGGCCTGGTTGCTAGGGAGGGTAGAGTCACATGGGATGACCACCTCGTGGTCATGATTAGTGGTTCTCGCTCTCAATGGGGCGTGGATTGCGGAATTTAGCATGAGCCTCCACATGCGGAGTCTCCGCGGTGTCATGCACAGTGAGCCATGTGATAAAATTGGCGGATTGACGGTCTCAGAAGCGGAGGCAACTGAGACTTGTCGTCCGCCACCCGGATTGAGGTGAGTAACCGCGCCACCATGAGGACCTACTAAAGTTGTGGGAATTATGCATTCCAACACTGGGAGAAATGGGGATTCAAAAAATAAATGTTTCATCCTACCTAGTCACACACACACACACACAAACACACACACACACACACACACACATGTTGGTGTGGCTATCCTTTTGAGGACTCTCCATAGACAATGATTTTTATACTGTATGAACTATAGATTCTATCCCCTAAACCTAACTGTGAAAAGGGAAAAGGGAAAGGAGGAGGTGAGAACCAGCTTGACAACATAAATAAACTTTAATGATAAACTTAAACAAAAACACACAAACATAAACACATACAGGGCAGCAGCCTGAAATTCTCTCAACCCCGGCTTATTTTAGTGGCTGGTAGGGGTTTCCTCCGCCACTGACAGCAGCCCTGACCACTCCAGGCAGTCGCCAAGGAGCCCCTCCTCCCCTCGCAGTTGGCTGCCGTTCATCTGCTCTTAGTTGTCCCCTGGCGGATGGCCACGGCTGCTCCGATTTCGGTGTACATTAGTGGCGAGGACTACTACGGCGGCACCAGTGTAACACAGTTCAATGGAAAGAAGGAGGCGAGAACCGGCTTAACAATACAAATTTTAATGATAAACTTAAACATAAAAGCATACAGGGCAGCTGCCTGTAATTCTCTCGCTCTCTCTCAAGCTGCCACCTCTGGTCACCTTTATCCCTCTCGGGCTTGATCAGCCTGATTAGGGGCCGGGTGTACAGCAGCACGGCCCTGACCCGCCCTCCGCCCTGCCACACTAACCCTCACAAAAAAACGTTCTGCATTTTTACAGTTTCAAAAAACATAATTTAGTATGTTTTTTTTAAGCGATTTGAATAATGGGGACACTGGAAATGTCCTCATAAACCACATTTATAGCATAATACCCTTGTAATTATGTTACCCCCCCCCCCCACACACACACACACGCAGTACTGTTGCAGTACTCTGACTGGTGCATTGACACTGAGTGATACTGACAGGTTTGTCCCGATCCTACTACTCATCTTAGTGGATTTCCACATATAACAAGGGAAATTGAGAGAGAAAAAATGGGAGAGAGAGATCTGGCATTGCCCATGAAAGTCAAACAGGGATTTTGTGTGTCACAAAACAAAACATTGTAAAAAAACGCCCCATTCTAACTCCCTATTCTGAATCACGCATACACTCCAAAATCAACACTTCACAATTCACACACTGGGTGCTGTGACATCACTGCATGTTGACCCCAGTTCTCCATTCCTCTTCCCTGCTCAGATTAATCAACGTATCCCGCTCGCCCACAGGGTCCCCGTTCCCATGGCAACGAGCTCTCGCCGATCCTGCCGTCAGCTCTATTTAAAGCTTGTGGCCTCAGGCGGTCATTTTTTACGTAGACACACTTGCTATTCCGGGATCCACCTACGCCTATGTGTGTCTGCTATCCGTTCTAATTATAGAGCGAGGGCTATTTCAGGAGGATAAATGAAACATATGGGAATGAGGAAATAAAAGGGGGAGGAAGGAAAGAGAGACCTGATTATGTCGTAGTGATGCTGGACAGGGACTTACAGGGACAAGTGTGGTTTAGTTAATAGAATGTGGCAGCGTTGTCTCTGGATATTGTCAAGCCGTTGTTTTCCTGTCAATGTATGAGTGAGTGTCTATGTTATAGACTTTGACAGTGCAGAGGTGGAATATGTTATTCTTATGATGTACACATACATGTAAATTAAATATCCTGCTTTCCCTACACTGAAATAGGGTTTATAAGCCAGCAGTTTTAAGACCTCAACCTACACAGCACCTAAAGGAATATTTTATTGCTCGGAGGTTGCTCTTTCATACTGTAGCTCAGGAGACCTAATGGCCCTAATCACCCTCATGCCATTCAAGCTGTGTATGACTTTCTTTCTTCTGCTGAACACAAAAAAATATTTTTAGACAAATATTTCTGCTCTGTAGGTCCATACAATGCAAGTGAAACATGACCAGAACTTTGAAGCTCCAAAAATCACATATAAGCAGCATTATAGACTCCATAAAACTCCAGTTTCCAACCCACAAATTGCACAGTTGCTCAACTGATGGAAAGTGAGGTAAAGGTGTCATAGAAGCAACGTAAAATGACGTGGTTGCTTCAAAAATTGCATTTTTCATCTCACATTTGCTTTTTATGAAACTATCGCTTAGGTTTAGGGTTAAGGTTAACTCAGTTCTCAGTCCTGTTTTAGAGTGCTAAATACAGTTACATCCCACACAGTTCGGTTATTAATCAAACATAGTTTCTTCTTTCAACAGCTGTTTGAGAGGCGCCCCCCCTCACTTTCTCTCTCTTATTCTCTTCTACACCTGCCTCTGTCTGCACAAACCAATGCAGAGGGGAGATGTTACAGATCATCTCCTCTTCACCCATGCTTCACTGCTCTCTCTCTTTCTCTATTTTTCCAACCTGGCCTCATTAAAATGCTACATCTGCCAAAACCGCCTCAGAACTAGAGTGTGCGAAATGCAAAAATGTGATAAACTGAAGGCACCTCAGTGCGATGCTATTTCATTACATTACACACAAACTAAATGAGCTGTTTTTCGCAATGCAATCTGTGCACTCTTTATTGAATAAAATCCCACGTAAAATGGAATTTGGTGGTTTTATTAGATTTTTCTTCCTGGTAGGCATTGTTGGTGTAAATCTCTCTCGCTCTCTGTCTCTCTCAGGTGATTCGTCGGTGCGCTGTGAGCAGTTGGATATGTTGCTTGAGTGGGGTGCTGAGTTTAAGAGGGCCACCTCAGGTCCCACCGATGAGGAGAAAGTTCTGGAAGATCAGGTGGCCTTTGACGTCATCCTTGGAGACCTCAATTTTGACAACTGCTCCTCAGGTAAACATTTAAACCACTTGACTTGACTTGACTTGATTTGCTCCATACAAACTTCAACTGCATTTAAATAGTGATTGACACATTTAAGGGATAGTTCACCCAAAAAATTTACTCATACTCCTGTCATCCCAGATGTGTATGGCTTTCTTTCCTCTGCTGAACATAAATGAGAATTTTTAGAAGAATATCTCAGCTTTGTAGGTCCATACAAAGCAAGCGAATGGTGGCCAGAACTTTGAGGGTCCAAAAAACACAAAGACATAAAACATAAAAGAGTTTAACATAACTCCAGTGGTTAAATCCATATCTGAAGCGATATAATAGGTGTGGGTGAGAAACAGATCAGTCCTTTTTTACTGTAAATTCTTCTCCCTGCCCAGTAGGTTGCAATATGCACAAATAATGTGAATAATAATGTGAATCACCAGAAACAAAAGAAGAGGAATGTGAAAGGGGAGATTTATAGTAAAAAATGACTTAAATATTGATTTGTTTCTCACCCACACCTAACATATCATTTCTGAAGATATGGATTTAACCACTGGAGTTGTGTGTATTACTTTTATGCTGCCTTTATGTGCTTTTTGGATCTTCAAAGTTCTGTCCACCATTCACTTGCGTTGTATGAACCTACAGAGATGAGATATTCTTCTAAAAATCTACCTTTGTGTTCAGCATACGAAAGAAAGTCATACACATCTGGGAGGCCATGATGGTGAGTAAATGGTGAAATAATTTTCATTTTTGGTTGAACTATTCCTTTAAAAGGATTTTACGGGTTCATTACAAGTTAAGCTTTATCAACAGCATTTGTGGCATAACCCCAAAAAATATTCTCATGGAAGAAAATGAGGCCAATGGAAGTGAATGGGGCCAGTTCATAAATGCTAAAACACACATAGTTTCAAAAGTATAGCCACAAGATGTAAACGTTATATGTGTTAACTTGATTTTAGAGTGATTAAATCACTTGGTAACCTTATCTGTTTCAAGTTATATCAAATACACAGAATTACAGGGTTTCCTTATCATGAGAACTAAGTTGTATCATTGGATATGTCTTTACACCGATAAGGTTAGTAAGACATTTTATCACACTAAATCATGTTCAAATGTTTAATGTTTACATCTTGTGGCTATACTTTTAAACAGTGAGTATTTTAGTTTTGAACACTAAATCAATCCGATTTTATAGCAAGAAGAATTCATTTAAAAATAATATGGTTTAGATTTTTCTAAGGTGTCTTGTACATTTTGTTTGTTTTGAATGAATTGTGCATTGTTGTATGACCAGAAGGAGGCAATGTTAAACCCTTTTCTTAATGCTTTTTTCTCTCTTTCAGAGGATAAGCTTGAACAGCAGCACTCCCTGTTCACTCATTATAAAGACCCTTGTCGTCTTGGTCCTGGAGAGGACAAACCATGGGCTTTGGGTAAGTTCAACAACTTTTACTATTAATAACCAAATAAAGATTAATTAAATGGCCCGACTGATATATCAGCCTGCAACAACTTGTAACACAAACGTTGAAGAAAATGTCCCATAAGGTTTGATTTGTGAGTTACAACCTTCGTGCCTTCGAGCAAAGCATCTCCCATGTTGCTCCAGAGGAACTGTAGAAAAAAACATATTGTAAGATGCTTTGGGTAGACTATCGGGGTTATATCTGAAAGCAAATACGAGCGCGAAGCGATCATCTGTGCTCCACAACTGCTTTCGGGTCCTTGAATAACGTGTAACGTGCGAGTAAGGTAGCCGGTTGACTTTCCGGTGCCCTCCTAGGGTAAGAGGGAGTTGGTGCACTACACAGACTGCGTATTCTGCTTATAGGGAGTGGCGGTACTGAGTATACATATTAATTCATTCATTCACATTTGATAATCCTGTTTCAAAATAAAAGAATATGGGCTAGCCTATCTGTAAATTAAAAGAAAGCACAGGTTTAGAGTCTTAACAGTTTTTGGAAGTCACATTTGTTTGAATATGCGGTCTAATGATGCTCGCTCATAACGTCTGTGATAATTATTTCTAATGAAATGTGAATGAATAAATGCAAGCAAATTTTTCTTTAATGTGCAGATGACCTCGTGAATGCTGAATGCTGCAGTAAAGTCTCCATTGCAACATTTGGCGAGAAAATATATGTGGTGTTTGCTTTTCTTTTTCTTTCCCCTCTTTATTTCTTTTCTTTTTTAGTAGTTATATAGTGCCCCTTATCAGTTTAGAGCTGCTAATGAGCTGCTAATGACTCATTCACGCAGTGATCGCAGCAGTAGAAAGCCTGTTCTGAATGTATTCCCACTGTAAATGTACTTTAAAATCTAAATATATGAACTCACAAAAACAGAAACATAAGAAATTTTGAAGTTTTGCTCAGACGTGTACAAGTTGTTCAAAACATGCCTCATGTGCAAACACCTACATAGTTGACACTTTCCAGGACATCTCAAAACCTCAACTAAAAATCGAGACAACTGCTTGGAACGTCTCGATTTCAGTGAGAGTTTGTAGAGGCCTTCATATTAGAGCTAAATTAGATGTCACCGCGGTCGCGCACAGATGGTGCACTAGATGAGGTGGCGGGAGACCACGGGAGACAAGTTCTTGCCCAGCCCCAATTCTGAAATAGATCTAACGGAGGGAAGGCCTTTCATGACACTTTTGATTTTAGTGGGTGCCATTTGAGGGTGTGTTCCATTTTTAGTGCATCCTGTTTCTATCAACTAACATCAGAAAAAAAATGAGATGCATTTTTATTAGAGAAAAGCTTCACCATAAATGTTTTATAATTTTAAATCTCAAAAAGACAGATATAATGAAAATTCTGTCATCATTTACTCAGCTACAAGTTGTTCCTTACGACTTTCTTCCATGGAACATAAAAGGAGAAATTAGGCAGAATGTTAGAGGACTAAAAGGCTCACCTAACATTCACTTCATTGTATGGGCAGAAAAAAGAAGTGTCAATGTACTTCAAAATTTCTCCTCAAATGTTCCATGAAAGAAATGTAGGTTTGGATTTAGCCCTTTAAGCACAATTTGATGTTTAAATTACAAGAGAAATCACAAACATGTTTTACAATATTAAAAAGCTTTGCAAAACTGTATTATTAAAAATTTTATAAAAGCACTTTAATAAATTCTTCTGTTAAACTCATGTATTATTTGAGAAGTTGTTTAAATCATCATTTAACGTCATTACATCATCATGGCACCAAAACTGTAAATTTGGCTATAACTTTACACAGAAAAGTAAGTAAGTGCTTTTTAGCACTAAAATCATGTTAACACACATATTGTTTACATCTTGAGTCTATACTTTTGAAACAGTGAGTATTTTAACGTTTACGAATTGGCCCCCATTCACTTCCATTGAATGTGCCTCGTTGTAACCCAGATTTTTCCTTTTTTTTCTTTTTTTTTTAAAAGAAAATTAGGGATAGGTAAAAAAAAAAATTTGGGTACTCAACATTATGCCACTAATGCTGTCCATTGAGCTTAACTTTTATCGAACCTGAAATATTCATTTACAATGAACCTGGCCTTGTGCCTGATATTTTAAAATTATCATCCAACCTCATTTCAATATCAAAACTCTTTGGAATTATGAATTTGGCCTCATGAATCTTTTACTCCCATGATAAATTTTAAAGACATTTTTGAAACCCATTGAAATTCAGTGAGATGGCTAAGAGCAACTTCATTAGAATATTGACCTCTGGAAAGTACTGGAAATACTGTAACTACAACATCTTGCATACTGGGATCAGTGAAGTATTAAGAGCAATAAACATAACAGAGAGAAGTGTTAGGTGTGGATGGCCAGTCAGAACCATAGAAACTCAGTATGTCTTTATAAATATCAGAACTCTGGTTTGACTCATTGAGTTTTCCCTTGAGCTTATTTTAATGGTGTGTGAGATCTGGCGGTTATTGTCTCTAGAGCTGGCTTTTAAGAGACCTTGTGTAGTGGCTTTCCTATAAGTCAGTGCAAGGTGATAAGATGTTCTTTACTCGTAGTTTGGAATAAACAATGTTCACACAGCAATATCAATTTAAAATGCTTTGTTGTCCATTTAATGACAGAGTTGTATGCATGTGGATCTATGGTAAGAACCATATGTTCCTGCCACATGTCCATTCCTGATACAACCCAGGGGAAGTTTAAATATCATGTGATATTAACAGGTGACCACACCTACACCACTGGTGCACACCGCCATCTAGTGGTTTGAGCAATCTACATTTGGCTCCTACAGCTTGATTGCACAAAGATGTCAAATATCTGCTTCTTGAATGACTCAAGAGTCTTCATACGGTCATGCTATAAATATAGTATGGTGAAAATATGTACAGTGCTATGGTGATTAAAATGGCACTAATGGAATCTGTCATTTAGAAGGGATGTAGGCCTATGACTCTGGGGCCATTGTACTGTATATCTATACTCTTCTCCAGACGTCTCTAACAGGACATATCTTTACTGTTGTACATCTATATCTTTGTCAACAACTTATAAAACGTGTATCATCTCTGTTGTTGCATGCGCATGCATTTTAACAGGTACATTGTTGGACACAAGTGGGCTATATGATGAGGAAGTCAGCTCGCCAGAGAGCTTACAAAAGTGAGTAGAACACACGCAAACACACAAATACACATATTATGCTTAATGGGACACATTCGGTAATACTGCATTTGTCTGATAGAGTGATGGAGAATGAGGAGGGGAGAAAAGAGTACTTGGTTTTCCCTGCCAGCAAGAACCACTGTCCCAGCCAGAAGGGGCGCAAAATCCCCCTTAAGGGCAACGGCAGGAGGATCGACTACATCTTGTATAAAGAAGAAGGCCTGCAACAGGACTGGAAAGTGGTGAGTTGTGATTAAAGATCAGCTTCCCCTGTCAAATTCCTTATGCAATTACGATTAACCACTAAGTTGTGTTTCTATGAAAAGATTGTAAATTAGCAACTGGACTGTTTAAAAAAATTGACACCAAATTTTATTAGAAATGTTATTGCCAAAATAACTGGATGCCACTTGATGAATTGAAGACACGGTTCAGTTTTCTTTATCTTGTTGATGTATTTCCGATTGAAACAGGACGTTTGGGCTGGACATATCAAATCGCCCCTTTAAAAAATTATAATAATAGCCAATAGACTTTAGGTACATCCAAGCCATGAACCAAGTTTTGCTGTTTGCCTCTCATTATGGAAAGCGTTTTATTAGAAATAAATGGTGTAGTGCAAGATAAGTCTAAAAGTCAAAATGTTTGGTCTGTTTTGGCCTGCTAAATGTTAGTTTTGTCAACTTTCAGGAGTCACTAGTCATATATGGCCTCAAAGTTAACAGACCCCATTTAACTACAATTTTAAACATGCAACGTAAAGTCAAGTGACATCAAGGTAGCATAAGTCTATTTGAAACATTTATTGTACCATAATGCTTTGTGTTTCACATTCTAATGCTAAAAAGCAGTAAACGGTTTATACTGTGCAGTATTCCAAGAGGGTATAGCTGGAGGCAGGAGATCTTCAAATGGGGGTGGAATCTCCAAATGGGATGGGTTAATCCAGATGGGGGCAGAGTTACTCCAAAGGGGGTCGCAACAACTCCAAAAGGGAGCATCGCTTTCACACACAATTAGGGCAAGGGTTAGTTTAGTGGCTCCCTATATCTTTGCTGGGGTTTCTGAGCTCCCGCTCCTTTTTGAAGCTCTGTCTGCAGCTAGAACCTTCTTCAGTATTCAGGGAGTAGTGTTATATTTATTCAGCTCTATTCTGCTGTCCCATGGAGCAGTACTGGAATAGTATGTTTACATGTCCATTGAATGAGTTGTCCTCATAGAAGATTTATAGTAACTGCAGTTCATACATCTGTTCCAGTAGAGTTATTCATGGAGGTATAATCTACCTCTATCCACTGATTATATAATTTTGCTGTTATTTTTGATAGTTTTTAAAGATTTGATCAATATCCTTTGTAGGATATAGAGGAGTTTAGCTTCATCACTCAACTGGCTGGACTGACTGACCACCTCTCAGTGGCTGCAAGACTGGTAGTGTCAACCAGTGAAGAGGAGACTTAGAACCCAGCCGTAATTCCAAAAAATCAATGCCACAGAGAGACCGAGAGAGAGAGAATTTGAGTGAAAGAAAAAACAGCAGGAGGAAGCATTAGTCAAGCCTTCCATCAGATGAGGGCAGAGTGATTGAGAGGGTTGAAGAGTCGTAAAAACGATGGATGGCTTGAGATGGAAAGCAAACAGAAAGAGAGAGGAGAGAAATCAACCAATCACCAGAAAGCAGTATGCGAGTGTGTGACATTCCGGACCATTTGTTAATGTCATGGACACGACAACAGTCTCACACTCCATCTATCCCTGGACTCTCTATGTTTACATCTGAACTCTATAGAAGAAAATAAAAGATTTAACTCACCTTAGCACTTCTAATGCTGTCCAGTGAGGCTTATGAAGGGGCAAAGTCCATTTTCTGGTGCCATGACCCGGAGAATCTTCGAAGGATATCTATTATATGGGAAAATGCCTACGTTGACTATACTTGTTGTCAATACGGACATGGATGTCTGTTTGTTTAAAGTTAGTCCACCACAAGAGGACAAGACCTCTCCCTTGTCTATCCCTCAGCTCTTCAAAAGACCTCAGCAAAAAGTGTCTTTCTTTTCTAACATCTTTCTAAGGTTTCTATGGCCTTGTGCCATCTTTTTAGGGAGTTTATATACCAATATACAGGTGTATTGTATGGCCCCATACAACGCTAAGTTGATCTCAAATAATTAAGTGCAGTCTGAACATTTCGTTCATGTTGCGTTGACTGCTGGGACACAGTGACCAAACGCTGAATTCTGCGCACCATAGGAAAACTCATCAGTTGGTGGGAATTTAACCCTTTGGATGTTCTAATTGTCGGTAGACGCATGTTTTCTAAGTGCACTGCCATATTGTGGCCTGCATGTTTGAAGTAAAGTCTGCCAAAAAAAAAGTAAACACACAAGCACCCCCCCCCCCCCCACCACAAACAACACTTGTTTCCCTATCGTGGTATTGTTGTGGCTTCATTACAGGGACATATGATACCCTGAAAGCCTCCCGTTTCAGTGTTCACTGTTTACATATTTGAGCCAAGATGGTGGTCCCCTGCAAATGTTTACACACGTATTTCAGGCAACAGTACCAAAAATGGCCGATCTGAATCTCCAATTAAACCCACCGAAACTCTCTCTTCATCTGTTAACACAATTGCTTTTATACTCTCTAAAATTCTGTTGTTATAAGTTGTTATTATTATTAATATTATTGGTATTATCATTATTCTTACTATTGTTCGTAGATTTGAAATTATGTGATTTTTTTTACAAATGATTCCATTCCTCATGATGTATTTATCTGCTTTTTGCTGTGTTAGAGGTTTATAGCAACTGTAGTGTAGAGCTCAGCCCTGTTTCGACTGACAGACTAATTGGCAAATCAGCAAGCTAATACGCATTGCAATATAATGCTGTGTTTCAATTCAAAAAGTCTTCCTACTTGGAAAAGTTCAATGGAATTCCGCAAACATGGTGTCAAACAGAGCAATGACCACTGTTAATGAGCATTCATTTCCATGGATAATGCATCAATGAGTGCTTTTACATGCACACCAAGATGCTACCAAAAATCAGCTTATTCAAAAACAATCTGTCAACGCTAGAAAACCGCATGCACATGAGACTTGAAATCATTGGTTTGTTCTCTGCTTTTGGATGTCAAAATGTAAACAGGCATGTGCACAACATTTGCACACATTGGAAATGCCAATAAAGGTGTTTACATGCAATGAAAAATCAGGGTAATGTGCAAAAATCAACATGTATGTTCTTTTCTTAAACCGTTTGTGACCTTACCCTGATAAAGAAAAAACGTTTAAGGCATCGTACATTGTCAGCTTATTTAGCATAATCGGTGAATGTAAACACGCTCAATGAGTATGAGTTCCAACATATAAGGGATCGTGTAGAATTAGCTGGTCATTACCGCAAAATAAACCCTGTCTGAGTGATCAGGACTTTTGTCAGGTCTTGTATCATCTTAAATGTTATCAAATAAATGGACATAATTGTTAAAATGGTAATCAAATTTTAATTACTTTATTATATGAGAATAAAGAAGCGACATAGTGCAATATTATACATGAAAGTAGCACAGCTATATAGAAAATTGGTTTCCCAGGGACAACGGGCATTAATCATTATACAAAAATATTTACCTATGGAATAACCAATCAGAATTAAGCATTCCAAAGAGCTGTGTAATTATACATAGTAATAAAGCCTGTTTAGCAAACGTTTACACAGACACGTGTGTAACACACGGTGATAATGATACACCTGTTAAACAAATGCTGGGATAACCATTTTATTTCTATCGTCTTATGAGAATTTGATCAACTTTGTGGTTAAAAGTCAGAGATATTAATTAGGAATACCTCACAATTAACTTTGGTTGGAATGCAGCATTAATCCAGATCCAGTCAGCAAGCCCCCACCTGGTACTAATTAATTAATATAATCTCATTTATCATTCTTGGATCAGGTCAATGTGGCATAACAAACCTTTTTCAGATCCACCAATACACAAGCTAATAAGGGATTGTGGGATGGTAGAGGACAATTTTATCTCTGGGTAGTGGTAGCCCTATTCATAAACTGCCATCCTCTTCAAAGATACTGTATGTAATCTCTAGACGGATCAGAGGTCAAGGGTCAAACAGGGAGAGCTGTAGTAGCAATGCATGCAGTGAAATAATGAAGCTTCACAAATTCTCAGTAAGATCTTACTGTTATCTATATATTGTTTTCAAGGCTATATACTTTTTGTTGTTGTTTTTATTTTATTTTTTCTTTGTTAATCTTGAGGAATGCTGCTTAATACAAGCTTTCGGCTGGCCAGGTACTCAAGGGGGATATGGTAAGGGAAAAGCTTTCTCTATGTCAGCTCTTTATAAATACATTTTGGTTCTGCTTTTATTAAAAAAAAAATCCCTCTTTGATTCAAAGTTTCTGTGTTTACTAATTCATTTGGAGCCAAGGATTGAAACTTGCTATGTATCACTTGGCACAATGCCCTGATTGTATTCGATCAGTTTGGTGACATCACTGCCTACTGGCCAAAGTACATATAATATGGCCAATAATAATCACCACTTTGGAGTCTAGTTCTTTGCTCTTTTCATTTCTGTGGCACTGCAGACTACTATTATGAACAGTATTTCAATGTCTGCCATACGGCTTTCCCCCATGTTATTTTCACCAAAACTTTTTGGGGCATTAGCACTGTTCTGCAGGAAAAATGTGTGAATGTGATTATGCTTTAAATAATGGTAAATTACTAAGGCTTTGAACCACTTTTCATAAATTTACCATCAGGAGTGTTATGAAGAAACATACAGTATCTAATAAACCTTACAATGTGCCATTGGGGTTCCTGTCCCCATAGTCATTTCTACTTGCAACTATTTATAAGTGTGATTAGAAGTGTTGTTTCACATTATATACTGTGGAATTTACCACTGGTAAACTCTATACACAGTTTACCACTGATAGGTTTTGCTTCGTAATGACTAACATTTTAGAATCAGATTGTTTGAGAATAACCTAATCTAAAGTGATGGCATATATACACTGTTCCTTTGAGAAAGAACCAAATGCTTAACATTTTTAAAGCACGGAAAGATAGTTCCATGAAAAACATGTGAGCCTGTACAAGAAAGTTTTATCCAAAACTTTCATTTTGCACATTCTGTTCATTTTAGAAAATTCCACAGGAAGCAGAAGTTACAAGGTAGAATGCCATATCACAACAGCATTAGTCTGAGTAATTTATCTAATTCTTCAAAAGCAAAAATTCTTTCAGATGTCCTGTAATAGAAAGTTATTCATTTTGATGTTAGGATGGTTGGGTATGCACTTGGTTATATATATATATATATATATATATATATATATATATATATATATATATATATATATATATATATATATATACATACACAGTATATACACTCACTGAGCACTTCATTAGGAACACTTTCTTAGAATACTTATTCTGATTATCTAATCAGCCAATCATGTGGCAGCAGTGCAATGCATTAAATCGTGCATATACGGATCAGGAGCTTTAGTTAATGTTCATATCAACCACAAGAATAAGGAAAAAATGTGGTCTCTTGTTGATTGTTGGTGCCAGACAAGCTGGTTTGAGTATTTCTGTAACTGCTCCTGGAATCTCCTGGAATTTTCACTCACAAGTCTAGAGTTTACTCAGAATGGTGCCAAAACCAAAAAACATCCATTGAGCGGCACTTCTGCAGATGGAAATGCCTTATTGATGAGAGAGGTCAAAGGAGAATAGCCAGACTGGTTTGAGCAGACAGAAATGTTATGGTAACTCAGATAATCACTCTGTGCAATTGTAATGAGCAGAATAGCATCTCAGAATGTACAACACGTTGAAACTTGAAATGGATGAGCTACAAAAGCAGAAGACCACGTTGGGCACTTTATTAGGACCATAGTGTTCCTAATAAAGTGCTCAGTGAGTGTATACTGTATATATATATTGTTTGTCTTTTAGAATAAATAAATTCATGAAATACAAATATGGTTTTCTGGATTTATTTGGTTTTTAGGTACAGCTTGGCTAGGCTGGAAGACCAGCTTAAACCAGCTAAGATCAGCAAGCCATCTTAGGCTGTATTAAACTGCATTTATTTTTTAGCAATCATTAGCAATGCGATTTCCTTTCTCAAATTCTTTCTTTAAAAAGCAAAAAATGGCCTGGCTAGTGACAAATCACCCTGCATACAAGCAATAAATTGTGTACATCAGCTCAACATATCAGCTCACTTCTCATGGTTAAACATACATTTGTGCGGCTTTTAAACACTGGATGAAAGTGCTCAGTTTTTGTCAGAACAAGAGGTTTTCAGAAAATCACTCTATTAATATGACTGACGTAATTTGCTGTGGTCAAAACGATAGATTGAAAGAGAATATGATACTTGCTGAGGCATTTTGTCTTGGCATCTTAAAAAAATAAAATAAAGTCTCCCAACAAGCAGCCGAGAGAACACTGAGTGAAGAGATGAGTTTTTAGATGTGGTTTAAAGGAGGAGAAAGTGGTGAGTTCCCAAAGGGGTTGTGGGAGAGCATTCCAAAGTCAAGGAGCAACTTTCACAAATTACCTGCCTCCCATTTAAGACAACCTTAATCGGGACAAACAGGTAATTTGCACCAGTTGATCGCAGAGTACAAGCGGGAATATAAGGGCGAAGCAACTCAGTGATGTACAGAGAAGCTAGTGTGTGAAGAGCCTTGAAAAGTTATCAACAACATCCTGTATTGAATGCGATCACAGAATGGGAGTGATGTGTGCAGAATTTTTACAGGAAGTAAGAAATCTAGCTGCAGAATTTTGGATGTACTGTGGGCAATTTAGGGTCTTAGTGGGTAAACCAAAGAAGAGTGAATTACAATCATTTCTACTAGTGGACTAGTGTTTCTTCATCGTTCATATTAAGTATTGGACAGAGACAGGCAATATTACGTTAATGAAAAAATTACATCTTTATAATGTTATTAACATGAGCCTTGAAGGTGAGTGATGTATCAAAAATCACCCCAAGGTTAAAAACTGCGAGAGAGGGCTTAAAGGCAGTACCATCAACATCCAAAGTAAGGTCTGAACAGTGTGATACCAATGATTTGGGGCCCATTATCAAAATCTCATTCTTCTGCGCATTGAGCTTCAAGAAGTAGGCATCCAACCAATGTTTTAAATCATGGAGGCATGCAGATAATGATGGTGGTGGAATGGTGTTGAGGTGCTAACTAACATAAATCTGGGTGTTATCGGCATAACAGTGGAAACTAAGGCCATGTTTCCGTATAATTTTGCCAAGTGGAAGGACATAAATTACAAAAAGAAGGGGAGCCCAGCACTGACCCTTGAGGGACCCCTCTTAAAACAGAAGCAACTAATGATTTGTCATTCTGTATTGAGACAAACTGCTGCCTTTCTTGTAGATAGGATATGCACCAATGATAAGCAGTGCCAGAGATGCCTATAGCTGAAAGGATTTTATGGGAGACAGTGTCAAAAGCTGAGCTAAGATCGAGTAGTAGAATAATGTTGAGTGAACCTGTGTCTGCAGAAATGAGAAGGTCATTTACTACCCTTAACAGAGCTGTTGACATGCTGTGTAGTGGGCTAAAAAGTGCTGAAAGTGCTGAAAGGTGAAAAAAAAAGTGCTGTTGGTTTCTTTTTGTGTATCCCAAATGCTGTTGGGTAAGTTACTCAAAAAAGGTAATTTATTACAAACGACTTATTCTTACTCTTTAACTGTATCAGATTAATGACTTTACTGATTACTTTATCTGAAAAGTAATGATATTACTAATTACAATTTACATTACAGTAATTAATTACTTTGTTATTAGATTACACCCAATTTTGGATTCAGGTATGGCGGGTTAGCATCCCGGGTAAAAAAAACACTGCCAGTGGACAGGGGCGCATTAAGGTACACCAAGTCTGGGAGTTGTGGGCCCCTGGGCTTCAGCCCATGTAAGCCTGTGCCTTAATGCACCCCTGGGTACCGTAACTACACACCTGGTCCCAAAAAGAAACTTTCTCCATTATAATTCCAAAGTAGCCATGTATTCTTTCTAAATTCACCACTGCCATCTCAAAAAATAACGGTCAATACATTGCCCAAAAAATGTGGGGTTTATCCACCTAGTTGGCCTCGCTATATAGGGTTTTACCACCTCCAAAATCCCGAATTAAACCTCACATATTATCATTTCTATGTTTTGTACTGACTCTTAATTTGCACAAACAGAAGATGCTGAAGAAGAGGTGACAAGACGAAACACCTGTGATTTATCATCTCACGATCACGATGGAGATGGAGGACTTGTACTCAGATCTGAGTTCTTAAACATAATTTAGGTTTTAGATCATATTTAAAGGGAAGCAGACCCACTTTGACTTGCGCATCAGCAAAAAAAAAAAAAAAAAACATGTGGACAGCTTGTGTTTGTCTGGTGCTTGGGCTGGTCCTGCAGGGGGCTTTGACTTCCAATGATGAATGTAAGTTGTCTGGAATTTAACTCTGCTTTAGACTAAATACTGTATTTATCAGGGCCGTGCACAGACATTTTGAGGGGCAGGGGCTCAAGTGGAAAAAAAGGGCACTTCTCATAATTACACACACACACACACACACACACACACACACACACGTTGGTGCAACAGCATTATGAGGACTCTCCATAGGCGTAATGGTTTTTATACTGTACAAACTATATATTCTATCCCCCTACACTGCCCCTATCCCTAAACCTACCCATCACAGGAGACATGCTGCATTTTTAATTTTTTAATAAAACATTGTTTTTTATGTTTTTTAAGCCATTTGATTTATGAGGACTTTTGAAATGTCCTCATAAACCACCCATAAGTTGTAATACCAGTGTAATACACATGTCATAATACAAATTTGTGTCCTCATAAATCACATAAACCAACTCACACACACACACACACACACACACACACACACACACACACACACACACAATAACTGATGGTGACATGGACTTAATTTCACATTTGAGGGAGGATTGTATCATCATCATCAAATAAAACCTTCAATTCACATTTAGATGGAGTTTGTTTTAAACCTACTATCCTCCATCTGTGTGCATCTGTAGATTTCTTCTAAATTCACCAATTTAGGGGTGACGTGACATCCCCCCACATAAGAATTTTTTGAAAAATAACCCCTGAAATGATGACTTCTGGTGAATAATGTATGCAATCATACATTATAGCATATTATAGGCCTATATCTTTATAGAATATAGCAAAGTAGGCCTAATCATCAATATAGTAGGGTGCAAATATAATACCAACAAAGTAGGCCTATCATGATCATTTTGCCAACAAAGAACCATGGATTTGTTTAGTTTATAATATGTTTTATTTTTAACTTAAACAAATACAACATATAACAATCAAAACTCATCGGCTTAGACTGCATTTGAAGAAAAATAAACACAACAGTTTTCTGTAGCCTTGTGCGAACTTATTCAATAAAATTAGACTTCTAGAATGTTCTTTCCAGTGCAAAAAATTATATTTAAATTTAGTAGTTTTTCTTATCATAGACTACAAATGTCTTTTCCTCGATTTACTGAAGCCTATATGTAAAACTACTGTCTATGTGTACAACGCATTTGCAGCTGCACATCGCGGGCGTCGTTACACGTCAGAGCCCGCCAAGAGGGCGTGCGTGGCCTCAGATAGTCCCCGAATTTGCCATTATAGCAGGTCTTCGTTCATTCATAGTCTGTCTGTCTGACATATATTAGAAGCCTGTGTATATCTGTCATTGATTTGCACTGAATTGATTCTCAAAAATACGGAACAAAGTGCGTTCCATATCACTTCAATACGGAACAAGACTTTTATGTGTCAAATACGGGAAGATTCCGTATTATATACGGAACGGTTGGCAACCCTACATGAGGCATGCGATTAACTATATTTGTCTTTGGCTAATCAGCAGTATCGAGGCACTGGTAGTTTAATCTGTTGTTCATCGTCAGTCACTCACCTCAACACAAGCTAAGAAAAACACTGCTGTGCTGAGACTGGGGCCGCTGCTGCTGCTGCCTGCAGGTGTGTGTGTGATGTGCGCCGCTGCGCAGAGACGCGGGGGGGATGGGGGGATGGGAGAGAGAGAGAGAGAGAGAGAGGGAGCTCTTCAGAACTCCTGACCTGATATTAGATACACTTTTCAATAAAAATATTTGTTTGACAGGGAAGCTGTGCGCAAACAGGAATATATATTATTTTTTCAAAAAAAAAAAAAAAAAAAAAACACCCCAGAAAAAGGGCACTTTCTCTCCAGGAATAAAAAGGGCAGGTGCTCAAGCCCCCTTTGATGTCTATGTGTGCACGTGCCTGGTATTTATTGTGATTAAGTAAAAATATTTTATATAAATTATTATTACATATATTTACAGAGTGCACAATGAACTTGTTAGATGAGTTTAAACTTGTCCTAATTGCAGTTAATGTTGTGAGATAATGTTAATTACTCCAATTCATGAAGCCAGCTTTTTTATTTTTATTTTTTTGCAGTTGTTTTTGTGTGCTTGTACTAACTGTCCAGTTTATCTCTAGCCAACCAGAAAACTGCATGTTGTTTTAGATACTTCAGTTTTCCAATACCACCAGTATAATTAAGGAAATTAAAATGACAATCTCATTGCCCAGAATTTTTTTTTATGTGAGTATTTATTTGTTCTCAGCCAATATCTTCTCTCTCTCTCTCTCTCTCTCTCTCTCTCTCTCTCTCTCTCTCTCTCTCTCTCTCTCTCTCTCTCTCTCTCTATCCCTCAGAGTTAACACAAGAAATGTTAACATTTGTGTGCCCTTACATGCACCTTGGCTGAAGAATGTAAGTTAAAATTTTGTTAATGCACTGTCAAATTTAACAAACACTTTGCAAAAAATGTAAGATGATGATGATTAAAAGATGATTTCTGTGCACAGGGAATGCACTGTATAGGCAGGTTTACACATTAGATTAATTGCTCTTCAAACGGAAATGATCACATGGATTGATAAATGTATAGCCTCACATCTTTTGTATAGTGCTTTTATAAGAAATAATAATAGATGTTAATGAAATTATGGGAAAACAACTGTAAACATTAAAACTAAAAATCTTCATATTTTATTTTTGGTACCAATCAAACAAGGATTGCAGACAGTAAGTAAAATGGAAACCAAGAGACTTGCTGCTTTTTTTTTTTACATTGACTCTCCAATTCCACAAAACGAAATTCTGAAAGTTGAAAGGTTATCATCTATTTGCCCACTTCAAAGTTATTTGTAAGTATTTTAACCTAAATTGCCCTTAAAAGATAAAAATGTCAATATCATTACATTCAAAATCCTTCTCATCAGAAAAAAAAAACCAAGAAACAACTTTCTGTCCCTGAGAATTTAACACCTTGGCTGCAGAATGTGGGTGGACATTTTGTAAATGCATGCACTGTAAATGCAACCCTTTAGAAAACATTTCAACACTCTCCAGTTTGATGACATTGTTTCTCAGCACATATTTCTTTGTGTGGATTTGTGCCAATTTGGATAGATTTGCAAACAGATGATCACATTACTTTAGTATATCTTATATCTTAGTATATAAGCAGGGTTGGGAGTAATGGAATACATGTAACAGGATTACATATTTAAAATACAAAATATAAGTAACTGTATTCCACTACAGTTACCATTTCAATCATTGGTCATTAAAATGCAGTTACATTCAAAATCTATTGTGAATGTAAATGATTACTGAAGAGATTACTTTGCATTTTATTGTCATTTGTTTCATTGAATATTTAGTCCTTTCAGATAGAAAAATTTTATTTATGCATATAAATGATGCAACTTTCTTATGATGTGTTACATTCAGCAGACAGAGAAGTACGTTTGAAGTAAGTTTGCAGAAGAAGAAATAGAAATAAACCTTGTGTAAATTGTCAGCTTTATGCTAAGCTTAAATGCTATTTCTAGACATATTACATGAACATGTTACCAGACACGATCATATTTTTCTATCAAGATCATAATTCCTTTTTCTAGTCAGACCTTTGATATTAGAGCAAAAATCATATTCTTGATCATATATTTTTTTATTGTTTTCCTGTAAAAATATCTAAATATCACTTAGATTAATCTTGTTTTAGAAACAACACTCCATAAGATATTTAGGTTTTTCAGAGAATGTATTTTTAACATGTGTATTTTGTCTTACTGTACTGGCAGATTTTTTATTGTCAAAACAAGTGAAAAAAATCAACCAGTGCTGAAGAAGTAATCCAAAGTATTTACAATAAGTTACTGACCTTGAGTAATCTATCGGAGTACGTTACAAATTACATTTTACAGCATGTATTCTGAAAATCTGTAGAGGAATACATAACTTTAGTGTAATCTTTAACATTACAATAAGTAGAAATTAGAATATAATAATAAAAAAACAAATATTTGGAATATATAACAGCTCTTCTAACATTAAATAAAAAAATGGCTTGTTTTAGTTTACAAAATACCCAGGGATTACAAACTGGATGGGCAATGGAACCCAAGAGACGACTCCCACAGCCTCATGGATCAGAGAATGCCATTATTTTCAGACAGTAGCAGTAATGAAATCCAAGTGTCCTGGTGCCTCCGCTATGTGGACCAAAACTGAAGCAATGGATTCATACTGTATATTTTTACATTTATATCAAAAATGCAAAAGAGTACATTTCAAGTTGTATTAAATATAGCCTACAGAAAACAAATCATATTTTTGTATTTTTGTTTTCAGAGAGTATATAACAGTAAAAGAGATTATCCACAACATTGTTTGTTTGTAAAAAAAAAAAAAATAATAATCATTTTATTTACAAAAAAAAAATCAGTATTAATGTTAATAGTGCAGAAATAGTTAGAACGGGGAAAATGCATTAAAATAATTCAGAAAAACAGACAAACAAACAAAAACAAAAAACAAAATTACTTCAAAAACAATGTGGGACGAATTCAGCCAGCTTTCTCATTTTGCAAACCTAAAGTTAACATGGCCTGCACTGACCTCTATCATCAAACTATTTCTGCTTGTATTAGAATTGCCTTATTGTAATTCATAACCTCAGTCTGCATCATTAACCCCAACATCCACTAAACTGGAATTTCAAGAAAGACGTCAACAGTGTACAGATTTCCAGGTGCTTTTATCAATTTTATTATATATTTTATTATTCAAAGTCTGTGTGTAGTTCCTGATGAAGCATGAGATGCCAGGGAATTTTGTTTACTCTTCTGTATTTCCTGTGGAATTTACCAAATGTCAGGTTTCTTCTCTCTGTGTGTGTGTGTGTGTGTGTGTGTGTGTGTGTGTGTGTGAGAGAGAGAGAGAGAGAGAGAGAGAGAGAGAGAGAGAGAGAGAGAGAGAGAGAGAGAGAGAGAGTTTGTACATTAGTTTACATAATCTAAGTATGCAAACTATATTTGCATGATTTGGTGGATGAAATAAAGTGCTAGCAAGGAAGCAAAAGGACAGTGTTATTTTTAGATAAGTTTAGGTTTAAGCCAAAGTCTTTCTAGTAAGCAAGTCCACAGGCGGCCATCTTTGGAACACTCTTCGGCAGCTATATTATAGCATGTATGCGCATGCATGTTCCTATAGGGATAATTGGATCTGTAAAAAAGAACCGAACGTGTACTCCCAAAAACAAGTCTTGTGCTATATGAAGAATAATATTCTGAGTGTTTTGAAGTTGGTTTCTTGGATCTAGGTCAAACACTCATTGAGTTTACATTACATTAACATTAAATGAATGCATTTGGCAGATGCTTTTATCCAAAGCGACTTACAGTGCACTTATTATAGGGACAATCCCCCCGGAGCAACATGGAGTTAAGTGCCTTGCTCAAGGACACAATGGTAGTGGGTGTGGGGATCAAACCAGCAACCTTCCGATTAACAGTTATGTGCTTTTGCCCACTACGCCACCACCACTCCTATTCCAGTTTAATGGAATTAGAATATTACAAACATTTACACACTATATTTATTTGAACACATTTAGAATGTAAATTCCACAGAGTCTTGTGTCATGAAAGGGATATCTTTAAGAACATTTCATATGTGTTGTGATGTCATAATATCAAATGGTTAAATTGTTTAAATGATTTATAGGGCTAATAAAATTTAGATGAAAAAAAAAGTAAATTATTATTTTTTTTTTAAATTCAGCTTTGTGCTAGGCAAAGAAACCCTATTCATGCTTGTCCAGTTTAGTTTGGCTTGAAATGTGATTTGCACGGTGAGTTTAATGGGAATTGCCACGAATGACAAAGGAATGTCAAATATAAAACAAACTTTACTGCACTCACAAATACAGGGCAAATGTGACTTGGATTTGAAGCTTGAAGTTACTGCAATGATCAAACTGTCAATATTAAAATATATAAAACAATGACAGCAACGGTAAGAAACCTGCACCGAGCAAGCACAAACGAACGAGTCAAAACATGAGCGCATTGGACGAGATGAATGAGTGACGTCATAGATCCGGGAGATAATTTTGTTATTTCTTTGTAATGGAATGAGTTCTATTGTTTCTTTCAACAGCACAAATCGAGCACAAACGAATGCCACCGGTTTGTAACGCTTTGGACGATATGGGGTGGAAAGTGACGTCACAGCCCCGATTCATATTTGTTATTTCTAAGGAACGGAAATAGAAAAAGTCTTCATTTTAATGGCACAAACCGGCACAACTCGAGCACAAACTAATGACACCAGTTTGGAGCAATTCGGACGACATGGGGTGGAGAATGACGTCACTGTTCTTTAAAAAAAGTCATTTTTAATATTTAAAAAACGATCACAGTTACAGGGGTTGGTTCAACAGCACAAATTGAGCACAAACGAATGACACTGGTTTGGAGCGATTTAGACAACATGGGGTGGAGAATGACGTCACCACTCCCGAAAACTTTTTTGCTATATCTAAGGAAGGGAAATAGTTAAACAACGTTTGTTTTAAAGGCACAAACCGAGCACAAACGACCAGCACCAGTTTGGATCGATTTGAGCGAGATGGGTTGGATAGTGACGTCACACAATCCCACACAGCCCCAAAAAGCGTGCCTCAAACACCAAACCAGCACAAACGTTCATTTTTGCGGCACAAATCAGCACAAACGAATGAAATAGGACCTTCACGAAGGTCCTTGACCTGTTGTACATGCAGGAGAGCCATGGCGTGCAGGACGGAGGCGCCTTGCCCAGCGGCACTGTAGGCACTGGTCATCAGGGATGACGTAAGACTACAGGCCCTGGACGGGAGCTTCTTAAAACATCCAGTGTGCAGCAGTTCTGCAGATGCAATTGCCTGGTTGATGAGAGAGATCAACAGAGAATTGCCAGACTGATTCGAGCTGACAGAAATGCTAAGGTAACTCAGTTAACCCCTCTGTACAATTGTAGTGAGCAGAATATCATCTCGGAATGCACAGCATGTCGAACCTTGAGGCAGATGGGCTACAACAGCTGTACAAATTGAGGTCATAACTGAAGACATCAATACAGTAAACTAACCTTAGCAGCAGAATATATGTAGTAAATTACATTTTTATTATGTAATGTTTTTCATGCTGCCTAAATTAAATAAAAGTAGCGATGTAAAATGCTTCAGTCACATGGGAAATTAAAATCAATAATAAAATAAACATGTTGTGTTTAGTATGGGAGTGACGAGATCCAGTATGATGTTGATACTAGACATAAACAGTTCATTTAGGAAAATCCCATAAAATTATTCCCCTGAATTCTCTCCACAAAGAGAGCCTTCTTTATGGAGATTTCTCTGCTTGGTCCTTTCTAACTCAATAGAGGTTTGAATTTCAGATGTAAATGCCCATGCATGTCTAAATTAGAAAACGTCAACAGTTCACACTATAATGTGGTTGATTTCATTTGTCATGCCTTAACAGGGTTTTTCGAAAGAGGATGTGATACCGAATGGGGTGTTTAGCTCCTCTAAACATAGTGTCAGAGTTTCTTTAAAGATGCTAATAAGATTTGGGTAGTTGCTACATTGCAGTTTTACCTCCTCTAGTTCATTTAAATTGGTCCTGCAGTCTGATAAATACATTTATAAAAGAACAAATATTCAATGTTGTTTTTCAGTTAATATCATGATAAAAGCTACGTGTATAATAAATAGCAAAATGTTGTTCAAATTAGTTTAAGATGGATTATAGCATGTCACACCACAGGACAATTCACCTTCAAGTTTTTCATATCAACTAAACAATTGCCAAGTGAACTATTAATATATGTTTAATGCAGAATCACATTGCGATTTAATAATTTTGAATTTAAACAAAAAATGATACTGTGTTCCCAGGAAAAGGGTATTATTTATAAATGCCAGGTCAGTATAAGTTACATTTTCCCATGTTACATTTTAATTATTATAATTAATAATTTCATAATAATCTTTCTACTCTTACACATTAAAGAACTTGTTGTCTTTCTAGTTAGTACAGTATAATGACACATTATACGTAGTACTCGTGATTTGTTTCAAAACCTGTAGCGAAAGAGGAACTGAAAGCTTTGCTAATAGGACTGTCCCATTTTAAACGAGACTGCTTTGTTTCCCTCGAGGCCTAAATAAGATTTGTTAAGGTCAAACGCACGTGTGGGAGTGCAGCAAATACTGCTGGACTTTCTTTCCGCTGTGGTAGAATTCATAGTGAAATCCCCCATCTACAACTGAGGGGTCTCCCCCGAACAAAACACTCTCTATAAAGGCTGAGGACTGGGACAGTGAACCAAACAGCAGCAAGTCCAGCTTGAGTGCTTCACCTCATCCAACAGACTCTCCATTCATTCATCCAGTCAAACACAGCAGCAAATATGACTGCCTCTCGTTTTTTTATTTTCTCGGCAGTGGTGGTGCTTCTGGGCGCAATTACGCTCAGTGAAGGTAGGATAAATGAGAACTAGAGATTAGTATATTAAAAAGTTGTTACGATTAAATATATAAAACATTTTAACATTAGGCCTATACTGGTACAGACATTATATCTGTGCTTTTACACGTACAGTCTTGTTTGTATATTGGCATTTCTTTTGGTTCAAATGTTGGTTACAGTTTTGTATACATGTTTATAGAGCAATGCGAACCGATAAATCATTAGTTGTGTATTCTGCCTTTCAGGTTTGCGTATTGGAGCAAAGAGATGCTGTTATACCTTTATTGACCGTCCCTTGCCTGCCAAACATGTGGTTGACTACAGTATGACAAGCCAGCAGTGCCCCAGTGAAGGCGTGCTGTTAGTATTTCCATCCGAATGTCTAAACTTCTTGTTTAAATTTTTACAGGAATAGATAAGTTTAAATGAATAGTTCATCCAAACATTTATTAAATTGTACCAAACATGTGACTTTCTATCTTCTAAAGGACATAAAAAAAGATATTTTGGAGAATCTTCATGCAGATCTTTTCCATACAACAATTAATAGCTACCATTGCGGTTAAAGGAATGTTCAGGGTTCAGATGATTGGATGTCAGCAAATCCTAAATTCTAAATGACTGTAAAACAACAACAGCTCAAATAATAAATTAGTTTTATCAGAATAATTAATGTCAGTGACTTCCATTGTAAGTGGTTTTATGGTAATCAATATTAGCCACAAATGCTGTTAATTTTGAGCTTAAATTGTATTGAACCCGGAATATTCCTTTAAGCTCCTAAAATGACCCCCCAAAAAATACACCGAAGGCGAATATTATCAGTGAATAATGACTTAGATTTCAGTTTATTCTTCACATAAAGCCACCGTATGACTTCAGAAGACTTAAACCACACAAGTTCTATTGACTACTTTTTTGGTGCCGATTTGGTGTTTTATTGTCAATTTTTGTTATATGGATAAAACCCTTGTGAACTATTCCTTTTAAATTTACATATGTTGATAAAGTTAATATGCTTAACATATTTCTCTATTGATATTCTCTTTCCAGCTTTAGGACAGTTAAAGGGCGTCTGGTGTGTGCCAGACCCACTGACTCATGGGTTCAGGATAACATCCAGACTATTAAAAGCAGGCGCATCGGTGTCCAGGTGAATTTGTAACCATGGTGACCCTCATCCTGAACCCGTTTGAAAGCTCCCAAGAGTGAAGCCAGGAAATAGCTACTTGAAAGAATAAAAAAAAAATACATGCACTCGCCAACAAATGCATTGTCACTAATTGATCAGCACACTGAAGCTATAGGTTAAATCCAGAATGTATTTTTGGTTTTTTTTTTCCCATTGTTTGAATGTTATATTTTAAACTTGTCTTTTATTTGTCTTACTAATGTATTTCTAAAGAGAGTGTTCACTGTTGATATAGTATTGCAGTCTATTGACTTGAAGAATTACAATTATATCCTCAAGCTCAGAGTATAAAATAGAAAAAAATAAATGATTCAGATTATTTTTATAGTGTGTCATTAAAGGATAAACAAGGGTAAATAAGGGGATGTGTGCTGTATTTTATGTAACTTTAATGTTTTTTGCCACAAACATAACCTCTCCATAATAAAGATTGAATTTATTTCAAATTTACTTGGTCATTGTATTCACTATCTGGGTCTCTAATGGGCATTCACACTTGAAACTGGTAACCCATGATCATTTAAAACAGCTAATGTAATTCTGGATTATCTTCCATTTTTCAAACTTCTCTTACTTTACCCTGGGTTTGTAAGTAATCCTGGAAAATAAGATTTAGAGATTCTACATATGTAAATTCTCAGTTAATATTCTACTTAGTGTATTTTCAAGGTTAATACCATTAACAGTAACACACAACAAGCACATTGTAAATATTTTGAAAATACTACTATATAAAAAAAAAAAGACAAAAATTAGACTCACTTTTCAACACTTTTAAATGTTTCACTCAGATGCTGAAACTAAACATGAATATTTAATGAAGCAAGCATTGTTTGCTGTTGCTAAAAATGCTATACACTTGACCCTGTAATTCGCCAGAAATGAAAAGCAGTGCTAGAGATGTGTTGCCTAAACCAGGATTGATGGTGTCCTTAGCCTGGAGTTAATAGTCGTTAAAACCAAGCTTAAAGGAATAGTTCACCCAAAAATGAAAATTCTCTTTATCATTTACTCACCCTCGTGCAATGATCTGTTTTTCAACCACACCTATCTTATCGCTTCTGAATTAATGGATTTAACCACTGGAGTCGTGTGGATTATTTTAATGCTGTTTTTATGTGCTTTTTGGAGCTTCAAAGTTCTGGTTACTTTTCAATTGCATTGTATGGACCTATAGAGCTGAGACATTTTTCTAAAAATATTTGTTTGTGTTCAGAAGAAGAAAAAAAAGTCACACATCTGGGATGACACGAGGGTGAGTAAATGATGACAGAATTTTCATTTCTGGGTGAACTATTCTAACTATACATACTATTATTATGTGATGTGAAAAGACATACTGGAATATTTGGGAACTGTTTATGACGATTTTGGTCTGACATACAAAGAGTGACGTTTTAACCACAGTTAGAGTTTGTGGTCATGTGTATTACACTGTCTAATTTGAGAAGTTGGCAGAAATATAAACCAAGCTCAGTTCTCTTTTCTGTCCGCCAAAACAAAAGTAATCTATATAAAGATTGAAGACACGCGTTCATGTGTAACTTTCAGGTGCAATAAATGTATCTAAGAATTAAGTAGCCTTTTGATTTAGAACCTTTTAATTGAGGCAAACCAATTTTCAGGACGTTATAATAATCACACAATCACCCATCAGACATAAATAATTATTTAAGTAATTATGTTGATCAGTTGTTATGGCCTAACAGTTGGCACATTTCGGCACATCAAGCTGTGCTGCTCATGTGGGCAATGATAGTGTGAATCTGGCTGGCTACACAGATAATTAACAGAATATGTAGTATATAGCAGGCTATCTATTAGATGAAAGTGTAAAAGTAATAAATAAAGATAATGTCTTTCTCTAAAGGTTAAGGCATACATCAACAATACAGAATTCTTTCGATGGTTAATAAAGCGTCTTGCTTCTCCACTGTTGTACATCCTCTACTGACATCTAGTGGTTAAAATCAGAATGACTGAAATATTTTAGTGGGAACGATGGTAGAATTTTTAGGTTGTAAAAATATTGAACTCTGTTACAACACATACATGAAATATTGCCAATTTACAGTAAGTTACAGGGACAGTCACACCTTCGGCAATCACAGGTTTGAACATATACTGTCTTGTGATTACCAGTCCAGACCTCTATTAGTTATTTCTGCATGACATGGTCAAGCAGAGTCAGTGATTGATATGGATGAACGCATCCGGCAGAACTTATGACACACTTGCTAAGAATGACAGCATTGACCGTATTGGACCACTGCATAATAGCAGATGTGTTACTTATTTATTTATTTTTATTAACAGTAAACTTCCACTTATCAGCAGAAGAGCAGGAATAACTAGTAACACATGGAAGGTCTTTATTGTGGATTTTTAAGATTAAAGTGCTTCAGTCTATAGCTGAAAATGTTAAGAATTCAATAGAAAACACAACTATAGTTTTGATGCTAATATTTAGCTTTAATAAATGAATTATCAGAAAAGAATACGTCTCATTATGCATTGAAATTGAATTGTTCTGCAGAATTAAGTCTTTTTTGTCGCCTGGGTGAATTGTTTTGAGAGCATTGACTATAAATTGGAGAAAATTGAAATAATCAACATACCCGAAAAGATATACTGAGAGTGCCCAAACAGGTATACTATACATTAATACTGCAAAAAAAATTTTTTAATTTCAATTCAAATTAAAGAAGTAATTACAAAACAATGTTAAAGGGATAATTCACCCAAAAATTAAAATTCGAATGAAGATTTTTAGAAAAATATCTCAGCTCTGTATGTCCACACAATGCAAGTGAATAGTGACCAGTACTTTCAAGCTCAAAAATCACATAAAGGCAGCGTTAAATTAATCCATATGACTCCATGGTTAAATCCATGTCTTTAAAAGCAATATGATAGAAGTGGATGAGAAACAGATCAATATTTAAGTTATTTTTTTTATTTTAAATATCCACTTTTACTTTCACAAACTGATAGTTGAAGTAGAGATTTATTGCAAAAAATGGATTTAAACGTTGATCTTTTCTCAGCTAAAGTGATTGCATTGCTTCAGAAGACACATATTAATTCACTAGGGTCGTATGGATTACTTTTATACTGCTTTTATGTGATTGTCAGAACATCAAAGGTAAGTCTCAACATTTACTTTCATTGACCTACATCTTCTAAAAAATCTAATATAATTTAATGAACTATCCCTTTACAGTTTATATAATCTATAAACTGTAGATATAATACAGTTTATATAATCTATAAACTGTGGTAGTTCACTTTTTGGGAACAATTTTCAGACATGAGAATTACAAAAACAAATTTGCTTCTGAGAGCACAAACATGCAAATCTATTGAAAGTACGAGGGAAGCAGCTTTACTGTGCCGTCCGGCCTGCCAACGACTCCCCTTGCCCCATTCCAAGAGAGATAAAATTTGCTACTGCCATCTGCACCCCTGGCCTGTGGAACACCTCAAACGAGTGATCCACGCATTGGTATCCTTCATGCGGTGGAGCCATTGGAGTGGGGTGTGATCCGAACAGAGGGTGAAGGCCCACCCAAGCAGGTAGCATCGGAGGGTGAGGACCACCCATTTGATGGCCAGACACTCTTTCTCTATTGTGCTGTACTGCTCTCGCACCGAGAGCTTCCAACTAATGTACAGCACGGGGCACTACTCCCCCTCCACTACCAGGGAAAATACAGCCCTCAACCCCCTGTTCGACACATCCGTCTGTAACAAAAAAGAGAGAGGGAAGGCAAGAGTGGCCCGTCTGATTTCAAGAGTGCAGCTTTGTGTAAATGCCTGTTGGCACCAAGTAATGTTCCTGGATATGTCCCAGTTCCCAGCAGTGCCAGCACACCGGCCTAGACCTTACCCCCACTCCTGCGGCCCCGGATTCACCAACCTGGTGGGGGCAATAGAAACACCCTGGGTCAGGGAGCAGGCTTTGGGGAAATTAACCCCCAGCTCCGGGGGTAGGGACAGGAACTGTATGGTATGGCAAAGGGGAAGAAAGAGAGGGAGAGAGAAAAAGATTTGCCAGCTCCCGTATATATATATTGCCAAGTGGTCCTCTGCCAGCTGGACTGCCTCTTCCAGCGATGCTGGATGGTGGCACTGGACCCACTCCACTGTTCCCTTTGGCAGACGGTCGACAAACTGCTACTGTACCACCAGGTTGACGACTCCATTGGCACCGTGGTCTTTGGCCAGCAAACCCCTCCCGTCACGGAGCTGTTGGGTGAAGGCAAACGGGTGGCCAAACTCACCAAATGTTAGTGCACGGAAGCGCTGACGGTGCTGTTCTGGGTCGCGGCTGACCCGTCGCTGGATGGCTCATTTTAGGTCCGAGTACACCAGCAGACTTGCAACTGGTAGTTGTTGGGGCTTAAGCTGAGCCTCCCCCAACAACAGCAGTAATAAACAGACCACCCACTGTGCATGGGACCATCCCGACCCCTCTGCGGCATGCTCAAAGTTCGATGAATGCCTGGGGTCCCGTTTTCACAAGCGTGATCTGAGGAAAAGCAGCTTCTGTCTGGGTCGCTGCTGAAGTATCCCCCCCGTGGCAGCAAGCTCTGGAACACCTGTCAGTCCTCCACCTGGGCTTGCAACAGGGCCTGGAACCGTTGCTCCTGATCCGACCGCAGCTCCAGGAGGGCTTGATGTTTCATTTGGTGGATGTCGGCAAGGGTCTTGACGATTTTGGCCAGCAGCGAGGACTCCATGAAGTCAATCTCCCTCGATTCCCGGGTTTTGGCACAACTGTAACAAATTCTTTAGTTCCAGGGAATGAGGCAGCGGGAAACGGCTTTTCAGCAAATACTCCAAAACACACACACACACACACAGGCAGTTGAAGCACAACTCTCTCTCTCATTTGCCACAGTCTCCTCTCCTTTTATCTCCACAGCTCACTAAAAATACAAACAGCTGTTAGCACAGGTGTAAATCCTTAACCCGACCTCACTCTCCACAGATCAGCGCTTTTAGAAACTTTTCCTGTTTTTTAAGCATATTTGTGATTCTGTGTACAGAGCTTTAATGTCATTATGCAACTACTATAATGCAAATAAGCATGACTGCCATGTAAAATTTGAAAAGAAAAAGGTAACTTTTTTGTCTTAATACTTAGAGCCCTCACCACTTGAAGTCGCTGCATAGGGAGATACCGTATTGCTCCTACAGGGACAGTAAAGCTAGTTATTTAAATTAAATTCTGAGTATGAACATATTATAGAATGAGCTCTTCCTTTTCATCATCATTTTTTTTCTGCTTTGTCTCTTGACCAATTCTCATCCTGTGAGAATGAAGTAGGTACTTTTCTTTTAGATTTACTGAAAGCGTGCTTCAAGAAAACAACATGTTGCTTCCTCTTTTTTTTCAGGCCTGCATGCTCAGCAGTAAATGAGGCTGGTGGTTTGAGAATTTTGCAGATGTGAATATTCTGAGAAAAGTCAGAAAAAAGGCTTATTATTAATGGGTGTCCTTGAGAAGCTAACCATGAATTAAAAAAATAATAATAATAAAATAATAATAATAATAATAATAATAATAATATCACAAGAAACTGGTTGCTAAACTTTTACATATATTGTAAAATGGGATTACACTCAAAAAATAAAAACGTTCAATTAAGCCTTCAATAAAACTTAATTTTATTAAGGAAAACTTTTTCACACAATTACAAAAACTACTTTAAAATCTTGTTAAGGCAGTTTATACCATTTCTGTTTTTTTTTTTTTTTTTTGTCAAACATTTGTTATTGTAAGAGCAACACAGCTGAAGCTTTCCAACAAGGTCTTTTTTATGTATTTATTAATTTATTTGTATCCTCTTTTCTCCCAATTTGGAATGCCCAATTCCCACTACTTGGAAGGTTCTTATGGTGGTGCGGTTACTCACCTCAATCTAGGTGGCGGAGGACAAGACTCAGTTGCTTCCGCTTCTGAGACAATCAGTCCACGTGTCTTGCATGCCGCAGGGTCCTTAACATCCAAAACACAAAGCACAATGATGGTGACACTCAGCAATCATATTTTTGGAATTAGATGCACTCACATGACACAAAACCCAAAGGGACAACACCACCAGTGCAAATACTGCAATAAAAATCAAATACTGCTCTGTATATAAGAAGGTGATCTGAAGCTATTTCGGATCAGTGTCTGAATTAATAAAATGGGAGTGTGAATTAAAAAACTTAAAATAAATAAAATGAATTTCAAATAAATTTACTGACAATTTTTGGCACTACAAAATGAGGCATTTGAAAATGTTACAATTTATAGTCCATCATCATGTACTGTACCTATCGCATAAATTATGCATAGTTCATAGGTCATGTTTTATAAATATATATATATAAAAAAAAAAGATTTTGGGATTAAATTATATTAAATAATAATAAATTATTGTGGTTCAGAGAGTGATTTGTTGATACAGTAATTAGAAAAGGATTTTCATGAATGTCTGGTGGAGGAATGTCTTTCAATTACAGAATATTTTCCCCTTTGAATTATACACAAAATTCCTCATTTACTGCTGCGTAAGTCATACTTAACAACAGCAGGAAACAGCTTGTTGTTTTCCTGGAGAATATTTTCAGTGAATTAAAAACGTAGGACTGGACCTCTTCTTACAACACTGAGAAGTAAAACTGAAAGAAGGATGCAGAAAAGGAAAAGCAAAAGCTAAAAAACACATTTAATTTGTTGATACTCAGAACTACATTAACAGGAATATCTGTTGGAAGAATATCTCCCTCAGTGAGTAAGCTACAGGACTAAGATACTCAAAAAAAAAAAACGGTAGATGGGGTGCTTATTTTAAGTCGTGAAACCAAGTAATATTTCAGCAGGATTTATTTGCTCTAATATCTGAGACACTGATAGACGTACAGTGCATAATTAATATAAAACAGTTAATCTTAAAAAAAACAAAACAAATGTAACTACTAGTTTAAACCACAACAGTTTTTATACAGTATGTAGAGAAGTCTATTATCATGTTCCATTGACTTTTTGCTATTATGACAAGAATGTTCTGTATTTTTGCATATTCAGAATTTAATTTACATGCTGAATGTTGAATATATACTGTATACAGTAGGGTCCAAAAGTGTGAGACCAAAAAATTTATTTAAAATTCAGTATCATTTAAAAATCACGTTTTCCATTTCAGATTCAGTTATAGTTTGCTGGATTCATGCTGCTCGTCAGGGATCATGCACAGCTCAGCACAGGCATACTTTCCATCATTGCTGATTGCACGGTCATCTTCTGGTACACCTTGACAATTTAATTTGCACTACTGCATCCTGCTGTGCTCGACATGCACATATGCATCAACATATTAATACAGAGTATTTATTGGCACTCTTGACCTCACTCTGTAGTCCTTGTGCACTGTATATCATTGTATCTGTAATTGAGACTGTTGGTATTTTGTATTAGTCTATGTGAATTGTATATGTATGTCGAATTACACTGTATTGTTGTGGAGCATCCACTAAGATTTTCACCATCTGTACACTCGTGGATATGATGTTGAGACAAAGTGATTTGATTACACGTGCAGAGATTCTGCATGTACAGTGTTATGATGAAAAGGGCGCTTTGGAGAAAACACACCAACACAGAGAACTACTGTATACAGCAGCGAAACTCAAACTGATCAAATGATGTTAACCAGTTTTTGGTATGACTTATAAGATATTCACTGGGGAAAATTGAAAAGGAGAAAGACCATTATTCATGATGATCTAAACCAGCTAGAGGCTGAGGAGAGTAGCATGGATTTAATGAGTGCTCTTAAATGGATAGTTCACCCAAAAATTAAAATTCTCAATTTACCCTCATGCCATCCCAGATGTGTATAAATTTATTCTGCAGAACAAAAAGATTTTTAGAACATATTTTAGCTCTGTAGGTCCATACACTGCAAGTGAATGGTCACCAGGCCTTTCAAGATCCAAAAATCACATCAAGGCAGCATAAAAGTAATCCATACGACTCCAGTGGATTAATATGTGACTTCAAAACAATAAAATAGGTTTTCACAAAGTGAAATTGGAGATTTATAGTAAAAAGGATTTAAATATTGATCCGTTTCTTAACCAAGGTGATTGCATCGCTTCTGAATATGTGGATTAAAACCACTCATATGGATTACTTATTTGTTATTTATGGAGCTTGAAATGTCTGGTCACCATTCACTTGTAGTGTATGAACCTACAGAGCGAAGATATTTTTCAAAATATCTTTGTGTTCTGCTGAAGAAAGTAATAAACATCTGGGATGGCATGAGGGTAAATGAGAATTTTCATTTTTGGGTGAACTATACCTTTGATTCAGCAACATTGAGAAAAATTTGAATGTACTTCTTAATGTCTTGGTGGCAGGCAATCTGCTATTGTCATTCCTTTTCGTCTCTTTGGACAACCTAATACATGGTTGTCAGGATCAGAGGGAATGATGAGGCTCAGGACGCAAGTGAGAGAGATGGAAAAATAATAATAATTGATATAACAAAAAGGGCAAAACAAACCAAAAAAATGAGCAGTGAAGAAATGGGTGAAGATCAGGATTCTGGGGAGGACTCCCCCTGGTGGTTGGTAGGATGGGTAACAACCTCAGAAATTAGATTTCCTAGATTTAAGAAATTAGAAGAAAATAAGAACAGATTTTCACCCTTTAAAAAATAAAAAAGGTGGCAAATAATGTCCAAAAAAAAAAAAAAAGTAAATCAATCTTGAGGCAATAAGCAAATCATGACAATGGTAAAAAAATAAAATATGCCTCTAAACACAATATAAACCCTGCCCCTGAGATGTAACAGTCAAAGAAATACAACCTTTGCTTCAAACTAGGATAATTAAATAATGTACATAGACCGAAACATTTGATATTGATTGATATACAGCAAAGTGCCCCAAAACTCTTTTGCTCTTTTTGCCTCTCACATTTTGATGTTCATTTTTTGTTGCTTGATCCCTTTATGCCCATCCCATTCCTACTCCTTCACCCCTATTATATATTCAGAATAATGATTCACATTAGATCTGCATTTGTTTTATTTAACTGAATATCACATAAATGTGTAGGATAATTGTCACAAAAAAATGTCAAAGCTTTTTTAACAAGTTACAACATGTGGTGTCTTTGTAATTAATGTTGTATACTTGCAAGTTGCAAAGCTGAGCATATTTGAAAGCTAAGGATACATTTGCTGTCTTGGGCTACGTTAATCAATGGGAGGGTCATTTTAATATTAAAAGACATTTTAATATAAATGGGTGTTTACATGAAATGGGTGTTCACCAGATAGGGGATTTACTTGCAATGTACTGTGTATAGGATTAGCATATCTGCATGTTTGACACAAATAGAGCCACTTCTCAAAAAAGAGGAAGGTAGAGATGATGTCAGTCACAGTGTTGTCTTGTACTCAGAAGAGACAAGCATCACTGGTCCAGAGAATCAACATATAGGGGATTTCTTTCACCAAAAGAGCTTATTCACAATCTCTATATAATGGAGCACTATCCATTCACTCTTCAAGCAACTCATCGCACATCAAATCTGCTCTCTATTAGTGACGTATGATACCTGGAGAATGAGGACTGTGACTTCAGTGCTGTTTCTGATGTTGTGCTGTGCTCTGCAACTTACCTCGGCTGGTAAGTGTGGTGTGTGTATGTGGTGGTTCTGTCACATATACTTGTTTTAAAGTTAAAATAAGAAACTTTTTTGTGACTTACTGTTAACATGAAGAGTAGCTTATTATAGTAAATTAATTTAATAGATGTGAAGAGTAGGCTACATTAATGTACAGGACTTCAAAATGAGATTATAACTTCTGTCAACAACATTTTTCTTATGCCATGTTGTGCTGTTCCCATTTGCAATGATGTGTTTGTTAAATCACACATATAAATTGTGTGAACCTTTAATTTTTCAGGTCCTGCTGCACTTGAGGCAGCACAAAGAAACTGCTGCTCAAAGGCAGCCACATTCATTATACCTCTGAAACAGCTGGTGTCTTATTACTGGACAAGTAGCAGTTGCCCCACCAGACACATTGTGTGAGTATCCCCCAGATACCCATTTTTAGATGTACAGCTATACTGATACTATTACTACAATTATTTAATATTTACTCATATCCATTTTATATTTGTCTCTCATTTGCTGTAGGTTCATAACCAAATCTAGCAAAGTCTGTATGAACCCAGACTTGAATGTCAAATGGGTCAAGCGGGCCATCAACAAACTGAACAGAGCTTCAAAATCACCATAGTAAAAATGGAAAAGAAATTCACTAAATTATGATATTGTATTGTAACATTTCAGTGTGTTCTGTTAAAAATAAATGTATTGTTAATATATTATTCCAATGTGTTAATTTCAACATCTATATGTCAGTAATAAAGTTTTTTTTAAAATCAAAAGTCAACTTTAATTTAGCTGTGTCATTATTACTAATTCTAATACTACTATAAATTCAGATAAGATGCAGTTATATTTTGAACCTACACCACACTGTCTGTTTTTTTTTTTGTTTTTTTTTCAAATACATTTTGAAATCTAGTTCTCATCACAGAAACAGCTAAACTATTAAAAACCAACCTTAATAAATGTGGTTACAATCACTTGAGCTTTAGGCCCATCTGTTGTCATAGACTATTTAAAACACATTTAATATATTATTATTACCCTGCTGGTAATAAAAAAAAACAACTGAAATTCTATCAGGTTTCACCTCAAATATTACAAGTCTAGAGTGTTTTGGGGCAATAACAGTAGGATTTAATAGTTATTTTGTTGCTCCATTAAAGCTATTGCTTGACAAAAATGGCACCAATAAAAGCCATAATATTTTTAGTAGAGACCTGCAGGGAACATGATAGTTTCCATTAAAACCATTAGAATTTCAGAATAGTATTATTATTACTATCATTATTGGTGTTATTGTTTATTACTTCTAAAAAGTACACTTAAAGGGATTGTTCACCCAAAAATTAACACTTCTGTTTAACATATTAACACGATTTTTAGAAGACTATTTCAGCTCTGTAGGTCCATACAATGCAATTGAGTGGGTACCAACATTTTTACATATCAAAATGCACATAAAGGCAGCATAAAAGCAAGCCATATTACTCCAGTGGTTAAATCGATTTCTCCAGAAGCAGTGTGGTTAGTATGGGTGAGAAACATCTATATTTAAGTCAGTTTTTACCATAAATTCTCCTCCCTGCCCAGTAGGTGACAATATGCTCGAGGAATACAAATAGCCAAAAACAAAAGAAGAAGAATGTGAAAGTGAATGTGGAGACTGAAAGTAAAGAAATAATTATATATTGATCTGTTTCTCACCCTATTATATGACTTCAGAAGATATGGATTTAACCACTGGAGTCTTATTGAATACTTTTATGCTTTAATTTTTTTGTACTCTTTCGCTTCCATTGTGAGAACCTACAGAGCTGAAATATTTTTGTAAAAAATGTAATTTGTGTTCAGCAGAAGAATGAAAGTCATACACATCTGGGATGGCATTAGGGTGAGTATAAGATGAGAGAAGATTTATGGGTGAACTATCCCTTTCACAACCACTGTTTCAATAGTCCACAAGAGGCCGCTCAGGGCACAGGAATCGCCTCAGTATCGTCTGTGAAACGTTAAAATATCTCTCTTTTTCTGTCTAAAAACTTGATGTTTATATTAATTACGTCATATACTGCATCTTTCTCATTCTTTGTCCGTTCTCGTAATTGGCACTACAAATACCACAATCCATTGTAGAAACCAGTGAGCCAATCGAATGCGTGGGCGGACCGTATTCTATGACATCACGATAAGCGGCCAGTCTTTAACCAATAGGCGTTTAACTCTCTGAGAGGAGCACTATCGCCTTTCACGCTCGCAAAATTGTAACAATTTTTTTTTTCTCACGGCCGATGTTCGCGCGCGGAGGTTTTGTTCTATTTCATTCATTTAGACTCGATTAGAATTACTCAGAATCGGTTGCATTAAATTCGAATCCAGGGTTCATCAGCGCTATTGCACGCGATCGTTTGGGAGTCGACTCATCCTTTTATGCCTGGTCTATTCAGATTCAGAGTGGGTGTTGTCACAGGACAGTATGATCGAGAGACCCGACTCAGCTGTTTCTAGCGTTGCAGTGAGTACATTTCATGCATTTTCACTCATTTTGTTTGAAAAAAATAATGCTTCCAAAACATTTAAATTTGGGTTGTACAGCAGGCTTATTTAATCGTGGATTTGCATGGTGTTGGCCGACTACTTAACCCCCCCCCCCCCAACATTACCTATACGTGGTCAATGATTTGATGCACAGAAAGCTCACTGCTTATATCTACTATTGATTAACTAAAGTGTGCCTCTGGCTGAATTGTGTTATACGTGCCTTCGTTCATGTAATATGCCTTGTACAGTTCAATATGTTAATACCCAGGCACATTGGCCGATAGACAGGAGTGTGTTTTTGGGAGTAGTTGAGCAGTTGATAGCTGTTGCTGAAGTAAATGAGAATGAGGGGCTATGCATGATGCGCAGCTCTCTTGCAGTGAGGAGTGAGTGAATATGCATTTCAATGGGGTTAGAGAAAACTGCAGCCAGAACTGTCACTGAGCATATATCATGGTGCCATTTTAGGATTAATGGGACATTTTGGGATTTAAAATAGTGCCAATGTGGATATAGTGAGTTTTATTTGTTTTATTTTTGTCACAAGAAACATTCCTAAACTTTTGGGAAATATTCAGAAACATCCAAAATAATAGCCTTGTTCCTTATATTGGATTCAGAGTAGCCCCAAAATTATTTGCCCACATGCCGCACTTAAACATGTATAAATGCCATTGTATTTGATCAAAACATCAAACCATGTGGCATTTTATTAGAAAGACAGCACAAGCACACTTTAAAGCTAAACATTTGACAGAAAAGATGTTTCTTAGGTTTTATTTGATAACACATTTAAATTATATATTGTTTAGTATTTTGACACATTCTGGTCGTCAAACGTTAGTTGAACATGTCTACAGTATGTTGAACCACACATGAGGTGACTTTCCTGTGTGAACTTGAGGTGAAATAACTTCATATGTCCACTAATAATCACCTGGAGACCGGTTGGTTAAAAAGAGAAGTTAGAACTGGGAAATGTTTAGTTCCATTTGATTCCAGATTCTTCATTTATATTTTGTGATGTTTAATTGAATCCTATTCACACGTTAAATGAATAGTTCCCCCACAAAAATGAAAATTCTCTCATTATTTATTCACCTTCAAGCAATCCCAGATGTGGATGACTTTCTTTTGCTGAACATAAACAAAGAATATTTCTGCTCTGTGGGTCCTCTCAGTGCAAGTGAATGGTGACCAAAACTTTGAAGCTCCAAAAAGCACATACAGGTGGCATTAAAATAATGCATACGAATCCAGTGGTTAAATCTGTATCTTAAGAAGTGATATGATAGGTGTGGGTGAGAAACAGATCAATATGAAAGTCCTGTTTTACTATCAATCACTTTCACTTTTAGCATTCGCATTATTCAAGCTTGTAACCCTACTGAGCAGGGAGGAGACATCTGTTTCTCACCCCCATTGCGCTATAAATGAACAAACAGTTGACACATTGTAATTTTGAACGAGTGCTTAGCTCCATTTGTGAATGTGACTGAAAGCATAAACATAACTTCACCCTACCAAGTCATTACATATCATGTAAAACTACAATGAATCTGGGGTTTATATGAAACTGACTTTAATTTATTATCCTGTATACTCTGTTTTCCACTTACATCATCTCCACAATTATGTAAGTGGAAATACAGTATACAGGATTTCCATCTCTGCAAATTCTGTGGAATGGTGCTCATGGAGAAGGTGCTTAAGTTTTAAAGTGTTTCCTGTCTGAGCCGATCCTTTTGTGCAACAAACTTTACAGACTGGGTAACCAGCTACATTAATGGTGCCTTGTGGGTCTTTAACATACCCAAAGTAAAAGCCAAGTTTATATAATGCTGCAAATGTTGCAGATTCTGTCATCATTAAACCTATTTGGATTTTAGAAAAGTTCTGAAAAAATCTGTCTTTTTATTCATGCAATACCTTCAATGAGAATATTTCAACGGTATTAAAACCGAGGTATATTGTGAAACCTTGAAATCATTACATTTCTAATTCAGAGTTGTGCTCCATCCAGCTGTGTTTGAATGCAAGATCGTGTTCTCGTGCTGTCGCTAGATTCAAGCAAGCAAGTCTGGTTTGCTGTCTGTACAGCTGCACGTTGCCTATACAGCTGGAGTTTAGCTTACTGCCCCTTGCTAAAAACAGGTGGTAATTCAAGCTTGAATTGCTGATGGTTGAAATATTCCTTATTACGGTCCGGGGACATGATTAATTGCGTAAATTTTTTAACGTGTCATTTTTTAGATTTATCACACTGAATTAATGTGTAAAATCCACAGCCCTAGTTTAAATGCTTTTTAGGGCCACTGTTTATAGGACTGGCTGATGAATGTGGACAATGTCCTCATTGTAGCTGTTAATATAGTGTTCAAAGAATGAATGAATTGCAGCTCAAGTGTAAAACCTATTCTGAACATCCGCACTGTACTTTTTGCCACATTTTCCGCCTACAGTTTTTGCATCCTTCAATCTGTCCTGATTTTCACTTTGAGGGGTCCTCTTTTGAGAGGAGTTCAAAAATCAATGATTTGATTCACCCATTTGGTCAGATGTTGTGTTTGCTTGGAGCTGAGCCATGACATCAATTTTGCTGTTATGTAAGAGCGTTTCAAGAGTGAAAGCATGGAAGATGCCCAGAGCACTTCACAGATCATCTATTTATAGACTGCTGTATGAATTATATAGTAAAGATATGGATAAGATACAAAGAGCATTTTGGGCTGTGTATCCACATGCCATCACAGGTTTTGAATGAAAACCGTGTTGAAATCTTATTAATCATGAAACTGGCCACTCTTAAATTATGATGACGGAGAATCATTCTGTCATGTCCAGGAGAGGGTCTTTTGAAGGCATAGTTTGCCCAAAAATAATGGGCTTTTCCCCCATGCAAACTGGATGGGCACTGAGGCTTTCAGTGTAGATCAGGTTAGTAAAAGATGCCTGAGTTGTATTTTTTGGGTAACTATCCCTTTAAAAACCAACCAAAATCACAATGTTGACAATCACTTGTGCTGCACTGCTGTTTCCCAATAAGTCTATTGGCATTAGACCCATCTGAGGCCATAAACAGTTAACTGATGACCTGCTGACTGTAGCCCTCCCCCCTCAATCTCTATCTCTCTACATGATCAGCATGGCCCCCTACTAGTCAGTTTTCCATTGGCCTACCATGCATGAGAAACTCATTGCAGCCAAAGCAGAACGATCAATTGTGTTTGCCTCGCCTAGCATGCGCTTCAGCACTGTGCTTCTGAGAGCATGAGATTAAAAGAGGGAGAGAAAGAAATGGAGGAGTTTGAGAAGGAGAGAGAGAATTTACAGCTGGACAAGGCGCTGGCCATGATCTGGAGCGAAATCCACTGTCTCCATGATGACATCGAGCTCATGATGCATTTGATACGAAACGTAACTGAGCACGTGTTAAATCATTTCCTGTGTCTTCCCCTCCAATCTGTCACTCCCCCAGGACACTTTGTCATGGGACCCCCCTGTACCCTCCTTCCCCAAGTCTCTAAGTGTCCAATAGTTTGTGTTTTGTCAACCGGCTAGTTGACCTGTGGCTCTTTTGGTGTGTTGCTTTCGTAAGTACTTGATGCAAATCTAATTACTTATGGGTCTTTGTGCAAGTCCACAGACTTTTTATGGTCAACATCAAGATTTTGGGTTAAAATGTAAATATACACTTATTTATATATACAATATAAATGCATATTTATTCAACATTTATATTTCCTTGATACGAAAGTAGATTTAAGTTCTGGTTATTTATTTTAAGATTTACACTACTTTGAATCACCAGTTGGTCCTAATGTGTGGCAAAGTTTTAAAAGTACAACATTCCATGTAGTCTTCAATTAATAACATCCATGGCATGCATAATTAAAACAGAATTAGTTAAATGCTGTTTAACATTGTTTTAGATGGTTTATGGAATGTTATACTGCAGGAAATATCAACTTCCCAAAAGATTTTCATGTCAGCTACCCCTAAAATCCCTCACATTATCAAAAGAGCAAAATTCCATGTTATCCTTTGTTGTGGTTTCCCTGCCAGTAGCATTAGTAGTTTTACTGTACTTAGTCACTATCCATTGTAACTAATGTTAATATTAGCATAGCCTTTCATTTCTGTAATCTTCTTAAGGCCCTGTTTAGAGAGGGATGACCGTAATGGAGGAGCTGTTGTGCTCTTTAATCAGTGGAATGGGGAGTAAATCTGTGTTCTCTTCCAGCAGAGGAATCTGGAGGGATATGTTGGATTCGCCAACCTTCCCAACCAGGTGTATAGGAAGTCCGTGAAGAGGGGGTTCGAGTTTACGCTCATGGTTGTCGGTAAGTTGCAAAAATGTTTTTTGTGCTTATCTGTTTGCTGATAATTGAGAGGATATGAGGTTGTTTTTTTATATTTTGTTTGTAGTGAATAATCTATCCACAAAAAAATTATACATTTTATTTTTATAAACATATGTGTCAGAATGAATTGTTTTCCATTAAATGTAGTTTTCTTTAAAAAAAAAAAAAAAAAGTCACGTCAATTTCTTTTTTAATTTAGTTTTTTCTGCAGTAATAGCTGGACATTATACAGCTATTGTATGTAACATCTTCACAGCCACAAATTCATAAACCCTATTTTGAAAAATTATGGCATAATATGTTTTGCTTAACATTTTCAAACTATTCAAACTGATAATTCCTTCCAGCACTATCACAAGTAAATCTCACAATTTGCCAAAATCTTATCTATGTTAGCTGCTAAATAACTGCAACTTGGTGACACATCAGCTGAATTTGCACATTAATGTTTATTTGCATTATTAATCACAGTAGGGTTGCAGCAGTATACCGGTTTCACGGTATGCCATGGTATGAAAATTGACAGTTTTAATACATGTACATTTGCTTATCTATGGTATTGAGGGGAAAAAATGCAACCGGATGGAGAATCTCACCTGTGCGTGTACATCTTCTTTCCTCCTCGACTGTCTGTCAGACTTGTCAACTTGCGCCACACACGCAGTGGAGAAAATGTTAAATTATTATTATTATTATTATTATTATTATTTAAGACTAGGTGCACTGACCTAACCATGGTAATGATTAGCATTTCCTCCTGTGTAATATGTATGTTCTGTTTAATTATATTTGAAATTAGAAAACAAACAGGATAATAATGGGCTCATAAGTAAATATGCTCTTCAATTTTTAAAAAGGGGGAGAGAAAACCTCCTGTTGCTTTTGTTGTTGACGTCAACAACAAAAAATTGTCACTTGATGCATGTCCTTGTACTTGAAAACCATGAACAAAACTATGCAACATAAAGGAAATGTGACCCAGGATACATTAAATACAGGTAACGTTTTTACTATGGTGGGTTGCCACTTGATTTCAAATGTAAAATCTGAAGCAAAACCAGTTCAGAACCATAGTTAAAGGGACAGACAGGAGCAGTCTGGCTGTGCTGTCGCACACCTACAGTATATATATATTTTTAATAATCATAGGACATTACTTTAAAAGCTCATACAGCTGATATTATTTTTCAATTCATAGTTAATTTAGCATGCTATGCTAACATGTAAAATAACATGCTTTAGTTATATAACATGTTATAGTTACATGCTGGTTTTTTTTATCATGTTTATAATTCGGTTTATTAATATAATTCTGTTAGCTTTCTTATTTTATTTAGTTAATTTATTTTCAAAAGGGAGACTTTTTTTTACACATACCTCCATTAAAAAAAAATGGTTTCAAGTTTTAATTCTAATAAATCATTTGAAAACTGAAACTTGAAAACTCATCTAAAACTGCTTTAAGGGTCATTGTAACTGATAATAATAATTGTATAATACCATATACTGTGATACTGTGAAACCGTGATATTTTCTGAGACTGTTATCGTACCGTGAAAATCTCATACCGTTGCAACCCTACAGAGGACCAAATATTGAACTACAAATGAACGATTTTTTATGTTTTTTTTAGAGAGTGACAATTCAGTCAATTGTCCCGAAACTCTCACACTGGACATTGAGCCACACTTAAGGCGTCTTCTAGCTACTCAAGATCATCAAGATTCTGTGCATTGTTGCGTTCCAAAATGTGTCTGCAATACATAACAAAACACAAGTATGCATTACATTCTCACTGTTGCCACAAGGGGTGCTATAGCGGACATTATTGTGAACTGTCATCGCTTCTATGGTGAGTTTTCTCTTTCAAGTCAACTACGGTCATGGCAGAGCAACAGTTTGAAGAGAATATTACTGAGCATGTAAGGTGAAGTCAAAATATTTATTGTATTTTACTTGAATAAATACACATACAGGTTATTGAAACAGACTTTAAAAAGGTAACTGTATTGCCCCCTTGAGCACTGAGGTTTGTTACAGCCACACTAATGCAAGAATGCATATTATGTACTGGACTGTACATTGGCAATGCATTGGCCAAGTACATGTGTAAATTATCTGGCCTTACTGAACACATTTACATGCACTTAAGAAAACGGTTTATTCAAGGGTTTATACAGAAAGTGGCACTCTGAAATATCATGTAAACGAGAACAGCTATTTCCTTTATGCCATGTAAGGAAAACAGAGAAAGTGTTTTTAACACACCCTGGTTTCTTCTGGAGAACTTGGCTTAATGTGGTCATGTAAATGTATAAGCAGTATTTTGATGGGTTTTTGAAGAGTGCACATGTGCATGTACAGACCGAATAACAAACGTCATAGGATGGAGCCCAACGACAAGTCAATACGGTGGAAAGAATTCATATCTCGAAGCACAGTGGGAAAAAGCACATACACTATAAACTATACCCATTTATACTCACCAAAGGAAAATATCAACTGTCCCTCACGTTCACATATATGCATTGGGGGAATCCCAGAATTTTTAGTAAGTGGGAAACCCCCATATTTCAGTACGATTCCACTGCAGGTTGCGATGTAAATTTAAGGAATCAAAAACAGCAACAACTCTGGAATATCTGGAATAAAGTGAAGCAACAGAGAATAAAATAGCGAAGTCTTCCTCTGATACCATGTTTGTAATTTACACAAGCATCGTGGGGAAATTACTTTCTGTTGATCAAGCTGCATGTATATGGGAGTAAAGAGTATGCCACTTAAACTGTTTTTGTAAGTGGGAACGTCGCTTTCTGGAGTCCATGCTAACATAGTCACTTTTGAGCCCTAAAAGTTCAGATTCAGTAGTTCAAGTTTAGATAGGAGTGTTTTGTTAATCAATGACATTGTCATCATCCTCAGACACACACTCTGTTTGGATGCTGTGACTAAAGCGGGGTTGGAAATATGGATGTCAGTGACATAACTGCTGCTAAGAGCTTCACCATAGTAACCGGGCCTATGTCTGTTAGTACTCATCTAGTGGCATCACTTTTCAGCTCTGGTGTGAAATAATTAATCCGATCTCTATTTGATATAAACTGTTACTCACCCCATCTCTGTCTCTCGCTCATTCTCTCCCTCCATCTCTCTGTTGTATAGGTTAGTTGTTTAGTTTGGGGTTTCCTGTTTGGTCAAATGGTCTATTGAGATTGAGTTGTATGAGGAGACTTTGTAGAGAGCTAGGTGTGTTCACAATCTACTGTTCTTGTACGGCTTGGGTCTCTTCTATACCTGATGTGGCTCTGATTGCTTAATTTTAAGTATAATAAGAATAATTTTTTACATGGCTGTCTGGAATACTTCATTCTGGTCAATCGTGTAAATTGATAGTTGTCCCAGTCTGCAGTCTCTTTCTTCTCACAATAATGTCTATAATAATTAAATATCAAATAAAATTTTATTTAAATGTATGTATTTATTTTGTACGTTTCTGTGTGTTAAGCGAGATAATGTACAGTTATGTCTGTAGTCACTTAAGTTTTTTTTTTTTTTTTTTTTTTTTACTTTTCCCTACAGTGTCCGGTGGTAGCCGTGTGCAGCCAACAGCTTCCTGAAAGACTTTTTCATTTCACGTTGTTTTGTTTGTCGCTAACGGGAGGAACGTCTGCACCTCTTTTATTGACCACAGCCATTTCTTTTTACAATTCGAAAGTCGCATGAACAAATGATACCGCTATCGCTGTAGCTAACTTTAAAACTAACGGGTTGATAATCGCCCGAGGTGGTACTAAAAAAAAGTACCAGGTACCAGTTACTATCTACAGTGGAAAACCCCCAAAAAGTGAGCAGAGTCGAGTTGTACCGTGCAGTGGAAACTGTCGCCCTGTCAGTGTTTATTTTGTGATAATGAGGCTGACTGTTCATTATCCCTTACCAGGGACAGAGCTTGCCTTTGTGGTATGTGACTTTGCAAATGTGAAAGCTTGGGTTAAAGCTTTAGAGATTTGATGAGTTCCATATCAAATAACATATGTTGGATAATGACCTGAAATTGTTCATGATATATTTAGCTAAAGCTACATTTAGTATCACTATGTATCCCAAAGCGGCACCCGTTGAAGCTCCACTATAGATATCCACCTTTATTTGATAGGGTTTTGCATTCAGGAATATTACGAACGCCCACCGAGCTTTACTTCAGAAGCAAGATTCCATTCACACACAAACTCTTTCTTGCTACACATAAGCCTGTGCATAAATACTCCTTGGATTGGGGTGAAAGTGTGATGTAACTGAATTATCTCTGTGTAGAATGTGTGTAATAGGAGGCAGCTGGGTTGTGTGCCTCCTATTACTTAAAACTGTTTTCGGGCGTGTTCAAAGTCCTGTTATAGGGAACAGAACTGAAAACTGTCGTCTGTGTTCTCATATCACTCATCTTGACACCACAGGGCTTTGGCTCTGGCTTCCATTTTTCCCTCCAAAATTTCAGAGGAAAAAATCTGTTTCCTGTCTTTTCTCTCTCCGTCTCTCTCTATCTCCCTCTTCTCTCTCTCGTGTTTTTTTTTCTCCACAAGCATTTCCTTTCTTAAGCTTTCCCTCTCAAAGCAGCTGGCAAAATGTTTCTTGAGGAAATACATTTTAGAAAATGTGAAGGTTTATACAATTTTCTGGTTCAAATTGAGACTTTTACGTACAAATCTTCAGTGCTGATGTTTTTGCGTGATGAGTTTTCCATCGGTAGCTGAATTATTCTGATATGGATTACCTCATCAATACTTTTAACATACAAACACAACTAACATTCCTCTCATTACACATGAAAAAATCTGATTATAATAACGTCAAGTTATGTTTGGGGTGGTGTGCTAGCATTGTTAACACTAGCCATATTTCTCGTATGTTAGCATGGTTTTGGTCAGTTTAAAAAGTCCTGTCTTAAATATGGTATATGGACACACACACAGAGGGGATTTAACACTGGATTATGAAGCCAAAGCATACTCTCTCTGGCTTGCCAACAGGCCGTCTAACAACTCGGTCATGGAGCTAAGCCTGTTAGACGCTCTTAGCTGACACACATGCTAATGCAACCGCACAAACAAACAATAGCCTATCCATGGGTCTTCAAACACTCCTTAAATGTTTCAGTCAAATTGAATGCTGGATGTTGAAATCTTCTGCATGTGGAAAGGAAAGTAGATGTTGGACATTTCTCAAGTCTCTGTAGCTATCATTGTGCAAAGTAGAGTAATACCGTTATGAAGGGATCTTTACTAACTCTTTTCGAGCTAATAATGAGTTCCATTTGAGATGGAAAGCCTTTTTTTTTTTTAAACAAACTTGCTTATCAAGTTTCAGAATAAACACTTGGAAGGCCCTTATAGAATCCATGTAGGGCTACACAAGTAAGATTTTATACCATTAGAGAATCCACACTGGTATAGTGTAGATGGCTGAATCTAATAAACTGACATTTGTAAATGGTAAAGTATTTATACATTATGGTAGCGTTTGTTGTACTGAATTTAATTTATGCTGATTTTATTTAATTAAAACAATTTTTTTTAAAGAAGATAAAAAAAATAAAATTTAATAAAATTATTAATTTTTTTTTAGTATTTTTTATTTTATTTATTATTTAATTTAGTAAGTTAATTATTTTCTCTACTGTCCTAAAATATGCGTAATTTTCTTTTATGCAGAATGTTTCTTATTTTTAAATGAGCAAAGTTACTTGTTCAGAGAGAAAAAAGGACATTTAAATTGCATGCTCAAAGTTTATTTTTATTTTTTTATTATGACCGATGCCCAACCTAATGTGTACCTATGCAATCAACTAAATTCTCTGCAACAGAAATGTAAACTACACTGGGTAGGGGAGAGTTGTCATATGGTAATTATTTTTTGTTATGTATAGTAGTCAAATAAAGAACAGTCTCCATTGCCACCATTAATAGCAGGGATGCTCATAGTTCTATAGAATGAGATCTACTTTTTTTTTTCATCATGTTATTGCATCAAGATCTACCATGTACAATAAAGGCTATACATTATCACAATACCTAAATTTAAGTAGTCGGTAGTGAACTTTGACAATTCTCAATATCAGCTTCAAAACCACTATTAATAATAACGCAAACTAATATGTTAATTATGCAAGAATGGTTTCATGTTCGTAAGTAATTATATAAGACTAGTAATGAGTCATTAGCACAAGCATTTTTGGAAAACATGTGCATGTTCAGCACACACATACACACACACACACACATACACCGCCTGTCAAACAAACAGGGAGCAGCTGTTACTAGATTACTAGTGAATTAAAAAATAACATGCTCTTGATTACTTTCAAAAGCAGAATAAAAATATTAACTAGGTTATCACAGTCTGCTTGTCCGGTCGGGCAAGTAATATTCTCTTTCACTTGCCCCTTCAAGAATCCACTTGTACAGGACAAGCGGACAAGCGTTAATGTCGTGCCTTGCATTACAAAAAAGTGTTAACTGCCAGAGCTGAGAAAAGACATGCAAACTATTAGCATGGACGGTGTACCCCTGAAAAGTGGCCATGTGCCTGACATACCAAATGTTAAATGTGAAAGCTGCCATCAATGAGAATAATTTAGATTCTTTAAATAGATATAGACATTAGTAATAGATAAGCTGTTATTATAATAGATAAGCATATTTTACAGCTATCATAAGCTGGATGTTATTTGCAGCATGTATGATATAACAGTGGAATTATGTACAGGAAAATGTTACAAATTCTTCAGCCACTGGAAATAAAACGAGAAATTGATGCACATCATTGAAACACGGTCCTTAGGGCAGATGTGTATGTTTATGCACATGCTATTTGTAACCTCACATGTGTTGATACTGTCAGGTTGTCTTGGGATTCATCACTTCCTGTCCAGTCTGTAAATGTATTGTCCATTTGGCTTACTGATGACAGAATTTTCTATCCTTTTCATTTTGTATGTAGGACAGATCATTTTAGAATGTGGTTTGTTCTATGTGTGTGTCCTAAGAGTATTTGTGTGTTTCTGTGTGACACAGAGTTGCTGATTGTTATCTCAGGCTGTTCAGAAATGCACTCCGAACTTCACTGTAGCCACAACGCAGAACAATGGATCTCTACAGAAGCCACTAGTGAAAGTGATTTTATTTTTCCCTTTTCTAATTTAATAAATGTAGATTTATTTTTTTTTGTAGTATTTATATGTCCCCCTTTAATGGCAACATGCACTCGAGCTGGCATGTACTCCACAACTTTGTGCAAAACCTAAAGATGCATGTTATCCAGCATTATCTGAAAATGTTCCAAAGAGCATTTTGTGTGCTTTAATGGAAGCAAGGAGATTTTACATTTTGTAAAAATTAGTTATCATTGTCAATGCCACTATTTTGCTTATTTGATTAGTAGGCTTGGGATCGATGCTTTTTCCATGCACCGGTAATCCGAATAATTCACAGATAATTATTGATATATATTGGGGGTTTTAGATGTAAATTGGGCTGCTCGTTGCATAGTAGTCCTTTTGAAAACATTTTCTCAACACAACTTTGGTAAAGTTTGAGCGGAAATGTAAATTAATGGGACACGGACAGCACATTCTAAAATTCGAAACGATTATTTTTTACAAAGGTACGCATACGCCGTACGCGACACTCGGCGTAAAAAATTCTGAAGTGCTATAAAGTGCAACTCGCAAATGTTTCCATTAAATTCGACCCAAATCATTATCAAAGGGTAAAGATTATTTTCTCTAGCCATCACTGGATGATATGTGTATATGTATATTTTATATAGCCTAAACAATGTATTTTCAGTTATAAGTATGTCATTTTGTGGTTTGACAGCTTGAATGAAAGACCTACTCAAGGCTACATAGTGAAATTACATAATAAACATTGCCATCAACATTCTAAATGTTCAGTTTGCGCAGTTTCATGCAACCTGCAAACTCAACATCACTTTGATCATTCTTGAAGAAGTACAAAAACCTTCATAACTTTGGACTGTCATCAGCTGCGCCGCATCAGCTTTGTGTGCGTGTGCGATCAGCTTCTCTAAATGTTGATCACCCTCTTATGGTCTCCTAGTGTTATTATGCCAGACTGTTAAAAAGAGGCCAACATAGCGAATTGAAAAGCATGCAAAATAGGCTTCTAATTTAAAAGTCTGCTCATTTTAATATATCGGTGCCTCAAAAATATATTGAGAAAATAGTGCAGACAAATAATTGATATATCGATATTTTATGACTTCCCTATTGATTAGTAACCTATAGGTAGTGCAGAATCGAAAAAAAAATCTTATTAATTTTACTTAATTTTTAATTTAATTTGTCATAGTTGGAACAAAACTGAGACTGTTTCTAACTTGTTCACTAAAGTTATTGTATTATGTTCTCCTGCCCTTCTTTAGAGCAGCAATTCAGTTTCAATTGTTTATCTGTTGGGGAGGTGGGCCTCACTTTCTTTCCTATCTGTTTGTTAAATGGTTAAACAACTTGTTTAGCAGAAGTACTAGAGCCCCTTTTATGAGGGGAAAATAGAGTGAGTGAACAGGAAGAAAGAGAGGAAAAGATGTAGATAGCTGGGTCTAAATGGGGGTAGGGCAGTGGAGGTGGGGTTGCCAGGATATCTGAGCTCAATAACTGCCCCTAGGGTGTTTTCTCACCCATAGCATGATGACAGGAAGAGGTAATAAGTCTATAAGAATGACTGAAATCTCCTGAAGAATGTGACCATCTGTCCCCATCCATACGATTAGGGCTTGTTGCAATCATTATTTTATTCAATATTTCACATTTGTCAAATTCGATTTTAAATGCTCATGCTGTAATGTCCTATCTATCGATGATCATTTGTTCTGTCTAGCGTTCATTCGTTCTATCTGCTGTTTGTTTGTTCAGTCTGGCATTCATTCATTCTGTCTGGCATTCATTCGTTGTATCTGCCGTTTGTTCATTCTATCTGGCATTCATTCTATCTATTGATCCTTCTATCATTATATTTGTCTGTCGTTCTATCTATCAAAACATTCCATCCACCTGTCCATCCATTTATCTACCCATCCATCCCACCCATCAAAATGTTCTATTTATTTCTTCTACTTGAGCTCAATATCCAAGCATTTCGGCCCAATCCTTTGAGACTACAAGATCATGATTGTGCTACCTTTATGGCTTTATACCCGCAATGCATTTTATTCATAATCATCATCAACCTCATTGATTTCGCCAATTAAGAGAGCCTTTGAATACCATTTCCTCTATTCTTCCAATCTAAAACACTAACCACTTAGTTTTAAATTTTATTCTGAAATATTTGCTCCCTGAGTGACCTGTCTGGGTCTACTTGAGTGTACGGCCAGTAGAAATGTAGGGTCTTTTTTTCTGCCCTCTTTGCTTGAACCCGTCTATTAGGACTTCTATAGGCTTTCTCCAAGTCTTATGGTCTTCTAGTGTCTGTTTGTCTTCACTAGAGAGGCACATATGTTCTATTCCTTTTGACTGGAGCAAAGACATGAAAAGAGCACAAAAAAAGGAGACATCAGAAATAGGAGACCAAGCAACATGATGTGAGTTCTCTCCATTCATCCATTGGCCTGACGAGGGTCATCCAACTGTGAACTCGATCTGGATCCATGCTGTGTGACTGAAGCATCTCATTTACAGAGATGAAGCCCGATATTTAATTAAAAGAGGGGATGAGGCTAATTGGGTCTGGCTTTGCCCTCAGGGGGTAAGAGGGAATGAGAAGGAGAAATAGGGTGATAGAGAGTCTGCAAAAGCTTGCGAATCTACTCATTCTTGCCCATTCAAGCCGTGACATCAAGAATTAATGAACACATCCTACTGTGTGTGTTAGTACTAGTGTGTGTTTCTGTAAAGTACAGGTATACATCTAAACTAATTAGAAGCTGAAACTAGGCGGGATGACCACTTCTGTTAATTGGCCCATCAAGCATGGTTATTGACTGATGCCGATAATCTCCAAATGGCAAAATATTGGTTGATTAATTAATAAAGTATTATAAATAAAGTATTTTTTACATTCTTATTAATCCCAATAATCCTGATTCTTTTCTGATAGTACTAAAGGTTCCTGATTGTAAACCATTAAAGAGAAAAATGGCTTCTTACTGATATACAAGCTGCATTTGCAAAACAAAGTCGAAGGAAGAGAAGATGCTGTGTTGCCCGTCTATCTGTCTTTCTCTTTCTGTCTTTCTGTCTCTCCTCCCCCTTTTTTCTTTTTTCCACTGGTTGTCCCTGTCTCAAGTCACAGACATTCTTCCATCTTCTCCCCCTATATTACACAAACACACACACACACACACACTTATATAGGTGCTCGCACAATCCAGTCACTGTCTTGTTTAGGTAAGTCCTCTTTGTCTGGGGCAATGATGAGTATGTTTACTTAGCAGACGGAGGGTGTTATTTGTGTCTGTGTGTTATCTATGCCATTGAACAGAGAACCTTTATACACATGTGTTTGTGTGTGCACACAAATGGTGAGCTGGCTTTGCACCTTATGGAAACTTACTTAGCAAAATAAAGAATACAGTGAGGGTTAGAATAAGGATAAATGTCAGGATTATGGGTGATGTTTACGCACTTCTAGTCAGGTCTGGATATCACTTTGCAGGAATGAAGGCATTGGTTCTTGTGACCAGCCATCTTAATCTGTGTGGTTGGTAAAACATCTCATACAGTAGTGCATTGTATCCCACTTAAATAGCACTTTATTTAATTTAATCATGTGTCATTAGCTTAAATAGCATGAAATCAAAATTGACCCAGTTATCGTATTGTGATCCCACACTAATCTATTCATGAATAGATGTTATTCTGAAGAATAAGAAATGTCTTTGTCATAAACTTTCATCTAAATATAATTACTTTCTCTACCTCTAAAACAACTTTTCTGCTGACGTAACTAAGGCCAAGTGGACAGGGGAACATTAACCAATAACAGTATTAACAAATAATACCATAGCCTAACAATCAAATCAAATCCTGATGGTTATAGTAAAGTTGCCCAAGTAACAAGTCTACATATATGTCCTTCTGAATATTCTGTTCCACTTGGAAATATGTCACATTTCAGAAGCTTTATGTGTTGCATTTATATGTGTAGTCCATATTACTACAATACACATTATTCAGCCTTGTGTCTAGCAGATTCAGGCCTGTTTGCTTTTTATTGTGATTTGCTCAACCATGCAGGGATTTTAGTAAATGAGGAAGGCAAGATTTGGAAGCTGAGGAGCAGAGGATTGTCTGTGGGGAGATTGTTTATTGAGTGAAGGAGCTTTCAACACCCCCACTTGAAGCTTTGAAACAAGCTTGTGTCAAAAACGAGGAGTGAAACTGTGGTGAGAATTCGTGTTTTAGTGCGTTAGGGTGGTGTAAACTTCAGTGATGCATCTGCCAGATGAGTCCAATTTCTCCCTTCCCCCAACTCGGATATGTTCAAAATGACAAGACACAGCCTTGCTCTGATCAGTTAAGAGAAAGTAAAAGGAGTGGAGATGGCTGCAGGGAATGCAGGAACAAATGTTTATTTCTTCAGAATAAAGAGCTTTCTCAGGCTCATTTTCTCTGTGTCTTCTCTGTCTTTTCAAAATATTTTTCCAGTGTGCCCATGAAGCTGCAATTTTTTGATTGCTTTTCCTCTAAAAGAAACAATAGAAGCTCTGGCCAGGGTCCCACATGTGTCATTGGTTGGCTCAGAAACAACAAACTAATTGTGTGTGTGTTTCTTTGCGGGCATGTGAATGTGAGAAAGCTTTTGTGAATCTGTGGAGAATTTCACATTTATCACCACATACGTTCATCTCGGTCGGTCTATTATACGTGGCCATTTGTCTCTGCATTAGTTGGCCCTGGCCACTTAACATTTCATTTCCTTTTCTAGGTGAGTCTGGACTGGGCAAATCCACACTCATCAATTCCCTCTTTCTGACTGACCTGTACTCCAATGACTACCCTGGCCCATCTCAGAGGATCAAGAAGACTGTTCAGGTATGTTAGTTTTACCTGACTTTTGACTCCTAAAACATATCTTTTAGTCTTAACTTTATCTACCGCTGTCTCTCTAATAGTCTTGTTCCCTCTTTTCTCCTTGATATTCACTGTCTTTTTGTGGTAATGTTGTTTCAAATGTCTTGCTGCCAGATGTGACCTAGAAGCCTTTGGAGTCTTTCTGTGCTTTTCCACAATGGCTTCTATGTGGTCTGAATTTGTATCCTTACCTTAGATCAGGGGTCAGCCACCTTTTTTTCGAAGTGTCAATGTGCCAGATCAAAGTGCATTACCACCGTGATCTAGAGTGGGACTGTGGTGCCTATCTAACCAATTTACTGGTGCAGCCATCTGCAAAACAGATGATGGACCTTGCACAACCCACCATCACACAATAAAACAGATCTTCTCTGCAATATCCAATGGTTTGCATGGATAATTGGTCTAGACTGTGGAGGTCAATTGAGTTGTACAGTTGTATCACTTTTGTAGTGTCAGCTCACTAAATAAGACAAGATACATAACTACGAAGAAGGAATCTTGGTCTTGTCTCACGCATGCCTAAGGTGGCTTTTTGTCTCTGCAAAAAAGTTTGCAGAACTGATCTTAATTCAGCTGTAAAGACCAAATCAACCAACAACTCAATGCATTCAGGACTACAGTTGGAGTGCAGAGCAGCAATCAGGCCTAAACATTCACAAACAGATTGCTGCTTGCTGAGGTTCTCAGTCTAGAGCAAATGCTCCCAGAGTCACAGTAGAAAAATGACAGAGCAGAGTTTTGCCCTTATATGGAATTGATAAACAGATTGTAAAGCTGGAAGATCAGAAATTGGGGGGACACTCTGCGAAGACTTTGTGGAATGATGAAGTGACTCGATTGGAGTGTTTTTTAAGAGGACTGGAGGGGCAAAGAAAAGAGGACTATGTTCCTCCAGAGGCCAGTAGGGATCATAAGAAGGTCAAGAATGTTCCCATGAAACTCAACACCCAGCACTGACTTTCCCATCACTCAAGAGCAGGGAAGTGTTCTGGTATGACCCAGCCCTTGCTGGCATTTATGTGCAGCCACTCATAGTCCTCCTCTATCGCAAAGTACAAACTTCATAACAGCCAAATTCTGGGTCTTTGCTGTACTCAAGACTTTTTTTGGAACCTTGTGAAGTTTGGATGATATGACCACAGGGCCTTTTTAAAGACAGTCAGTCCACTCAGTGGTGATCTTGGTAACACCCTAGGCAGCTATTTCCAGTCATGCAAGTTCAGCTCCAGGGGTAAGACTGAAATCTCCAGAACTGCTTTCCAATCTAATGTTTCTTTTACATGTCAAATCAGCAATAAATCTGGAAAAAATTATATAGTAATTTTTAAATTTTAGAATAAAGATAGACTCCACTGGGTTTACGATGGCCGTTGCTTTTGCCAGCATCCATATCACCCTGTAGCTCAAGACTGGTTGCCCACTGAAGCTAAGCAGGGTTGAGCCTGGCCATTACCTGGATGGGAGACCTCCTGGGAAAACTAAGGTTGCTGATGGAAGAGGTATTGGGGATGCCAGCAGGGGGTACTCACCCTGCAGTCTGTGTGGGTCCTAATGCCCCAGTATTGTGACAAGACACTGTAAAAAGGCACCGTTCTTCAGATGAGATGTTAAACCGAGGCCCTCACTCTCTTTGGGCATTAAAAATCCTCGGGCACTTCTTGTGAAGAGTAGTGGTTTCCCTTGTGTCCTGGCAAAATTCACACCTTGGTCTCTTCTCAATCATGGCCTCCCAATAATCCCCATCCATTAATTGGCTGTATCACTCTACTCTCTCCTCTCCAAATTGCTGGTGTGTGTACTGGTGCACTATGGCTGCTGTCACACCTTCCAGGTGGATGCTACAACACACTAGTGGTGTTTGAGGAGAGTCCCCTGTTCGCTGTGTAATGTGCTTTGAGTGTAGTGTCAGAAAAGAAATATATTAATGTAACATTCGTTCATTGTGTATGTCTGGAAATTACGTAAGACCATAGGGTGTTCCATTTGTAATTTTATGATTCTGAAGAGTACTCCAGAGCACTCCTTTGTGGCCACTGTGACCTTTTGATGGACCCTAACAGTTGCTGCGTAGACTGCCCAACAGTCTAAAGCCCGTACACCCATGCAGCGACTTCCAGCGACATTTTTAATCAGAGCTGGTGACTTCTGACAACACGGGTGAGAGCAACCTCTGGTGGCTAGATGTGGGCGTTGCGGGAGACACAACAATGTTGAGAAAAGTTTAAGTATATGCAAATGAGGAGCAACTTTTGGGAGCGACAACGGACAGAAGAGGGTGTCAGTGGAGCTCATGCCGCCTGTTTCCTTTGAGATATGGAGTCGAGTGCAGGAAAGACAGAGAAGTTTCTGTGAGCAATTTCACTGTTCTATGTGATTTGGCTGTAGCCGCATGCATGGATATAATAAAAATTATGCATGGAAAAGAAACCGTCAGCAGTCTGAGCGAGTTTCATTTGTTCTTTGATAGATCATTCATTTTACCTATGATATGATTCATTGAGCACTGTTGCAGGTTATATAAAAATACTCTCCCCTGCAGAATGTGTATTTTTAGGGAAAAAAATAAGAGTGATATCTTAGTTTTACTGGCAAAATGCCTCACTCATGATCAAGGTTTTAAAAGACATGGCCAGACGTGCAGTCCACCTATAACGTTAAAGCGACATATTGTAAGTATTAAGGCCGACTAGAAACTTCATAGTACAGAAACTAACGACATCAAGCGAAAAAGTCGCTGCATGTGTGTACGGGGCATACAAGGAAATACCTCCTTTTCTACACCTGCCATGTTGAGCATTGTGATTTTCAACAAGTGGTCTGTTTCCTCCTCGTACTGTCTCTGGTCACTTGAATCATGATATGTTAGGCTCTTTGGACCAGGTTTTGGATTGCTACTATTTGGTCTGTTTGTTTGTTTCTGTGTGGGGTTATTTGCTTTTCTCAACATTTTGTAGAAACCTACCTCAGCACAACACAACCTCCACATCATCTTGCAGTTTGAATCAAATGACTGTGGAATCTATCACCCAACATCTAAACAAATCCATTCTGGTTTGGAGAGATGGTGCAAAACCACTGCCACTGGAATTCAATGACCCATTCATCCAAGGCCATACCCCTCTGGAGAGGATGGCTTCATTGAGGTTTTCAAGGTTTAGTCCCTTCACTTTCTATCGGTTCACTTGGAACCTTTGACGGAAGAGATTTCTTTAACATTTCAAAGTTTCATATGTCCACACATTCCTCCTGAGGCCCTATTTAACCTTCTCTGTTGCTTTCCCTGGTGGCAGGATGCCATTGCACTTTGCCTCAAACAGTTCTACCATGAATGCCCATGGTATAAATTTGCCAAATGCTATGTTGTTTTGTGTGGCTGTCTAGTCCTCTGTGGTCAGTTCAGGCAGGACAAGGAGACAGCGGAAAGATTATTTATATTCCAAAACAATCTGCTGTGTTTGTCATAGCGGCTACACGAGGGCCACTCGGGTTGCTCAGAATAAAAAGCTTGAAATTTTTGTGGCTTTGTGTTTATACGTATTCATTTATTTCCTTTTTCTTTGGTGCAAGTTGAAGTGGCCTGATATGCCTCATAAACATCATGTGTGAAAGAGGAAGAGTTTTATGAAAGTTCACTCCTTTTTTCTTTCTTCAGTTTCTCTTGTTTTGTCTTTCTCGTTCTTTCTTCCCCTTGTGCTCTCCCTTGTCAAACCTTTTCCTCCCTCTCTCACATTCAAAATGTAATAAAAACAGTTGTTAGAGAGGTTGATTTTGTTAGTGGGGATGTGTGTTTGTGCGTGTGTGAAGGATAAGGAGAGTATAGCTTTAGAAAAAGATGGTCAGCCAAAAATAACCAGGCCTGTGAGAATAAGGCGTGTTTAGGGAAAGCAGCTGAAATAACTTTACCAGATGATGAAGCTGAATCATAAGGAAATCAGAGATGACTACATCCATTTCTCATCTCGGCGCAGTGTCTCACACTGGCCTACCCTAGAGTGGAACCAACACACACTGTAATGTCTACACAGTAACACTTACAATGCAGAATCTCCTGCGATAATGCATTTGCTGCTAACAAGGGGTAGGGTTATGGTGAATCTCAAGAGAGTTTTGCAGCACAAGTGTTGCCTTCTAGAAATGACCAACACATGTACATGCACAACAACACACAGACATTCCTGTTTGTTATAAGGATCTTTCATAAGATATGACCAATAAATCCAAGGTCTTTAGTCATATTTATACTCTAAAATTGTCTATGAACTCTCATTCTGTACACACAAGTCTTTTTAATTTGATTAGTTAGCATTCAGGTAGTATTTGTCATCTCTTTTAATGATGCAAATGTTGTACCAACTGGCATGGTTGGCATCTTGGGGTAAGTCACATATTCTTTGGTGACAAATTGTGGTCCTGGTTTCAGGTGGAACAGTCCAAAGTGCTGATAAAGGAGGGGGGTGTTCAGCTCACGCTCACCATCGTAGACACACCAGGCTTTGGAGATGCGGTGGATAACAGCAACTGGTAAGTGAACTATTATACCAACTTAATACAGTTGAAGTCAGAAGTTTACATACACTTAGGTTGAAGCCATTAAAACTCATGTTTTAACCACCCCACAGATTTAATATTAGCAAACTATAGTTTTGGCAAGTAGTTTAGGACATCTACTGTGTGCATGACACAAGTAATTTTTCCAACAATTATTTACAGACAAATTGTTTCACATTAATTGACAATATCGTAGTTCCAGTGGGTCAGAAGTTTACATACACTAAGTTAACTGTGCCTTTAAGCAGCTTGGAAAATTCCAGAAAATTATGTCAAGTCTTTAGGCAATTAGCTAGTTAGCTTCTGATAGGAGGTGTCCTGAATTGGAGGTGTTCTTGTGGATGTATTTTAAGGCCTGCCTTCAAACTCAGTGCCTCTTTGCTTAACATCATGGCATCAAATGAAATCAGCCAAGACCTCAGAAAAAAAATTGTGGACCTGAAACCCCTGAAGATACCACATTCATCTGTACAAACATTAGTATGCAAGTATAAACACTATGGAACCACACAGCCATCATACCGCTCAGGAAGGAGATGCATTCTGTCTCCTAGAGATGAACATAGTTTGGTGTAAAAAGTGCAAATCAATCCCAGAACAACAGCAAAGGAACTTGTGAATATGCTGGAGGAAACAGTTAGACAAGTATCTATATCCACAGTAAAACAAGTCTTATATCGAGATAACCTGAAAGGCTGCTCGGCAAGGAAGAAGCCACGGCTCCAAATTCGACACAAAAAGTCAGACTACAGTTTGCAAGTGCACATGGGGACAAAGATCTTACTTTTTGAGAAATGTTCTTTGGTCTGATGAAACAAATATTGAAGTGTTTGGCCATAATGACGATTGTTATGTTTGGAGGGAAAACGGTGAGGTTTGCAAGCCGAAGAACACCGTCCCAACCGTGAAGCATGGGGGTGGCAGCATCATGTTGTGGGGTGCTTTGGGGCTGGAGGAACTGGTGCACTTCACAAAATAGATAGCATCACGAGGAAGGAAAGTTATGTGAATATATTGAAGCAACATCTCAAGACATCAGCCAGGAAGTTAAAGCTCGGTCGCAAATGGGTCTTTCCAAATGGACAATGACCCCAAACATTCCACCAAAGTTGTGGCAAAATGGCTTAAGGACAACAAAGTCAAGGTATTGGAGTGGCCATCACAAAGCTCTGACCTCAATCCAATAGAAAATTTGTGGGCAGAACTAAAAAAGCTTGTGCAAGCAAGGAGGCCTACAAACCTGACACCAGTTCTGTGTGGAGGAAAGATCCATAATTCCAGCAATTTATTTTGAGAAGCTTGTGGATGGCTACTCAAAAACATTTGAACGAAGTTAAACAATTTAAAGGCAATGCTACCAAATACTAACAAAGTGTATGTAAACTTCTGACCCACTGGGAATGTGACAGCTAAATAAATGAATTAAAAGCTAAAATAAATAATTCTCTCCACTATTATTGTGACATTTCATATTCTTAAAATAAAGTAGTGATCCTTACTGACCTAAAACAGGCAATGTTTTCCATGATAAAATGTCAGTAATTGAGTTTAAATGTATTTGGCTAAGGTGTATGTAAACTGCTTACTTCATCTGTATGTGGAGAGACAGCTGTGACTGAGCCATTTATGAGTTGCTTTTACTAGAAAAATGTTGATACTGGCTCTGTGGCACTATTAGTTAGTTGGAACTTTGGAGGATGACTTTCTTTTTGTCAGACCAATTAAAGACTAGAGGGGAGTTTAGAAAGCATTTTTGAGAAGAATCATTATTTTTGCTAGTCCGTTTGTTATCGCTGGTGGTGTAGATATTTCACACTCCACCTTGAAGTATTTTAAGGACATTTCAGATTTTTGGTGACCCTCTCCAGTTACGTAATCTTATAATTTTACATGATTTATTAGACATTCTTTTTCATCTCCCCTCTTCCTTATTTTTCAGTTGGCAGCCTGTCATCAACTACATCGACAGTAAATTTGAAGACTTTCTGAACGCAGAATCACGTGTAAACCGGAGGCAAATGCCAGACAACAGAGTGCACTGCTGCTTGTACTTCATTGCCCCTTCTGGCCATGGGTAGGAACTGCTTACTCCAGACAAGAAGCCTTACATGAATCAAGCAGCTTAAAACAGAGATGCCCCACTCAACACACACACACATCCTGATTTACAACTTTTGCATTATGTCAGCAGTGGGATGATTTTGGAATTTTGTACATGAATACTGGATGACTGTGGTAAAATGAAGGCGTTTGAACATGTGATTATGCATTTATTTAAATCTATTAACATTGTGAACGTGAGAGAGAGTGAGCGCATACCAGTACAGATGGAGTTGCATATTACCCACACCCAGATCGAAAAATTGTACAAAATGATGCCCTCTAAACTGAGCAGGCTTGCCGTATGATGGGCATTGACTCGCTCGTTTTTTTAAAATATATATATATAATTAGAAAATCAGAGCCATCAAGAGCATTTAGGGAATTAAATCCCAAGGTGGCACATCTACACCATTGGCATATTTTTAGTCATTTGTATTTGTGATGTAACATGCCATTCGATCATGGAAAAATCTATTAATTCCATAACATTTTACAGTTTGTAGAAAATCTATGCACTGCTCTGCAAAGAAAAGCAAAGCACTGTTTACTTACATTTACATATGGAATAGTCTGACCCTTTAACCCTGACCCTTTGTGTACAAACGGCCAGATCATTTTCTTTCATTCCCTTTTTGGAACGCCACCACGAAGCAACATTCATATCTCATGACCTTTGTGTTACATCTTAAGTCACTTTGACATCCCTTAAATGTATAAACAGCCCCTCAGCTGGCCCTGGCCCCCCAAAGCCACACAAACACGCACAGACAAACAATCTCTTTGTCTGGATTCCCAAATGAAAGTAATGGATTGAGACACAGTGAACAAGCCTTCATTCCCTCCATGACATAATTCCACTAGTTTGGAGGGAAAGGATGAGACAACGTTCAATGTTCTGCGCTGACACTAACTCTCTCCTCTTTAGTCTGTTTATTCATGCCCGCTTCTGGGATCTGACTTGCTTCATTTCTATTGCATCACTTCAAAGGACAGAGCTCATTTTTGGTTTTGTTTTATGCGTATGTGTTGCGGCTTATCCAGTGTTTTTTTTTGTGTGTTGTTAGTATTCATTATGATCATATAACGAAAATTCCATATAATGGAAAAAGTGTATTTTTAATATATATATATATATATATATATATATATATATATATATATATATATATATATATATATATGCTATACTACAGTATATAATACTATACTGTACTATTCCAAACTAAATGACTATAGGGCAATGTTAAGCACATTGCACAAAATATAGTATGCAATTGAGTGGCTTTTTTCAGTATACTTGTATAGTAACAACATAATAAAAATAATAAGGACACAAACCTTCCTTTTCAATCATTCACAAATAATTTCTTTCCAATTCATCCTTTTACTAGAATATATAATCCCTGACATAAAAGCACATTGCTTTTCAACAAAAATAATGACTAGCTATGGATGTTGAGTAATGGTGAACAGATGTTTCACAACATAGCAGTTACTATATCATGTAATATCACTTGTGACTGACTTGTCCATGTAAATGTACAGTAACACGATCACTGGTGTTTAAAGTTTTACCAAATATCTCCCTATTAAAAAAAACAAATGCACTTGTATTTTGAACAACTCAAGTTGATTAATGAAGAGACGTTCCATCTTTTCAGACTGAAACCTCTGGATATCGAGTTCATGAAGCGTCTGCACGACAAAGTCAATGTCATCCCCCTCATCGCCAAGGCTGACACACTCACTCCAGAGGAGTGCCAACTTTTCAAGAAACAGGTGTGCATGCGTGTGTGCGTGTGATTTCAGATTTCACAATTGATGGTTTTAAAGAAATAGTTCATCCAAAAAGAAAAATTCTCTCATCATTTACGCACCCTTATGCTGTCACGGATGTGTATGACTTTCTTTCTTCTGCAGAACCCAAATTAAGATTTTTAGAAGAATTTCTCCACTCTTTTGGTCCATACAATGCAAGTGAATGGGTTCCAAAATTTTGAAGCTCCAAAAATCACATAGGTCAGCATAAAAGTAACCCATATGTCTTCAGTGGTTAAAATGTCTTCAAAAGCAATTTGATAGGTGTGGGTGAGAAACAGATCAATACTTCTCAGTCAATCTCCACGTTAACTTTCACATTATTTTTTGGTGATTCACAATCTTCATGCATACACCCCATACTGGGCAGGAAGAAGAATTTCGAGCAAACATTCCTAATTTGTGTTCTGCAAAAGAAAGAGTCATACACATCTGGGATGGCATGAGGGTGTGTATATGATGAGATAATTTTACCCCAATTTTAACCCTTTAAGTTCTTCTCAAGCGTTACTGTCCTCTCATCATTAGATTATGAAGGAGATCCAGGAGCACAAAATCAAGATCTATGAGTTTCCGGACACAGAAGACGATGAGGACAGCAAACTCATACGTAAAATAAAGGTAGACACATTCTCTCAGTTGGAAGGGACAGTTCACCCGAAAATTATAGAATTGTTATTGTTTATTCACCCCCAAACCTGTATAATTGTTTGGTTTTGTAATTGTCCCAAAAGAGTTCACAATGATTTTTTTTCCTAGGTCAGCTTGAGGTTTTTATTATTGATCAATGCATGCTGCTACATATCCAATTTAGTTGTTTGATCCAGACGTGACTGAGAACCTACGTCAGACCCCCTGCGTCAGTTCACTTACTCTCTTTGTGTGATCGATACAGGCTTTCTGTAATTAACTGTGGTTTGTACCAACAGGAGAAAATGCCTCTGGCTGTGGTCGGTAGCAACGTGGTGATCGAAGTTAACGGGAGGAAAGTCAGAGGGCGCCAGTACCCTTGGGGCGTGGCAGAAGGTGCGTGCTGAATCACAATGACCTATTTGAGTTTGTTGTGAGGACTGAAACGTTTTTAGTGTATAGTTCACTTAAAAATGAAAATTCTGTCCTATACTCATCCTCATGTTGTTCCAAACCCCTGTGAGTCGTTTTTAAGAATTATAATAAATCGGGACTGAAGCTTTCAAGCTTCAGAAAGGATGCAAAAGTACCATAAAAGTGATTTTACAGTCCCTTATTCTCCTATAAGTCTAACCTGGACTGTTACTAGAAAAGCACGTTACCTATGTGCAGAACTCATGCTGATTGACCACCCCATGCGTCAATCATCTTGCTACAACCACCTACCTGTGAGAGAGCAGTTGAAGGGGCGGGACTATGGAGCCAAAAGTCGCACCCTATATTCCAAGTCATCTGAAGCCATTCGATGTATATGAGGAAAAAAAATCTAAATTTATGTCTTTAGTCACTGATAATCTTTCCATTCAGTGAGCTGTTAACTGTTGATAATTGAGTCAGTGAGTTGAACTCAAGATCCGAATCAGTCCAATTCGTTGGCGAAACATTCAGACCAATCCAATTATTCATTTCGCATCCTTTTTGAAGCTTGAAAGCTTCAGTTCCCTTTCATTGCAATAGCATGGAAAACAGTTATAAAAATGACTGCTTCTATGTTCCCCAGAAGAAAGAATGTCATAGGGGTTTTGAACAACATGAGGGTGAGTTAATGATGATAGAATTTACATTTTTGGGTAAACTAGCCCTTTAAATGAATGGAGGTGTTTTGATGCAAATTAACTGAATGCTGGTTTCAAGAGGATTGTGATATGTATGCATGGGCTTGCTGGAAGATATCCCTCCCAGGTTGAGTGTTCCACTGGAGGGATTCTGGAAAAGGGAGTGGGGCGAAGTGTATCCTGAAAACTTTAGTTCCACCAGTTTCGAAACATCATTGAGTCCTTGTTAGAAAATGAGAAAGACTGTCACCCCCTCTTTTCATCACAAGCCACAATTGACTTGATGTTGTGGTGTTACTTTTCCCCGCATTTCTTTCTTTACGAAGCTCATTCCTGAGAAACTTTTTTCATTTTGAATTGTTGTTCTGTGGTGAGTGAGTGTGTGTTCTTTTTTCCCTCGGTTGTTTACTTGTCATTCTTTTCTCTTTTTTTTCTTTCTGTCTGCTCTTTTTCCATGACTGACAGAGGGCATTATTGGTAAACAAAACCATTTTTCATTTGTACGCTCTTCTTCGTTAAGGCCCCCAACCCCCACCCCTCCCCCCTCTTAAACCTTCTGTGCTGACTCTATGCTGATTGTCAAATTTGTGCTCGATAAATAGTCATGGAACAACCTATAAGCTGCAGTCCCCATAGAAAATAGCAACACTGCTCTCTAACATGTTTATAGGTAATTTTTTATTAGTATTTATCCCCTTTTCTCCCAATTTGGAATGCCCAATTCCCACTACTTAGTAGGTCCTCATGGTGGTGCGGTTACTCACCGCAATTCGGGTGGCGGAGGACAAGTCTCAGTTGCCTCCGCTTCTGAGACAGTCATTCCGCGCATCTGACATAAAACTCTACTCTACATGTCTCATCTAATAATTATGGTCTTCCACTGTAGAATTTATCCATTTAGCGTCACAGCATGAAAACAGTTGAAAACATTGTCACTACTCACAGTCCGTTCGTGAAAACACTGTTCCCTTTTACACTCAGTAAGAATGCCATTTCAAAACATGTGAAGCAATCACAAACTCGCTGTGAACTTTCAGCATATGTACACACACACCTGCTAGCACATTAATGCTATTGTTTATATGTAATTCATTGTGCTCCATTTCTAGACGTCTATCACAGCCGGACCCCCATAATCCCCTCTGTTGACTTCTTGCCAATACAGTGAAAAGAGCACACAAACAAATGATTCCAAAGCTTTTTCAAACAGACGTTTCTAAGTCAATCCTTCTGTAGGCACATAATGGAAGAAGCAGCATCTGGGACAGGAGCACTGTTAAATGCGAGTAGTTTCTGATCATAATATTGCTGTTGTAAATAAAGAATTTAGTTTCTCTTGATTATTAGGATAAACATTAACTGCACACACTGGCCGGGAAAGACATCTTACAACATATAAAAAGCAAGAATCTAACCGCATGACACGCAAGCAAGCAAGCAGTGACCGGCTTCACACAAAACGCCAACCAATCACACTTCCGCTAGCCAAACAGAAATTCCACCCACGTAGCGAAATACAGCGGATGTGCTGAGAATATTGTGGATACAGGATTGGCCGATATATATGAGAAAAAATTTGTAAAATTTTTTATCTCAACATTTTTCAGCCATTTGACAATATTCAGTATATACAATAGCTCCCAAATGTATTTGGACCATTTGGGACACTTAATTCACACTTCAAATGTATAAAAGGTTGCCAGAACTTTTCTTAGAACTAGCCTCACTTAACTTCACTTGGAAAAAGTCAAATATGTGTATTATTTAACATAAAATATTGATTTGTGTTGAAATTTTTATTATATTAGAAAAAATAAATCACATCTCTAGAAATGTCTGAATTCAACCTATGAACTGTTTACCTTCATACACTCACTTAGCACTTTACTAGGAATACTCTGGTCTTAATAAAGTTCCCAATGTGGTCTTCTACTGTTGTAGCCCATTTGCCTCGAGTTTTTACGTGTTGTGCATTCTGAGATTCTATGCAACTCACTGGATGTTTTTGGCACCATTCTGATTAAACTCTAGAGACTGTTGTGTGTGTGAAAACCCCAGGAGATCAGCAGTTACAGAAATACTCAAACCAGCCCGTCTGGCACCGACAATCATGCCACGGATGAAATCAATGAGATTAATTTTTTCTCCATTCTGATGGTTGATGTGAACATTAACTGAAGCTCCTGACCCATATCTGAATGATTTTATGCATTGCATTGCTACCACATGATTGGCTGATTAGATAATTGCATGAATAAATAGGTGTACAGGTGTTCCTAATAAAGTGCTCATTGAGTGTTTATTTTTTTTAGTAAAATAGTTCAAATGTAAAATGCGCCGGACAGATTTCCGTGAACACTTTTGAGCGAAGACATGTTTTCTAACTGATACACGGAAATGAACAGATGAAAAAATATCTCTTAATAGTGTCATACAAGACAAAGAGAGGATGAAAAAATAGCTAACTTGTATGGTTTAGGACACGTAACTGACAAAATTAAAAGTGCCTTCAAATCACCAAGATATCCACGACATTGCTTCCTTTTAAATCACAATAAACTCATCACGTATATGTTATAAAATTGTAATATACTGTCAAGCCCAACAGTACCCTTATGTTAAAACAAAACCTTGTATCCACACATGCATGCCTCCCATTCATTATTTCTAACCCCCATTTTGGATGTAAATACATTGAGGGGGACAAAATGTACCTTGTGTCAAGGGTCAAAAAAAAATAAAAAATTTCTACATAAATTTATTTTTGGTTACAGTAGCTGAAAATTGTTAGTCATAAACATCTTTGCCTCAGAACTCTGATGCGGGGTTGGCTAAGTACTAATGTTTCCATCCTAACCTCTGAACAACACTATTCTAACCATCAATCTAAAATGACCCAATATCTGATACATCAACTGGAGGCAACATCCATACCTGTCAGTATCACATGTTTTCTGTTTTCGTCCTATTAAAAAGAAAAACATTCTTATAAAAACTACAAATCCCATGATACCTTCGGCGATATGGCTCCGCCCCTTGTCCCTCCTCCCAGCTCCATTTGGCTGGTGTCTCTCTGCTTGTCATCACTGTCATGTAACCCTTCCTTCAACACGTCATTCTTAGTTTTATTAGCCCATGAATCACAGGTTTTGTGGGGGTTCCGACAGGAAAGACTTTTGGCTCCATAGTCCCGCCCCTCCAACTGCTCTCTCGCAGGTAGGTGGTTGCGGCAGATGATTGACGCATGGGGTGGTCAATCAGCTTGAGTTCTGCACATAGGTAACGTGCTTTTCTAGTAACAGTCCAAGTTAGACTTATAGGAGAATAAGGGACTGTAAAATCACTTCCATCCTTTAACCATCAGTAAAAAAGCAGTGTCTCTTGTCCTTTTCCAGAATCCTGTGTGATTGACAGTTGTTTGAACATGCTTCTAAACATGTGATCTTGCATATGATCACATAACAGTGGTTTGAACGGCTAACCCACTTTTTTATTTGATCTAATTATCTAATTCCAAATTATTTTAAATTGCCAACCTGTGTCCTTGGCTTTCCATTTGTTCAGCATACAGTATGTTTATTTGATTGTTGCCCGTTTCATTTTGTGTTGTCGACAACCCAATGTCTGATCCTGTTTGCTTTTCAATGTATAGTTTGTCATTGTGTTATGTTGTTTTTATGTGTTTAAAAAAAAATGTATGTTGTTTTTTAAAAGACAGAAGTCCAGTCACATTAAGTGTCCATCATAACAGTGTACATGCACAAAAATAACATGCATTTTCATAGTCAGTTTTTATTGTTATACTTAACGATTTGAGCACTACATGTCATGATCCTGGATTTGAATATAGAATTTGTGATATTTCAAAAATAAACAGTATGTTTAGAAATTTTAAAAGTGAAAATTTAAAATTTCAAGTTTAGGTTTAGGCTATTCTTTAAGGTCATTCAGATGGTGTTACTGTTAATGGGCTTGACCTTTTCCTGTTTCAGTGGAGAATGGTGAGCACTGTGACTTCACAGTCCTGAGAAATATGCTCATCAGGTAAGAAACATCTCATATAATTTGTTAGATAACACGATTAATTTCATATAATGTGAAGTTGCTGGAACATTCTGCCTTAAAAAATTGCAGCTTTTTTAGCAATTCAGTCTGCTCATATCTTTTTGTTATTGTTAATTAGATAAATTAATTAAAGAATGAAGAGGAATGCTTAACGCTGTTATGACAAGTGCCTGTTGCATTTCTTGATGCCACTTCAGGCACTTTTAACACTGTGAACTTCTAGAAAGTAAAGTCTTGTTAAAACATTTTTCACACTCTCACAAATTGTTTTAATTTGTCCGATAACAACATCCAGCTGTGTATGCACATGCGTCACAGGAAGTGAATGTCATTTTTTCTGAAAGCCATGAAAATACCCATCACGTCTCAAATTCTGTGTTGTATTTAATTGAATTATGTGAAGGAAATGACATTTTTGAAGTTTTTAAATGAAAATGGCTGACTCTTTTGTCTTGATAAAACTAATTTCATTGCTAACATTTTATGTATCCTAAATGCACAAAATTAAATAATATTTTCACACGTTTTGGCTTGCTTACATTGAGTTTTCTTCAAATGTCCCTTGTCTCATTTTTTATGCACTTCTCCAACACTTTTGTCGTCTTGGTTAACAAGTACACTAACTTTTGAAAAACTTTGTTAGGGGCAATATTGTTCAGTATGGGACATGTTGTAATTTTTTTTTTAAATGTATAGAAAATTGTTTATTTTACCCATTGTTTATATTATCATAGTTTTAAGCATGTAATAATCATTTGTATTTTTATTTTGGATTTTCATAGTTTGGTAACGCAATACAATAAGATTCCATTTGATAACATTAGTTAATGCATTAGGTATCATTAACAAAAAATGAAAAATATATATTTTTACAGCATTTATTAATCTTTGCTATTGTTAGTTAATAAAAAAAACTATTGTTCATGCATAGTGCATTAACTAATGTTAACAAACACAACTTTTGATTTTGAAAACTTTTGACAAATGTATTAGTATATGTTGAAATGAACATTGAGTAAGATTAATAAATGCTGTAAAATGATTGTTCATTGTTAGTTCATGGTAACTAATGTTATCAAATAAAACCTTATTGTAAAATTTTACCTATAGTTTAATATTGAAGGTCTGGGACAAGGTTAAAACAATCAAATCTATACCTAAAAAGCAATGAAGGCCTGGAAAAAGTCAAGTTTTGATGTGACCTTTATATAACAAAAAGTTGAAATCTGTTCGTTTTAATAAAAATCAACCCCTGCGACATGAAATTACCTGAACTGGAAATGAAATTTCCCCTGTCATCAAACTATTTGTTGCTGTTCTAGGACTCACATGCAGGATCTAAAGGATGTGACTAATAACGTTCACTATGAAAACTACCGCAGCAAGAAACTTGCAGCCGTCACCTGCAATGGGGTTGATGCCACCAAGAACAAGGGCCAGCTGACAAAGTAGAAATGCAATTTTAATTAAGCTACGATTATTAACCTTTCATTATGGTGTCTCCAGTGGGTTGCTTCAGAGTTAAGTATATATTTCTAATCTGTTCCTTGTTGTGATGTCACCATTGTAGGAGTCCACTGGCTCAGATGGAGGAGGAGAGGAGGGAGCATGTGATGAAGATGAAGAAGATGGAGACAGAGATGGAGCAGGTCTTTGAGATGAAGGTCAAAGAGAAGAAGCAAAAACTGAAGGACTCTGAGGCAGAGGTGTGTGTTCCAATAATGCAGTGCATCATAATTTTATTATTTAGTTTCATTGCTTATGTAGTGCATGTTAAACTGAGTTTGTCCTTGTTCTTTCTTGGTGCAGTTGGAACGACGTCACGAACAGATGAAGAAGAATCTAGAAGCCCAGTATAAAGAGCTGGAGGAGAAGAGACGCCAGTTTGAGGAGGAAAAAGTCAACTGGGAGACCCAGCAACGCATCCTGGAGCAACAGAAACTGGATGCATCAAAGTGAGTCTCTCTATATCCTCTGTGTTCTCCTTTCTCTCTTTTTAAAAGAGCATTTCTCTTTTTTTCTATACATTATTTAGTCCCTCAGACATAATTGATAAATATATATGTAGAGAATTGCACTCATTCACAGAAGCATATTCAAACAGATTTGATCACAAAACATGTCCTGGTCCTATTTAACATATTTAAATTTGGGTTGCGTAAAAATATTTCCTGATGCATCTTAATCTTCATTTGAACGATATTGATATCGAGTCTTCAATCCAAGATCAATCCTTTACTCTATGTGGCAACCCTTTAATACAATGACAGGAAATCACTTGCATTTGCAACCAAATAACATGCTATGCGACTAAAAATGTATAGATTTGGCAACTGGCTGGTAATTGTTAAGATTTAACTCACCAGTGATTGTGTAGTATAGTGGTGGAGTATTCAGCAGCGAGATCCTTGCGTGTTGGGAGTAAAAGTTGTTCCGTCTAATGCATGTCCAAAGACGAGATCCACGCAACTGATTTGTCATTAAATAATGACTCTTTTAATAACCTTACTGTTCTGTACAGTTAGTTGTTGGTCAAAAATAACCAAAAATATACATTTAATTCTAATCATGCGTAGCATGGATGAGATAATGCCATTCAAATCTCTCTCATTAATATGCGCTCATTTACAGATGATCTTTACAGGAATGCCGGTTTTCTTAAAGAGACATTTTTTAGCATGTGTACAACAAATCAACGTAAATACCTGCAAATAGTGAAAAATTATGCAATTTAACAATAAGCATGTAACTAAATATTATATATGCAATATAATATCACATTTATTGATTGAATACATTGATTTGTTCATTTTTAAAATGCAACCAAAATGATGAAAAACTAATAATATAATTAGTAAAATTAATATTTTTGCAATCTTCCTAGTTAGAAGGTCCCCTGTATAGTTAACAGCATTAGCTGGGAGAGAATTTCTTTAATATGTAAGAAAAAGGGACATTATAACTAAAATAAACCCATTTGAATTGCTATCAAATTCGAAATCGGAATCGAGAGCGTGTGAATCAGGATTGAATCGAATCGTAAAATCTTTATCAATAGCCAGCCCTATTCAAAATATGAAATTATATTTTGCAAAAAGAAAATAAAGCCCACATTTACCCCACAGTTCTCATTACCGTAATGCATCCTAATGTTTTACCTTTAAATATTGTTCTCAATGACGATTCAATGACGAGGGGTAAATTATGCGTAACTTTCATGAAAATGTCAGTGTAAAAAAATCTCAATGGCCCTAATTATTATAATATTTATTATAGGTTTCTTTTCTATTTTAGTGTAAAATAGGACCAGGACATTTTCTTGACAGGTTTCTTGAGAATCACCCAGTTTCTGTCGCTCCTGAATTCACTTGATATTTATTTGTCTGCTGAAAACAGACATTTTGAGTTCATACGAGTAATCACGTTTTTCACCAATGTTTTTGTTTATTTTGTATGTTTTTCAGGACAATGGAAAAGAACAAGAAAAAAGGAAAAATCTTTTAAAGAAGCCAAAACACTCCATTCTTTTATTAATACTAGAAACTTTTTGCATCGGAGGTGCTCACGTGTTCTATGACCCCACGAGAAACACATGAACACACATTATGTCACACGTTAACTGAGCTTTAGACATTCTATCGCAACATTCCATACACATAAAGTTTGCATAATGCATTTTTGTACACTACGTTAGTTTCCACTAATCACACAAATCTCTAGTGGCCTCTTCTGGTTGACTGTAGTATTACACCCCATGTCCAAAAGCCATTGTAATACAGAGCGCATCTTCTGAAGTTGTTGATTAGGAGAAGGGTATTTACAAAGTTTCCTCTGAAGCTTTAGCTTGGGTTCATTCCAAACAAGCCTGACAGATTCAGTTCATTTTGAGGTTTGGGGTTTTCACACATCCGCTAAAACGTGTGCTTTATCAACTTTGTTCACACACCTCATAGTTTTTAGAAGGTCTTATGTTAGGCTTGTATAAGTGAGAGAATGACTGATGGAGGCAAGTGAAAAAAGAGACACGCTGAGATGAATGTATGGATGATTTCTTTTTTTTATGCAGTTTGCATGAGAAGGATTCTAGAAGGTTCAGTGTGTGTCCCATGATGTTGTGTGTCTTTTGGGGGTCATAGACATTGAAGATCTGTTTTAACATATTATTGCACAGCTAAATGATGACAATAATATTTTTAAACCCATTTGCTGGCTGTGTGCGTAGATAGTAACTTGTGTCCCTACCATAGGTGGTGTTATACAAAATGGCATGGGTGTCAACATTAATAACAATGGTCGTTTTTTAAATGGATGGTTATAAAGTAATTACAATAATATTGTAGGATGTTCTTACACAAGTTGCTGGAACGTTCTGCCTTAAAAATTGCAGCCTGTTTTGGCAATTCTGTCTGCTCGTGTTTTTTGTTATATAAATATTTTTTAATTGCTGTTTGTTTTTTTTATTGTGAAAAGATTGTTGAATATTTCCATTTCCAAGCTGATCTGAGACCAGTTTGGGTTTGTTTCATATAAGAGTTGGGACTTGGGCTTCTGCCAGTATGGCTGGTTCTAGATCAGGGCATATTTTAAAAGAATGGTTCACCCAAAATGAACATTTTGTCATTGTTTACAGACTCTTATGTTGTTTTTCTTGATGATGTTTTGTAGAATGACAGCCTCAGTCACCATTCACTTCCATTGCATACTTCTACCACACAATGAAAGTTATCAGGTTTACAACAACATGAGGGTGAGTAAATGATGACAGAAGTGTAATATTTGAGGGTAGATATTATTTTAGAGATTTTAATTTTTTCCACATCTACCCAAACAACAAGACACAGTCTGCTGCCTGACCTTGGACCCTTTATAATAAACTCACTCTATATACCATATATGCACATGCAAATCTAAGCCTCTTTGTTTCTGTAGGATAGTTAGATTGATAGCATGCAGGTCTGGGTCTGTTACATGCCAAAACAGTGCAGGTAAGTTTGCGATTTGTTGCACCAAGTAAGCGTCGCATTTACGCTAGCATGTATCTACTAGCAACGGACCAGAACACAACTCCCTACCTACCCAATGCAAAGGGCAACCAAGAGTACTTTTATGCCTCATACATGTTGTGTACACCCCTATATATTTTGCAAGTTTTTCATTATGCAAGTTAAAACACTCAGTTCTTCCTGCTGTGGATTGCAAAGCCACTCAGATGCTCTGAACTCTGTGCTCTGTGTTTAAGATTTTAAGTCGAACAGTATTCTAAGGAGGGAAACATTTTCCTCAACTTTTCTTTAACCACACTACACCTCTTTTTAATATTAGACTTAAACGTGACTTTAGACATGTTTTTCTTATTATTATTTGTATATGCATACGGTTGAAATGGTTTTTATTGTTTTTCTTCATGGTATTGATGTCTGTTATTCTTTTAGCCCAGCTGTACATTATTAAACATGAGATGTTATGCTTAAACCAAAGTCTTTGTCTTTTACTGTCAGTATTTATGCTAATATACACACACACACACACACACACACACACACACACTCATCTCCATGTTTTTTAATAATCATTTGCATTTTCAAATCTTACAATTCAGCACAGATTTTCTACAAAAAGAAGGTTAAAATATTCTTTTAATAATGCATTACAGTATTAAAGCGGAATATATATATATATATATATATATATATATATATATATATATATATATATATATATATATATATATAATAACTTTTTTAATAAAGAGCAGTTGCATTTAGCAAAACAAAAACAACAACTATGATTCAGGTGTTGCATTTTAGATGTCAGGAATCCTCTTTAGCCAAGCCGCGTTGGGTTTCACACAAAATTCACCCTTCTGTGTTGTTACCCTGAGGGGGAAAAGTTCACATTTGCCATTTTAATTTACAGGGCTGGCATAGACTAAATAGACTAATATATTTTCTTCTTTTATTTAAGACCACAGGACAATTCTTCTTATCATAGTCATTGAGTTTAATACTCACAGAACAGCTTCCATGGGGCAATTTCGGCTTGTCTTCTCAACATGCCTAACTTTGATGATTGGAATTTGGAAGTCGACGAAGTTGAAACAGCATTTTAGTGGAATTGTTAGCGCTTGAGCTGTTGGTGAGAAAAAAAATGGTACATAATCCTGAACGCAGTCCTGAAATTAAAGGAATGTTCCGGGTTCAATACAAGTTAAGATCAATCATCAGCATTTGAGGCATAATGTTGATTACCACATTAATTAAGTTCGACTTATCTCTTTTCTTTAAAACAAATGTGGGTTACTGTGAGGCACTTACAATGGATGTGAATGGGGCCAATCCGTAAACATTAAAATACTGTTTTAAAAGTAAAGTTTGAGTTTTAAACCCTCAGAAAAATTGCCCCAATTATTTATTGTGTAAACCTCAATAAATATTTCTTAATTCACTATTAGCTCACCCTTCAAAATAACAGTTCTATGCCAGTAAACCACAATTATGTGGCTTTATATAAAATATCACCAGTAAAATGAAGGCTCTTCATTGGTTCTTTGGAGATTTTCAAAAAGAACGTCCTTGATTTGAAACTACAAGAACTTCAGATTAGCATATTGATTTCTTCAGTGTTTAAAGCGCGATTACATGTTTCTAAATAATTTGATAATACGATCCTACTAATTGTAGGATTGAAGTGTGTAACATTACTTTGATCATCTTTAGGTGCAGTAGAAAACAATGTCCTATATTTAAATCAATCATTTAGGCAAGCGAAAAGCTACACAACATGTGATCTTACGTTGAGCCTCAGAAGTCCATGCCACCAGCAGGACCAGTCCAAGGACCAGACACCCACACGTTGTTCTCATGGTTTTTAAAGATGATTTGCAGGTTTCAATGTTGAGCTGTTGCAGATGTCTGAGTCAATTAGAGTGTGCCTCCCCTTTTAAATGCTTTATAGTGTGCACAGCTAGAGGAAGATAGAAACTTGATTTGAGGTTTGATAAGAACAGATATATTTTTTCATCCCCCAACCCATCTTTGAAGCCTGTATCTTCACATCATGTTCTTTGCAAACAGATTGTGAGAAGATAAGATGGAGGTGTCAGAGGCTTGCAGCTCATGACGAGCATCTTCTGACATTGCTGTTTTTGATGATGCCTAATAGGAAGTGATTTGCACTTTTGCTTAACAATAATAGGCTAATTGTAAGTTATTTTTTTACTCTAGAAATGACATATTTTTTCTTATAACAGAGCAGTTTTCTGGGCCTTTCGGTGTAAAGCGCCGAAACCCTCTGACTCATCATTATTCCATGAGGTAAATTCCTGTTTTAACTTTTCCATCAATGAATGCCTTTGCAAAAGGAAAAAAACGGCATGTCTACTGACATCAGTACATATATGCAAAGATAAAACTACAATGGAAAGGTGTTGTAGCTTTGTAATAACTTTGTAATAACATAAATCACTAATACTGTAAGTCATTAACAAAAGTGATTATTAATGTGGGCATTAAATGAACATGCATTATATGCATCAAAGTTTAATGATCCTTCTATGAATATGTGCAATGTTCATTAATGGTGTTAAAAAGTCATTTATATAATTATAATAGTTATATTAAATAATTATATTTAGTTCATTTATTAAGATGATTCTCCATATTCATATAAATTCTTTTTTTTTTCCTTCACATTTTAGAATAATAGTAAAGTCATCACAACTATGGAATAAAATCAATGGAACTTTGGGAATTATGAATTATGTATATAACAAAAATCAAAATAAATAAAAACTGTGTTATATTTTAGCATCTTCAAAGTAGTCACCATTTGCCTAGAATTTGCAGACATGTACTGTTGACATTTTCTCAACCAACTTATTGAGGGATCATTCTGGGATGCTTTTTAAACAGTATTGAAGGTGTTCCCATCTATGCTGGGCACTTATTGGCTTATAAATTAATATGGTGGCACATTTTATATTTTTGTCTACAAAGCTAATTTCAAACATTTAAGCATACGCCTTCAGATCAAAAGATTTATAAGATCATAAGAAACATTTCAGTCAAGTGACCCCAAACTTTTGAATGTTGTATATTGTCCTCACAATGGTTTTGCTTGCGAAAATAACATACTGTATTCTTTGTCAAGGTAGATCCACTTTCTGTCTGTAGTTGGTCTGTTGATCTGGTGAGCTGATTAACATTACGAAGACATTGGAAAGCATTTTTCAGCATTCAGTTCTATAATTTGTAATAAATTAAATTAAAAACAAGAAGTATACATATGATTATGTGAGCAATTCTAAGTATAACAGTATTTTAAAAAAAAAAGTCTTGGCCTACTTTTTATATTGCATGCATACATTTTTAAAACATGCACTTCCATGTTACATACACATTTTTTCTCTCCATACCATATAGAGTAATTTTAGTTTGTAATATAAACCTCTACTGGCCTGCAGATAAAAGGTGATGCATCTCAGTAAAACATTTCTGCAGATTATTAACAAAACAATGTGTGAACCCTGTTCACAGTAGTGTACTTGAACACAAAAATAGTGTCTTAAACACTTTTGACCTGTGGTTTGTCATACAATATGACACGCAAATCTCTGTCATGTGATGTGAAGAAAAGGGCACTGTTTATGTCTATATATTGACATTGTACCTGTTGTATATTTTATGATATAACACTTTTTTGTCAGAATATATTACTTTATTCAAAAATAAATTTTAACTGCAAAACCATTCAAGATCATAAAGAAAAGCCTCATTAAAAGGATGAAAGTCTAAAAAGAAACAAGAAAAAAATGATGTATATATTTATATATGTATGTGTATATATGTATGTGTATGTATATGTATATATGTGTGTGTATGTATATATGTGTGTGTATATATATATATATATATATATATATATATATATCCTTTTTTTTGTCATTGACCTATATGCATACCTTTATCTAAAGTCATAAAAGTATCTAGCTCTCAGCAATACTTCTGAGAATGACTTGATACTTTAGAAGAACAGCATGTATATACCAGATTATTTGTAGCCATTTAGCTTCACTTCTTAATTCAAAAGGAATAGCAGACAAAGAATAATACATTAAAATATAAACCAGTAAATTCAGCAGAACATCAAAACCACCAACAGTGTGTCTCTGTTTTTCCTTTGTATTAGCAGGTGTTACTCGAATCTTTGACTTGCTTGTTGTAAGTGTAAAGTGTGACTCATAACCTTTACTAAATTGACTATAATATGCAATGTGCAAATCAGACCCCTATTCATCACAAAGGCATGTGTTTAGAGAGTTGACTCACACTATTGCTACATTTTTTCGACATCTAGAAATGTACTTTTAGTCTCTTAAAATTATAGTTTTTAATTAGTTCAAACCAAGAAACACAATAGGCCCTTAATTTCATTGGAAGACATACACACTGGATCTCTACACTGGCTTCCTGTGAAAATCAGGGTTGATTTTAAAATTCAGATTTTTGTCTACAAGGCACTATCTGGTCTCACGCCCCAATATATCAGTGAACTTCTACACCCTTACTCCCGCACCAGAGCGCTCAGGTCTTCTGATCAACGTCTATTGAAGGTTACTCATTGCCGCTATAGATCTAAGGGTGTCTGTGCCTTTTCTGTGATAGGTACTTATCTATGGAATAGTCTCCCTTTACATGCGAGGTCAGCTTCATCATTAGCCATTTTTAAATCTTCTTTAAAAAAAAATAATAAATCTGTAGCTTTTGAATAGATATTTGTATAGTTAGAAATGTTTTTGTATTTATTACAATTTTATATGTTTTTATTTATTTTATCATTTTATTATGTTTCATAGTCAACTTTAAATCAATCTGTTTTATATCACTATGGGGTTTTATCACTTTGGGTCAATTTCTTTTGCTTTTAAATGTGCTCTATAAATAAATGTTGACTTGACACACACACATACACACACACACAAACATTAAAATAAGAGCGTCTTTATTCTGAGAATCCCACCCTGCTGAAATTCACACCTACACTTGACAATTTTAGCATGCTCAGAGGGCTAAAACAGCTCATCAATGTTGTTTAAGAAGGCCAATCAAAGCAAAGAAAGCAGGTCTCACATTTTATAGAATCTAAGCGGAAACCTAGTTGATAATTCCAGTGCCACGCAACACCAAGTTCAGCAGTTAAGATTAAGAATATTAGTGACATGTAAAATGTAAGCAGTTCTAAGTAGATTACTTCTGAAATGTAATCAGTTATACTGATTACAAATTACACAACTAAAATTGTAATCAGCTACTGTTATTTTAGATTACACTTCAAGTAATCTAGTTTTATTGCTTTTGGATATTCCATTGCATATTTTTATGAAAATGTAATAACTCATTTTAAATGTGTTAAGTACCAATTAAAGGTGCACTCAGTAAATTTTGTCTTTGTGTCATCTTGAGCTTACACTGACACCTAGCGGCTTGGATGCAGCATAATTTGAAATCAATAATTGTTAAGTTTCAGATGACATGGGACCTGGAATCACAAGATCGAAACCCCATGAGATTCGTCCTCTGCCACCCGGATTGAGAAGAGTCACTACGCCACCACGAGGGCTTAGAGCTTATTGCGAATTGGGCATTCCAAATTTGGGAAAAAAAAGGGGAAAAAATCCAAACAAAAAAAAAGTTTCAGATGACATTGTAGAAATGTAGTGCTCACAGTCAGCCATGATTACTTTAATCATTAAATGAAAGTGTCAAATAACAGGACGGTTACTAAGATTAAGCGAGTAGTATTCAGCTGTGATGTGATTCTATCATGGCAGCCTCCTTTAGGGGACCCTCTCCATGTAGATTAAAACAGCTTTTATTAGGTTACTGATATGACTAGAGTCTTCATTTTAATGTGAAAAAATTACTGAGTGCACCTTTTTTCAGATTAACATTTTTATTGGTTGCTCTTCAAACATGACACATAACAAAGCAAAACATTAAAATACAGTTAACTATAATCCCCCTTAAACCCCATGGTTTCCCTTCCCTTCCCCCCCTTCCAATCCCCAACCCCACCCCCAACAAACATCCCTGTGGCCAAAGCCTGAGTACATGCAAATTATATATATATATATATATATATACACTCACCTAAAGGATTATTAGGAACACCTGTTCAATTTCTCATTAATGCAATTATCTAATCAACCAATCACATGGCAGTTGCTTCAATGCATTTAGGGGTGTGGTCCTGGTCAAGACAATCTCCTGAACTCCAAACTGAATGTCAGAATGGGAAAGAAAGGTGATTTAAGCAATTTTGAGTGTGGCATGGTTGTTGGTGCCAGATGGGCCGGTCTGAGTATTTCACAATCTGCTCAGTTACTGGGATTTTCATGCACAACCATTTCTAGGGTTTACAAAGAATGGTGTGAAAAGGGAAAAACATCCAGTATGCGGCAGTCCTGTGGGCGAAAATGCCTTGTTGATGCTAGAGGTCAGAGGAGAATGGGCCGACTGATTCAAGCTGATAGAAGAGCAACTTTGACTGAAATAACCACTCGTTACAACCGAGGTATGCAGCAAAGCATTTGTGAAGCCACAACACGCACAACCTTGAGGCGGATGGGCTACAACAGCAGAAGACCCCACCGGGTACCACTCATCTCCACTACAAATAGGAAAAAGAGGCTACAATTTGCAAGAGCTCACCAAAATTGGACAGTTGAAGACTGGAAAAATGTTGCCTGGTCTGATGAGTCTCGATTTCTGTTGAGACATTCAGATGGTAGAGTCAGAATTAGGCGTAAACAGAATGAGAACATGGATCCATCATGCCTTGTTACCACTGTGCAGGCTGGTGGTGGTGGTGTAATGGTGTGGGGGATGTTTTCTTGGCACACTTTAGGCCCCTTAGTGCCAATTGGGCATCGTTTAAATGCCTAAGGCCTACCTGAGCATTGTTTCTGACCATGTCCATCCCTTTATGGCCACCATGTACCCATCCTCTGATGGCTACTTCCAGCAGGATAATACACCATGTCACAAAGCTCGAATCATTTCAAATTGGTTTCTTGAACATGACAATGAGTTCACTGTACTAAAATGACCCCCACAGTCACCAGATCTCAACCCAATAGAGCATCTTTGGGATGTGGTGGAACGGGAGCTTCGTGCCCTGGATGTGCATCCCACAAATCCCCATCAACTGCAAGATGCTATCCTATCAATATGGGCCAACATTTCTAAAGAATGCTTTCAGCACCTTGTTGAATCAATGCCACGTAGAATTAAGGCAGTTCTGAAGGTGAAAGGGGGTCAAACACAGTATTAGTATGGTGTTCCTAATAATCCTTTAGGTGAGTGTATATATATATATATATATATATAATAAAAACAATAATAACAGATGTTTACTTATGAGTGTAATGACTCCCCTGCTCTTACTTGAGCCAGCACTAAAGAAAACATAAAAAAATTGCTTCATGATGGAACACAATATCATATTTCTTATGTTTAAGAAAATAAATAACCTTCCTTCTTTTTATGGGGTGCCCATTCACATTCCATGTAGTGAGAGATAATCCACCCATATTAACATTTGACATTTTAACATAATAGAAAAAATAGATTGTGTGTCAAAACTAAAATTATAAAGACAACATTCCAACAAGTGCAACAATCAAACCCCGAACAAAAAAAAAATGTAAAAGAAAAACGTGCGCATTAACCCCACGCACGACAAAGCCAACTGTCGTCCAGCCCTCTAATCTCAAACAGTCCATGTATGCCTACGAGTGTACCCGCGACAACTTTGCCATCGGATTGCTCAAGTCCAGTGTTTCTATACAACAAATATTTGTAATACAGATTTATACAACAGAAGATAATGTATAAAACAAACGCCATCCCATAAGCGGAATAAACACAAAAAAAAAACATGTAGATTCATCCACTTAATTGTCTCAAAGTTGTGTTCCTCCACAAAACAAACTCCAGCCACTAGCGGGACCAGCACAAAGAAAAAACGGGCTGTTCAGTTCAATTTCTTGCAAGAAATAGTCAACAAAACCAACTCAACCCAACAGAAGGCATAAGCACACAACACGAGCAGACTCATCTACAAGCTGTCCCAAAGAAATAATATTATACAAAACAAACTCCAGCCGCTAGTTGGAACCAACACAAAAAGAAAAGAAAAGATGCTCAACTTCCTCGAACAGTCAAGAATATGTTCAATGAGTAGGTCCACTAGTCGGCAATATGAAAATCACCAAATGGTTTACTCCAATGTTTTTATGAAGAACAGTGCTAGCTGTGGGCATGTACATTCTCTATGTCCATCCTTAGTATCTATTCTCAGTTTGGCCAGAAACATCAGAGCAAAAGCGATCTTCCATTGATGTAAGAATTTCTTGCATTCCCTGACTCATTCACGTTTCTCTCAAATTCGCAAAGTCTGGGAACAAGACAAAGTTGTGGTTCTTCCACGAAAGCTTGCTTTTACTCCTCGCCTCTTTATAAGATGATCTCAGAAATTTGGCCAGAATTGATCGGGGCCTTTGTCTCTCAGCGGATCTCCAAGCCGGGACCCTCTGAGCTCGCTCGATTTCCAGCTTATGGCCTGTTATGTTGAACAAACTCAGAAGAGCTCATCTAGGAATTTCACCATATCTCTGCCTTCCTCGTGCTCAGGAAATCCAACAATTTGTTTTGTCGATTATGATTCTCCAAATCCTCCAGTTTTTCTCAAACACGTTACAAGTCTGTCTTGCTCTCTAATTGATTAGCATCTAACAAATAGCTTGAGGAGATTTTGATTTTTTTTTTAGAACATTTAAGAATCAGGGTGTCTCGAATCTCACCGGTTTATGACGTAAAATAGCATTAAAACTAGCAAAGTGCGCAGAGTTCGCCATTCACACGGCCGATCCTCGCATGACGCCGCTGCCTTTCATTAAACATTTTGTGAAGTAAAAAAAGGTGCTTCAATTAATATTCCAGGTTTCAATACAATAATGTTATATGCCACAAAATAAATGTTGCTTTGTCCTTACTTTTCTTAAAAAATTTTAAATTGAGGTTACAGTGTGGCTCTTACAATGGAAGTGCATGTGGAACAGGACTGCTCTGTCTTCAATGTATGTAGTAAGAAGAATTAGTACATTTTGTATTAGTTACTGCTTTTGACTGATTTGTAATGTAATGTAAAATCCATTTACAAGTACTGTTTGTAATCTGATTCCATACTAATCCAGATTTAGATTACATGTAATCTGTTAATACCCAGCACTGGATGTATATAAACATCCAATATTTGCTCACTATATAGAAAAGGTACAACAGTAATTTCTAAGGATGCAAACTGCTTACCACTAACTGCAAAAATTTTGTATGAATATATGTCATGTACAGGACGTGGTTCATAATGTCAAAAATAATTGTGAAAGAGATTGTGGGCACAGTGTAAATGGGTTAGGGTGTGAACTGAATGAATGTGGTCATATGGCTAGCTTTTGAAAATTCACTTGACTTTGTCTTAGAAAATGATCTGTAAAACTAACAGTAGGAGAGCTATAACACTCATATTTGAACTGAAACCAAGGTCAGCTTGGTGCTGCATTTTCCAAGGGGGTGGGGTTGGGTAGCGTTAGCCAGAAGTGTGGCTGTTCACCTTGAGCATTTTGCCATCCATCTGGGGGTGGGGGTTTGGGGTGGAGGGAAAAGTGCCCCCCTGTGCTTTTCCCACCCCACTAATGAAGGTCCAAGACAACTGCCTAGCCTGCCTACTGCTATTTCAGCCCTGGAAAAAACATGGTAAGACCTGTGGCTTTGACTCCATTGTGTTTTTAGGTTGTGCCAAGTACAGTTTAATGTATTTAAAATATTATTTGCAAATAATTTACAGTACATTTGTGTTTTCTAACTATTTCTTTATTACTTTAATTAGTGCAGACGTTTGGACAACAATCTCCCAAGTGTCTTCTTTCAAACCATACCAGGGTTCATGAACTGCAACCATTTTATTCTGGTTATGGTCTTTTATTTTGGGCATGTTAAGGTCTGTGCTTAAAAAGGGAGTCACTATTTAAAGGATTAGTTTACCTAATAATTTACATTTTGTCATTTACTCACCCTTATGTTATTTTGAACTTTTGTGATTGTGCTATTTTTTTTCTTTTCTATATTATTCATTGTATGTGAACACAATAAGACAAAAGTCCTCCCTGGGGTAGAAGGAATAGAATATTTCAACTGAGAATTGAATATTCTCTATTGCGGCAGCGGTCTTTAAACATTATGTCGTAGTTAAAATTAAATTTCAAGCACTCTCAGCAGTGTCCTGTGTTGTGACATACTTTCTTCATCTAAAACTAAACAGTGCTTTTTTATTTTGTATACTGTAATGGGTAAACCTTTAAAATACAGTTGTATTCGTTAACATTAATTAAACTCATTAGTTAGCATGAACTAACAATGAACAATAATTTTACAACACAGTTTGTTTATGTAAATGTGTGCACACTGTAAGGCATTTTTAACATTATATGTTGCATGTGCTAAAATAACAATTGTTAATGCAATATGATTTTTTATCAATTATAATTGTACAGCATATATATGTCTTGGTTCATGTTATTGTTCATTGTTAGTTCACGATACCTAACGCATTTACTAATTTTAAAGGAATAGTTCACCCAAAAATTCTCTCATTATTCACTTACCTGATGCCATCCCAGATGTGTATGACTTTCTTCTTCAGCAGAAAACAAATGAAGAGTTTTAGACGAAGATAAACATACACTTTCCCTTATACATTCATGTATTATTTGAAGTAATATTCCGGGTGTAATACAAGTTAAGCTCAGTCGACAGCATTTGTGGCATAATGTTGATTACCACAAAAATAATTTGTTGACACTTCTCCTTTTTCTTTAAATAAAGCAACAATTGAGGTTACCGTGAGACACTAACAAAAAAAAAAAAGTAAATGGGAAATTTTTGAAGAGTTTAAAGGCGGAAATGTGAAGCTTGTAATTTTATAAAAGCACTTGCATTCATTCTTCTGTTAAAACTCGTATTATTTAAGCTGTAAAATTGTTAAAATAACAATTTTTATGTTGTTTTAGGGATTACAGTGTGACACAGAAAAGGTTATTAAATTAATGTATCACACTAAAATAATGAACACGCATATTGTTAAGTCTTGTTGCTGTACTTTTAAAACAGTGAGTATTTTAGCGTTTATGGATTGGCCCCCATTCAATTCCCAATGTGCCTCACTTGAACCCAGATTTTTCCTTTTTTCGGAAAAAGTCGAAAATAATTTTTGTAGTAATCAACTTTGTGCCACAAATGCTGTTGATTGAGCTTAACCTTTACTGAACCTGGAATATTCTTAAACCTAACATCTTCATGAGGGGAAAACTATTTTTGGAATATTTTTTTTGTTTTTATTTTTTGGTCATCTACTGAGCATAATTTAGGTGCTTTTAAAATAATGTTTTTAAAATTTTCACACCGGTTGGGCCCATTTTCATGATTTTGTCTTGGGCCACACAAACCCATGGTATGGCCCTGATTATATCTACCATACAATAATGCTGAAAGGCAAAACTGATCATTTATCAGTTTTTTTAAGTCCATTTATCAATAAAAAATTGTTTCATTTGTTTATTTTAAATATTCATGCTTGAATGTGTTGATTTATTTGTTTATGGAATTATTTTACATTAATTTATTTAGAAGGTTTCTCTCGAGCTCAGCCGCACCAGCAGAGTGCGCCAGTTCAAACCTCCACCGAGTTTACGCGCGCACTGGATCCTCTGCGCCTGCGCACTCGCCGCGCGCGCCTCTTCCTTCCCTGCAGGATCAAACTGCTCTTCTTCCGCGAAACGCCGAGCCGACAATGGCACAACTGGTGGGACCTCTTCGCAAAGAGCTCGCCGATTCTCTCTCCTCCTGTCGGGTGTTGGTGGTCGGGGCGGGAGGCATCGGCTGCGAGCTGCTGAAAAACCTTGTCCTCACCGGTTTTAAGAATATTGAAGTGGTAAGTCGGAGAAAGGTGGACTCTCTTTGTGCTGGATGCTTAAGGCCCCATTATCACCCGACCCCCGTTTATAAGCACCTACAATAAAAAGAGACACAAAACAAGAGTCATGCGTTATACTGGTGCATTTTGCTTTTCAGTAGGGGTTTTATGCTGTGTTGCTGCTGGTGCAAACGTAGACATATATAACTTCCTTTTTTTATTTCGCGCCGTGGTCTGTGGCGTTCAACAGTCGGTTAACATGGTAATAATAGTTTTCATAGTGGCGGATTTGTTGTTTTTTTGATTGGTGCAAAATAACTCCTAACCAGTGTTGGGTAAGTTACTCTAAAAAAGTTATTAATTACTAACCACTAATTCCATTTACATTATAATTAGTTTACTAATTACTTTGTAAAACACTTAACCTCGACCAGATGAAAAATACAAGGATAGACTTGAAATTATTCCTTTAATTCTTAAAAACAAATCATATAATATCAAATATATTATTCATGAAGTGGCCAAAGAATTTAAGAGTGCAGCGTTACATTAGAAAACATATTTTAACATTAGACTTTACATTTAGATTTTAAATTCACTATTGTTTTATACAGAATTGTTCTATAGTCTTTACAGTATTTAACACAATTACATCAGAAGTAACTAATTCAATTACTGAACATTAAGAGTAATCCCTTACTTGAATTTTTTTTTTAGAGCAGTAACAATGACAAAAATGAAGAAAAAGAAAAAAACAATATTCGCAACAATTGCATTTTTGGTGGAAATTGGTTATCAAGGTCAAATTTTGTGTGGGATTTTTACCAGCTGAATGAAATAGCATGAAAATCAGAGTTAAGAAAAAGCCCTTATAAAGGAAGTAATACATTTGAACTGCAAATATGCTTGTTTAAAGGCGTATAGACCACGCATCCGGTTTATAAGACATGGAGTTGCGACAAGATGGAAACATTAAATGTTCAATGTTGTCATGGTGAATTTTTGTTTTTTTAGACGAGTACCAGCTTGTAGCATTTGTTTGTCAATGATTTTTCCTGTTTACAGATCGACTTGGACACCATTGATGTCAGCAACCTCAATAGACAGTTCCTGTTTCAGAAGAAACATGTTGGGAAGTCCAAAGCTCAGGTAAATGGCATAACAAACTTCAAGCCTTGTATTAATGAACTACATGTATGTGTCAGATGCCAATGATTTTTCAATGTGTTTTAGGTCGCCAAAGAAAGCGTGCTTAGGTTTTGCCCTTCTGCGAATATCACTGCCTACCATGACAGCATCATGAAGTGAGTGAAATCACTTAAACTAAATTCATGGTCATGGAGATTTTTATAGTGAATATTCATAAAATATCTTATTCATTAGAAATTTCTCTTTGTGAGTGAGTCTTCTAAATATAAAATGATCTTTAAAAAATCCTATTCAATAATCATGAACAATTTGAGAAGTCAAGGAAATTAAATGGTCAAAAAGTGTGAGAAATTGTATAAATGATTATATAAATGATAAAACTGTCAAACTTATTGGTATTTCAGTTTGTGCATAAATTATTATATAAATGATAAAACTGTCAAACTTATCGGTATTTCAGTTTGTGTGTTTCAAGAGTTCCTTTTGTCTTTAGCTGCTATATCACTTATATTTTTAAGAGACCATTAAATAAATCTACCATCAAAATGTTTGATGGCTCTCTTGCTGTCTCTTTATGTTTTTATGTCTGTTACAGCCCTGATTACAACGTGGAATTCTTCCGGAATTTCGTACTTGTCATGAATGCTTTGGATAATAGAGGTATGTATTGTTCACTGAAGACAGACTTCTGTGAGTACTATTTATGTTCCAACTAAATTAGAATGTTGCCTGCACTGATTGTTATTCTGTTGTCCTTGCAGCGGCCAGAAATCACGTCAACAGGATGTGTTTGGCTGCAGACATTCCCCTCATTGAGAGTGGCACAGCGGGGTATCTGGGACAGGTTACAGTTATCAAGAAGGCAAGGCACATGTGTTAAAACAACAGTCACTTTGTAGACAAATATTGTCCTCTTCAAGGTTAAGAGTGAAAAAAGCATCGGTTTAACCCTTGTGCATCAATTTAAAAAAGTTACCCAGAGGTCCTTAGAGGACAAAAATGTTTGTCAAAAACTGCCATATTATATATTAATATTATTTTCCACTTTCAATAAGTTAATTTTTTCAACATCAGTCCTGATCATAACTAACAATTATTCATTAATTTTCAGGATTGTAACCCTTTAAATGCCAGTTTGTTTACATAATGCCACTGTTGATTTTTACACACGCACACAAATCTCGCAATACACATACTAACATTCATACCAACACATGCATTCAATTGGCCTTATTATAATTAGCTTTATAATACAGCAAACAGAAAATAGGAAAAAAACATTTATTTGTTCCATAGGAACGCTAGAAATCTTAATTATAAAATATAAACATTTTGAAGCCATGGCTCTGGAATGAAAGCATAATATCATAGAATTCATGATTTTATGCTTTAATGGCACTGGAATCAAATTTTGCTGTTTAATGGGTTTCAATGGAGACATTTTTGTCCTTAAGGTCCTGAGTGTAACTATTTTGTGTATTACTAAGGTTGAAATATCAAAATTCCCCCCAAAAATACACCCCTTTGGCAAAATTTATGACGTTTGCATTAACAGCCAAAATTATCCAAAAAATGAAAAGGACAAAAATATCCCGAAGGTTGCACAAGGAATTTTTTGGATAGGTGTTTGTGAATAACAACTTTCACATTTGTCAAATTTTCAATTCACAGGGTCAGACAGAATGCTACGAGTGCCAGCCGAAACCTACACAGAAAACCTTCCCAGGGTGCACCATTCGCAACACACCCTCTGAACCCATTCACTGCATCGTGTGGGCCAAATACCTCTTCAAGTAAGTGTTCTGCAATATTCATTTGGAATAACAAATTAATATTGTTTCTTATTAAATTAACACTTTTATATGAATGCTTAGAAAGTATTGGCTTTTTTATTGTTGAGCTATTCTAATTATTGTCCACTGGAGGTAATTGGCATAACCCATGACATGTCTTGGTAATTTGCCTTTACAGTCAGCTTTTTGGCGAGGAGGATGCAGATCAGGAGGTTTCGCCTGACACAGCAGACCCTGAGGCCACTTGTGAGTAGCTGCACAACAACACCTGCGCATTTTAGAATTTAGTTTCTGCTTAAAAATACATGCTGTATAAATGTAGGGTTTGGTTTATCAGTGAAAGTAGCTTTATTGCAAGTGGACTAAATGTTCAACATGTTGTGGTTTAGACCCCGTTTACACCTGGTATTAAGATGCGTCTCGTATGATCCGTTCACATGTGATCAGGTGAGACTCATCGCTGTTTACACCTGGTTGCTAAATGCATCTCCTTTGACCCTGTGTGTTCAGATTTGAAAAGGGGGGGGGGTCTCTGATTTCATGACGGCACTGTCGGTGTTACCTCAGATAATTATAAACTGCAAAAAAGTAATAAGACAAGGAATGTGTGAAAAAATAAAGGTGTGCTGTTTCTCCCAGATGCGGCTGAAATTTAATCAAATCCCAGACTCAACATTTCCAGAAGAATTCTGTTATTTTAGTGTATTACCTGTATGAAAGGGACTTCAGATGTTCGTGTTCTCATCTGTGTTGATATCAGACACACTGAAGAAGATCTGTGAAGCTCTCGTGATTGTGTATGATTGCTTTGTTAAATTTTCCTATCGGACAGTTATTTCCATTTAAAGCTGCCCGTAACCGGCAAAGTTTGAACTCTTGTTTAAGTACAGCGGTTGATTGACAGGTGAGGGGTGGCGCTTCACTGCTGCCGGGATGCATACAGGACAGATTAGCATTCACAACTCAAATCCTATGTGGTCACGCGTTTTTTACCACATTCGTATGTGATTTTTGTGATCCGATCATGAAACGGTGACCCCTTTTACACCAGTGTTTAGCACTTACCACATATGATCGGATCAACTGAAATGCATCTTAATACCAGATGTAAACAGGTTCTTAGTGTTAGTAAAATTTTTGTTGGAAAGTGATGTTTGATGATCACAGGGAACCCTGCGGAAACAGCAGCCAAAGCTACAGCCTCCGACCAGGATGGCGACATCAAAAGAGTGTCCACTAAAGAATGGGCTCGCTCCACAGGTTATGATCCTGTTAAACTCTTCAATAAGGTAAGTTAAAAACCTACCAATGCCACAAAATTATAACAATTAGACTATTTTCACTTGGCTTTTCATTAAACTCTGGAAATGTTTTCAAGGTCCATATTGTAGAAGTTATCTAAATTGATTTTGTTGTTCTTTGTGTTTCAGCTTTTTAAAGACGACATCATGTATTTGTTGACCATGGATAAGTTGTGGAAAAAGAGGAAAGCCCCAGTTCCTCTGGACTGGACAGAAATCCAGCAGCATGGTGAGTTTTTGTTAAGAATGTGAACGTGGGCACTTTTGCTCACATGTGATTGGTCATATAAACACTTAGACTTGTAATCATAACAATGGCTATAAGTGTAAATTACTTGAGTTAAATTGTGTGTGTTTGTGTAATAGTAAGTTCTCAGGAGGAGGCCTGTGGCACAGGTCTGAAGGACCAGCAGGTGTTGGGTGTTCGGGGTTACACTCAGCTCTTCCAACACAGTGTAGAAACCCTCCGATCTCAGCTGATAGAGAAGGGTGACGATGCAGAGCTAGTTTGGGACAAGGTGAGTGTAAACCATGGGTGAAACGTGAAACTTACAATATACTTATTATGTCTCATTTTATTTTGAAACTTAACATATATTACGATTGGGGTTTTCAAATCTTAAACCGTAAGCCCCCCCCCATACATACAGTAATGTTGTTTAGGCCTATACAATAGCCAAGTGAGTAATAAATAAGATGCCAAAAAATATCTTTAAAAAACAGCAGTACACTCCGGCAACATATTTAAAGTTTTATCAGGTATTGCCTTCTAGTGTTTAATTATCAAATTTAATCATATTTCAGGCTTTGGAGAAATTTACCGATGATGATCAATAACCTTAAATTCAGTCTGAAATACTCATTGGGCAATGTGTCTTAAGGTTTGTTATTAACGGCTATGAATAGTTCTATTAATAATAGTTTTGATTTGCTCACATTTCTTATATTATCAGCGAGAATCAGAATATTATTCTTCCAATACCCATTTAACTATGTATTCTGCTGTTCCTTAAAAAAAGTTAATGGCCAATCGGGAGATTGATACCTCAAAATCTGGTATTGTTTCTCCCACAAAATACCACATCTACTGAGCCAGAATATTTGAATTACAGAGGTAGAGCTATATGCACGCACTCTGAGCTAGAGCAGGGAGATTCCGTAAAAGAGCCCCTATATTTGAAAGCGCACCTCGTGACATTAGCAGGATCTACTTTTGACATTAGCCATAGATCTACTGTCTATTAAGCTGGACAATGGTCTGATTTTAATTTATCTTCGCAATACATTTTAGTTGTTTTTATTTTACTTGAATTGGTGAATGGTGAATTTATCATCATTCTCCGCTCCTTCCCAGATATGCTCTGGTGCTCCCCAGTTTGTAAAGTGTGGCATTAAATATTTATGTTCTAGATATTGGTATATAACAACAGACAAGAGAGTAGTTGTATTATATCAGCCATACAACTGAAATATCTTTAGCGTTATAACCATATTTTAGTATTTTAATTTCTACTGTGAATGTGTACAATCTTGAAAAAAAAAAACATATAGTCAGGTGTTTGTGTAAAACCCACTTTTTTGTGTGTTAATATTTTTAGGACAACCCTTCAGCCATGGACTTCGTAACATCGGCCGCTAACTTGCGCATGCACGTATTCAGTATGAACATGAAAAGCCGCTTTGATGTCAAATGTAAGTGTTTGGAAACTTGTTTTGTCTTGTTTTGTTTACTTTCATTTACTTATGATTTCATTTTTAAAAGCAAGAAACATACTTGTAGCAGAGGATAGTGTGTACTGTTTATATAAAACAAACTGTGCTAAACAAATGCTCTTTTTAATTATGGAAAAAAATAACACCCGCTTACATCTATTAAAGATGTTTTAATAATAAATTGACAAAGAGCTTGTGCAATTAAAAAAAAAAATAAAGCTTCAAATAAATACTTCATTTTATTGTCATATAACTCAAGAATTCTAGACCCTTTAGCTATGAAATTCATGAATTGACTTTTATTTTGCAATAATATTGGTATTGCATTTAATATGGCTTAAAACAATTGTTTCTTTTCAACTAGCCATGGCAGGGAACATCATTCCAGCAATAGCCACCACTAATGCTGTCATTGCCGGTCTCATTGTCCTGGAGGCGCTGAAAATTCTCAACTCGGACTTCGAGAAATGTCGCACAGTGAGCTTGCAGTAATGCTTCTACATATTGATCACACCTTTGACAAGTGTGAACCGATTTGCATTATGTCCTGTGTAACCTGCAACACTTTTTTTCCCTCTGTGGCTTAAGATGGTACTCTCTCAGCAATTTTTTTTATCACTTCATGTTTTTTTCTCAAGATCTTCTTGAACAAGCAGCCCAACCCCAGGAAAAAGCTTTTGGTACCATGCGCACTGGACCCACCCAATTCAAACTGTTACGTGTGTGCCAGCAAACCTGAAGTCACAGTCAAACTGAACGTGCACAAGACCATTGTGTTAACTCTTCAGGACAAGGTAGTGACAGCCCCTAGAATCCACTACAAGTGTCTGTTTTTGTTAGTTTTCACATTTTGGGGTTTTTCCCACTGCACGGTATGACAGGACTCTGCTCGCTTTTTGAGGGTTTTCCACTTTGGATAGTATCTGGTAATTTTTTTAGTACCAACTTGGTCGAGGTTCCAAGCAAGCTGAGCCGATACCAAATGTCATGTCAAAACCCTGCAGATCACTAATTGGTCAGAAAGAATCACCACTACCAGCGTCACTGCATTTGCTACATGGGACATCAACCTGCTAGTTTTAAAATTAGCAACAGCAATAGCAGTATAATTTGTTCACGTGACTTTTGAATTGTAAAAAGAAATGGCTGTGCGCAAAACAATGCTGTGGTCAATAAAAGAGGTGCAGACGTACCTCTCGTTAGTAGCCGAGGAGAGGATCCAACGAGAGCTGAATTGGGCGACGCAACTATGACGATCATCTTATAATCCCACCCACGTTGAGGCTGCACTAAACTGCAGTGGAAAAGAAAGCTCAGAAAAGTAAAGCGAGCAGAGTCGAGTCGAACCTTAACGTGCAGTGGAAAGTGCCATTTGTGGGCTACAAAAGAAGGTAAATTCGGAATATTGTATGCCAAGAAGTCTTTCGGCCTATTTGCACTTGGCCACTTAATATGTTTTTACTGATTGGATTGCTATCTGATTGAAAAAGCTTATTCCATTTACACGACCACATCAATGTGTCTCCGCCAAATGGATGTAAATCCGATCTTCAATTCCTGCACTATATGCAAATAAAACGGTTCACTTCTGGGATTATGCAGTGAATTTAAAAGATGTGCTTTATTATTTTATTCCAAGTGAATTTGCCCAGCTCACGCTTTCTGTTTTACCCTTCTTGTAGGTAAGACGCGTCAGCTGCACTCATGTTAAGTTTCAGTTTGATCAGCGATTTGCATCAAATAAATTAGGAAAAATTTTCTGTCTCATACAACATGCATTCATCTCTTCCATTGTTATTATTTACTGCGTGACGCAAGCCCTATGCAACTATTCGGTGACAGCTGTTATGTTTCACATTTTTCCTATGCTGATGTAACGCTATTTGGGCATGGTAAAGTTTTCATATGTGCCTTGAACAGCCAGATGCATTTAGACTTGACCAGTTCATCTGGAATGCATCTAAAACCACCTTCTGAAGTGGTTTGAGCGTTCGGATTGCAATCTGTCTCAAATGTGTTTCAGAGACCATTTACACCTGGTCTTTTCATGATCGGATCAGTGAAAACGCACGAATTGGCCAAGTGTAAACGGGCTCTTTGTTTTCAATACAATGAAGCGGATTGTTATTAATGTTGACTGCCATTTTCAGTGTTTTTTTACTGGTTTGTTAAATTGTTGGGTTTAGTAGACTTCCTCATCTTGAAACTGTGGTGTTGCTTTTTCAGATATTGAAGGAAAAATTTGGCATGGTGGCGCCAGATGTGCAAATTGAAGATGGAAAAGGAACAATCCTCATCTCCTCAGAGGAGGGAGAGACTGAAGGTGTGAATTAAACTGGTGCATTTTACAACTCTGGCTCTAGAGGACATCATACTCTTTTAATAAACCCTAGCTTTGTTTTAATGTTCTTGTGTTTTGTTTCTTTAGCAAACAATACCAAATTTTTATCTGACTTTGGGATTCGGAACGGGAGCCGTCTTCAAGCAGATGACTTCCTTCAGGATTACACGCTTTTGGTCAATATACTTCACAGGTTAGTGGTTGTCTATGAAGCTAGGAACTTAACTTTTTTGCCAACTTGAACTTTAAAGTCTTCATCTGGAATTCATTTTAGTGAGGAGTTAGAAAAGGATGTCGAGTTTGAAGTGGTGGGTGATGCCCCAGATAAGGCGCCAGTTCTAAGTGCCCCAGAGGAGGTGAAAAGCATTACCAACGGAAACAAAGATTCTGCCCAGCCTTCTACCTCATCTGAAGGTAAGGCAATCACAGGGAGCTGGCAAACTTTGGGCAAAACCTCCACTAACTTTACGGAACGATACATAAGTCATCCCTTTTTGACGTTGTAATTAATGCATTTTCTAATTTTTACAGCAGCTGCAGAGGACGATGATGTCCTTATCGTAGACTCTGACGAAGAACCATCCTCAAGCACCATGGAAGCTTCCCAAGAGACAAGTAATCGCAAGAGGAAGCACCATGATGCTGAAATGGACGATGCTGCGACTAAGCGCAAACGCCTTGACCAACAGCCAGCGGACGATGATGACGACGACATCATTGCTCTAGACTAGCATGACAATACAAATGTCCTTCTCCAATAGAGGATTTTCCTCCAGTGTATTTTCATATGATTTCTCTTACCAAACATGTAAATATATCTGTACAAAATGGTTCAAGCTCATTTGATGTCTTTTTGTCATTTGTTTTTTGAGAACAGAAAATGACTGAATTATGAACTGTGGTTAGTTAGGTTTTTCTCTGAAGGATAAAGTGCTGTTTAACTTTATTTTATTTTTTTACATTGAGTGTCTTCTGGTATATCAATGTGTCTCAGAAAAGCTGATAAAAATGGCTCCTGGTATTTCGGTGGATTTTATCATCATTGAAACCCATATTTATTACGGTTTGTTTTTGCTGCCAACCTTTTGAAATATTTAAGATCACCAAATCCTTTTAGGGTAGTGCTGTATTACCAGTACTCGTGGACTTGTATATCATCACTTTAGTACCACAATGAAAAACAATTGTGACTTCTTTTTTTTTAAAGAAAATTCACTTGATCAAGTATTTTATACCCTTGTGTTGCATCTTTATATTACTTGTTTAATTCTAGAAGCTCTTGCATCAGTTTTCGAGCAACTGAATAAAACTGGGTTTCATCACAACGGTATTTACTTAAAGCTGTCCAAATGGTCTGTGGAAGGGTACACTGTACTAATTGCTCGTTGTTTACATTAGAATGTTCAAATAAGTGTTAAGAACATTCTGCTCTTTTATTGCTCACCTAGATGTCAGAATTCACCGGTCACGTGGTGTTTGCCGTCAGTAGAGTTAAAGCTGTTGCCTGACTGATTTAGTTGGCAAGTGAAATTCTCATTTATTCTGTGGGCATACATGCATATTTGCTGGTGACTGCCAACCGTTTCAGGGGAAACGTTCACACCAAACCTTTTTTTGCGTCCATCTGTGCTGTTTTTCTATGTAAACATGAGAGACTAAACAGATGTCTTTGACCGTTGCGCTGCTTCCCGCGTTTTTTTGTGTGTGTGAATGCTTTTAAGTTAAGCATTCAAACTGTAATATGGCATAAAATTAGTATTCAACTCTGAATAGTCAAATAATGACGAAGACGACCACTGAATTTTCTCTGTTGGTGGTGGGAATCGACACTTAATCTTAAAAATATTCCACTGCTTCAGAGGTCCTTTAAAAAAAATATATATATATATATATAATTTAAATACATTTTAAGCACTAAAAATACATTTACCACGGTTATTGTTACAGCTGTAAAACTACAAGTTAATATAGGAACACATTAAAACAATAAAAAGCTTTCAGAATCTATTCATTTATATTTTTGTTGTAGACCTGATTCAAAGTAGTGGGCATTGATTTAGACAGGAATGAAAATGAGGCTGTAAGAAATAGACCAAATGGGTTGTACTGTTGAAGTTTTGATCAGTCAGCTGACAAAGTAAAATATTCCCAAAAATTCTGCAGACAAAATTTCAGGAAACGAAAAAGAGTAGGCCTACAACTAACTGTTTTGTAAACAGAATTGTGAATTTGAGGACTATTCAATGCCTCAGCCTCATTTTCATTCCCGTCAAAAAATAAATATTGTGCTCCTCTGAATAAGGTTAATAAAAATATATAATGAAAAAATATTGTGATGAAAACATTAAAATAGATGATATATCGATGTGAAAGTAACTTTATATAGTAACCTCCACCCCCGGAACCTACTTCCCATAATAATGATCATAAATAGCTTGTTTTGTAAATTTGACTCACTTCGCTCACAGCTGATTGGTCCAGTATCTGGATGAGATCACTGAATGGGAACCTAACCCGGAGCAGTTTAGCCAATTATCGTATGTTACTATGGCGAGGAACCTTGATGATAGCCTATCCGCTTTACTGGTACCGCAAACTCAGTTCGTTTAAACCAAGTTTAAACTTATCTAGCTGCTTAATCCTGCTTTGTGACATAGGCCACTGGTTCTCTTATCAGGTTATATCAAGTTACCAATTCTAGTTTGTTGAAACAATAGTAGTGCTTTATTTTGGCAGACACTATTTTTACCTAAGTAGATGATAGCAATGGAAAATGTTGTACACCAATCCCTGTATACATAAACGTGTCCCTCCTTTTTAAATGACATTTTTAAGACTGCTCCATAAATTACTTTTCATTCCAAACGAGCATCCTCGTGCCCCTCCTCCGCATATTATTAAGATCTAACGCCCCTCTATGGATGAAGCTGATTGGACTGAGGCTGGACACCCGACCCCTAAAGCTATGTCGGGGTTTTGTAAGACCGAGACAATAGGAAACATCTAGGCCCTTTAAGTCGTTTGGTGAGAGTTGGAAACCAGACCTCGTTTGACTTCATCCACCAATCAGTAGGACGCAAGAAGAAGCCGTGTGTTGTTGGTACAGGTTTGGCACGAGAGTGCACGCCAAAGGACTATTATTTCATATGGCTTGTCGCGGATAGTGTTAAGCTTTGATCCTTGGCTTTTTAATTTTTTTTAAATATATATATATATAACATTTGCTATAAGAAGTCACGCGCAGCAGGGCATCATGGTGACTCTGACAGCTATCGTAGCGCCTCTCGGGCGGCAGATTTTTGGCAGACATTTAGTGAGACACGTTAGGTGCCAGCGCTGGATACCTGCTCGGAGATGCAACCTGTCTGCCTGCTCCAGCAAATTTGTTCTGACAGAAGGTTTGTGAATTTGTGAATGCTTTTGTGGAAGCCATTTGGTTCTGGTTAAAAGCCACTGTTCAACCTATCTTGGGTAAGCGGTCCTTGGAGTGGTGCACCATGTTCCAAACAGTCCTTACTAAAGTGTTATTATAAATGTAATTTATGACCGTATTAGTGATTATTTATCAGAGAAAAACACCTTCCTCCATCGCATCTTCACACTTCCGGGTCTTGCGTAAGCAGTAATGTTTACACAAAACATGAAATGAAATGATAACCGCATGGCTTGTGCCAGAACAGCTGTAGTAATCTGTTATTTGTTATTCAAACAGAGTGATATATTTTGGGTGGTATACTTTTTGCAGTATGTACTAATAACCCTGTCATTTTATGATGGGCGGGTTTTTATTTGTTTCACATGCCTATTTTTCCATCTCAAGCCCCGCCCTGGGAATGTACGGGTCATGTTTATGTTTAAAGAACATTTCATTAAAGAACAGTCTTAAAGTTGCAATATGTCACATTGGTGAGACTGTGTTTTCAAGTTTCATAAAGGAAGAACATGTTTAATTTTGAGCAAAAAAAATAAGTGTTGAAGCAGGTTTCATCCAGGGTGCCAAACTACTACTACTAAGAATAATTTATAGGTACTGCAGATATGACAATGTATTTAAATGTATGTTATATTGTTGTGTGACATACAACTGCTGCTGTAATATAATAAAGGTAAGGGTCTCAACTTATCTTTCATTTTGAACAAATCTTTTCAAAGATTGTGATCTCAAAGAGTGATTTGTTAATTTTGTCGTGGCTGCGCATGCGCAAAATCCGTGTTGGTTTTTCATTCATTTGAAGTGGGATAGATGCTCTGTACAGGAAAGAGAAATTATTAGTTCATCTCCTCCTGAGTCTTCGGGTGTGAGCCTGGGTGTGTTCCAGGCTCATCCCTATACCCTAATCCCTTCAGAGGGTTTGCCCTCCAGAGTGGGAGCTTCAAATGTTTAAAGGGTGTAGGGCTGAAAAATATCAGTTATCTGGTATAGACCAAGAAAACTGTTTTAGGTATGGGAGTGATTCCCGCCAAGGATCTGTTAAGCATTTGTCATTCACAAATGTTCAAAAGTCCACTAATAAGGAGTTATAATAATTTACACTGTATTTAGTAGGAGACCTATCTTACCACTCATTATAAACCATGTTGAAGTCACCACCCAATATAACAAAGTCAGTGGCGTTTTTTCTATTGCCAATGAAATTTCAGAAATCAAGATTCCATTTTGGGTCAAAGTGTTTCCTAAGTTGATACACAAACTATCCATTCTTAGAATGCAAAAAAGCCAATGACCATGTAAACTGCACCATCACTCAAGAATCTTCCCAGGAAAAATGTTAAGAAGAAAAGCAACACCACCTGAACTGGTTCTATGTAGCCTTTTTTTGTATGTTCCTTAGACCCCTAACATTTAGTGAAAGAAAAGACAAATGGCCATTTAGTTGAAATATTGAATAACATGTTATTTAGAACAATGAACAGTAAGTCACTGCTGGAGATCGAACAACACCAGCTATTAATAATTAAAGGTGTAACTTGAAAACATTCGATCATCATTTATTCACACTCATGCCTTCCCAGATATGTATGACATTCATTATTCTGCAGAAAAGAAATAAAGATTTTTAGAAGAATATTTCAGCTCTGTAGGCCCAGTAAGTATATGGTGTATTGTGTATATCTAATGCATTATTTAGTGAAACTGTTCACTGACTGTAGATCTCTTATGCACGTTCATGATTGGGCATGAGAGCAACAGTTACGCAGCCCTCTCACGACATTGGGACGTTCAAGCAAAAATAAGTTTTGTCTGTCTAAAAACAGGTCCTCCACAGTGATGGCGACAACAGAATATAACACAACTGCTCATAAAACAGAGGAAAGAACTTGATAAACATGTCTGAAGAGTTTGTAGTTAAAGAATTTATGCATTTCTATGCCCAGCCTTATTTTTTTGAAAGTTTTTGTACTGGTGCCATTTCACAGTGGACGGAGTTATGCGATGCCGAAAACAGAAAACATGCTATCGATAGAATGTACTGCTAGTCACTACTGTTAGGACAAAAACTCGAATTACCATAGAAAGTATACTTTTAATCACATGTCATTTGCTATCAGGTTAGGACACTATGTAACTGTCGGTAGCCTCCTCCTATGTTTCTGTTTGATTTCTGAGTACTCTGTTAAAAAAAACTAAAGCTGGGCATAGAAATGCTTCAATTCTTCGACTAAAAACTCTTCAGACATGTTTAATAAGTTTTGTGTGCAGCTGCTGTGTTCTGTTGTCGCTATCGCTGTGGTGGTCCTGTTTTTAGTTAAACAAAATGTGTTTTTGCTTGAACGCCCCAATGTTGCGAGGGGATGCGTGAACTATTGCTCTCATGTCCTATCATGCACGCACACAGGAGATCAACGGTTGGTCAACAGTTTCACTTAATAATACATTAGATTTCTTTTTGTTTCTCACCAAACCTTATTGTATGCTTTCATTACAATCACAAGTCTCATAGAATAATTTATTAGACTTCTAAATTATACTTTTGCATTGTTTTGAAGCTTGGAGAGGTGTGCGAAAAGGAGGAAAGTAACAATACATAATGTTAAAGTGAACTCTTGTCTAGTTTTTAAGGCAAAAAATCGGGTTAATTCAACCTAAAGTCTGAAGTAAGGAGGCATTTATCCTGCTGACTCGAGATTCAAGCTTGAAGAGATAGTCACCATAAACTGCAATTTTTATGACATCAACATTTTTCACAATTTCTCCATTTGTTTTCAAGGAATAGAAAGTAACAGGGTTATAACAACATAAGGGTGAGTAAACAATGACTATTTTTATTTTTTGGGTGAGCTGATCCTTAATCTTAACTTTTATATTGTGTCAGAACAGTTCCATTAACACACTGAAGGAACATGTTTGGTCAAGTGATATAACGATTGCAAGGGCATGCCTACTCTTATAGGTAATATAAAACCTTGTCTTTCTGTGCACTCTAGTCAGCTCTTGCTCTGGCATTCTTCCTGTCAATTCTCTGAGTCATTGAGTCTCAGGAGGAAGTATACATTTCCCCCTTTTTTTTTTTTTTTTTTTTTTTTTTTTTTTTGCTCTCTAATGCAAACAAGAAAAAAGCAAGCAGCCAGAGTCTATTTTTCTCGTTTTTGGATAATTTTTTTCATTGTTCCTGTTCAGAGTTTAAGATTTAAATTATAAAACAAATGTGTAACGCGACGCATGAGGCTGCGCTGTGCGCCATAAAATGTAGGTACATTTGTTAGGACTTTATCTATCTATCTATCTATCTATCTGCCGATCTATTATCTATGCTTTGATAAGACGTGTCAGTATGTATGTTGTTACTGATGTAGGCTGTGTCTCATGTGCTGACTTCCTAGAGTATACAGTATTCCTGATCATCATTGGCGGGTTCTTTTTCCACATTTCGTGCATCATATGCGCTTATTTGCAGCATTTTTACCACAAACTCAGTCTCTTTTTTTGTTTATGATGCCCACAAATTCTGTAGATCTCCAACTCACTAGGATTTGATACACAATCCTAGTTTTCACTGATTCCTTATACAGACCTGTCTTTCTCGCTCCAGTGCATCCGATGTGGCAGGGGCCGCTCGCCGTTCCCGGTGGAGACCGACAGTCACCCATTGACATCGTGATGCGCAAAAGCGTGTTTGACCCGCAACTCAAACCCCTCAAAGTGCAATACGACCCGAGGACCTGCCAGCAGATATGGAACAACGGCTACTCTTTTCTTGTCGAGTACGACGACACAACCGACAAATCCAGTAAGTGACCCGTGCATGTCTTGAATGAGAAACCCCAAACTAAATGTACAATGGTAACCATAGTTTCCGCTTTAATATAAATGTAATTGCAGTTATTGCTAATATAAGAAAACATGTTGTAACTTAGCTTAGACATCATCCGAATAAATCAAAGCGCAGTAAAAAAATGTTTTTAAAGTTTCCCCCAACACTGTTTGAAGATCCAGTATTAATTCTTAATGGTTTTACATGAGTAATATGCAGTTACTCTAGTGATTACAGTGGAATCATTTTTAAGGGAGAATAGTAATTGGGCCTAAAAGTTAACTTTTTTTTTTAATGAATTTTTTTGGTTTTACTTGGGTTTATTCTGTTGCCATGAGGGGAATTTTTTTTCTGATATATGTCTGTGTCTGTGTGTGTGTGTGTGTGTGTGTATGTATATAATATACTATACAGGGTTGGGAGGGTTACTTTTGAAATGTATTCCTCTACAGATTACAGAATACATGCTGTAAAATGTAATTTGTAACGTATTCTGTTGGATTACATAAAGTGGTCAGTAACATATTTTAAATACTTTGGATTACTTCTTCAGCACTGGTAGATTTTTTTTTTTTTCACTTGTTTTGATAAAAACTCTGAAAAACCTAAATATCTTATGCAGTGTGTTTCCAAGGGTTTGTTCGCACTTGTAGTTCAGTTCTCTTGGTCCGGACCAAAAAAGAAAATTATACGTTTAGTCCTGGTTCACTTAGCGTTCACACTGGCGTTTTTAACTCTGAACCTAACGATACAAAACCAAAGGCATCAGGAAAATGACAAACTGATTGGACAGCTTTTATGATTTATATTTTGTGACACGGATCTTGCTGAACATCCAAAACAATTCTGTCTGCTGGGTTAAATGCGCTCGTTAGATTTATGTATATATGGTGGTATTTTTACCAGCTGAAAACAAACAAAGAGCTAATAAAATGTGTAAAGGAGTCAAAACAGGAACAGAAATTACTCCTTTGCACACACTAATAAAGATATGCTGCAAGGACAGCTGACGGTTGTTCCGACACCTGTACCAAACTGTAATGGGAAACATGGCTCCTATGATGAGGAAAAACCATGTATGCTTGAAGTCAGTATTAAAGGCAAATTACTTCCTGTTATTGGTCCTTTTAGACTTTTTGGTCGATGTTGCGCTCATATCAATCGAACCGCACCAGAGTTGGTTTGGAAGCGGACCGAGACCGACCGCTTATTTGGTGCGCACCAACATTCGGATAGCAGCGCTCACACTTGTTTAAATGAACCACACTAACAGAGCAATCGCACCAGAGTTCATTTTAATCGAACCAAACCTGCCAAGTGTGAACGCACCCTAAAACAAGATAAATCAAATTGATATTGTTATAAGGATTTTTAGATATTTTTACAGGAAAAACAATACAAAATTATTAACAAGAATATGATTTTTGCCCTAATATCAAAGGTCTTACTAGAGAAAAGAAATTATGATCCAACATGAAATCTGTACATTATTCCAAATATATATGCGTATATTTATTTGAGGTTGACGATATATCAGTTTTATGGTTGCTTTTTGGAGATATAGTTTATAACCGATAGTTGATTATTTAAATTTTTTTATGTCCAAAACGTTTTATGTCCAGAATACATATAGGCTTGTCACTGTCATCTTCACTGTTTGTGGACTAAATGATTATTAATACAAAATATATATTTTTTTAAATGATACATATGAAGCGTAGACTTTGTTGAATGTTTATTTATGTAACCTTTATTGATTGTTGAGTTCATGTTGATTTTGACTGACGGTGGAGAAAAGGAAAAAAAAAGTATTTTATAATACCGGAATACTGGTCAAATGACAAGCAAACTCTGTTGATGATGATCTTCTGTTAATGAATTACTGCTTATACAGTATTTACTAGCCCACATGACAATCTTTATATTAGTAAATTTATTGTAATATATTCTAGATGATTGTGTCCATGTTGTGTTTGAAAGCATAGACCTTTCAAAATAAGAGTCTTTAGTGTATTTTTGGGCTCGTTTATAGTTAAAACTTCCATGTTATATATCAAATCTTCTTTCATTTTCTTTTTTTATTTGGTTATGATTGGGATTTTGGTTGCACTGTAAACCTGCATCACTCTATGTCAGTACCCATCACAGTAACGAAAGACAATAAATTGATTTTAAAAACTATCATCTGATTAATTGGTTACTGGCCCTTTTCACCACCTTAGTTATAAGTAAAATCTACTATCGGTCGACCACTAAAATATGTATGTATGTATGTATGTATTTTTTTTAATACAAAAATAGCATATGAAATAAGAAGCAATCTGTTCTGTGTTGTGAGAAAACTGTTACATGATAAATAAACAAATATGATTCTCTTGTAGCTCTGAAGGGAGGACCACTGGAGAATCAATTCAGAATGTGTCAGTTTCATTTTCATTGGGGAGAGAACAACACTTGGGGCTCAGAGCACTCCATAGATCGCCGTCTTTACCCTGCTGAGGTACCTCATCCCCATAAACTCATGGAATTAAATGCATTTGTTGGATTTATTTTGGAATTCAAAAATTCCAAATGAAAGCCACATCTTTGAGTCTACACACTGTAAACAAAATCCTGTTAAATTTATGCTTATATATTTTACGGTGCATTACCATTTATATATTTAAATAATAATTAAACCTTCTGAAACTGTAAAAATCTGCTTTTCACTTTATATTTTATTGTTACTTACCGTAGTTTTTACAGAAAGACACATGATGACATGAAGTTCACCAATAGTGGCTCTTCCAGGAGCAATGACCAATAAACATGTGGAGACAGTGCTCGTGTCACTCACACAAACACCATCAGGGTAACACACATGAAATTTAAATAATGTAATAAACATGAACAAACTACATCAAATATAAAAGAGAATACCCCAATGACCATAACTTATATTAAAATAAGAAGAAACATATCTATTCCCATAAAATATAATGAAATGTAATGGGTCACGCAGGGAATTCTGGGAACGCCCGATTATTGTTTTTTTTTTTACCGTAATTTTAACAATAACTTACCGAAAAATGATATGTACTCTTGTTAAATTTACCATTAATTACACTGTAAATACATACTTATTACATCTAAAAAAGGTAATTTTGAAAAAAAAATGTTTTACATATATTTTAAGGTAACTGCCCATTAAACAATTAAAGTGTTTATTTTTTAATGTAGAATTTTACAGTCTTTTACCATTAAAATTACGGTCATTTTTTACAGTGTGGCCTTACTTGAACATGGAAGCAATTTTTCCCTAATAGGAAATAGTCCTCTGTTGCGACACCAAGAGACCAACCCTCTATTTTTTTATTGCGGAATGTGAAAAATCACCACAATGGCTATATGGCAAAAAACTAGGGCAAACACTATTCTCATTTAACCTATTTCAGTCTGTTACGAAACTAAGGAGGGGTGTGTAAGAGTGAGAGACTTGGCTGTGACAAAAAACCAAGATTGTATTAGTTGGGGGCCTGGGTAGCTCAGCAAGTATTGCTGCTGACTGCCACCCCTGGAGTCACGAGTTTGAATCTAGAGCATGCTGAGTGGCTCCAGCCAGGTTTCCGAAGTAACCAAATTGGCCCTAAAGTGCATTGGGAATTAGGCATTCCAAATTGGCGAGAAAAGGGGAGAAAGTAAACAAAAAAACAAAAAAAACAAAAAACAGATTGTATATGTTACCGGTGATGAGAATGTGACCTTGTTATGGCTCTCAGCACTTGAGTGGGATTGATTTGTGTTCAAGTATAAGGCTCAGATTTCAGTCCTGTAAATTTATGCTCCATTGTGCAAAGTGCCGCCTTTTGGTTGAATCTAATCAGACCAGAATGAATAGAGTTCTGTCTATTTGAATGGATGTTGTTGGTCTAAGTTATTGTGGTTCTGCATATGTACGTCATTAAACCCAGAGTACAGACTTGTGCAACAGGGTGGACGATTGTAGTAACCTTAATCAAATAAAAGGAATTACGGGAAAAGTGCCCAGTGTTAGCATTCACATTACCATGGGTGTGTGTGTCTGTTAATTTTCTTCACAGCTCCATATTGTTCACTGGAACTCTGACAAGTACAGTTTATTTGAAGAAGCTATTATGGAGGAAAATGGATTGGCTGTTATTGGAGTCTTTCTGAAGGTACTGACTGCATATCAGAGTCTTTACATATACCCGTTGATTGACAATAATTACACTTATGCAATTTAATCCTCTATAATTGTTATTCCTAGAACTGTAAGTTTGTATCCATTGCAATCGCAAATATTTATGTTAAAAAATAAGATTGTATTTTTGTCATTTCACAGGTTGGAAAGAGGCATGAGGGTTTGCAGAAATTGGTGGATGCCTTGCCTGCTGTCCGGCACAAGGCAAGGGCAACAAAGCATTAAACATTATGAAATAGGTGTTTTGTACACATCGAACCTTTGCTTTTCAAAGACTTGATGTGAGTTTTATATTGAGACCTCAGAGCATAATGTTTTGGAAACAGGAATGACAGATAATCTTGTTGCAAGAATCTTCTGATATTTGGTACACTGTAAACATAAAAATTTTGAAAGCATTCTTTGTTTAACGTTACCCTTGAAAGATAACAGTTTTACATTTATGTAATCTCTTCGTTCTTTTCCATCCAGGACAGTGTGGTAGAGTTCACCAAGTTTGACCCTGCATGTCTTCTTCCGGAAAACATTGATGAATATTGGACATATGCAGGCTCTCTGACTACTCCTCCTCTTACTGAGGCAGTGACATGGATCGTAATGAAACAGCACATTGAAGTCAGTCACGATCAGGTATGAGGCTAATATGTTTGGGGAATGTAAGACAGGAAATTGAGGGGACATTTTTCCCTCGTAGCAAATGTAAAAAGGTCATGTAATTAAAAGCCATTCATTCTTGGAGATTAAACGCCTTGAATAAGTGGTCAACTGATCCTAATTGGATACCTTAGAAAATAACACGCCACATTTTTATGAAAATGGTTAGCTAACATGACATTTCAAGCAGTGACGTGAATTACTGTAGAGCCCAAAAGTGTCCACCCACTTTTCAGATGTCTTTGTTCCAGAAGTATTTTTTCCATTAATTTCTTCCAAAGAGAGAAAAGGGATTTAAAAAATATGTTTAAGTGTTCTAATCCATGAACCAAACCAACCAGCTCTGAGGTGTATCACAAAATTACAAAGTTTGATTTGAAGCTAAAGGATTATCATAGGAGTTGGTGGTCGCTGCTGGTTTCTTTCGCTATGCTTTGATTGCCGTGATTCTCTGATTGGTGGATCTTAATCTGCTGGATCATGGATTGTGAAGTTGTTCATCAGGAATTCTGCTTCTTAACACGATAAAATAAAGAAGTTGAAATAACACGGACCGTCAAATCTTAAATGGGGTCTTTTAAACTTTTGCAAGCCTGAGTTCACATACAAGATGTATTTTGGCTTTGCAATATGCAACGCATAATTTAGGTTATTTTGGCATGGGAGTCATGTGACAAAAAACCCCAACATGGTGCCGATCACATTGGAGTATGTCTTGGGGAGAAATGCCAACAAAACTACATCTGCAAAGAAACCTAATTAAGTTTTTACACTGAAACCTGTTTGAGTCTCTAGTTTCATCCGATATGCCATTTTTGTGATTTAGCAATTTATCACATAACGCTAAGCTGCAAAACGCAATGTACTCTTATGTGTGCTTTAGTTCATTTTTTCCCTTAGAAATCCATATTTACTGTGCATTATCACAGGAGAATCAATGGGTTCATCCAAAAGCTGAAAAATGTTGCTTTCAGAGGCTTTGTTGATTTTGGATGAAAATAAGGTGCATTTTGAATGTTCTGAGACCAGTGCATACAGACAGCACACTGGAAGTTAAGTCATTCACTAAATAGGGAGCAAGGGAGCATCCTATGGGTTCTATACGCTAAGTGCATTCACTCCGACTAAATCAGACTAAAAGTTCAGTTTCAGGCTGCAGATGATGTTTGGACCACTCAACATGTTTGGCAGACATGGAATAATGGTAATCAGTACATAGATTCAGAATTTTTTTAACATGGTTGGCAGTGATTGAATGATGCTGGACATTACTTTTAATCAGATGTAACATCTGATTAAAAACCAACATTCCTGGAAATTTTTAGGAAAACTATTTACTCTAGAATTTTTATTTATTTATTTTGCATGTATATTAGGTTACAATTGGAGATTGTAGTTTGTTCAAATTTATAGTTTATAAAGTTATAAATATGGAGATTTTTCTTACAAAAATGCTTCGCTTCTGGAGGCCTTTATTAACCCTGTATGGGCTGTATGGATGACTTTTTTGGGCTTCAAAATCGAAGGTAACATTCTATCCCATTATAAAGCTTGGAAGAGCCAGGATAATTTTTACTATAACTCAGATTGCGTTTGGCTGAAAGAAGAGAGTCATATACACTTAGGATGGCTTGAGGGTGAGTAAATTATGGGATAATTTTCATTTTTGGGTGAACTAACCCTTTAGTGAATCAGGGTAAGGTAAGAACACTGTTTATGTACTCAATCAATAATGTCAATTTGTTAATTTTTTAACCAAAAAATCTTACATAGTGCAGCTTAAAAGGTTTATAATGTATTGTTAATCATCAATTGTTAATAATTGTATTTCGGAGCCACAATGTTGCATTGTATTAAGATACTACATGAACTATTTGGACTAAGTGAACTGCAAAAAAAAATCTAAAAGGTGATTTTAAAATGTTAAAATAAACACTTTCCCTTGATACATTCATATACATTTTATTTCAACCTCAGTGATGAACAAAAAAAGTTGATGTCCACGTTATTTGTCAACTGATAAATAATTGTGAAATGTAAATTACAGAAGCAAAATTAATGTGTGTGTCGTGTAGAAATGCAAAAAATGTCGTAAAAGAAGTTGTAAATGTCTTTGAAACCACTTTCACTCTGGCTGTTGTGACTCCTGTGGGACTGTTTGTCATTCAGAATTTGTTGTCCTGCTCCACGGTAACCTTGGAATGGAATGAAAAAGCTCATATGGCTGCCTGCTGACATCTGTTTTCTGTTTCGCTGTCCACTCAATTCGTTTTGATTTATTTATTTTTACATATGCAAAACTTTCCTGCTATTGGTTTCTCCCAATCTAAATCATAATTTTATGACACATGCGCAAACCTATTTTTCTAGATTCTCTGACATTCTTCTCTATTTTTCACAGTTGGCAGTGTTTCGCAGCTTGCTGTTCACATCAGCAGAGGAGCAGGTGCAAAGAAGCATGGTCAACAACTTCCGCGTCCAGCAGGCTTTGAAGGGAAGGACAGTCCGTTCCTCCTTCACCCCCTTTCTACAAGATGGTCCACCAATGGAGCCTTAACCTAAAATCCTGTTATTTTAATCCATAAGCACCGACTCGGCAGTCACTCTCGTCAGTGGTTTGCTGATGTCAATATGGTCTTAAATTGGATTTTAAATGCTCGGCATGATTGCCAGATTGCCCAACTCATTAAGCAGCCAGACATTTAGGTGTAGATTGGAAAGAATTGGTTGGAAGAGATAAGCAAAGAAAAATATAGTTACTCAAAGGACCTGTTGATGCTCAAATTCCACAAATTCCTAAGTATCTAAAGGTTCATGGAATACTTTAAAATGTTTCTGTATTTGTACAAGTACTGAATATAATGCTGGAATTCAAGGAGTTCTCATTTCAAAATGTAACATGTACAGCATTTCCTCTTGCTGTAGAGGTAATGGGTGTCCACGTTTGAAGACAAACAGCCCCCTCTTTTGGATGACAGAGAAAATATATATGTCTTGTTTTGGGTTGCCAGCTCTTGCAAGTCACACCTTTTTTTTATCTGCCTGAGAGAATTTCTTTAAAGTATGAAACTGCACAATGTTTTTGACTATTTTTAGGTATTTTAAGAAGAGCCAGTCTAATCTAGAGAGATGAAATTAAGATTTATAAAATTACATTTAAATATTGCAGTATAATTAAGACTAGAAATATAGACTTTATTAATGGTGCACTGGAAATATAGAAATATGAGGGGAAGAGTAGAAGTTTAATGCGCACAATCGTTTAATGAAAAAGCATTACTGTACTTTGTATGTACTTCAGATTTTTTTTACTGAATATGTTATACTCATCCATAGTGCCTTTAGCATTGGACATAATCACTGATTAGTTCTCCGTTGCTCGCATTGTAATCAATAATCTGTTCAATTGCACAAGTTGTTGGCCACAATTGCCTTTGGGCAAAATATGTGCCTCCAATCTTTTCCATTAAGGTCACATGTGTTATTATTGCGTAAACGTTTTTGTCATTGGTTTAGCAGTATCTTTAAAGTGTATTCATTGTTGCTGATTTTGTAGCAGAGATACTGTTAGGTTTTAATTAAGAAATGATTGTAGAATTTATTCGTCTCTCCACTCAATTTCATTAAATGCTGGTAAGAGGGAATCTCCATTTTTGAGCACGTTTTCCATTTAATTTCTCCACTAGAGGCATCAGAGGTGCACTAGAGCAGACAAAATGTAGATTTGGGAACTAAAGTATGACCAACTGATTGTTTCATTTAAAGATAATTAGAATTTTGGTGCATTCGTTGCATTTCATTGAGTTGGAAGGTTTTAGATTTGCGATTTATATTTTGGACTATGTTGCAAAGAAACTTCAGGGTTCAGTGGTTACATGAGGTGAAGTGAAATTGCAGAAGTATGACATGCTTTTTTTTTTTCTTTGCCAAGAGACGCTGGTCTCTTTTGTGATGGCTGAATAACAATTTTCTTGTGCAAACTGCCCCTAAAGTGGCCTCCCATCTGAATGGGCCACCTGGTTCTCTCCCTATTGGGTTGATGGTTGAAATTCAGAGTGATATTAACTAGATTGAAAGCTGGATTTGCACTGTCCAAATGCTGGGTTGCAGGGAGATGGGATCCCTTCCCTCCACCTGCCCAAGTCTTCAGCTCTCTGCCCTTAGTAAAAAAAAATAGTGAACATTCTTTCACATTAGGAGGCCCTGGAACAATGTTTTCTTATTGAAGCAGAGCTGAATAGCATGTGAAGACACCTTTTGTTGTTTGAATTTGAATTATGCAGTGGATGAATTATGGACTGAGGTTGTTAATATTCAAACTGACATTCTGACTCTTTGCTGCAATGGGTTTGCATGAGGGACATGCTTAACCGCCCACCACCACCACCCCTCCACAGACCCATCTGGTAGGATTTGCCTCTGCTTTGTCCTTTTTAAGTAGCTTGAAGCCCTCCATTTTTAATGGAAATGAAGAATCACAGTTTAACACTAAAACTTGTTAAACTGTTTTAGACACAGAAAGTTATCTATAACTGTCACTTACCTACCATTGCTGCCTACTATACATTTAATGTTGCAAAGGTATGCAGAACTTTGACAATATGATTTGATTTTTGTACTGTGTGCAGAAACTGTATTGTATTCATTAGTTTAGAAAATGAGTCTTTTTGGGTCATTTTAGTTTTGTTTAACTGTTGGGCGGACACAAGCTTGTGCCCTGGGGATTTAAGCAGGATAAGAGGGTGGTGCTGATGGTTTATGGAGGCCCCATCCCAGCATGCACTGTTGCATCAGGTGCTTGTTAGGTCCAGCTCAGCTGCACTAAAAGGTGCATGTTTTGGTGGATTTAGCAGGGGGTGCGACGAACATTGACAAATGCCCAATGTAACCTCTCATTCATGCTGTCTAAAATGTGTGTATTAACCTTTTTACGTGTAAAAATGAAATAAAACAAAATTGAGTCAAGTTGTCTATTTGTGCAGTGTTGGACTCATATGCATATCTTAGGACAGACATCACTATCGTAGGTAAACTGATTTATGCATCTTTATATTTTTACATCTACATTTCAATTTAAAGGTTCTGGATTGCCACTGACAGTGAGATTTTAGCTTCCATTTTATATACAGTGTAAATATTTAAAATTAAGTAAACAAAGCTTTTAGAGCTTAATTACACTCACTGAGCACTTTATTAGGAACGTCTATACACCTACTTATTTGCCTACAGTACAATTCATAAAATAATTCAGATACATGTCAGGAGCTTCAGTTCATTTTCACATCAACGATCAGAATGAGGAAAAAAAAATAACTCCGTGATTATGACCGTGGCATGATTGTTGGTGGCAGACAGGCTGGTTTGAGTATTTCTGTAACTGCTGATTCTCCTGTTTGTTTTTTTTATTCAGAATAGTCTCCAGAGTTTACTCTGAATTGTGCCAAAAACAAAAAATATCCAGTGAGCGGCAGTTCTGTTGACAGAATTGCCTTGTTGATTAGAAAGTTCAACGGAGAATGGCCAGACTGGTTTGAATTGACAGAAAGGCAAAGGTAAATCAGATAACCGCCCTGTACAATTCTAGTGAGTCAAGTCAAGTCAAGTTTATTTATAGAGCACAAGTTTAACACAACCGAAGTTGATCCAAAGTGCTTTCCAGTACAATAAAATAAATCAATCAAATGAGGACAAAGAGAAAGATAGTGGGAAAAAGAAGATAAAAATCAAATATCAAAATCATTTCAGTGTATGTACAAACATACATACCGTAAAACACAGACTAATTTAAAATACATACACGACATTACTCGAATGCAAGAGAGTAAAAATAAGTTTTTAAGCTATATTTAAAAGCAATCAGAGATGGAGAGGTCTTGATGGTTAAAGGTAAATTGTTCCAGAGCTTTGGCGCGACTACAGAGAAAGCTCTATCACCTTTTGATTTACACCGAGAGAAAGGGACAGATAAAAGTGACTGATCACAAGATCTTAGTGACCTAGAAGCTGTGTATGAGCTAATAAGATCACAAATATAATCTGGGGCCGAGTTATGTAGAGCCTTGTATGCAAAAAGAAGAATCTTAAAGTCGACTCTAAATTTTATTGGTAGCCAATGCAATGAGGCAAGAACAGGGGAGATATGATCCCTTTTCTTAGTTCCTGTCAACAATCTGGCTGCTAGTGAGCAGAATGACATCACAGTCGGATGGGCTACAAAATCAGAAGACCACATCGGGCACTTTATTAGGACCATAGTGTTCCAAATAAAGTGCTCAGTGAGTGTACGTACAATATAGCACTGAAAATGCCCCTTTTCTGCCAAGATCTCTTTGAAAAAGCACTGCTTCAATATATTTGTTTTAGTGGTGCAGATTTTGGTTTTGGTGCACATAATAAAATTTTACATTTGAGCTTTTAAACTAGAATGAGGATTGTTGCCGGGTACCTTTTCTAGGACAGTTATCAAAAGGTGAAATAAATACTCAATTTATAATCATGGTTGCTGTCCATTGTTGTTGTTTAAAGAGTGAAGACTGTTCCAAGCAATAAATCAGAGCATGTGGAGCACAAGTTACAAACCAGTTTGGACTAGACAGCACCTTTAAAGACAAAACAGAGGATAAGGCCTGGGTGTGGGTGTTTGGAGGGGCCAGGGATCCTGTATTGAGTTTTGTTTCAACCTTGGTTCAAAAAAGATTCTGTTTAATGTTTGTTGTTCTTGGCTGAATGAGTTACAAAAATGGGACTCACTGGGTTTTTGAGTATCCCAAACACACCACGGTTTCCCATCATTGTGTGAGAGAGTTTGAGAACATGCTGTTTGAGCTCTAAAGGAATAACAAACCACAGAGATGAACTGATTGAAGAGAAGCAACAAGACTTCATCTCTGCAAAACCCTAGAGATGGTCTCAGCTGTGATAAAGAAAGCGACCCAAAACCTGCTGCAGCTGTGGAGTAACTTGAGGGATGGTGGACACTGGTCTCTGCTAGGTTCCTTTTTCTCAATGATGATCAGGCATCACTAACTGAATATAAAGCACAGATGAAAGCACATTTTCTATGGTTTTGTTTTTCAATGTTTTTACAGGTTATTTTCAGACAAAAAGAAAACTCCATTCATTCCTATGCCTTTTGATAAACTGCAACCTATAGTTTGAAGATGTTTCTTCAAACTCCTGTCCAGCTGTTTCCTTATGACTCTGTACACTTGACATTGTGTCTCTAAGCTGACGCTATGGAGAGAGTCCTTCATAATAAAACTAAAAGAGCCGCTTACGTGTTCAAGTCTTTTTCAAAATGTCGTTCCATAAGTGTTCCATAATTATGTGAGGGACACATCCTGCCGTCAGATCAGCATGAAAGCTGCTTTCGCTGTCTGGGCCATGCACATGCAGAGGCAGCTCTCATGGAGACAGACTGCCCTCAATGTGAGGGCATGTGTCTCAAGACGCTTCACTCTCGAATCGCCATCGTTCTAAGGGACGATTCATTCTCCTGTGCCCTCCCACCCGCCTCTTCTGTGACTCCCAAGGGATCACACAAGGAGGCACAGCGGGGCCACGAGTTTGAGCAGGATGAATTTGAGGTGGACCTTGTGTCGGCACAAGCCCTGCGAGCCCCTCAATCTCCATGTACAGCGTCTATGCCAATACAATAGGTGTATGTCGAGCTTCGGTCCTCTGCTGGAGCACACAACCTCATCACATTCAGCAGTTGAAAGTCACGCCCCGTTCATCCTTCCAAACCATGTCGACTTACATCTGCACTGGCTTGAAGAGCATACTCAGCGGCGGGCCAAGCAGGTTCGGCACACCACGCGATGGCCATGCTTCAAGTGTTTCAAGCCAAGCTCCTCAAACAGATGGACGAGCAAGGCTACGTTCAATGGGCTTTGCAAAACTACGGACTAAGCACTGCGAGCCATGAAAGTTAAAGCTGATAAAACCTTGCATGCCGTGGCACAAACGAAGGCAGCCTCCTCAGCGAGAAAATGGCACAGATGGGAAAAAGCAGCAAAAGCGATCTTGACGCGCACAGCCCTATGAAGCGGAATGCAGAGCTCAACATTACGTCTGCACCTGTCCCAAAGAAGGCTCAATTAGAAACACATGATGCAGTTCCCCTCTCCCCTTGTTCAAAATGTTGTTTCTGTGTCTCACATTCATTCACATGCAATAAAATATGCAAAAAAAGAGTACAGCGCACATTGCGAATACGCGAGACACTCACACTTTTTCAATAAAGAGCTCTCTTCCACTCGCCCACACATTATGTACAACTGCTTCCTTATGGTGTGCGGCACATTATGTCATACAGTGCACAAACCAGGTCACCTTTGGTCCCATTTCATGGACTCGTGGTGAGCCCTTACTGCATTTACGACTGTGTGTTAAAAACGATCGAACATGGTTATACGATCCAATTTGCATGTCGGCCACTCCATTTCAATTGCGTTCTGTCTTCCATGGTTCCGTCCGAATATGCGGCGGTGTACACAATCTCCTCGCAAAGGACACGATAGAGGTTGTCCAGTTTTTCAAGCCCACAAAGGGTTTTGCAGCCGCTATTTTCTTGTCGCAAAGTTAGACGGCGGGCTCCGGCCAATTTTAGATCTAAGGCATTTGAATTGCACCCGTTTAAGTCAATAGATCTGAAAGACGCCAACTTTCTTGTTCAAATTGTACAACACCATAGGATATTTTTGAGATTCACGTTAAAGGGAACTGTGTATCAATTCAAAGTCCTGCTCTCTTGATTGTCCCTGGCTCCTCGCACATTCACAAAGTGCATTGATGTGGCACTCGCCCTCTGAAACTGAGCGGTGTGCGCATTTTGAACTACCTCAATGATTGGCTATTACTGGCCCAATGTCAGGATATATTATGCCAACACAGGGACCTATTGCTCCACCATCTGAACAGCCTGGGCCTCAATGTCATCTGGGCAAAAAGAACGCTCTCCTCCAGCCAACAGATTTCCTTTTTGGACATTAGTCTAGACACTATGAGAGAGCTCACACACACATCTCATGAGCGAGCATGTTCAGGCCATTCTCCAGTGTCTGTCTCAGTTCAAGCTGGGGAGAACACTTCCACTCAAGCTGTTTCAAAAAGCATTGAGGCAGATTGCGGCGGCATCCGGCGTCATACCATTAGGTATTTTACACATGAGATCTCTTCAATGCTGGCTCAAACGCCATGTGCCATGGCATTCCTGGCCCCAAGTGTGCATGCGCATCACTATATCTCGCCGCTGTTTAGCTGCTCTAGCACCTTGGACAGCTCCTGCCTTCTAAGAGCAAGGTGTCATGCTGGGGCAGATTTTCAGGTGGAAAGTGGTGACCGCGGACACTTCCAACACATGGTGTGCGATGGACGCTCTGCTTTAGGCACATGGACAGGTGCGAAGATGCCGTCTGGAACAGTCAGCTGTTTTCCTAGCCTTGAATGCTTTTCAGTCTGAAATAGCAAATTATCATGTTCTTATTTGCTCGGACAACTTGGAAGTTATGGCATACATAAACTGCAAAGGTGGAATTTGTTCCCTGCCAATGATGAAACTGATGCATCACCGCCTCATGTGGAGTGAGCTTCATCTTCTCTCCTTGAGGGCAACACATGTCCTAGGCCATCTGAATTACGGTGCAGACCTATTGTCACACCAAGGATTGATGCAGGGTAACTGGAGACTTCATCTTCAATCTGTCCTGAGGATATTCGTCAAAGCAGAGATCAATCTATTTGCCTCCATGGAGAATGCCCACTCTGGTATTCCAAGTCCCAAGCTCCATTAGGTGTGGATGCAATGGCCCACAAATGGCCTGTGAAATGCAAATATGTGTTTCTCCCAGTGTGCCTTTTTCACTCTGTTAAATGCAAAGTCCGAGCGGACAAGGAAACTGTTCTATTGGTTGCGCCGAATTGGCCCAGTCAGTTCTGGTTTCTGGAAATGATTGAGATTCTGGATGATCCTCCATGGGAAATACCGCTGAGGAGGGATCTCTTCTCTCAAGTGCAGGGCACAGTCTGGCATCTCCAGCCAAATCTGTGGAACCTGCATGTGTGGCCCCTGATCGAAGCGTGCTAAACGTGACTCAATTGGTTATGAACACCATTTTGCAGGCTAGAGCGCTATCTACCAGATGCCTTTATTCACTGAAATGGAATGTGTTCACTAATTGGTGCTTTTCACACGGCAAAGACTCAGTGAACTGCCCCATATCTGAAGTTCTCGCATTTTTTCAAGAGCGATTGGACGCAGGGCTCACTCAGTCAACTATCAAAGTCTATGTGGTGACTATATCCGCATTTCATGCACCCAAAGCCGGCACCTCTATTGAAATCATGACTTAATCATGAAGTTCCTTTGGGTAGCGAGGCAGTTAAATCCACCTCGCTGGCTACGGTTCCAACTTGGGACCTGTCTTTGGTCCTAAAATTGTTCGTGGGGCCACCCTTTGAGCCTATGGTTGAATTGTGTGTGCTTTCTCTTAAAACTGCATTACTGCTTTCTCTGGCCTCAGAAAAACGGTACAGGATTTGCAAGCACTGTCAGACGACATTTCATGTATGGAGCTTAGTCCAGATCTTTCAAAAGCCACTGTCAAACCCAGAAAAGGCTACAGTATGTGCCTAAAGTTTTAACCACACCCTTCAGAGCACATGTGGTTCACCTTCAAGCATTTTCCCTCCTTCATTTAATTTGGATGAGGAGAAGTCCTTACATTTGTTATGCCCTGTGCAAGCGCTACACACATATGTTGAATGCACCCGCCAGTTCAGACCGTCTGACCAGCTCTTTGAGGATGCATGAAAGGTATATCCATCTCCAAGCAAAGACTTTCTCACTGGATTGTTGATGCGATCACCTTCACTTACGCGTCACAGGGTGAGAATGGCCTCATCATGGGCATGAGCTTAGTGATGCAATGTCAAGTGTACTGAGTTGTAAGAGAACGTATCAAGGAACCAAGGTTACATACATACCCGAGACTGAAGGGAATTAGACATTGCGTAAGCTGGACGAACTACAGACCCAGAGTTCTTTGAGGTGCGAGCAATGCACTCTTGTCCCTCAGTCAGAAAGTTCTGCGGAATGGTGTTTGCATACCCGCTTTTTTTCCCAGACAGCTTTGCGCCTAATAGGGTGGGGCTTAAACACCACAGCCAATTTTTTAATTGCCGGTATTGTAGAAAGTTATCAACTATGTTTTATAGAAGGACACACCCAATAGTGTCGGTTTAGTGACACAATGTCTCATTCTCCTCGTCTCAGGGAACCAAGGTTATATACGTAACCGGAACATCTACCTCTTCAAACAGTTTTTTTTAGAGTTCATCAATGAACTTTAGGTGATGATGAGAGTTTTTTAGTTTTTCCTATAATAATGAGTACTTAACTCTGTGTCTGTGAGATGACTAAAACGCCACTTTCACACTACTCTCAATGCAACTTAATTAATTCAAGTGACAAAATGACTGTTATATACAACACTGAAATAACACCTACGGTATTTGTCACAATTTTAAAGTATCAATAGCATGTTGTGTGGACATTTCAAACCACTAAGAAATAGGTTATATTAGTTTCAGTGCCTTTCCATCTCCCATATAAACATCCCCAAATCATCAGATTTACAAATTTGTCTAAAATTTGTCTTGAATATTGGTCAGATCCTCTTCTCAGATATTCTCACTGACCAGCCAGTCCGAATTTCTATACACAGAGGGGAGCTGATTGTTTTCTACTGTTAATGATAACCAGCCCTCATGGTACCAAGCAACTTAATCGCCCACACCCTCTCGCCTGTTGAGAAAGAAAGCTGAACTCTCACATCTAAAGGCACAACACAGCAGCACCCACATAACTTATCAAATAAAAAGTCACATGCTGTCTCATTCATCTTTAAGCTGAGAAAACACTCACAATAAATACAAACTAATTCTTGTGATGGGGGAGGGTAACTTTAAAATGTGTAAATGTGAATACACAGTGAGAGCACATGGGTCCAGTAACAAAAGTTAGGCAGCTCATATTTTATTTGTAATAACATTATTTGAAGTATGCCTTTATGGGTAACCTTCAAGTTCAATGAAACCCTTGGTTAGGAAGTTCATAAGTATTTATACAAAATTCTTCTCCCCTGCAGATAATACTCCCCAGGTCTTCTGAGAATTATAACTTATAGGCATGTCACATGTAAATCTGTTTCTATGAAACACAAAAGCTTGCGGATGAAATATAATTGTTTTGTTTAATTTGAAAACCAATATCTTTAAAGCCTGCTAGGCAGAATTTGGCAAGAAGTTTTAACCCCCTTTATCTGAAAACAGGAAATTAATTGGGATGACTTTGTTGTCTTTTCATATGTATCTTCACATATTATGAACACAGGGGTTTTGGATTTTAAACAAGAGATCCTGCAAAAGCCCTTTGAGAATTTTCAAGAGCTTGAACAGAGGAGTCAGATATGGTAGGTAATGGCCATTCAAGTCTAGTCACGGATTAATGTCTGAATATTTAAACTGGAAATTACTTGGCTGACAAAACGGCAACATGAAGCTAACATCCAAAAGTTTTCATGCTCTAGGACAGGGTTTCCCAAACAGGGGTTTGCAGGGGTTACTGAGGGAAATCCAGGGGGCTCGTAATAAGAGTAAAAAGGTTGCGTGCTGAAATATTTCTGTCATTTACACAAAAAAAAGAAAGAATACAACTAAAACCAAGAGCAGCAATTAAATTTTTAACCATCCTTGTGTCAATAGGTCCAATCCCGCTGCAGGAACTAAAGCCGTTTTAGGTACTTTTACTCCAAACTACTACTTTTTGTTGCTTTCTTACATGAGGAACTATAGTTCCTCTTAGCCGTTTAGAGAATTTTTTTTAGCTCCTACTCTGGAGTAGGTACTTGTGGCACGGTGGAGGGCGGGACCGAGGCGTGATTACGCACGCCTGGTCCCGTATTAGGCTAATTAAGCCGTCAAGAGGGATAAAGGCCACCCGCGGACGGCGATGCGGGAGAGAGAGATCGTTCATGGACATGTCCGTTGTCTTATGTGTTTGTATTTTGAGTTTTACATTAAAACTATAATTTATATGTCAAGCCGGTTTCTCGCCTCTTCCTTGCCCGTGACCTTGATCTGTTTTACATTGGTGCTGAAACCCGGGAAGGAAGAGGGATGCGCCGTAGCAGAGTTCTCGCCACTGCCCAGCGGAGCAGCCGCGGCCATCTGCTGGAAGACGGAGGAGCCCAGCCGCCTGGACGCGGAGGAACGGCCGCCGACCGTGAGGGGAGGAGGGGCTCCTGGCCGACCGCCTGGAGCGGTTAGGGGCGCTGCCAGGGGCGGGGGAGTCCCCTACTAGCTGCTGGAACGCGGCGGGTTTGGAGAGGGCTCGCCGCCGACCGCCTGGAGTGGGAGAACCGCTGCCAGGGGCGGGGGGAGGCCCCTTCGACTCCCCGGGAACACGGCGGGGCGTTCCGTCCGCCAGGGGCTGAGGACTGCCTCCGATCCGCCCGGAGAGGCGCGGCTGTCGTCCTGTAGAGGGTGGGGAAGTGGCTGAGGAACGAGCTACGGCGTATCAGAGAACCGGCGAGTAAGTTTTTTTTTTTTATCTTTCTCTCCTCTCTCTCTCGCTGCCGCTCTGCGTTGGCCTTTTCCCTCTTTTTTAAATTATGGTGTTTGTGGGAGGGGAGGTACTGCCCAGTGCAGGAAGGACCTCCCCCTCATTTTTAATTATTGTTGTTTCCCTCCCCTTGCCCCCTCCCTCGTCCAGGTTGATGGGGATGACCCGCCGGCAGACCGCGCGGGAGGCGCCCCCCCCAGGGGATGTATGTCAGGCCGGGGGTCCCCAGCCTGAAAGAACGGGGGAGGAATGTGGCACGGTGGAGGGCGGGACCGGGGCATGATTACGCACGCCCGGTCACGTATTAGGCTGATCAAGCCGTCAAGAGGGATAAAGGCCACTCGCGGACGGCGGTGTGGGAGAGAGAGATCGTTCACGGACATGTCCGTTGTCTTATGTGTTTGTATTTTGAGTTTTACATTAAACCTATCACTTTATATGTCAAGCCGGTTTCTGGCCTCTTCCTTGCCCGTGAAAATGAACTGTTTTACAGTACTATTTTGGAGGAAAGGGACTGTGGGAGGTGGTGCAACCTGTGGTCAAACACATATGATGCACAAAGCAATAAGAAATGTGAAGAGTTGACACAGCTGCCATGAGAAAACAAACTTGTACCTGCTAGCCTGCTACTTCAGTGCTAATTTTCCAATTCTTTTAACAGAAATAACATAAAACCAATAAAGTGTCCAAAGAGTATCGCCTGTTTCACATATGTGTGTGTGTGTGTGAAGGGTGAGCAGAGCTGCTGTCTGACTTAAGCAGGAGACAGGCTTTGTGTTTTCAACGTATCTGTACTGTGTGACTATACTGAAAATAAAGTGATTTCTGGATTGTTCCATGGGATAACAGACATAAATAATAAGATGTTTATCGAGAGTGGATAATTCTAGAAAGTAGAAATGTCAACTTTCCAATTTGAATGGAATGCAGCTTTAAAGTCCCTGTGAAGTGCCTTGACGAGCGCAATTTGATTTTATGTTTTTACTATTTCCTAATCAAACAGCAAGTGGAGGTGGGACATGCCGAACGACTTATCCCATTTAAAAAAAAAAATAGCCAACAGGTTAAAGACACACACACACACACACACACACCTTTCGACAGGCCATGCTCTCGTTATAGAAAGCATTTGATTGGACAAGGTTTCTCAACCTCTATGTGATGTCATGGATGTTCCTGAGTCTTTTTAGCTGGAAGAGAGAGACAGAATACTTTAAATGCTGAAAACGAATTTGCCAATGTTTCAAAGTACTCTAGCTTATAGATGACCTTAGAGCTGATAGATATGGACTAAAAGCACCAAAGCATTTTAAAGGTGTCGTTAAGGTGGCGAGCTACTATTTCCTTGCATGGCTACCGAAACTCTTAAAATCAAATTTATAATTTTCTAAAAAAAATATACATGTAATGTTTCAGTTTTCTAAAAATATTTCTAGCCCCAGGTTATAATGGTACAGAACTGGCTTTGTCACTTCTAAGAAAAGTCATTTTTATTCATTAATTATTAAAAATGTAAATTTGGGTTTTATTATAACAAGATATTAAAATGTACATACATACATGGAAAGACACATACATACATGGAAGGATATGCTTATAAAATTATCAGGGAAATGTAAACAGAAATGAAAGTTTTTTGTTGTAATGTTTACAACTGTGACAGATATTGATTATAGTGGGATAGAAATGCCAATCCCAATTGATTCAAATTCCAATTCACAATCTCTCAATTAGATTAGATTCTAATATGATTGGATTAGATTGCAATTAATTTGGTTATATTTCAGTTAAAATGTCCATTTGCTTACATTGGAAAAAAAATCATTCTCAGCTAATGCTGTAAATTATACAGGGAACCATCTAACTTGGCACATTATGAAAATATGAAACTAATATTAAAGGAATTGTTTAATCAAATGTGAAATTGATTGTAATCAAAAATGAAAATTCACTCATCATTTACACACCCTCATGCCATCCCAGATGAGTATGACTTTCTTTCTTCAGCATAACACAAATGAAGATTTTTATGTAATTGACCCTGTTTCTCACCCACACCTATCATTTGGCTTCAGAAGTCATGGATTTAACCACTGGAGTCATATGTCATATATTTAACCACTGGAGCTTAAAAATCATTCAAAAATGTTTGTTTGTGTTCAGCAGACAAAATAAAGTCACACATCTTGGATGGCATGAGGGTGAGTAAATGATGAGAGAATTTTGAGAGAGAAACTATCCCTTTGATTAAAAATTAACAACATGCCCCAACTATGCAGTTCACTTGCTATATTTTAACAAATATAATAATCAAAACAACCAAAACTGTACTAAACTTTCAAATAAAAGATAGCTCTTGGGACTTAAAGAATCATTATTGGCATCGTTCAAATTTATATTGCGATTAATCAGAAAATCACTATTTTCAACCAGCCCTCTTAAAATGTACAGTATATTGTAGATGCAAAAATAATAGTTCTTGTTAACTATTACTAACTATTAACTATTAAGTTAAGCCCAATCAGCAGCATTTGTGTAATAATACTGATTACCACATACATTTTATTTAGACTAACACCTTTTCTTTAAAAAAAAAGAAGCAAAAATCGAAGTTACAATCAGGCACCAACAATGGATGTAAATGTAGTCCATTTTTGGAGGGTTTAAAGACAGAAATGTTAAGCTTATAATTTTAGAAAAGCACTTGCATTAAGTCTTCTGTTAAAACTTGTGTATTATTTGAGCTGTAAAGTTGTTTAATTGTTTTGTACATGTTTAGGGATTTGTAACATCGTCCTGGCAGCAAAGTTGTAAAATGGGCTATAACTTTACACAGAAAAAGAAAGAATCATGTCTTGTGGCTATACTTTTGAAAAGGAGAATATTTTAACGTTCAAAAAGTGTCCCCCATTCACTTCCACTGTAACCCAGAATTTATTTTTGTATTTGTATTTTTTTTTTAAGAAAAGGAGGATTAGTCGAAAATTATGATTTGTTTTTGATACTGGCGAAACCTGCTTGACCACAATGCAAGGAATTGAGACTCTAGAGGGCGATAGACACACCAAAAAAAACTGGATCCGATTTAATATCACGCTCAGGAGGAAAGAGGCAGGCCGAAAGATGCTTTTGTGAGACTGTACACATTGACATGCTTCATTAACCACGTTTCTGTGAGACAGTGCGGACTCCACAGTACAACCACGTGAAAAAAAAACCTAGCGCTGTCTCGAAGAGCTGACGTACTCTACAAAGGGTCGTTTTCACATTTAATACAGCAAGACGAAGCGTCTTGCTTCGTTTGACAAGTAGCAATGTCAGGGTTGAAGAAACGGAGTTCTAATACTTCCGCGGATCGGGATGAAGACGACAAGCAGGTGACGGAGAAGATGCTCTCCAGCAGAGGTGGAAACGGCAACATGAGCCGACCAGGAGACGGCACACCAGGAAGCCCAACCTCAGACATCAGTCCTGCGGATGGAGAAGAAGAGACAGTCGAGCTGAAAAGAACTATTACTCTCGTAAACGGCGTGGCCATCATTGTAGGCACCATTATCGGCTCTGGCATCTTCGTAACCCCAACCGGAGTGGTGAAGGAAGCCGGTTCGGTCGGGCTGTCGCTGGTCGTGTGGGCTGTGTGTGGCGTCTTCTCCACTATAGGCGCCCTGTGTTACGCCGAACTGGGGACCACCATCACCAAGTCGGGGGGTGACTACGCCTACATCCTTGAGGTTTATGGCTCCCTACCAGCGTTTCTGAAGCTGTGGATCGAGCTTCTCATCATCAGGCCGTCGTCGCAGTATATTGTGGCATATGTTTTCGCTACCTACCTCCTCAAGCCCATCTTTCCCGACTGCCCGGTCCCTGAAACAGGAGCTAAACTGGTCGCCTGCCTCTGCATCCGTAAGTATAACCTGTAACCTACCTTATTAGGTCAAACAAAAGTTAGTTTGACATATTAGTAACGCTCAACGCCATAAATAAGCAGTGCGAATGAGGATTTAAGTGAGACTCGTTTTAAATCTCCTCGGTAATTTGACGGTTCCGTTGCGACGGTTGGTATTTCCCCTCGACTGTCTTTCCACGTGCCTCTCGCCCGCCTCATCCTTTCAGCGTCTTTTTAATCTCCACACATACTCGCCGTAAGCATATTTCTCTCGTAATTCGTCTAAATGTAAAGATAAACTACTTTTGTGAGAGATAATGTGTTGTTACAAATATCTACGCAGTGTTTCGATACAGAAACATCGTGTGTACGTCGTGTTGAAAGAGTGCTGTACCTTTCATCATTTGCGCTGATGAATGATGTAGGGGGTAATGGACATGCGCTGTACAACACCTTGGCGGGCTTTCTGCTAATCACGTTATTGTATATATTCTAATCATTTCCGATGTTGTAATATGCTGTTTTCACAACAATATTAATCATATTAATATTCTAAAAACTATAGTGCGTTGAGATGCAAATTTGAGGAAATAAACAAGATAAAAATATCTTATTTTAAAACAACAAAAACAATGTTATTATCTTCCTAAGAAACTGCACTTAAATATTCACATGCAAAAAAACAGGACCTGTCTAAACTAATATTATTAACTGCAAATGATCAGGCTACTAATTGTATTCTTATTATAGTTAATTGTATACCATAAATTGTCTATGTATCCTGTTGTGAGAGTAAAGATGAACGCAACCCTGCAGGATTGCAGTCAGATCTTTGACATGCATGCCGTGCTCATAGCAATATGGTGTGGCCGGGTGGAATTTGCCATGGCAGCCATTCGAGCAATGCAGTCCTCCCACAGGTTTAAACCAGTCTGGATTAGCAGAATTAGCTCAAACCCTAATTACCAGTCGGCCAACAAATTAAAACCCATATTTCTCTCTTTGTTTCCTTTCTTTTTCCACTACACCTCTTTCTCTCTCTCTCTCTTCGATCTTTCCAAATTAAGAGTGGATGAATGCTTGATTGGGGTACAGGAATGTGTATTTGTTATTGTGGGTCAGCAAATGAATTGCACTGGCTATCCGCTGTAATTTCACCCTGTAAGTGGCTTGTCTAATCCTTGCATAAGTACCCACATGACGAGAGAGAGAGAGAGCGGTAAAGAAGACTATGACCGTAGGCTTTAGCTGAGCAATAACAGGTTATGGGTGTTACATACTTAGTGCAAACACTTAGTGTTCAACCCAGATGCTTAATTTTATAGCCAAATTCCTTGAGTTGCTCTTCACAGACTGGATTTGGAGCTGTTGGCATAGCAGCTGGCCATTGTTCCAGTGACCCATTTTCTCATGTGTATTGAGGTTATGATTGAAAAAAGGGCCTCCAGGATTGGTTTGTTGCGTTAATGTAAGCTGTGTATTCATGGGAGAGGCCCCGTGAATTGTACCGTGTTCTTGCCGTAGGGGAGTTAAGGGGGTAACCTCTGTCTGAGGATCCCTAGTTTATTAAGAACACTAGTTGCAATGCCATAGTAATACACCAGTGTGTGTTTGTAAATGTTCTTGCATGAGGGTACCAAGGTCTTACTGTCCTACTCGATACAGAACCTGTTTTGTATCTTAGGGTTATTGGGTGCTGGGCTTCGCCTCTCAGTTCGGTGCCCAGACTGATTTACAGCTAATGCTGCTTTAAAGTGTGTGTTTGTTAATCATGTTTCACTCAAAAAAATATTTTAGCTTATTTGCAAGATGTATCCATTTCAATTGAATAACAAATTTCCATCTAATTGAATTGCCAAATCTTTAACAAAATAAAATGTATAAATCTTACAAAATGCAAGTTTTATTAATTACATTTTCTTCAAAACTATTCAATTAAATTAGATGGAAATTTGTTATTCAATTAAAATGGATACATCTTAAAAATTGGCTAAAATATTTTTTTTGAGTATAGGAAGCTTGCAGGCAGGGAGTGGAAGTGGTCAGTTTTTTATTTCCTCAACAATCTAGTATTTGTTCTACGAACTGTTACACCTTTATTGCAAGGTATGGCAATCACCTAAAAAAGGTTGCAGTTAGTTTCTTTATTATTCTTTATAGCTTTGAAGCAGAATTTAGCAAACAAAACAGCACAGTAAGTAAAAAAGTAGGGGACATTCAAATGAGCAATGTGATGATAGTCTAAAAAAAACCATTATGTCTTTAAGTCCATTAAAATCTGATGTTTAGAGTTCAAATTTGGCAGCCATACCATTTCCATTGAAACGTTCTGAATCATGCTGCCACACGTTGGCAGCAAAATGTAGACAACACTTTGAGGATGAGGTCTGCTTAGTTTAAATTCTACTGTAAGTATTTAGGTTAAATCCTCTGGGCCTCTGTTGTGAAAGACTAAAAATAACAAATTATTTTTCTCTCTCTTTTTCTCCCTACCCCTCTTTCTCCATTTCTCCCCTTAGTGTTGTTGACTGCTATCAACTGCTACAGCGTGAAGGCCGCCACAAGGGTCCAAGATGCCTTCGCTGCTGCTAAGCTACTGGCCCTGGTCCTCATCATTATTATTGGCTTTGTGAAGATCGGCAAAGGTGAGTAACACACAAACACATTTCCTACATGTATGACAACAATCAATCAGTTATCTAGACTATCAAGGGACAAATCAAAATAATTTTTGTGGTAATATCGATTATGCCACAAATGCTGTCGATTGAGCTTAACTTTAATGAACCTGGAACGTTACTTTAAGAGTTTCAAACAAAAGTTTACAACAGTTTAATTAACTACAATGCTGAATAATGACAGTTTTTCTCTATAATTAATTGAACCATGTCACATGACACACTAGTCCATCGTAGCCAGACCTATGACTACGGCGTAGGTCTGGGGTCTATAGCCACTCCAATTGGCCAAGAGCCGCCTATTTAGACAGGAAAAGCTGTCTAACTGACATGTAAAGCAACCAATCACAGCCGGTTTTTCATCACAGGGTGTTTAGTGGTGGGGTTATCGGAGATGTATCATTTAAGACCAACATGCAGGAAAAAGTAATTTATGTAATGGCGAACGTGTCTTCACGAACGATTGCACAGAAAAAACATGGGAAAATAGCGTAAAATGTGTAAAGAGAACAAATAAAGCACAGAAAACCTCATTATAGAGAATTTCACAGACATAACTAAGCAAACAAAGCAGAAAATCTAGCTCTGCTCGTGGATATACGCTTCATTTTATGCCACTTGTCTCAAACTAAACAGAATATCTTTAAAAGATTTGATGTCACAAACCTGGCACACTTGGAAAAATCTGGTGATTATTTCATCCTCAGAAGCTCTCTTTTTATCAACATGACTCGGATTCCAGGACTGATTTTTTCTTGTTTTCTGACATGAATAAAGTTATATTGGCTGAAGTAGGCCTTAGCACCAATGACATAATTTCTGTCCGTTCTTTCCTGCTACGGTTATGACATACCATTCCGACATGCAAGCTAAACAGTTTTCATTACAGTGATCTGCGATTAAAAGTGGAATGCACAAGAGCTTGCTTATAACCTAGCAGGTTTGTCTAGACTGCATTTTTAAATCAGAGTATGTTTTTCCACTCAACACAAATCTTGATTTGATTAAATCAATTTTAATGTTGCTTTGCAACTTAGCTCTGCAAAAAGCTGTACATATTGTTCTTATGTTGAGTCTCGCAGGAGGACAAAACAGTGGGCTCAGATTCAGGACTCATAGAAGGCATGTGTGCTGTTTTACATCAGTAGAGTGTCTTCAAATTGTAGTCCTGCTGAATTTGGAGCAAGAACAGAGGCTCTGAGCATTTCGTTAAATTGCCATAAGTTACAAAAGCACAGACACCAACTGTCTAAAGTGAATGAATGAATAAAAAAATAAAGAAATTGACAGATTTGTAGTAGTAGCTGGCAGGCTTTACCACCAGACTTGACATAAGTTGTTTCATAGAGAAAAAGGATCCTGAGGCCAAAAAGTAAAACACTGCCACTTTCATTTAAAACTTTTCTCAAGACATTTACATTTCACATTTGCATTTATTATTTCACTCTTTTATCCGAAGCGACTTACAAATGAGTAATACAGCAAAAGTGATTCATCATAAGGAGGAAATAACATGAGAAGTGGTGCAATACAAAGTTTCAAATTACTCAGTAGAGAGGAAGGTGAGAGACCTTAGGGAAAAAGAAAACATTTGAAGGATTGTGTCAAGGGCTCATGAAAGAGATGCGTCTTTAGATATTTCATTCGCGCTTGCACATATTCATGCTTGGTGCATGAAGATGCATTGCGCCAAGTTTGGATTAGTAATGGACATGTAGCGTCAGACAGCAAGCGGGTCACTTTAAATAAAGAAAAAGATAATAAAATCAATGAAAAGAAGACATCATGTTGTGCACTGATAATTAAAGCCTGCAGTCTTCTCTTTTAATTGGCCATCCTTAACCGAATTTAGCCAAGACTGCCAAATCCAGGCCTTGCTTTTGCTTGGCTGTGAGTCTCTTTGTGTAAATAAGGCTGTGAACTGGTTCTATGGTTTTATTTCTAAGGCTGCCACATGCACAACTTGTAATGATAATTCTGCACTGCCCGCCTCTCTTTCTCTTGCTCGGTCTCTCAGGATGGGATATACTTTAATACTTTATAATACTTATACTTTAGTTTTCAGTGCATTATTTTTTATATAATTAATCACATTGAATTAACATGTTAAATTCATAGCTCTAATAAAAAATAGTTACATTTAAGTGAAAATGTTGTATTTTACCCAATAATTGTGTGTGATACAGTATGTGATTTTATGCTTATTAGAGTAGCACGTCATTAGTTTAGCAACATGCTAACATCAATGCTAACATCAAACATTATTGTAATAAATTGTGATTTGAATATTCTGGGAGCTTCACATCACAAGCACTAATTGTGCCAGTTGTTTTAAATCAGTCACTTGTCACTTATTCATTTAAATGTTCCATTTTAGTTTGGATGTCGCTTTAGAAGAATTCTGATTAAGCAGACAGTAGACAACAAGCAGTGTTGCCAATTATTTCTCATGGGAAGTCGCCAAAGCCTTGCTGAAATGTCGCTAAAAGTAGCCAAATCACGTGATGACGTAATTTATTATGTAAGACATCAAATTTACATACGTAAATGAATTCCTTAAAGGTGTAGTGTTGAAGAATCATAATATGCGTTGTTGCTTTGTTGTCATCATATGCCTCTGTTGTGAAAGACTAAAAATAACAAATTCTCTCTCTCTCTCTTATCTTCTCTAAATGGAGAGCATGCACTTGAATTTAGGTTGCAACAAATACGAAAGCTCGTCAGTCTTTTGATTTATAGAACATCCGTATAAAATACCTGGAGAGAGCTATCCTTTAGCATCCCCATTCATCTCTATGACTGTGCTCAGCTATCGCCAGGATCGGGTGTCTCGTGACTGATCACTCATCAGTGGGAATAGATAAGGAGAAATATAAATAAATTTCATGCTTTTAAGAGCCCTTCAAAAACAATCCGTCACTGGATGACGATGTGCTATAATGTAATGAAATAATTTAAATAATTGTTTTTATTTTGTCATAAAACACGGCTACTTTTGAATGGGTGCCTATAGAGAAACATGCTTTTTACCATTGGGTGGTGTAGTTCAAGCATCTACCAGCAGGTGCTAACAGGGACCTGCTAAACCGCCAATTCCTGACCCCCTGATGTACAACTGCTAATGGCATGCAGGTCAGTCATATTACTTGAAATGTTAGGGGGTCCTAGAACACTGTCACAAAATTACATATCATTCACAATAGAGCTGATGTTTTTTTCGGTTACCAGATGTGGGAGAATGTTGCTAAAGCAGACAACAAAAGTCACAAAAATTGTCGCTAGTCGCTATTTGGCTCTTTTAGTTTACTTTCAGTTCAATTACTTTTAAGTACATTACTTGTGCTAAGGTAATATGCACTGTATAATACATTTAAAATATGAATACATATCTACATCTGTCAGTGCAGGGTTTCCGCAGGGCATTGAAAAGCATTAAAAGTAATTCAATGGATTTTGTGGAAAATTAAGTCCTTAAATGGCATTAAAAAGCATTAAATGTTATTCCTACACACATTTTAAAAATTTTATAGTTTTGAAAAAGAATATTACCTATTTATTTTGAATATAGCCTTAATAATAACTTTTATTTGCTGTCGCAAAATATGTACATTGGTGTGATAAACACACAGAACCAGATTGGTAATTGCCTTCGGCCGGTGCAAAAATGCCGTAACGGCGGATGTTTGGACAGCGGCGAGCTGGGACCTGGAGGAGTTAGAGCAGAGAAAGTACAAAGTTGCACAAATTGGGGACTTGCAAATTCCAGCAAAAGTGGTAGGAAGATGAAGAATTTAGGACATGGTTGCAGCCCGTCGGTGGTTAACATGGAGAAGGAGATTGCAGTGTTTGTAAAAAAGTATTTAAACTAGGTACAATAGGTGTCAACTGCGCTAAATCTCATATGAAGTCTGATGACCACAAATCGGCTGTAAAAAAGCAGACAACCATGACAAAGTAACCTCTTCAGCAACTACTACTACCACCACTAGTAGTAGTGACCACCACTTCCAGCAGAGCCGCTACTGAAGGAAAATCAAGCGACCTTCGAGCAGCATTTGGTGTCTGAACACTGCCGTGCAGCACCAATCATAAGAATCTAATGAAGGTGTTTCTGAGTTGTTCCAGGCAATGTTTCCTGATTCACAAATAGCCAAATCTTTCACATGTGGAAAGGACAAAACCAGCTGCATTTTTGGACCAAAATTTGGACTTGCCCCATACTTCAAAAATAAACTGATTTCTGCAATTAACAATGCAGGGCCATTTGTGTTGATGTTTGATGAGAGTTTCAACCAGTCGACAAAAAATAAACAACTAGATGTCCATGTTCGATTTTGGGAGGCTGGATGTGTCCAGTCCCGTTATATTGGATCACAGTTCATGGGACATTCAAAGACCGAAGTTCTGCTGCACCATTGCAAAGTAGGTATAGTTGTATTTTTTGTTAATGGAATTGTTTTTGGACGAATTAAGGATGAAGATACAGGTTTTATAAAGAAATATTACAGTGCTCTTTGTATTGAGTAGTGCATATAGTATTCCATGTTTCTATTGCAAATCTAGAATACATAATCAAGATACAAGATGTCATTTTCATTCCTCAGTGAATCTTATTACTTTTAGATGGTGTTTAAAAATAATTTTTGAAATTATAAGAGCAAATTCACAAAAAACAAACATGTCAGTAATATCTTTTCAGATTTTCTTTTTGATGTCAAATCATTTATTTATTTATATTCTTAGGAAAGGTGCGCCTATTAGACCTGAAGTATCTCCTTTCCATTAGTATGGATGGCCCAAATGTAAACTTGAAGTTCCTCAATAGTCTCCATCTACATTGAGGTCGGCAGCTAATTTCTGATGGGAACTGTGGACTGCACACGCTACACAATTCACTCAAGACTGGCTTCTACACATGGAATATTGAGAAACAGATGAGAGCAATGCACTTTGTTTTTCACAATATCCCTGCAAGAAGAGAAGATTAAACAAAAAAAGAGAAAAGCTTTGGAAGATGAGCTGGAAGAACTGAAATAGAAAAGGGAGGTGTTGACGGAGGTGTCCGCCAGCATTCAGAAGGATGATGATCAACTAGCTGAGCAGGTCGAAAACAAATCTAACACACTCATGGCTCAAATGATCACAAAATGTAATACTCTAAGGTGGAGATACAAGGGTAAAAACAATGAATTGAAAAATGTTGAGTCAGAGTTGGAACTAAAAGTGATGAACTAAGGCACATGGATTAATTCTCTTATTTACACAAAGTTAAAACTGTGTCATTTCTATATCACTTGAATTTGTGCATACATTAAGTTCCAGCATTTAAAAGAACAGAATTTCAGAGTTTTTCCATTCAACATCTAGTTGATTGGTACTTTGTTAAATTAAATATGGAATATCTGCAAATAAATTTTGACATTTTAAGCTGTCTCCAGAGATATTTCCAGAGTGATACAGTTTATTTAAATTATGCACATTTTCCAAAATATCCAAGATTTGCATCATTTTCAAATTGAATAGTTACAATTTAGAATTTGGGACATAGGTATTTTAAAAATGGATTGTGTGTGTGTGTGTGTGTGCGTGTATGTATGTATGTATGTATGTATGTATCCATGGTTAGTCATGGGTCGTGTATGGCATTAATATGTTAAAAATTGCATTAAAAAAGGCATTAAAAAGCATTAAATTAGATTTGATGATACTTGCAGAAACCCTGTTGTGTTTGTGTGACAATTGAAGGCTGTGCAACAGTGGTTGAGAAGGAAATATAAACATTTTGTATTTAAATGGAAAACAAAAAACTTTTCTTGGAAAAGTGATTTAGAAAGTAATTACAAATTTAAATAATTTGTAATTTGATTACTTTTCAGAGGAAGTAATCAGTAAAGCAATCTGATCATTTTTGTCATTATTTTGAGTAACTTAACCAATACTGCATGCAAATTCTGAAAAGGTCACGATGTTTATCTCAGTGTTTGCTTGTTTTGAGAGAGGCAGTAATGCTTAATTCTTTTACATCATCACACCTGACCTACTCAGCCATTGCTGATGCAACAAGACACCAATGGTTTATCTACAATCTCTAACACTGTTTGCACTGCAGCTCCACCCACAGAAAGGAAGTGAACTTACTGTTTTTGGGTCACTAATTAGATTCCACTCACTTATCAACATTATTGTTATCATCATACACTTTTTTAAATGTTTTTAATGTTCTTAAAATCATACATAGGCCCAACAATATGCAGAAATTACAAGCATAACATAGGCTGAATAAGAAAATTGAAAATGTTGTAAATTCATTATCAACTGCATAATTAAATGTACCCTATTTAACACTGGGCAAATTATTATTATTATATTGTATAAGCCATATAGAAATTTTCATAAAAATAAAATATGCTGGTTTTGTATGCACAGCCGTTGATGTCAGCAAAAGTTCTCCCTTTTAAAAGTTGATAAGCCTATTTATTTTGCCATTCTAAACTGTATACAATTATATAGTAATTTGCATTTATACATTTGATTATTTATTGCATTAAGAACAGACCTGAAACTTGATTTTGGGTTGTGATCCATCATCAGAAAAAAATTAATATAACAAGACTATTTCATAATGGACACACAACACCAAGCCAGCATGACTACAGCACCGGTACTGAAGTTTTGTAACATTTTCTGTATTTTGACCTCAAGATAATGACCTTTTTTAATGTATTTCTCTCTCTCTCTCTCTCTCTCTCTCTCTCTCTCTCTCTCTCTCTCTCTCTCTCTCTCTTACTCAAACTCAAACTTATTTCATGCCCATTTATTGTGATGTTTTTGGGAAGTAGCCATGTAATATGCAGGATGATTTACAGTCTTTTGGTTATTATTTCCAAATAAACACCTTTAGAGTTACAAATGACACTTACAAAAGATACAAATGGTAATCACTATTTTTATATTGTGTAAGTTTATATTGTGATAATGGCCAGCTGTACTGTACATTATATATTTACTGCAGAATGATGTGATTGACCATTCAGAATCAAATATTCCAGAGGACCATGTAAAAATGACTCCAATGACTCTCTTTGTCCACTAAATTGACCAGATTGATGCTCTAATGGTTACACAACTGATTCTGCACTGGTCACTTAACTCATTAACTGCAACCACATACTCAGTTGTTAGAGCAAACAAAACCTTCAGATGTCAAAAATCTTATTATTAAGTAAAAACATCTTTCTAAGTTTATCCTCTTTGCAAGTGAACTTGTACTTAAAGTAGTCTGGATCTGTCCAGGTTGGCATTTACCTAATTTGGATTCTACCAAATGACACCTTAAATTAAGGAAAAATAGCATAGTAAAGTTAGGACGCACAGCCTTTGACATCAAAAACAAGGGATATGGGAAGCGTTTTCTCCTCACTTTGAAAGTTCATAAACCTGTTTTTTGTATCATAACTAAGGACAATCATACTGATAGATGCATTTAGTTTTTCCCTTCCGTCTGCAACCATATGATGACAGACCTGCAACCAATTTCAGAACCGCTGTGTTAGAGAAGTGTGAGTTTTGTGCGTATGTTTTTATGCTCTCTTCAGATTGAATCTAGGCTATGTAAGCTAAGGTCTACTGTCTAAGCGTTTCTCTCAGATAGAGATTGTGCTCCTCTGAGCTGGTGTAGTCCTCTCAAGCTCATGTCTGAGCCTGTAATTCTCAGTTTATACAATGAGTCTAAACAGGCAGTCAGGTAAAATGCAAGAGTGAAAGCCTGTTTAGACTCATTGTATAAACAGGCTTTCACTCTTGCATTTTACCTGACTGCCTCAGGCCTACAGTCAAACATACACACACCTTGCTCTCTTGTCATGTGACCTGGCAGCAAAGGCCTCCACCAATCACACTGGTCTGTCAATTGAGTCTTTTGGGACTCTATAAATTCGTACACACCAGACAAGTCCCTCTCTAGCAGATGTTGTCAAGTGAGTTTCCTTCCGCCTGCACTTTGTTACTAAACAACAATGCTACTAGTCGCACTCCTGGTAGAACCTGTTAAAGGGGTGGTGTTTCATGTCCATAAATTGGACCTATATGGCCTCTTCTCTGAGGGACACCCCCCTAAATCTAAAAACTGGACGTATGTCAAGACTGGATTCTCACGGGAGTGACAAAGTGGGCCCCAGCTTGATAAAACACCATTCACCACAAATTCATCTGGTGATTCAGTGGGAAATTCACTTGCTTCGTGTGCTTAAAGGATTAGTCCACCCAAAAATGAAAATTCTGTCATTATTTACTCGCCCTCTTGTCATTCCAAACTTCAATTACTTTCTTCTGTGGAACACAAAAGGAGAAATTATGACGAATTCACTAATTTCGTAAATTTTCATGCAATTACAATAAATAGAGATAAAGGTTTTCAAGCTACAAAAATAATGTAAAAGCTCAATGAAATTGTACCATTTGACATTGCAATATATTCCATGTCTTCTCAAGCCAAACCATTGCTTTGTGTGAGGAACAGACTAAACATGAAACATCCATAAACATACATTTTTTCCCTTCAATTTCCCTTTTCACATCCCTCTTGTTATTTGAATGTGGAATTTGTGGCCTTGATCTTCATGGGCTGACTCACTGCCCACAATCAGTCTCATACCACCAACGTGGGAGCTTCATAATATCAGCGCAGTCATATTAAATGTAGCGCTCAGATGCATTGTATTATAACAACAGGAATTGCCGTGTAAGCCCCAACTGGAAAACTTTTCCACACAAGCTTGGGAATTGCAGTGTGGTCTCCGGATATTATGACTTGTGCAGTTTGTTTATATTACATAATATTCCCTACTATCAGTTTCTGAAGAGAAGGCTTGTGTTAAAGGTTGCAACAGAACTGTAAACTAATGTTCCACACCATTTGTTTTTTCACAGGTGATACTATTGAGCTCCTGCCTGCCAATTCATTCAAAGGAAGCAATATGGACTTTGGGAAAATCGGATTGGCTCTTTACAGTGGGCTTTTTGCCTATGGAGGATGGTAAGACTTTTTATCAAAGTCCAAAATAACCTTATGCAGCTGAAATTAGTTCTAAATGGAGATAAGACCAAACTTATGTTGTTTACCAAATCTAGGACCAAGTCACAAAGCATCCCTCCGGATGTCACTCTGGGGGGAAGTGAAATAGAGGTTGTTAACTCCTATAAATACCTGGGTCTTTTGATTGATGACTCTCTGACTTTTAAACCACATGTACTGTACCTGGTGAAAAAGCTGAGGCTAAAACTGGGTTTTTATTAACCCAGTTTTTTATTAAAAAACGACTTGTGGCCACCACCTTTTTATCTGTTCTGGACTATGGTGATCTTTTATATATGCATGCCTCTGCTCATAATCTTCATATGATTGACACAGCTTATCATGCTTCCTTGAGGTTCATTACAAATTGTAAAGCACTGACTCACCACTGTGAGCTATACTCTAGGGTTGGATGGCCTCCTCTAGTCACCCGAAGGCTAAGTCATTGGTACACTTTTACATATAAGGCAATTCTTGGTCTGCTGCCAAGCTATCTATGCGATCATATCATACAGAAAAGAAATGGGCGACACTCTTTGCGTTCTCAGGACTTCTTTATGCTTTCTGTGCCAAAGGCCCGTACGGAAACGGGAAAGAAGGCATTTCTGTATTCTGCACCTTCGTCATGGAATATGTTGCAAAAGGACTTGAAACTCAATGAATTAATCTCGCTAAATGCATTTAAATCCAAAATGAAAAATTTAGAGGCAGATGCCTTAATATGTAAATGCTCTTAGACTGTAAAATTATTTTAAATGATTATATGAAATGTTAGTTATTAATCTTTTGTGTTTTTTGTCTGTACCTATGTGTTTGTACTGCTGCCTGTCTTGGCCAGGTCACCCTTGTAAAAGAGGTTTTTAATCTCAATGGGATTCTCCTGGTTAAATAAAGGTTAAATAAAAAAAAAGACTAAAGAACTAGAATTACATTTGAATTAGAACTATGATTAAAGCAGAAGCAATTCAATTTTGATGTTAAACAAGTAAAACACAAGCATAGTGTTACATTCTTAGTTTCGCAATAGCCAATGGGCTGTGTGCAAAGGTTAAATAGACATTTAACAGAACATTTTTATTTCTACTTTAATTTCTCTCACTTTATTAGTTTCTTTTCACTTTTCTTGGAAAAGTTAAGTGATAGGGAAGTGAAAGGCCATGTCCACAATAACACTTTTCTGAAAACGCTCTCTAGTACGGCATACTCTAGACAGTGACTTTAGGAAACGGAAATCAGAGTTTTCAGTTGAAAACGTATTAGTTTGTACATTTGCATTGTATTTATATTTATAAATAGAGGATATGTTTTGATTTGTTTTGCTAATTCATTTTCTCTTTTTACCAGGAATTATTTGAATTTTGTCACTGAGGAGATGATCGAGCCATACAAGTACGTCAAATAAATGCTCAAAAGAACCTTAAAGGAGGAATATTCCAGGTTCAATACAAATTAAGTTCAAATCAACAGCATTTGTGGCATAACACTGATTACCACAAAAAAATTCTTTAAAAAAGCAACAATATGTGTTACTGTTAGGCACTTAAAATGGAAGTGAATGGGGCCAATCTGTAAACGTTAAAATACTCAATATTTCAGAAGTGTAGCCACAAGACGTAAACAATATGTTTATAAACATGATTTTAGTGCAATAAAATTGCCTTTTCTGTGTAAATTTATAGCCAATTTTCACAACTTCGTTGCCATGATGATGAAATGTCAACAAACCCTAAAACCAACAATTCAAAGTACTTTACACCTCAAATAATACACGTTTTAAAAGAAGAATTAATGTAAGTTCTATTAAGTTCTTTTATAAAATTATAAGCTTCACATTTCTGCCTTTAAACCCTCCAACTATTGGCCCCATTCACTTCCACTTCCACCTCAATGTTTGCTTTTTTTTTTTTTTTTTTTTTTAAAAGTCGAAATACATTTTTGTGGTAATCAACATTATGCCACAAATGCTGTTGTTTGAGCTAAATTTGTATTGAACCTGGAATATTCTTTAAGGATGTGTTCTGTTAATTGGAATACATTGTAAAGTTCTTGAGAGTGATGGTTTTTGGAAGAATGGATTGTATAATATTTGCATATGTGCTGGTATGTTACAGAAATCTTCCCCGGGCCATCATCATCTCTCTCCCCATTGTCACTGTTGTCTATGTGCTGACCAACCTGGCCTACTTCACCACCCTCTCTCCACAGGAAATGCTTACATCGGAGGCTGTTGCTGTGGTAAATGTCACCACATACTGTTGATATCAGTACCAGTAATATAGTTTAGAATTATTTTATGTTCGTATGAATCTCATGAACATGTCTGTTGCATATTTAATCCCAAAATCAACAGAAAAACAATTGTGAAACTGAAGCCTATTCTTAGAATCATTAAGATATTGCTTTGCATTGTCATTACTGTAATGTGAATCACATGATCTAATCAGATTTGTTATACATAATGATAGTATTTGTACAAAATGTGTTTTATAATGTTTCCCTCTATTAAATTTTTTTTTCAGAAGATTCACTCTTTATTCTCTACTCTTTGATTCCATTCCAATTTTACTTGCTCTTCTAATGTATTTTTTTTATCACTCAATGAATAAATTGTTTTCTCCAGGACTTTGGAAATTACCACCTTGGGCCAATGGCCTGGATAATTCCTGTGTTTGTGGGGTTGTCATGCTTTGGCTCTGTGAATGGCTCACTGTTTACCTCATCCAGGTAATACACAAACACACACACTTCTCACAAATCCTACATGTGAGAGGTTGCATGAATCAGATCACTTTCCTTCATTAAAGCTGTTTATTTAATTTATATTGTTAGTGTTGTTCTGCAGTCACCCTACAGACTTTTTCCACAGCAATTGATGATCAGGTTATCTGGGAAAGGATTCGTTTATAATGCCTACTCTTTCTGATGACAGACGTAAATAATGGACAAACCTGATCTGTCTATTTATGTGCTCTTTTCCCTCAGGCTGTTCTTCGTTGGTTCCAGAGAAGGTCATCTTCCCAGCTTGTTGTCAATGATCCACCCTGACCTTCTGACCCCTATGCCTTCTCTTATATTTACTGTAGGTGTCTGAGATTGACCACATCACAGATACTATTGCTCTGTTTCGAAACCTAGCAAGGCACCTTGCTGTCTGCTGTCCGAACGTCACACAAATAGTAATCCTTACATGTAGCAAATAGGAGACTCAACCTCCTGATTTCAATAAAGTTTGAGGTTAGCATGTTGCAAACTAATGATACAGTACTCTAATAAGAATAAATAAGCACACGCAAATAGTATTTTGGCGAAAATCTGGGTTCCCATAGTCATGAAAACACCTGGGATTTTTTTAATTGTCATAGAAATTAATACAATCTCATAGGTAATAGTAATGTACTGCTCTAAAATATTTAATCAGCTAGATATTGCTCTTTTATTGAGTATAACTGGCTTGCTATCCATAGTGATGTCCCATTTATCAGTGAATTGTTCTGTATTTGGAACGGTTCACTAAACGGTCTGAATTAAAATTATTTTTACAAATCTGTATCCAGGAATCAAAAATGCCTGGAAAGTTCATGGAAATTGGAAAGTGTTTTGTTTATTGTCTGGATTTTATTACCTTTGAAGTAAAATGTACAGAAATATTGTACCTTAATATATATATATATACACAGTAGATATATATATATATATAAACAACTTGGTAATAATTTTTCTGAATTATTCTATTTTGAAATGAGAGATTAAATTGCATTGCTTTCCTTTCTTTTGTAGTGTATTATGACACTCCTCTACGCATTCTCCAATGACATATTCTCAGTCATTAATTTCTTCAGCTTCTTTAATTGGCTCTGCATCGCGATGGCGATCGTCGGCATGATGTGGTTACGCTATAAGAAACCTGAGCTGGAACGGCCAATTAAGGTAAGATAGTTAAGTTATAATTAACTAAATTACTTTTGATTGGCTAAACAACTGCCAATTAATTGAGATGGATTGCTGATAGTGAACAAGTTCATCACAGCCTGAGGGCGCCTACACACTAGGGCAAGCACCGCCAGTGCATTTGACTCATGGGAATGTGAACGGTCAGTTTGGAACGCATGTACCCTTGAAAAGATGCGGTTCAGTTTGAAAACCAGTGGCAATCCAGTGGCTATCACGGACAGAGATAGCTATCTAAAATAGAACCTTTCGACGATGTACCACTAAACACTTAAACATTTTTCCAGGCTCTCCCTTTACAATAACCATCTTTGTAGCCTGGCAAAGAAACATAGGGAATGAATACATAACATGTTTGAGTTTGTTCTACGTGGGTTTTTTTTGTTTTTTTTTTCGATTTCACAGCGTAGCTAGTCCCACCTTTCCGAGATTCTGATTGGTCAACGCATGCTTTTGTCAGGGTGCGTTTCAGCAAAAGTTTAAGTGTTCTCAACCTTGGGTCACATGACAGAGCATCACTATCGCATTCATTTTCCCTCTCCGTCCTTCCGATGCACCAACCCTGTTGAAATCTATGAATTCGCAGTGTTCTCTGCCGCATCGTAAACTCTAGTGTGTTGGCGCCTTGAAACTGGGCATAGCCAGTCACACAAGGGTGACACAGACATTTTGTACACACTGCCCTCCCTCTTTAATTCATATTCTATCTCTCGTTTCTTCCTCTGGACTCATCTCTCAGATGCAGAGGCTTGTTAATCAAAGCAGGTTTGGAGGCACTGGAGTGAAAGAGGCCATTTGCTTGATGATCAGAATGTTCCTCTGTCTCATATCTCATTAGGAACAGTTAATTGTCTGTTTCATTCACTGTACTATCAACAAGGTTGGCATTCTGTGTCCTTTTCTGTCCTTAGACACTGTTGATTTCAGTGATGGAACACTTCTAATAATAATTTATTTGGCAAGTTACTTATTAGTGCTAGGAGTTGATTATATTTTGAATCGTAATTAATCGCATAATGTTTCGTAGTTAATCTTGATTAATGGCGGATTTTCTGGTCAAAATGCATTTATTTCCTTCTTAAGAAAAAAAATATGATGCTTTATTAACATCTTTTTAAAAAGCCTTCCACAGTATAAAGATAGAAATGCACTAAAATATCTCCAATTCAAGTAACATTAAATGTTTCCCACATTTTTTGTGGGAGTTTGACTAATTGAAAGAGCTAGTCCCCACATAGTTTGCCAGGTACTGAAGACACAGGAGCAGAGGTAAAGTGAAAAACAAAGTCTTTTATTAAATAGACTGAGCTCATACAAAAAAAAAGAAAGAAACAAAAATAGACACTGTCAGCAGTGGAGAAACAGTTCAGCAAACTATGAATAATCCAGGAAGAATATCCAGTTCAAGGTACGATCATGTCAGGTGATATTCCCAAAGAAGAGATCCAATATGATGAAGAGATCCAATATGATGAAGAGATCCAATATGATGATGAAAATACACAAACAGGGTCTGGATATGAAAAACACAGACTGAGAAAATAAATCAGCTGATAGAGACAAACCAGGCTGACTGTACAAGATGAATGACACAAAACAATCTGACAAAAGACAGCAAACACAGGGGAACTAAAATAGGGAGAGAATTAAGAGGGATAATGAGGGACAGGTGTAGCTGATAATGAGCGGCCGCCCTGATCAAGCCAGAGCGAAGGAGAGTAGACGGTGCAGCCACCATGTGGCACCTGTCAAAACAAATGCACAAGGAGAGGAAATACACAAAGACAGACAGGAGAACAGCGGGGGGATCACTCGGTGATCCTGACATAGGTTGCATATTCATTAAAATGTATATAAATGTAAATCTACTTTAAAATGTATATAAATGTAAATACAAAATAAAGATGATTATAAAGTTGGATGAAAATACAAACTAAATACAATACTTTTATGTAAATATCCAAAACTATAAATATAAATAGAATATTAATACTGAAATGTAGCTCTAATGTTTAAATATCGTTGCTAATGTGAAATTAGTACATGTACATCCTATAATTTTTATTTAAGTCCTCATATCTAGTATAAATTTAAATGTTGCATGTTGTCAGTATCATGGTTTTGTATCCCAATTTTTTAAACCTATTAAAAAAAGAAAAGTTGATCTTTTTAACATATCTCAAACAATAAAATAGCTTAAAAGCCTTCTCCAATGAATGAGAGCCTAAGGGTTAAATGCTACATTGCATTCCCTTGTAGAAGTTGCATGTAAGGGCATTAACAGTCCTTGAAGAGAGTGTTAGCCCTTCTGTCAACAAGCTAAACCAATAGTAGCCTATACAAAATCTAAACTAATACAGCAGATTAAATCAGTCCTGCTGTGGAAGATTGTGATGAAGTTGTTAGAAGAAAAAAAGGCTGGAAGAGAACGTTATAAAAAGATTTGCAAAGCTTTGAACCTAACTTGATTATAAGTCCATTGTATCACAATGGAGAAAACAAGACACAACCCAAACATCAAAGAGCAGAATGTCCAAATTGAGCTACTGAAGAACAATGAACGATTGTCAGATGAGTGACCAAAAAGCCAGCTACAACTCTGAGCATAATGCTTATGTAATGTTTTTATTTATATTTGCTAAAATTATTATTATTTAATAAAACATTATTTTAATTAATAAAAGTTTGTTAAGTCTTGTAACATTAACAAAATATGGAACATGTTAAACTTTTTGAAGGCATTGTAAAAAGATAAACACTCAGAGGCGAATTCACCAAACTGTTGCGTCACTTTTGCGCAAAGTAAAAAAACAGCAAAAAGCTGCATCTTGTTCACTAACCACCCATAATCTAGTTAAGCAGGCACAATCAATGCTGAAACTGTGCTGCGTCTTCAGTATTTAAATCAAGTCATTGGCATTCCTTTCCATGCAAACATGCCTCCTTTCTCTGGACATTTTTTGTTTCCTCTTGTGTAAAGCACTTTGGCCAACATGTGTTTTTTTATGTTCTATACAAAATAAACGTGATTGATTGATTGATTAATTAATTAATTAATTAGGATTATTAAAGAGTGCGCTACATTCACCAAAATTGCCTGGTATTACTACCAGATAAAAGCAAGCAGTAAAATTAATTTTATTTAAGAGATGTTTGTATACATTTTCTGTCGATCATATTAGCACTAATTTGTAAAAATTATATATATATATATATATACACTACCGTTCAAAAGTTTGGGGTCACTTACTCATTCTTTATTTATTTATTTATTTCACATTTTAGAATAATAGTAGTCAGCAAAACTATGGAATAATAGAAATGGAAATATGGGAATTATTTTGTGACCAAAAAATCCAAAATAAATCCAAAACTATGTAATATTTTAGCATCTTCAAAGTAGTCACCCTTTGCCTAGATTTTGCAGACATGTACTCGTGACATTTTCTCAACCAACTTCTTGAGGAATCACCCCGGGATGCTTTTTAAACAGTATTGAAGGAGTTCCCATCTATGTTGGGCACTTATTGGCTTCTTTTCTTCATATTTTGATCCAAGTCATCCATTTCAAAAACTTTTTTTTTTTTTAGGAAATTTTAGATTTGTAATTAAATAAATGTATATGTTTTGGCAGAATAATATTTTGTCTACAAAGTTAATTTCAAACTTTTAAGCATACACCTTCAGATCAAAAGATTTTTAAGATCATGAGAAACATTTCAGACAAGTGACCCCAAACTTTTGAACGGTAGTGTATATATATATCCAGATGCATGGGGGTCAAGTCATTATTTGGGCATCTTTGAGACCCTTGCTGGTTTGCTAAGCAGTGGAGTACTTGGATGGATGTGATGGAGCATTGTCCTGCTTAAAGATCATGGCCTTTCTGAATGCTGAGGACGTCTTCCTTTACCACTGCTTAAAGAAAGTACTTTCCAGAAACTGGCAGTAGGTTTTAAAGTTGAGTTCCAGTTCATCTTCATCTCAAAAAGGTCCAACTACCACATCCTTTATGATAGCAGCCCATACCAGTACCCCTCCTCTACCTTGCTGGCACCTGACTTGAAGTTGTACCCTGTGTCCATTAGTGATCCAGCCATGGGCCCATCCATCTGGTCCGTCAAGTGTCACACTAATTTCATCTGTCCGTAAAACCTTTGAAAAATCTGCCTTTGTGTAATTCTTTTATATCTTGATGCTTCAGCTTGTGAATATATTCAGTGGTGGTCATGTTTCAACCTTCTTGAACTTGGCCATGTCTCTGAGCACTTGACACCTAGTACTTCTGGACAATCCAGGTAGGTTGCAGTTCTGGAATATGGTAGCATTGGAAGATAATGGGTTCCTGGTAGCTTCACGTTTAATTCTTCTCAATTCTTTTGCAGTTAATTTGCTATTTTTCTTCTCCATGCGTTTTTTGAGCCCCAGTTGACTATTCGCAACAAAACGTTTGATTATCCGGTGGTCATGCCTCAATAGTTTAGCTATTTCAAGAGTGTTGCATCTGTCTGAAAGGCATTTTACAATTACTTTTTTGGCCCATTTTACCTGAGGTAATGAAGCTGCCTAATAATTATGCACACCTTGATATAAGGCGTTAGTCACTTTCGCTACACCCTCCCTCATTACACAAATACATACCAACTGAAAATGATTGAATCCAATAAGCATTCAGGTTTATATGGTTTGGGGTTGGAAAATGTGCATGGAAATAATGATAAGATCAGAATACTCACTAGCCTAATAATTGGGCATGCAGTATATTTTGTGCACTAAACCAGAGCAGACAGGGTGTGCAAAAAAACGTTGCCTCATTTTTAATGAATTCCTCCCACAGGCTGATTTTATTAGCCCCAACAATTTAAGCGATAGCAGTTTAATCAAAGGCACTGACTTATGATCACCTCTCTATTTCTGCTAGGTCAATATCCTGCTGCCGGTTATGTTTGTATTGGCCTGCTTGTTCCTCATTGTGGTTTCTATTTGGAAAACGCCTGCCGAGTGTGCCATTGGATTTGGAATCATTGCCACAGGAGTTCCTATTTACTTCTTTGGCGTTAGATGGCAGACCAAGCCAAAGTGGCTGTTGCAGATCATCTGTGAGTGTCTCTGCTTTTGTGTGTTTTTTACGATTTTGTGAAAAAAGGACAGTTTTAGCCATTTAAATTTTGAATGCACTACAGGTGATTAAGGCTAACAGATTATCTTTAAACATAATTTTTAATTTTACATTAAGCAGCAGTCATTTACAATCTCTGAAAACTCTTGAAAATGCACATAGGTCCACATTTGTAAAGGCAGAAAAAAACAGAACAAACCAAAGTATTGATATGTCTGCACTGCTTACTGGTTAAAGAATTACCAGCAAATTACATCAGTAAGTTCCAAATGTAAATTCGGGAGGAGCTTCTTCATCTAGGCCTGCCAATCATATCACAAGGACATATTAGTGGCTGCTTACCTTGCACCGTTGATGATGTTCTCGCATCCCTCCTCCTCCCCATCTCCACCATAATATTTCATAATGCCTGTAGTAATTATTAGTTCAAAATTGTCTTTCTATTTCTTGCTAGTCCAGGGAGGGGGATCTCGGAGCTAAAACTCGAGCCCCTCCATTTGGTATCATTTTTAAGTATGTATAATACACAGAAAGCTTCTTCTAGTAAGATGTGTTAACTGGAAATGTTTATCTGACAATTTTACAATTATTTTCTAGGTTTCAAGTATGAAAGCAGATGTTTACACATTGTTTCTCTCTGTCCAGTCTCTGCTACGGCGACGTGCCAGAAGATGATGGATGTGGTACCTCAGGAGTCCTGAAGACCAAATGGAGCGACAGATGCCCCCTCAGCGCATAAATTCAAGTCTCCTTGCATCCACCCTTAATGTATTCCTCAACTGAAAAAAGCCAGACGAAAGTCTTATCCTGCTGATAATGTTGGCAAAATCTCTATTAATTACGACAAACGAGACCATACAAGACAAGTGTCTGGACCTAAGAGGTCACAGGAGCATTTCAGTTCTGGAAATTGGTTTAGTCAGTCCTTCCCTCAATCAAATGTATTATTCTGTATACATTTTATAGTTTGAGTTACGTGTTTTCTGATACATTTTTAGACCATTTGAGATATATGTGTCATAACGTCACTACAGCATCATTACTGAAGTCTGCAAGTGGTTTTCTCAGTCATCCCTTTATTTAGGGCCTCATTTTGCCCTGCTTTTAATGTGGTGTTTGCTTGATAGTGAGCTTCCTGTATTGTGATTTCAGCTTTTGTTTCTAAATGTATGTTAGGAAAAGTGCATAGCAAGCTGAATGCATCTCGCTCTTTGGAGGTGCCATTGCCGTAAAGCCATGATCTTCTCTTGAACGAAATGTAAACAATTCACAACTTGGAACATTACGTAATTTCACTGATCTACACGCACTGTTGACCATTCGTTATTCTACAGCAGATATGATCACTTTGCTGTGCCTTGTCTGTCAGTGTAGAAATTCATTATTTTTTACAATCTTTATGATATGACTTTATACTTCAACAGATTTATTTTTGATGTGTTATTGCAGCTTTTTTATGCTGTTTGTAAGAATTTCAAGGAATTTCTCCCTTTTTCCTTTGTCTTGGTCATCTGATTGGTTTCACCCAATTCCTTCTTTTTCCTCTTATTGTTATTATTACTACTACTGTTTTAGACATACAGTATTCACAAATTCATCAGAAAACCGATCAAGCCCAATACCAGAAGCCTTGCTGCATTGTCTTAACTTAGAAAACTTACATTACACTCCTAGATCTGATTGTATATTTTGTACGCCTAACTATGATTTTAAGGAGCACAAAAGATTGGAAGCTGTTGTCCAATACAGATATACATGAAGTACAGTACTTAGCACTGGACCCTGGGGCACTATTCGATGATGAATTACCTCTGAAGCAGTCAGTCTCTTGATCATTATGGACCTTTCAAGAAAAATGTCCTCTTGTATCATTAAAGATACTTGTAATTTTTGAACTAAACGGATGTAGAGTTACTGTAGAGGTTTACGGTGATGCTGTCACCATTTAAAAAGGTTTTTTGCTGTTGCACTACAGTACATATGGCCTGCCGGTTACTGCATCTTTATATTGCACCTTCAAAGGTATGGTTAAATTTACCCTAACAAGAGTTTGAGATTTTAGTGCCTCGTCAGTTTTTGGATTGAAAACAAAACAATGATTTTGCTGTAAAACGCGTGTTTTGGATTTGGATGGCTGCACTTGAGAGATGAATGCAGTGTATTTGAGTTATCCTAGTTTTACTCAGTGGTTGAATGGTTGGTTAATGAATGGTAGCTTCCATACTGACCAAAATCAGCTGTGTATGTGAGAGACACTGTTTGATTTTTTTGTTTTTGACGGGGAAATCTGGGGGTTTTGGGAATGTTTGGGGTTAAAAAGTCGGGCGATAAAGGTGATGTTATTTTAAGACAAAACAGAAGCGGTGGCACACGAGGATGAAGAAATAACATTGTGTTTTGGTTAGGGCTGCAACTAATGATTATTTTGATAATTGACTAATCTAACAATTATTTGACTATTCGGGCAATTATTGCAACGATTAATCATTAGCTCTTAACCGATTATTCAGCTTGTGCCCCGACTTGTATTAGTTAAGTTATATTACACGTGCTTGCTAACAACAAAGTGGACAAAATCATCTTTTAAAAATAACTCTACATGACATTCACTGAAATAAAGGAAACAAATACTTTTTAATAAGTTAAATTCAGTAAAACAAAATCACAGCAAAAATCGTATTGTTATCAAGTGTTTTTGTCTTGTTTTCCATTTAAAATAGTCTAAAAATAAATTTACTTGAGAAGCAACATATGAGCTATTTAGACTTATAACAGAGACAAATATAATTGTTTCTTGTATATAAGTGTATTTTTTAACTTGGTTATACTTCTGCGAGTGCAGTAAAGACCAAATATATTTATATTCAAGATCTATCCTCTAAAAGCAAGTCTAAATATCTTATATGCTGCTTCTCAGGTGAATGCATCTATTTTTAAAGGATTTTTAGATATTTTAAAATATTTGCATTTTTTATATTATATTAAGTATCAGAATGAGCTTTATTGCCAAGTGTACTCATGTACGCAAGGAATTTTTTGGTGATAGGAGAGACAAGTGTACACAGAACATTACAGTGCGACAGAATATTAAACAAGGTAAGAGTATAAATAGACATACATATAATATGACATTTAACAAAAACATTCAACATTCTCAGATAACAATTTTTTCTTCTGCAGTATAGCTGCTGAAGTAAATGTATGTTGTTTTAAAGGAGTTTTAGGTATTTATTTTGGAAAATAAGCCAAATCAAAAACATATTTTGTTGCAGTGTATAACGAAGACTACCCTCTCTCACCTTTCTGTTCACTTCAATCCATCTTTAGCTCACAAAAAAAACGAACCCTCTCTTTATTGCCAGTTTTTTTTTTTCACGCTAAAAAATATACAGTGACACATATACTGTATTATGATACAATAATTTGCGCGCTCGAGGGACAAGCTTCCACACGACAGAGTGTGCATTAGCTGGGAGAAGATTCAATCTCTCCCCCTCAGATTGGGACACTTCGCGCAACTCATAAAAGAGGCGCTGAACGCACAGAAAAATGCCAGTTTCGGAGTTTGTAGTTATTTACATGACCTGCTTCCTTATTATTTGAACTTTATTAAAGCTATGACGCATTAAATATAACTGCATTAAAGATGCAACGGCAGAGTGTTTCCTTCAAAGACGCTCGACATGCAAGTTTTGCTTCAGCAGAGCGGCAGATCCAGCTCCACTGTATGCCACAACGAGAGCGCTTCTGTATTTACTTATTTGGTATTTTTGTATAATTCCCTTGTACTTTGCGAACTACATCACCTGAAGCTGTGAAAGATTAGTGTGTGTCTGGACTGTTAGCTGCATTTCTTCTTCTCTTTAGTCAGGCGCAAACTGTAGTGCTGCTCTCGCGCATCATCATTAGCGTTCATATGGTCTCATGTTACGTTAGATGAGATCTAGCAACTATTTGACCATGAACATTTTTGTTGACAGTTTCTTATTTTCAACGTTGTCGATAATATTGACAAATAATTTCAGCCCAGGTTTTGGTTATTATGATTAAGATTATTATGATTATGAACAATTTAAGGTTTCTGCTAACAGTGCACCGATCAGGAATTTGAGGCTGATACTGATACCGTTTTTTTTAAAAGTGCCCTTTGCCTCACTTTTGCAAGTTATATTGTGCAGTTATATGTTTATGCCCCACACAGTAAAATAACATTAACACTTTACAAAAAAGTAACATTTGTTAACATTATTTAACAACATTACTGTAGTTAACATGAACTAATGAACTTAATGTTAGTTACAACATATACTATTACTTATTTAAAATCAAAAGTTGTATTAACATTAATTAATGCACTATGAACTAACAATGAACAATTGACATGCTATGCTGGTAAACCATGAGAGCATCACACACAGCAGAGATACATTAAAAAATAAAAAAGTATATCCATTACAAGCTCTAAAACTGCTCCAATGAGAAATCATTAATATCTATGATTTGTTTACTGTCTGTGGCGTTTTGCTGTAACACAAATCACACATTTGTTTATTTATTTTTCTATCCCCTTTTCTCCCCGATTTGGAATGCCCAATTCCCAATGCGCTCTAAGTCCTCGTGGTGGCGTAGTGACTCGCCTCTATCCGGGTTGCGGAGGACGAATCTCAGTTGCCTCCGACCGTTATCACGTGGCATGTTCAGCGCATTACCGCGGAGACATAGCACGTGTGGAGGCTTCACGCTATTCTCCGTGGCATACTGAGACCACCTGCAGAGCATGCATGTTTGATTGACACTCGAAGTTAGCATATTGAAGGGAGTGAAGCTGAAAGAGCTCATGATCGCTCAAACAGTCTCTATCGATCAACACAACGCCTGATTGTCACGACTCGCGTTACATCACATATACACCGATTTGTATCCTCTCCGTGCTCACAGTGCAGTGAGACAGAATTACTACCGTAATGACTCTAGAAAATGGTCAACTTTATATTCTCACACATTTTTAAAAGCAAACCTGCATATTCATTTGAATAACAGCATGTCTGAAAGTTTAAATTTGTGAATACTTAGAATTGCCAACAATGCACCCTCCAGAGGTCACTCTGTCATGCATCAAGGGCTGGGAAAGCGCTCATTCATTAGAGTAAAAGTGTATGTGTGATTCCCTGCATTCTGCAAAAACATCCATCCCTGATTCAGGGTTTCCGTTGTCCGGTAATTACCGGACATTGGCCGGAAAAAAAATGAAATGTCCGACTAAATTAAATCTCTCCGGTCAAATTGTCCGATTAAAATTGCCTAATAATCCCGCCCCCCTAACACAATCTGAATTTGAGAATAAGCCTAAAATGTAGGCCTATCCAGAGTGGCCCAAGCTCGCCAAGATAGCCTGTGTAATCCCGGTCTCGAGTGTTCCTGCAGAGAGGGGGTTCTCGCTGCAGAATCGGATCAAGACGAAGCAGCGAAGTCGCCTTGCGGAGAACAAGGTTACGCGGCTTATGCACATTGCAAGTTGTGGAGAGACACTGGGAAGTTTTGATTTTAAGTCGGCAGCTGCACAATTCAGCACTGCAAAACAGCGTAAAAAGTAGCCTAAAATTACGCGAGACAATGTTATAGGCCTAGTCATTTGTTTGTTCCAGTTCATTTGACAAGGAGTCATTTCACGGTGGCCAATTTAAATGTTACCAGCTAAATGAGACATACTGAGAGTGTATAATTAAGTTCGCTTGAGTAAAAACAATAGGCTACTATTGAGATATTTTATGTGGGGAAGGGGGATTGGTTTGTTAAACAATGAATGTGAAACGCCAATCGGACGTTCATGTTTTTTTTTCCGTCTATTTGAAAGTTAGGCTAATAAACATGTTGCATTCTATACGGCCTGATTATGTCATTTTTTTAAAGTTACATAGCCTGCCTCCAGTTTTCCTCAACTTGACTAATTAAGAGGCGATATTTGACCGGCATATCATCAAAATGTCCGTAAAACGAAACCTAAAGTGACCGGCACCATTTTTTTCTAGCGGAAACTCTGCCCTGATTCTAGACACGACTTCACAGACTTAAGACGAAGTTCGGCCGATTTAGATTGGTGTCCGATCGATCGGTGCACCCCTAGTTTTCTTGTTTTTCTTTATTGCTTTTATAAGCTTGTATTATTTAGAGAACTACAGCAGTATGACTAACACTCCAGCCAACAAAGACCATCTTATCTAATTTAAATAGTTATGTAGAAATGTACTTATTTATGAATAAGTAATAAATTAATAAATATGTATTTATTTATTTGTAGGGTCATTCAGTTAGTCCACTACTAATATTTACCAGGCATTTTTATTAAATGCTAAAAAACTAAATGTTACTGATATTTTTCTTTTCTCTTTAAAATATGTTTTTGTTTTTATTTGTGTGATTTTTTATTTTTTTTATTTTTTTTATGACACTGTAAATGTTGTATGTGATGGCTTGGTTTAGTTTCCCTTTGTGCCCATTAATAGTTTATAAAAATAACTGCAGATGAGTCTGCCCATCACTGACACTGGCCCTGTATGAAAACAGATGACATCACAATGACTGCTAGACAATTATCACTACAACATTTTTAGATTTTTGTAGTGCCTTAAAAGTATAACAAAAATATGTCGCTCACTAAGCAATTTACATTTCTTTCAAAATTCCATCTTTGCTTAAACACTATTACACACCTATACAACATTAAAATATTTTATCCACAACACAGTTACACCCATAACATTATCTGTTACTTTCACATACTCTTTATGAAATCTCCTTTGCCTGAGGGCAGACTCAGTCTCCGTTAAGTTTGAAGCTCCATATGAGAGAAGAGAGCCTTTATGTGTGATCGGTGTATGCTACATTCAATGAACAATAGTCGTTGTACACTGTTTTCAAATGTCTTCTCTGTGATGTACAGTGTTTTTAGGAATGAAATACATCAATGAATAGAACCTACTTACTAGTTCATTATTCATATTTTCTTTATGTATGTTTCATGTCTACTGTAATTTTTTTTTGCAAAATTAAACATTTCATGCTCTGAAGTTATTTTTACTTTGTGCAGAACATTTTTGAATATTCAGAGAATGAAAACACGAATCAAAAGTTTTAGTACTTGTGTCTGTCTATCCATCTAACTATCTATTAGGCAGATATATGGAACATTTTTAAGGGTGAATACTGCCTTGGCACATTGCTGGTAATAAGCCTGTCATTATTGCAGATAAATAAATAAATGCAGGCTATATTAAAATGTGTATTAAATGACTACTTAAATACATAAATATACATAAGCAATTTGAGGCTAAATAAATTTTATGTGAGAAGAATCGGTTGACTCAGACAACATTTAATTTTGTAGTTACTGTAAAAAATTATTTCACTGCAAAATACGGTAAGTATTCCAGCAAGCTGTGTAATGGAGTGAACAGTCTGATTCCAGAAGTAAAACTCCCATTATTATTTTCCATTGGGAATTTAATTATGAATGATATCTTATGAACCTTTAAAGACAGACTTACAGTGAGCTCAGGTTGTTAATCGATAGTATATGCTTCAATGGTATTTGCCATGTTTAATAGGAAAATTTCTGCCGAAGAACTACACAACCCATAATCCTGAAGATCCTGACTAATCAGAAACTCCACGAACAAGCTAAACGAGCTGAACGTTGTGTAAAGGGGCCTCAGTTTTTTCTTATGAGGCAGCAGATGCTCTTACCCCACCCCCACCCTATTACTAACCTAATGGAGCCTGTGAGTCTCAGTACCCTGCAAGGAACAACCAGAGACACCTTTTTCCCTTCGTGAAACGAGCTCTGCAGTGACCGCCCACATCCATTATGCATTGTAAATGCCACATTCGAGTCTCCACATACTCTCAACTACTTATATATTTGTGTTAATCTGAATATTTTGCAACACAATCAAAATATACTGAATCTTAACATACCAACAGCTTAAAATGTAAAGTTTTATATTTTTCCATAGGTTTGAACTCAGTTATGTTGTAATGCTTCATGTAGTTGATTATAAGGAAAGAATATACACTTACTGAGCACTTTATTAGGAACACCTGTACACCTACTTATTCATGCGATTATCTAATCAGCCAATCATGTGGCAGCAGTGCAATGCATAAAATCATACAGATACGGGTCAGGAGTTTCAGTTAATGTTCACATCAACCATCAGAATAGGTAAAAAATATCTAAGTGATTTCGACCGTGGCATGATTGTTGGTGCCAGATGCGCTGGTTTGAGTATTTCTGTAACTGCTGATCTCCTGGGATTTTCACGCACAACAGTGTCTAGAGTTTACTCAGAATGGTGCCAAAATAAAAACAGGCACACGTTGAGCGTCAGTTCTCTGGACGGATATGCTTTGTTGATGAGAGAGGTCAAGACTGATTAGTGCTGAAAGACAGGCAACGGTAACTCAGATAACCACTCTGTACAATTGTAATGAGCAAAATAGCATTTCAAAATGCACAACACGTCAAACATTGTGGCAGATGGGCTACAACAGCAGAAGACAAAGTCGGGCACTTTTTTTGGACCATTGTGTTCCCAGTATAGTGCTCAGTGAGTGTATTTTAAGTTCATTGAAAATTATTCAGATATTTACAAATTACAAGTAGTTTGAGAGAGCAGAGAGACTGACTCAGTTGCGTCATTCACAGTGTGTCATGAAAGAGGGCAGTCGCTTTTGCTGCCACGTGCTTGCCGCAACTCTCTGATTGGTGTATTTTCCCACTCAGGATCATGGGTAGTGTAGTTGTTCACCTGGAATTCTAATATTAAATACAATATTTAAAAAATTACGTTGAAATATCTCAGATTGATGGCTGAAACAGAAGAATATAGCATCAATTACCAACCTCAGAATTCATGGTTGCTCTGTCTTTAAAGGCCTAAAATTTATAGTTAAGAATCAATTCCCCTATGAAAGAAACAAACAGGATTTTTACTTCCGGAATCAGACTGTTGTGCTCTTTACACAGTTATTTTTGCCAGTAAGAAAGGAATATCTTTAAGAGATAACGACATTTAGCTAAGCATAAATGGCAGCATAAACTGAGTGATAATGCTGGTGTTGCCACACATGGGACAATTGACTGGTTCCCTAAAACAGACAACTTCCTTAAAAGAATAGTTCACCCAAAAATGAAAATTTGCTGATAATTTCTCACCCTCAGATCATCCCAGATGTTTATGACTTTCTTTCTTTCTTCATCAGAACAAGACTTTTAGGAAAGTATCCTTTCTAAGGGTGGTGGTGGTGGTGGTGGCGGTGGTAGTGGGCTAAAGCACATAACTGTTAATCAGTAGGTCGCTGGTTCAGTCCCCATCGGCCACCACCACTGTGTCCTTGAGCAAGGCACTTAACCAGTAAAAGTGGGCTTATGATCAGGGCTCATGCCAGTCTACTTTGTGAAAACGGATCCAAAAGCCATGTTTCTCCTAAGGGTAGCTCTGCTCTCACATCAGCTGCTGTGGCCTAAGGAAAGCACTTGCATCATGTGAGCTGTAAGGAAAAGATTTGCCAACTTCTTTTGGTATCCTCATCATTGTTTTAGCCAATATTCAAACTAGTTCCATCATATTTACTTAAACGGCAGACAGATTTAGTGATACATGTGAATGTCAAAACTAAGCTTTTGTGAACAAGACTTTATTCAGGAAAGTCATTTTCATAGCTTTCGAGACATTATCAGTACTAAATGGCAAAACAAAAATAAATAAATTCCTAAGGGAAATAAAAATTAAAAAGTCAATTTCACACATTTTTCACAACATCTACAGTAATATAAAATATTGGCAATTTTGAGGGGTGGGTGGAAATTTCTTTATTACAATGAAAAATGCATTAGTTTTCAAACAGACTTTCCTGAACATTCTCCTGATGCTTTTGGTCAGGCAAACCCTAACCCTAACCCGTTTTTGTGGAATCAACCTACAAATGGCTTACTTACTGTTGCTGTATTGCATATTAAGCTGGTATAGGAGAATATATTTTACATTGAAAAAGTTAACACTTCAGCTTTATAATAATATATTGCTGTTTACGTTTAGAAAAAGAGCCAAAAGTATGTCTCAGTTATGTCTTGACATTACAAAGTGATTTGCTAATTACTTTAACGAGTACCCTAAAAGTGCCAATGCTTATGAAGCGACCATTAGATGACTTGTTAAGTCTCAAGGCATAAGACTTTACCAACTCACAGTTGTGTCAAGTATGGCCAGCTGTGTTTGGGTAAACACTCTTGGAGCAACTAACTCACTAACCCATTCAGCAGAGTAGGCCACTGGGAATCCTCACATTGCTTTGGAATTCACTGTTGAATTTTACATGTAGACACTAGATGATCCTTTTTGACACCAAGTCTCGTGTGTAAAGACAGTTTCATCTGTCAGCAACAATAGCACCTTCAGATCTCACAGTGGACTGACCAATGCCCATTGCAATGGCTGACACACTTTGTAGCCTGAGCTGATTTAGGCTACATTGTTTGGTTCGCCTTTGGCATTCATGATATCCAGATATGCCAGATTCAGTTACAGATTTTCAGGTTCTGTGGTGGAGACTCCAGGTGTTAGGCAAGACCTGAATATGCTAATTTAAGGTGACAAAGTTTGAATTACACAAACAGGTCTGACGGCTTCTGTGGTTAAGTGCCATTGGTTTGTATGTTCTTTTGTAGTAAATCATATTCAACTTAAAAATACTTGGGAACACAGGTAAAAAGAGCAGGTGCTGGAACAGGCTGGTTATTGCAGTTTATTGCTGGTTTGGTTCATAACCAGCATAGCTATTCTTATGACTATCCAGCACCTAGCTGGTAAAGGTGATCAACTAGCATGTTGTTTTGATGGAGCTGGTTGACCAAGAATGTCTTGATGGTTAAAGGGATAGTCACCAAAAATAAAAATGTTCTCATCATTTACTCACCTTCATGCCATCTCAGATGTGTATGACTTAATTTCTTCTGCAGAACAGAAACAAAAATGTTTAGAAGAATATCTCAGCTCTGTAGGTCCATACAATGCAAGTACAGTAAATGCTGGCCAGAATTTTGAAGCTCCAAAAAGGACATGAAGGCATCATAAAAGTAATCCATACGACTCTAGTGGTTAAATCCATATCTTTAGAAGCGATATGATAGGCGTGGATGAGAAAATAATAAATATTTAAGTAATTTTTACCGTAAATTCTCCTCCCTGCCCAGTAGATGTGATATGCACAAAGAAGGCTAATTGCCAAAAACAAAAGAAGAAGAATTTTAAAGTGAAAGTGGACATTTATAATAAAAAAGGACTTAAATATGGATCTTTTTCTCACCCACACCAATCATATTACTTCAGAAGACATGATTAAACCACTGGAGACATGTGGATTACTTTTATGCTGCCTTTATGTGCTTTTTGGGTCTTCAAATTTCTGTCCACCATTCACTTGCATTGTATGGACCTACAGACCTGAAATATTCTTATAAAAATCTTTATGTTCTGGGATGGCATAGGGGTGCATAAATAATGAGATATGATGAGATAAGATATGATAATGAAAAAAAAATGGAAAAATAACAATATTTAAAATATAAATGAATGAATATATATATATATATATATATATATATAATCCATCCATCCATCACAGGGGGCTGGAGCCTATCCCAGCTAACATTGGGCGAAAGGCGGGGTACACTCTGGAAGTCGCCAGTCCATCACAGGGCACACATATACAGACAACCACTCACACTCACATCCACACCTAGGGCAATTTTTTTGGAGACATCAATTAACCTAGCCTGCATGTCTTTGGATGGTGGGAGGAAGCTGGAGCACCTGGAGAGAACCCACGCAGACACGGGGAGAACATGCAAACTCCACACAGAAAGGCCGGGGCAACCGGGGTTTGAACCCTCGACCTTCTTGCTGTGAGGCGACAGTGCTAACCGCTGCACCACCGTGCCGCCCCATGCATATATAAAATCAGGAGTACAAGTTAGAACATAAATATTAAATAAATAAATAAATAATAATTAGAACACAAAATAAAACAGGATCAAATTCCTGCCTTATTTATGCTGACCGTATGCTAAAATAGCTTTTTGATAAAAAGGTATTGACATTGTGTTTACATTTGAGTGTTTAATGTGTGTGTGCTTACCCAAGATCTGAGCCAATAAGCTTAGTGGCTTTAGTCTCTTGGCAACAAGGATATCATAAGTAATTTCCCTCCGTTTCAAAGATAAAATCGTTTGTTGCTGCTATGTTCAATATTTCCAACACAGGCAATTTCCGATCTCATCTCATTTCTTTATATCACAGACATCTCTGTGGTCACGACTTTAATACACAAGCCTTTTCTGCAGCTGATATCAGAAGGTATTGTAGGGTCTGTTTTCTTAGGTAATGCAACCTCATACGCACACAAGTGCACACAGAGCCAATGTACCCCTCGAGACATTACGCTGCCATTTATCGTACATCACCGAACACTCTTAGTGCAGTGTCATGTGTGATTATATGCAAAAACCACAGAACTTAACGAGCAGTGCAGATGGACCACTATTTAAGGGGATATATAATGGAATATTGTATATAAGGATATTGTCCCATAATGTATGAAAGTGTTGAAATGCTTGATAGATTCAAATATCAGAAAAATAGCGATGCAGAATTGTTTTAGGTGCAAAAAACCTTGACTAACATTATAAGTGGACTTCAAGGAAAGAATAAAATGCTACAGATGTGTGATCATGTTTTATGTGCATGAAAACAAAATAAATTATCCTGAAAAATCACTCCTGCTCGCATGAGACGCTTCCATGTCCTTCTACTTCACTAGTCCTGGAAAGAACTGGAGCCAAACAGAAAAAACAGGAGGTTGGGATTGAAAGAGGTTGAAGAACAGAGGTCAAAAGGATCAGAGGTAATACATATGACTTGAAGTCTGGAGGCCGAGAGGTTAACACACTCACGTGTGTACGCACATGCACAAACAGACACAGAATTCAAACACAAATCCCACCTTCAAAATAGCGGTCAGGTGATCCGAGCAGTCATGTGTTTAGCTGTTAAGTCAAACAAAAGGAAAACAGACATTTATTTGTCCTTTATATTAGATAGATAGATAGATAGATAGACAGACAGACAGACAGACAGACAGACAGACAGATAGACAGACAGACAGACAGATAGACAGACAGACAGACAGACAGATAGATAGATAGATAGATAGATAGATAGATAGATAGATAGATAGATAGATAGATAGATAGATAGATAGATAGATAGATAGATAGATAGCCCACTGGTTGAGTCAATGTTGCTGTGTTGGAGTAGCTGGGATGCTCAAACATTCAGTGCAAAGTTTGTATAGCACCACAGAGCGGAAATGTTTAAACTTTTCAGAGAAATCAACCACAAATGGGTTACTTATAGTTGTCTCTTTATATTAATCTGGGTTAGGAGAAAATATTGAGAGGGACAACACTAATCCATACATTATACCAAATATTACTAAATGTACTACTTTACATGTATGAACTCTTTTTGGAAGAATTGTCAAGTATCTCGGTTTGTTTTTGTTAAGTATGTTTTCGAAGTTTCATTTTTCACCTTGACTTTACTTTGTAAGGCCTACTGTTAACACTCTGCTTAAAAAAATACTGCATGACATTTTATACAGTCTCTCTCATGAACCCAAACACACACACACACACACACACACACACACACTCAAAGTACTGACCAGGGAAAACATGCCCATCCAATAAGGAGCCTTTACTACTAGGTGTTTACAACACAAGGGTATTTCGAGATTCAAATAATGCATTGCTATGAAAACAAGATTCAGGTGATATATCACATCATTGATGAACAAATTGTGGCATAACAGGGAATGCAAAAAAGTAAAGTAAAGGCTTTGCACGAGCAGCACGAGACCCGCATGTTAATTAATGTCACTCTTATGAGGAAGGTGTCAGAAATTAATGTGGGTCACGGCTCATGGGAGTGTTCCCATGATAAACAAATGTTAACCTCATCAGTTCACTCTGTTAACACATTCCACATTATTCAGGGGAATGTAGAGACTTAACAGATGATTTGACATTTATATTACTATTTGTGTGAAAGGAAGGACCACAGGTGCTTAGGAGGATATAGTTTAGGATTGAGTTCAGGCACAGAAATGTACTAATTAGTTATAATGTTGATTAGGATTAGCATGTATGTAGCTGCAAATAAACATATAACAATAATAATGTTACATGTAAGGTAAATACAGCATGAATCAAGTTAAACATAATTCCTGACCCAATATTACAATAAATCTGCGTTCAACTCAATATAAACATTCACTGACCAAATGACTGCATCTTCACTATTAATCATGCAAAGAACAGTATTTATATAAAACAGATTGCATTAAATAATAATTTGTGATGTCCTCAAATTCGCTTCTGAATGCTACATGAATTTGTGTGATTTAGCATATGTCCCAATAAGGTTTATGAACATAATTCTCGACTATTCTTTGATCAAAAAAAAAAAAAAACAATCAAACAATGCTTAAACAAACAGAGAGCAAGATTAAACTCACTTTTCTCAAATGGACGCACACCGTTCTTAATAAACACAACAAAGAACACTGTCAAATCAGGAAAACGCTTAATTCGCAAACTATTACAGTATCTTTTTTTTTTTTTTTTTTTTTTTTTTACATATCTGTTGTGTGATGCTGAACCATCAGTGTGTTTTACTTGTGGCAGTGTTACAGTGTCACAATGACTTTTTGACAGCGACTCCTCATCTGTTCACATCAATTATCTCTACAATTTATTATAGATCAGGAGGTCATATCCATTCCATTCTATTCCATTATCTCTCTCTCTCTTTCTCTTGCCCTGCTAGATAAATTATTTTCAAAATGGAGAGAGAGCATGAAGGTGTATTGAGTTTGAGATTGTCGCAACAAATACAAACAACATGTAAGCTTGTCAGTCATTTGATTCATAGAACATCCGTTTGCACATGAATCCTTCTCCTGGGTAGGGTTGCACCAGCTGTGCGTAAGGTCTCACTTGAGATGTAAAGTTCACACTAAGGGATTAGTGACTACTAGTTAGTTTGTTAGTGTCTGTTAATTAAGTCAGTGCTTAATTTGGTTGCATCACCTTTAGGCAAGACTTAACTAGTAGACCGTAAGGTATCTGTAAAGTGATGTGTAGATCCAATAAGCAACCTTCAAATTTGTACACAGATGTGTTAAAAAGCAGTGAATTTCAGTTTGATGTTGTTACAGTTGATGTTCAAACCTTGTTTGCTCATGTAACTTTCAGCTGTAATAAATTATATCCCCATTGAAATACGATACCTAATAAAACAAGATTTCATTAATGGTATATTTAGCCTATGCAAATAACAATATTTAATATTTGTATCTAAAATGAAGAAGGGGCAATAAATACATTTTTGTATAATAATTGTTTTGTTTTTTTTTAAATAATTTTTATTCCATCAGTTACTCCTGGTTGGAGGCTTCCGTAAATATTTAGTTTATATGTAGGGTTACGTCCTACCTAAGATTAATGGTGCAATGCTCAAATATTTAGTAGAGTGTAATTGTGACTTAGTGGCCATTTCCACCACAACTAGGCTAAGTTGTAACATACATATAGCTGGTGCAACCGTCCCCAGGGCCAAACATCAACCGTAACAAGATCAAACTAAAATTCACTGCATTTTAACACTTCTGTGAACAAATATGAAGGCTTTTTATTGGATCAGTACAGGTAAATGTCATATTATGCGACTACAGATTACTTTACAGAGAGCTTACGACCTACTAGATAAGTCTTGCCTTAAGAACAGGTGGTGGAACCAAATTAAGCACTGACTTAGTTACAACTAACTAGTAGTTACTAACCCCTTAGTGTGAACTTCATGTCGTTAACTTACGTGAGAACTTACGCACAACTGGTGCAACCCAACCCTGGACACTTGAATTATAATTGGTTATATTTTTATGGACCTAGTTTATATGTATATAATTATTAATTTATGCATAATTATTTTATAATGTACTTATTTACAGCTTGCTTTTTTTATAAGGCATTTCACAAAAAATTCTTGACATTATGAATTACACCTTTTAATGATCTAGTGCCAAGGTTTTCAATAAGGGGACTGTTGACCCCTTGGGGTCCATAAAGGTAATACATGGTGTCCATGGAGAACATATACACCTACCAGCCACAACACTAAAACCACGTGCCTAATATTGTGTAGGTCCCCCTCGTGCTGCCAAAACAGTGCCAACCCACATCTCAGAATACCATTCTCAGAATACCATTCTGAGATGCTATTCTTCTCACCACAATTGTACAGAGTGTTTATCTGAGTTACCGTAGACTTTGTCAGTTTGAACCAGTCTGGCCATTAACTGTTGACCTCTCTCATCAACAAGGCATTTCTGTCCACAGAACTGCAGCTCACTGGATGTTTTTTGCCACCATTCTGAGTAAATTCTACAAACTGTTGTGGGTGAAAATCCCAGGAGATCAGCACAATACTCTCAATACTCAAACCAGCCCGTCTGGCACCAACAATCATGCCCCGGTCTAAATCACTGAGGTCACATTTTGTCCCCATTCTGATAGTTAATGTGAACATTAACAGAAGATCCTGACCCGTATCTGTATGATTTTATGTACTGCAGGCTGATTAGATAATTGCATGGATGATCTTTTGGTGCCAGACTGGTTTGAGGGACGTACACAATATTAGGCAGATAGATTTAATGTTGTGGATGATCGGTGGATAAAATATCGAATTTTCCAATACCTATTTAAGTTTACTATCACAGGATTTATATTTCTTTGTTTATATCATGACACATGAGTCATATATCACAGTGATTTCCTCTGAGGCAATGGTGAACTATCAGTATTCCATATGCATTTACATATACATATTATACATGCTTTTTGTTACTCATGGTGATGCTGACGTGTCAGTGATTGACTTGATCTACATTTGACATTGCTTTTTGATGAAGAAGCAACGAGGAAGTAAATTATAGCAAGTACAACACATGAACAATGTGCTATAACTATTCTCATTTGGGTGTACTACTGAAATGATGAAAGATGTAGTCTATTTAGACTTAAAAAGTGCCTTAGAAAATACTTATGTGTAGCTTATGTATAAAGTGTTGCTCAATATGTGTATGACAGCCAGTTGCATATCATGAAATTTCAGTGGGAAAGTCACAAATCCTGTTCTAAATATGTTGCATCATCTCTTTGATATATGAATAATAAAACATCAACATATATCAGTATATACAAATATACCAGAATGTTCTAACAGTCTTGAAAATATTTTGAAAATGTGAAACTATCTGGGCATTTTGTAGATCCATTTGTAAGACATTAGATATTCATTGCAGGGTCCCTAAAGAGTATGTAATAATGATTGGAGAAACACTCACGCATTTTAGGATTAATGAAAGATATCAGAACGTGTTAGTGAGAAAATCTAGCTTTATTACTCTACTATTTATTACTTCTGGTGGAGAGGTTCCTGGAAAAGGTTGAGCACTATTGTTGTAGAGAAATTAAAGAGAAAAGCGACCAGAGCCATCTGCTGTTTGGTTTTACAATTTAACTCGGATGTTGTGCAATTTGAAATTAAAATAACCCGTATTTCCTGAATTAACATTGCAACACGAGCGAAAAATCTAAATGAGTAAAAAGAGCAAAAAAAAAAAAAAAAATACAAAATTATATTTTTAAAAATTAATAAATAAAAGAAAGTGAAAGAAGCGGAGAAAACCGTCACCAAAATGTAGAAGAAAGTGTCAAAAATCAAAAAGGGAGGAGGTGAGTGACATTATAGGTTAAACAGACCTCAAAGAAAAGAACATAAACAATCCCTTTTTAAATAGAAAAATAATCTTGTTATTCTGTATTTTATTAAAACAGGAGTATTTAGCTGCTTTAATTGCATAATTTCAGTCACTGGACGCCAAGAAGATGCAGGTGGTGGAGACAGCATGCGCCTCTCCATTGCCCAGGTAGGTGTATATGTGTACAGTACAGGTATGAATCACGTGACTCTGACATTTGATTAATAGCTCGTTCGTTCTGTCTCAGCAGGCTGAACACGTCTCTGTGCGCGCATCACGAAAAGGCGAGCAGATTTTGTTTGGAGGGGAATTCTTTAATGGGAAGAAGTTATTAGTTACAATACTTTTAAATTAATGCATGAATAGTTTCTGGGCAATATGCATAGTAACTAGAGTTACCGTACATAACAATAAATAGTCTTACCATGGGTGAGATATGTATTTTGGACATACATGTAGTACCATGCAATACCTTAATATATGATTATGTGCACCCAGTCAATTAAAATATTGAATCATGATTAATCGGATGATATTCCTTAGTTAATCATGATTAATGGCAGATTGTGAAAGTGCTGAAATTTGACTGAATATATACTTATTTTTCTGTCAAAATGCATTTAGTTCTTTCTTAGAAAGAAAACAATTTGTAACATGGCTGTATTAACATTGTTCAAACAAAGAATTCCGCAGTATAAAGATAGAAATGCACTAAAATAGCACCAATTCAAGTTACACTAAACATTTCCCAAAGTGAGAGGTTGACTAATTGAAAGAACCAGTCCCTGTAGTTTGCGTTTTCATTGCAATGGGCATTAAATCTCTTAAACTTTCAACCTCCACAATATTAAAGGTGCTGTAAGTGATTTTTTTTTTTTATGGAATGGTATGCAGAAAATGTCCTACTTCCTGAAAACATATGACTAAAATAAGTGTCCTGAGATATCTCACCAGTCTCTGTTACAGTTCTAGACTCTGTAAACAGCAAACAAAAAAGTGTCAGCGGGCCATGGTCTTTGACGCTTTCTGCCTGTCAGTCATTTTGTGCATTCTCATAGTGTTGTAGTTGAAGTGGATCATTGAGGCTCAATGCCAAATACAGATAATTGTATTATTTTCTCCCCAATTTGAAATGCCCAGTTCCCAATGCGCTCTAAGTCCTCGTGGTGGCTTAGGGACTTGCCTTAATCCAGGTGGCGGAGGACGAATCTCAGTTGCACCCATGTCTGAGACCGTCAATCTGCGCATCTTATCATGAGGCATTACCACGGAGCCATAGTGTGCGGAGGCATGTGAAGGCTTCACGCTATTCTCCGTGGCATCCACGGATGTGCACCACGTGCCCCACCGAGAGCGAGAACCACATTATAGCGACCACGAGGAAGTTAAGCCAACATGACTACCCTCCCTAGCAACCGGGACAATTTGGTTGATTAGTAGACCTGGCTGGAGTCATTCAGCATGCCCTGGATTCAAACTCGCAACTCCAGGGGTAGTAGTCAGTGTCTTTACTTGCTCAGGCACTATTTTGAAGGGTTGTGGGTAATTCAAAGACTCAGTCTAGTTGAAGTTAGAATGGCTAAAATCACTTAAAGTACCTTTAATAGGGGCTATTCAATTTGCTACAGCAATCGTGAAGCTGCATTTACATGATATAGCACTTTGAACTCCACATGAAAAGTGCTTGTAGAAAACGTCTTGTTTTGTTTTTAGCGCTTGCTCTGTCCATATAATGATCACCTGAATTATCTACAACTCAATGCCAGGGAAATGTCGATTTGCTACAGCGGTTCATCCCATCTGGGTTTGTTTTGTGTGAAAAATTAAGGTTAAGAGGTCCTTTCTCCATCATTTGATGACAGAAATGCAATCGCTGTTGTATATATGCATCAGTGTAATCACACTGGTAATATTGCAAAGGTTCGCCTTTTTCCAACCAGTCTTAAGGTAAAAATGTTAATTGTGATTAAGAAGAAATAATGTGTTAAACATTTTAAATGAATCACATGTGTTAGTGTGTTAATTTTGAAAGCTCTTATATGAATATGATAAGTATTCAGGAACATATTATACAGTAAATCATAGTAGCATGATATCACTATACTATTTTAAGGTAGTAAGAATAACTTTAGTGGCTAAGGTATTTAGAGCAGAAACTGTTTATCATGGTACATTTTTGTAAGGGTTTCAATAAAGTCTCAATAATTTTATTATGATGCCAATATAAAATTGGAAACAGAAAAAGCTGAAGTTATGAAAAATGACTATGCATATTAATTTGTATGCTACTGTATAGAAGTGTCATATCAAAACAAACACAAACTATGTGTTTTCCAAACAGAATTAAATTTGATATCAACTATATGTTTCCATTCGTCCAGACATCTCTGGACAATCTACAGCATTAAGAAGAACACCTGGGTGAAGGCAGGTATCCCAAACCCTCTTCCAAGGCATTGTGCTCAACAGGTACATCCTTGGCTTTCTTTAAACAGCAAAATCATCCTTTGGGTCATAATAATTTTTTTTAAAACTTATGTTGGTTGAAATGGTTCAAATAACTTATGTTAAAGTTAATTTGTTGTCATATCTCTGTGTGTAGCCAAGCCAAATGTATTAGATAGATTTTACCACCAGGGGGCAGACCGTCATAACAAATAGCTAATGTCTCAAATATTTTTCTAATCGCTCTTTCTATCATGTCCCTGTAGGTGTTGGTGGTTTCCCAGGGAGGAGGACAGATGTGGGAGTTTGCCTCCCCATGGTAAGCAGTTCTATCACTACAGAGATCTGTGGGTGCTTCACCTGGGAACATGCACTTGGGAACAGTGGGGACTGTGGAGTATTTACTAATGTATTACAATACAATAGAATACAATCTAATCTTATGTTATGCCTAAACATGTTCCAATATTCAGCTTCAGTAAACCAAAGAGTTAAATAATTGTGATTAAAAACATAATTAAATCAAAATGGACCATATTTACGCAAACAAAAATGTAAAAAAAAAAATGTTTGGACATCAAGCCATTGTAAAATGAATACAATTATTTTAAGTACTTTGTAGTTGTGTGCAGATACCATAGTATACTTCAAGATGAACCGGAAGCCTAAATGTCTTTGCTCTTCATGGAATGTCAGCCAGGACTGTAAGACCTGTGGCCACTTTAATGTCGTCATGCTGTGACTCTATAAGAACTAAGCTAACAGGATTGACTTGTTGTGCTGGCAGTCAGTGCTGAAATACAGTAAGTCTGTTTTGTCCTCGTAGAGCTCCTGGTGCTCCCTCTGGCAAGAGTGGACATCACGTGGTCCTGAGCAAGAGACAGCTGCTTGTACTGTGCATTGTGTGCAGGTACTGACAGGGTACTTTCGGGTATAGTATAAGTATCAACTTGTAAAGTATTTTTTTAAGAAAAATTCATTTTTTTGTTCTCCTTAGCTGAAATGAGACCTACACCCCATGGGTACAGATTAAAACACAATCAAAACACAAGCTGTATATGAATATTAAAGGCATAGTTAACCCCAAAAATGATCTGACAATAATATGTCGTCATGTTATGTTAGGTTCAGTCACCATTCACTTTAATTCTGACATTTACCATAAAGTAAAAGTGAATGGCGACTGAGGCTGTCATTCTGCCCCTTCTTTTGAGTTTCACTGAAGAAGGTCATATATGTTTGAGACAACGTAAGGGTGAGTAACCGAAGACAATTTGTATTTTTTAGTGAACAATCCCTTTAATATATGCTCATTGTCTGTCGGTCATTTATTGTTATTACATAGTTCAATTTATCCATTAATAACATGTAAAATGTAAAAAAAAAAATTATATATATATTTATTAGACAAGACAGTTTAAATAAATTTGAATATTCATGATTAATATTCATGATTATTAATGCTTCACTCTGGACATTTGTGCTTTCTAGTGACATCTGTGGTAAAATTTAAATTGCAGCACTTTATGGTACTTTTTCAGCCGGTACTTCTTTTCAGTGTTTACGGACATGATGTAAAGACGCAAGGATGAATTACATAACCCTGCGATTTCGTGTCAAACTCGACCTGACAGCTCAAATTAAACAAAAAGGTTTTCCAGGCTTACCGTACTGAATTGGGGTAAGGCAAGGGCATTGTTTTGAACACTGATTCTTTTTTATGTACTAAATCAATAATGGCATTTTGAAACCTTTTAACCAAAATTATTCCGTAGTGCAGCTTTAAAATCAGCATAATGTGTTATAATGCATGTTTGCCACTCTGCAGGGATTATATCTATTACAATAATGTCCACGCTTTTAATCTGGACACATTTACCTGGAGTCCAGCCATCGGGGACAGCCTGTCAGATGACCCCCACTCCCGACAGCAATGGAGTCATAATCTACAGCGGATACTCCAAATCAGTATGTGTTTGGATTTTAACTGATTTTCAAATCATTACTATGAAATGTGCCATAATTCCACTTTAGGGTTATTCTATGAACTAGTTAGATGATTTAGGAGAATTTACACAACTTTGCATTGCGATCTTCATTTGAATCTCGATATCGATTCATAAGTCCCAAGATCAATATTTTACTCTCTGCACAACCCTCCACTACAATGAGAGGAAATCACTTGAATTTGCAACCAAATTTTACGTTATGTGACAAAAATGTATATATTTGGCAACTGGCTGATACATGTTAACATTTCAGTTATTGTGTAGTATAGTTGTTTGATTAGTCAGCAGCGAGATCCTTTCACTGCGTGTTGAGAGTAAAAGTTGTTCCGTGTAATGCATGTCCAAAGACGAGATCCACAAAACTGATTTATCATTTAAATAATGTCTCTTTTAATAACCTTTTAATAACTAATTTACAGATGCTCTTTATAGAAATGCTGGGTTTCCTTAAAGAGACAGTGCCGGTTTCTTGCACGTGTTCAATAAATCAATGTCAAATCCTTGTAAATAGTACAAATTATGCAAATAATGCAAATAAAAACTATATATTAAATATAAATGTGTTTCAAATGTATTTATTTTTAAAAAAAGCCAAAATGCGACCAAAATTATGATTCGCCTGTATAGTTAACAGCATTAGCTGGGAGAGAATCTCTTTCATATGTAAGCAAAAGGGACATTATAACTTGTGAATCGGAATCGAATTGGGAAATGTGTATCAGTACCCAGCCCTAATTTTGTGTTAAATAGTTAAAAAAGGGTTGCATTTCTACTTTTAAACTGTTCGTTACATCAGCCCTATAGACTTCCATTGTAAGTGCAATACTCAACGTACATGTTTTTACAAACTGCAGAAGTAGAAATTACTTTCTGTGGCATTCAGCAGCATGTATTCTTAAGTTGTATTTAATGCAGGATGTTCCTTTTAATATAAGCTGATGTTCAGGGGAATTTATAAAGGTTGGTAATCCTTTGCAAAATAAAGCAATAAGCCACAAGAGGCTGTGTTATAAAAAAAAACCATGGCATTAATATGATACGTTTGTTTTAGCGTCTGCTTATCAAGCAACTTGGCACTTAATTATAGAATCCTATCAATGAGCGTGTATATAATTTTACAAACATAACTATCTGTTTTATAAATGTAACTCAATATATGTACAATCTCAGCATTTTAATCACACCATGCACTACATTTTAGCAAAGTTTAAAATGTCTGCAGTATATTAAACATCTTCCCTCCGTAAATCAACGTGTTTTTACAGGTGTTAGGTGTCAGTCAGCATCATCAAGTAATATCAAAAATACGACTAACACTTAATCATTGTTAGGTAAGCAATGTTCCATTTAGCTAGACTGTATAATGGTAACTGCAACCGTCTGAAACTGTGTGCTATGTATTGTGTCATTTCCAGGAGCCTGTCCTTGTGTAAACCCATGAGAGTAAACAGACGTAGGTGGTATTGGCTGCTTTTCTCTTCAAGAGAGCGCAGAAGGATGTGGATAAAGGAACCATCCATTGTGACATGTTCCTGCTGAGGAGGGATGGCAAAGAAAACCAAGGCACCGTCATTAGTGCCTCCACGGTGATTGTTTGTTTAACTCTGGCTCATTCTCTCTGTCTCTAGCTATATTTTTTCAAATTGATTTATTAAATGTTAAAAATGTGTTTAGAATTTCCTTACTATAGTGGACACAAACACACAGGCTACAAGAGTCCAAAATTAATAAAATCCCAAATTTAGTTTATTTTGCAAATAAAATCCTAATGATGACCAGAAAAAAAAAAAGAATATTTAATGCATATTGCAGGATTTTTAAACATAAACGCCGAAATTCAAAATATTATGAAACGATAGAGACTCCGTTACAATGCTCTATATGTAAGTATTTACAAAATTAAGCTTTTTATAGCCTATATATTCATCAGAAAAATTTATAAAATATATATATATATATATATATATATATACACAGCGGTTGAAATATTTATTGAACACGTCAACATTTTTTTCAGTAAATATATTTCCAAAGGCGCTATTGACATGAAATGCTCACCAGATGTTGGTAACAACCCAAGTAATCCATACATACACAGAAACCAAAACAAATGAGCTCAGCAAATTAAGTTATGTGTAATAATGTGAAATGACACAGGGAAAAAGTATTGAACACCCTTACTGATATTTATTTAATACTTTGTACAAAAGCCTTTGTTGGTAATGACAGCTTCAAGACGCCTCCTGTATGGAGAAACTAGTCGCATGCATTGCTCTGGTTTGATTTTGGCCCATTCTTCCACACAAACAGTCTTCAAAGCTTGAAGGTTCCGTGGGCCTCTTCTATGAATCTTGATCTTCAGTTCTTTCCATAGATTTTCAATGGGATTTAAGTCAGGTGATTGACTGGGCCATTCTAGCAACTTTATTTTCTTTCTTTGAAACCAATTGAGAGTTTCCTTGGCTGTGTGTTTGGGATAATTGTCTTGCTGAAATGTCCACCCTCGTTTCATCTTCATCATCCTGGTAGATGGCAGCATATCTTTGTCAAGAATGTCTCGGTAAATTTGCCCATTGATCCTTCCTTCAATTATGTGAAGTTTGCCAGTACCATTTGCTGAAAAGCAGCCCCGCACCATGATGTTCCCACCTCCAAACTTCACTGTTGGTATGGTGTTTTTAGGGTGATGTGCAGTGGCATTTCTCCTCCAAACATGGTGTATTATGGCATCCAAACAGTTCAATTTTGCTCTCATCTGACCACACTATTCTCTCAGTATTTCACTGGCTTTTCCAAATGTTGTGCAGCAAACTTTAAACAAGCTTCAACATGCTTTTTTTTCAGCAATGGAGTCTTGTGTGGTGAGCGTGCATACAGGCCATGGCGGTGGAGTGCATTACTTTATGTCTCTTTGAGACAACAGTACCTGCTAATTGCAGGTCCTTTTGAAGCTCTCCACAAGTGGTCCTTGGCTCTTGGACAACTCTTCTGATTATTCTTTTCACTCCTCTGTCAGAAATCTTGCGAGGAGCACCTGGTAGAGGCAAATTTATGGTGAAATGATTGTCTTTCCACTTCCGTATTATGGCCCCAACAGTGCTCATTGGAACATTCAGAAGCTTAGAAATGTGCCTATAACCAATGCCATCGATATGTTTTGCAACAATTATGTTAGAAGTTCTTGAGACAGCTCTTTGCTTTTACCCATCATGAGATGTGTGACACCTTGGCAATGAGACCTTTTTGTAGGCCATCAGTTGGGACTGAACCAGCTGATATTAATTTGCACTGACAAGGGGCTGGATTGCTTTTTAATTACTGATAGTTTTCAGCTGTTGTCTTGGCTTTCCATGCCTTTTTGCACCTCCCTTTCTTCATGTGTTCAATACTTTTTCCCTGTGTAATTTCACATTATTACACATAACTTAATTTGCTGAGCTCATTTGTTTTGGTTTCTGTGTATGTATGGATTACCTGGGTTGTTACCAACATCTGGTGAAAATTTAATGTCAATAGCACCTTTGGAAATATATTTACTGAAAAAAATGTTGACGTGTTCAATACATATTTCACCCGCTGTATATATATATATATAAACAGATATATTGGTCTACCTCTACATTTTACATTCATAGTTTAGAAGATATATTTTTTCTTATGAGCTGTGGCCAATTGGTTAGCACATTGAACTATGATGTTCATGCGAGCAACATGAGTACAGATCCGGCTTGCAACATTTCACAGTCCCGGCCGCCTTCCATTTTCCCCAACATTTCCCACCATTTTTCCAAATTTTCCCTACAAATCAAAGTGTTTTTTCTTCAAACAGTCAAACAAGAAAAAGAGGCATCGAGGGAAGAAGGCAGGAGATCAGGGAGAACAGACAAATGAAACAGAAGAAGAGAAAGAGGAAGCAATGGGTCCTACAGAGATTATTAAAGAGATTGTTGCAGAAGATGGAATGGTTATGACCATCAAGGAGCACATTTCATCCATCATCCAGGAGGAGAGTGAAGAAGAGAAGGAAGACGAAGAGGAGGAATGGCTCCTCTGGTGGAGTCCTGTCCCTGCTCCAGCGCCATGGCAACGGTGAAGCACGGCAAGTTGTACTTGTACAGAGGAATGTTTGAGGTGGGAGATCGTCAGTTCACCCTCAGTGATCTCTACTGTCTGGACCTGCATAAAATGGACCAATGGGAGGTTCTAGTTGAAATGGACCCCAGTAAGTAAAAAAATATGGTTCTTTTAGCAAAAAGCAGAGCATTGAAAGGAAAATACTGCATGTATTAAACAAAATACAGATCTAAACTAGTTCTATATAAAAGAGGGTTTATAAAATGGAAAATGATTGTTTCCAGGGCTGTTGGCCTATTCATACCTAGTCAGATTTTCACAAAGAAAAACGCCCAACGATATTTTAATTTAAAATGAAACAACATGTCTTTATCAACTCTATCAGATTGGGCCCAAAATATCATACTGCTGATTGTAGACTAAGCCTAGATCTAAAACAGTTCAAACAATTGGTAAACGGTTCATTCAGGCATCTGATTCAAGTGTTTGTGTGTGAAGAAATGTTATGCCAATTTACAATAGGAAAAATATACAGAAAAAAAATACAACATACTAATAATTCTGTTTTTAGGAGACACTTTGTTTTATATGCTGATTATGTAGGTAATACTGTATTTAGTTTTACCAGTTGCTGTTTGCCTAAAAGTTGATTCAAAATAAATCACCGAGCTGTTGTTACAGAGACACAGGAGTGGCTAGATGAATCCGAATCAGAGGAAGAAGAAGAAGGAAAGGAGGAAAAAGGGGGGTGATGATCAGGAGGACGGTGAGGAAGAGGAGGAATCTGAGGAGGAGAGTGAAGATGGAGGTAAAAATCCTTGCACTGTCCAGCTATTTTTGTTCATAAAGTTTCTCAAAAGCAAAAAGTATTTAAACAGTGAGTTTCTTTTAAGATTTTCATATTTAACATGTTTTAATTCTTTTGTCAAGATTTTCACATTTTATCTTTTGCATTTTTAAAAAAAAAAAATCTTTCAGTGTATTTATATAAAATATGTTTAAATAAATCACCCATCCAGCAGATCACTTCTTTGACATAATTCTTTACACACCTGTGCCACTCTGATGTTAAAGATCAAGGCCATGATCTGGATCAGGTCCATAATGATAGACATGGCAGATGACAAAGATTTAGCTTCCAAGACCCAGGTCAACATTCACTGATTCTCTTTGACAACCAGAGCTGTGTGTTTTGCTTTGGGGTCCTTCTTGCTTAAATTCATTATTGTTAGATATAGTTTCGCTTGTCAGTTGTTATAACATCACTGATTGTTAGCTTGTGGCTGCCTCATGATCTACCAGCATGCAAAACAATTAGACTTTGCTTTTCTATGTATTGACTCTAACCCAAGTTCTTACAATGTGGCGTTTTGTGTACGATCTGATAGTTGTGGTTTTCACATCTAGTTTTGCTTCAGACCTAGATTTTATATTGAACATCAGGTGCCAACCCAACACTTGGCAAAATAGTTTTTTGTAAAAAAAAAAAAAAAAAACAAACAAACAAAAAAAAAAGTCTTAACCCCTTGTACTCTGGTGCATTTTTGGGATTTCACACAAAAATGTAAAAGCTCACCAATCACACATACTGTGACTAATCGCAAAAAAAAAAATTTGTCTAATTTTTCAGAAAAACTCCAAATAAGTAAAAAAGTCTCCAATTATTCATAAATAATATTGTATGTGTTCATAATCTTATGATAAACAATTTTTTTTGCAAAAAAAATCAAATAAAATTTTGTTGTCCCAAATTTGTAAACATGTAATTTTGGTTTTGTTCACTCTACCTCACTATGAAAAGTCTCAGAACTAGAACTAGAATTTCTCCATCCATCACAATATAGAGAACTGAAATGTAGGTGGCGCTCTAACGCATGTGCTCGTCCATAGACATTAAGCCTAATTTTCAGTTCAAGCACCACCTTCGATGTCTCATTGAATATCTTGGCCTCTGAGTGGACTAGAAGCTCAATCTAGGTGCCATTAGAAAGGTGAGATCCTCTCCTTTGCAATTATACAACATTTAATACGATAACATTTTATAACATTTTGATTATTCAGCCAAGCATGCTCACAGACATGTAAAAAAATGGCCAGCTATTTAGAAAATTGCCTGAGGTAAAAGCATATATAAAGTTTTTGGCTATTTGGGGCTTACAGCAGCATTGATTGGAGCATAAAATAGACATTTGTATTTGATGACTTACAGGAATCATATTTCACTTTGTAATTCCTTTGAAAATCATTCGAACTGTGGTATTAAAGCAACACAATTAACTATATAACTATAATTTACTATATTCCTGAGAGTCAGAGCTTTCATTTGATATATGACTTGTTTATTTTTAGATATTTCATATTAATATTTATACCCCATTACCTCTAGGGGGTGCTAATTTTCAACTTGAATGTTTTGGGCCTTATTTTGTTATTTTAAGTAACATAAATGCAGAAGTGAAGGTTATCTCTTTTTTCACAATAAAGTGGCCCCCACTGATGGGTCAATAGAGTTTAAGGGGTTAATATACCACTGCTTTAAATCATACTATGCTAAACGCTTAATTTTTCCTTAATATTTGATGGAAAATTTTATTAATTTAATCTTTTAAGGGAAAGAGAAGACAAATTTTTTGTTAATTTGACGAGTTTTTGTGGATGTAAATACAATAATCCGGACATATATTGATGTTTTCGCTATTTATCCATCAGATGCGGATCATCCCTCTGCAAAACCTGGAGAAACACTGCTGGATTATCAATTTCAGACTGATAAGTACTGACTGGCTCTGGCTCAAGCCAACATGGGCCCTGATGCCAAAGAGAAGAAAGTACAAAAGGTTGGCCATGCCATATCCAAGGTGCTCTTTGAGGATTAGGGATGAGTTTATGTGTGTGTGTGTGTGTCTTTATGTGGGTGTGGGGATGTGTAAGGTTGTTTATAATTATGTGTGTATGTATAATATATAATATATTGTGTGTGTACAATATATGTTAATATATTCATACTAAATCTTAATAATTTAAGATGCACTTATATGTGTCAATTATAAATATTAAATATGTGACAGTTATGGTTAATCTGAAACGCAAGGGGAAACATGAATTAAAACAGTTGTGTCAGATGTGAAGGAGGAGGAGAATGTATACATGTGCGAGTTGTTTTGATAAAAAAGATTACTCATAGGATGCACCTGTGTTTCCTTGCTCAAGCCTCCTTGGTAATCTTCCTTTGTCCTCGCCTCGTCGCTGTGCATTTAGAAAATCAATATGTCTTTCAAGATGGCGGATTTTGATTGGTTTCTGGGTCACAGGCTCGAGGACGGAGGAGCCAGGAAATGAGGAAGCATCAATTAGGGTATTCAGAAGCAACCCTAGTCCCATGAAAACCAGGAAGTAATAATTTTCACTTAAGCAGAGACTGATTTCAGCAGCAGGAACTTTTGACCTCCGGTCACTAAAAGCATAATCTGATTTTACCCCTAAATTCTCATTATAGTAATGTAAACAAATCTTACTGTAATCAGGGTTTCCGCGGATCCTTAAAAAGTCTTTAATTCAGTTTTCCAAAATTTTAAAAGTCGTAAATATCTTAAATGATACAACAAAAGTATTAATTATCATTTTAAGAGGGGGGGGGGGGGGGGGGGGGGGGGGGGGGCGGAAAGACAGGAATTGAGATATGACCTAATGTGACTATCAAACTAATTAATTGAATTAAATAAATGCATGCGCTACATCCTTCAGAGTGAAAATGTGGCACTGTGGTATTTTCTCCAAGCACACAGGGGCTTGTGAGTGTTTTCAGCAGTTGCAGAGCAGTTCACAATCATTAGGCCATATTGGACATTTATGACAAACTATAACAAATGATCAACTGTTGATGATGATGATATAGTGTTGAGGAAATATGACAACATTTACTTTTAATTGTTTATATTGTAATACGTTGTAGATTATTTTTGGAGAGCACATTTTGTTTCCCATATCTGTTTGAATGAGCAGCTGGAAACAGCAGGGAAGCGCAAACATTTCAAAATAAGAGTCCCTGGTGTATTTCAGACTTTAAAGTTAAAAGTTCTGCACTATGAATAAAAAATAAATAAAAAAAAATTCTCCATGGTTATTAGTATTTTGATTGCACCATAAACTGCATATGGAATTAAATTCACTTGTAGCCTCTGTCCGGCCCTCCATATCAAAGGATGGAAAGACGAAGAACGTTTAATGTAGGCTAACAATTGTAAAAACTATTGGCAGAATAATTGCCTTTCTTTCAACACACATCGTATCAGCAAAATCCAATATTGGTCAAGTCTAGTTATTTTTACTTGTATAGCACCTTTCACAACACATCATTTCAAAGCAGCTTTACAGAAGATCATGCATTAAAGGTGCAGTATGTACGATTCAGAAACCCTTGTTATTAATGACACCTGTGGCCACTGAGTGAACTGCAGTCAGCTACCTGTTGCTCATGCACACACTCCACAGGGACGCGAGTGAGCAAGCATCAGTCAAAACAATGACAGAACGTACATAGAGGCTGAACGTGATTCATGGCATCATGCTGACAGATGAGGTAGCATAATTAAGATTACAGTTATGATTGTTTTACTACAAATTTGAGACTGCACATTATATTTGAATCTTCCAGTGCTGGAACAGCTAAAACAAAGTGTAAATATAGGTCTGACTATGTGAGACTAGTTTGAAGTAATCACATTACTTTGCATGATACATTGACTGCATTTATACAATAGCCTATGTCGGTGTTAGCTAGCTAGCCAGCTTTATCAATAGCTGTTAGCTAAATTTGGTGGATGATGACAGTAGCTCTTTATTAAATAGAGTGTACATTATAAATATGTTGACACAATTCAGTACTGATGTGATTCCATCCTAACTGTCATTTTGATTTATCAATGCGCTACTGTTTTATAATAATTGAATGTATATATTTTCTGTATAACCAATTTACGTTACACTAATGAATGGGGCTTTTTGCATTATCTTGAACATTTTGTAGCATTCATTACATGTGTTATTGTAGTTTACCTGGCTGAATAATTACAGATTATATTTACATTAATCTCACTTTTAGTATAAAGAGAAGATCGTTGAAATTATTTGAAAGTTACAAAGCAAGGTAGCTTGCAATTCGTCAGCGTTAGCAGGCAAAATCAAGTTAGCTAATATTACACAGATCAATCCTTATGGCAATATATTTCACATGCTTTGCAGTTATGTAAACTTACCTGTCCAATAAGAAGAACGCTAATTCAGGGTCAGTTTTGATCCCCAAAACTGGTTTTGATCCCCAAAACCAAACGTAGGTCCCACCAGGAATCAAATGCCCTGCCGATGTTCACTCTAGTTTTGGCTATCATGTTCCCACTTAGCCGGATTCAGTAGATAAATGTTTTTTAGTTTTTTTTGGCGTACTCAGAGTTCATGTAGGAGTCGGTGTTGTGCTCAGAGCCGGACGTTTGCAGGATTCCATCTCTAAGATAATGTTACATAATGTTGCAGACTGTCTGCTGACATGGAAGAGAAAGCTACTGTCTGAGGCAAGGCTCTCGGGAGCGTGCATAAACGTCACATTCTATGGATTTTCCCGTCAAAAGCGGCCCGCTCCCTTCACATGAAAATAAGTCTACAGGCTTTAATAGGCAACCTAGGAAGTCCGGGAAGGGCTCATTTTTTAAGTTGCATTACAAACCATTCACACATTGACAAAAAAGGCTAATATTACATGAAAAAGTTTACAGAAAATGAATCTGTAATATCTATAATGTCTTAGAATCTTTGTGTAGTTTGATAAAATACTATTGTGAATTGTGTTTAAAAATAAGTAATTAAATAATAATTGTATTTATAACCCCAGTGAGCAGGCCGAAGGTGACTGTGGCAAGGAACACAAAACTTCATAAAATGTTGGTAAATGGAGAAAAATAAACTTGGGAGAAACCAGACTCACTGTGGGGGCCAGTTCCCCTCTGGCTAACATCATGCATATAATGCCAATATTACTTATGTATAGTGCAAGTCATGGCTTATAATTATTAAACTATTTTAGTTATTAAATTAAAAGTTTTTAAGGGTCAATGTTTAAACAAAGATTTTGCTTGAACTGTAAGATTAATGACCAATGTCTTTGAAGTCCATCTTATATTAACTACAGAAGTTCACATAGATGCAATTGTTCTTGTTAGTTGGTTAATAATGTATTCCATTTCAAGAGTGTAGTCCATCATTAGATATATTTATTTATATAAAGGTACATAAACCATTTTTAATGTGATATATTTGTAGAAACATTTATTTTATACTTTTTTTAGATTGTGATTTTAGTGGGTTTGTTTTGGTATGGGATACAGTATTAATTTGATCTGTTCAGGTCTTGAAAACAGTATTAAAATGTCTTAAATTTGGTGATAATGCAAAATAAATAAACAATTATAAAATAAAGATATATTATTTAAATTGTAAAGTATTTGTACATCATGGTAGTTGTTGTATAGCTTTTATGCTGATTTAAATAGAATAATCTCTGTATTACAGTAAATGTTTACTCTATTACAATAATGCGAATCTTATAAGAATAATAGTAATTACAATTTTTTTTAAAGTAAACTATACAGACACATTATGGTAATGAGAATTTGTGCTGAAACTGTATTATTGTCATAAAAATATCACACTGCCCAAAATCTTAATGGTCACAAATTAGGCTTCATTGTCAATATACGAAATACAGTTTTATTTTTTATTTTAATTTTAGTGTGAATTGTGATGTGCACGTTTCTCCCCAATATAAGGGCCATTTTGAGAGAATGAATCATCCTTCTCCCTCTGTCATTCCCTCCTTTCGTTCCTTCTTACCAATAGATTTAAATAAATCACACATAATCCTCTTCTAGTGCTGGGACAAGGCTGAACTCTACACAGTGATTCTGTTACAATAATCTCAGTCAAAATTGGCTTAACTTCCTACCAGATGTCCACCCAACAGAGAGGCACCCAGTCTGGCACTCAATTATGATGGAGGAGAGACCGAGGCAGCCATGCAAAATGCCACCAATGCCCTGCGGGGTCAAAGGAAGTGCATTGGTGTAATATAATTAGAGATTCCAGAATCCCTCAGATTTAACTGGCCTGTATTTGCACCCTCACTGATAGTGAAATTACTGTTTGTAGGGTGCATATATTATGTCCACTAAATGGTTTAAAAGGGATAATTCACACAAAAAATGAAAATTCTGTCATCGTTCTAAACATGATTTTCTTGCGTGTAACACAAAAGGAGATGTTCGGTTGAATGCTAGCCTCAAATCACCATCTACTTTCAATGTATGGGAAAAATGAAAGTGAATGGTGACTAAGGCTAACATTCTACCTAACATCTCCTTTTGTGTTCCACTGAAGAAAGTCATATGCTTTGGAACTAAATGAGGGTTTGTAAGTGATGACAGAATTTTCATTTTTGGGTGAGCTATCCCTTTAATAACACATGTGATCCAGTATTTTTGTTCTCATAGCTTGTTAGCTATCTCCTCCTCTTACACACGGACTGTGAGCTTTAAGATTGAGGGGTTTCGCACAGGTGCCTGTGGACAGGAGCGAACCATCTGAAGTCAGTTATAGGGGTGCTGTTTTTTTTTCTCTTGCATATTTGTAAGCATCCCAACTTCAATCCCAACAATGCTTCACTGATGTGAGAGTACAAGTGATGACATCAGGGGTTAGGTTCTGCAAGTGAGGACAAGGATGAAAGTGAGAGAAAGAAATGAAACGGGGACACTAGAGTCACTTTGAAGATAAATTTAATTAGCCTTGTGCACCTGCGGACTGTAATTCATGTTTTCCAAAGCATTTTAATTTTCTTTTCAACACAACCCATCAAGTACTGTAGGTTTATTTACACTTTTGCTTGCCTTTGAGGACATTATGATAAAAATATTCTTCAAATATATATATATATATTTTAAGATAATCATCATACGCATGTGTTCTGTTGGACAGGCCACATCTTCAATTATTGGTCAAGCCTCTCACATGATGGAATAGAATCCTATATGATTGTTGCTATGGCAACCACATGCCCTCACCAGGGAAATCTGAATGTAGCTCCTGTTTTAATTCCCCTTTTCCTTGTTTAACTGTATTTCTGTTGTCTGTACTGATTATATAGCCTGAAACTGTACCATAATTCACCTTAAATGCACCTCTGCCTATTAAGTGCTTTGACAAATATTTTTTTTTAAAGTCAAATTTACAGACCACATCGATAATCTGAGATTTTATTTTTTTAAACTTTTAAAAGTTTTAGGATTTCGACATATTTAAAAATAAGAAAGATTATTATGATAAGTGAAGAATAGGACAAATTCTGCTCTATTATTAGGTCACTTGTCAAAAGCAAATTTGTGGCTGACCATGCTAACTCCTTTGTACAAAAGGTCAGATTTCCTTGAATCCATTGAAGCACACAAGATGCTCAAGATGATGTTGAGATACATTCTCAAATCATGCTTGAAAAACATGGATCATTAGGTTTTGCACAAACTTGTGGAGTCCATGCCAGCTCAAGTGCATGTGGAGTGGTGGTGGCATAGTGGGCTAAAGCACATACCTGTTAATCAGAAGGTTGCTGGTTCGATTCCCACAGCCACCACCATTGTGTCCTTGAAAGGCACTTAACTCCAGGTTGTTCTGGGGGATTGTCCCTGTAATAAGTGCACTGTGAGTCGCTTTGGATAAAAGCGTCTGCCAAATGCATAAATGTAATGTAAATGAGTGCATGCTGCCATTAAAGCAAACTTGGGACATACCAAATACTAAGAAATAGTGAAACATTTCTATTTACCTTTTTACTTAAATTGTAATTCTGGTAATATAAATTCTAATGACAATTAAAAAAATTAAATCATAAAAATTCATAATAGCATTTTCAGCAGAGGTCTCAGATTTTGGATGCCACTGTAATGCGTAAAGAACAAGACAACGACTGCAGAAAAACAGACTCAATAACCACAAGACAAGAGCTTACTTTCAAACACTTTCATTATATTCTCCATATTAATCAAAAAAGAAAACAGACCCCCAGGAAAAGTAAAGAACTGAATGATAGAAGGAGAGAGAGAGAGAGAGAGAGAGAGAGAGAGTTAAAAGAACTGGGCATGCTTGGGCATGCTATAGGCGCATAGGGTGACGGATACATCCAGGTCAAACGGTACAAGAGCCGGCGGTATGGGTCTTTAAAGACCCTTCGGAATCCACCATATCTGGTCATATACAGCCGTTGTGCTATCAAAGTGTGCAAGTCAGCGTGTACAATCACCACATCACATGATCAGTCGCAACCTAACCCAGGAACTCAAGCCAACACTTTTTGGGTGATCTATCCCTTGAACCAATGTACGACTCCATACATTTGGCCCCGGCTTGCATTCCTTCATATCAGCATAGGTTATCATTTGTAAATTTTCTGTGTGATCTAATTGTTTTTTTCCGGCTGGATAGAGAAACTGAGAAATATGGGGAAGGGAGCACGGTGGGCGAGGAAGAGGGAGGGAGAGAGAGAGAGAGCGCACACACAAACTGTGAATGAATCATTGCCAAGGAGGACAGATTTGGGGGGGGGGGGGGGGGGGGTACAAGCCCATACACACATGCTATAAAACATCTCAGAGTCTTTGTGTTCTGTTAGCTGACTAGAAAAACAAACAAAACACCTCTTTGTTTGTTTCACTTGTTTTAGTTTCGGTTCAGATTTCAGGCGGAAAGGCCGTTGGATGCTACAACCTACACCTGTTTTATGTGACCTCAAAAAAGCATTCTACTCAGGTTAACAGATACTTCTGAGGACATTGGCACGCCCGGTCAGGACTGACCCATTACGTCAGTGGTTCTCAACCTTTCTAAATCCAAGGACCCCATCAAAGTCAATATATAAGATATTTGATTGATCTCAATATTATTCTGTAGTCAACATTTTAAGGAGACTTCAATATTTGGGTTCAATACAAGTTAAGCCCTGTCAACAGCACATGTAAGACACAAAACATTATTTCGACTTGTCCCTCGTTTCTTAAATTGTGGTTACAGTAAGTTGCTTACAATGGAAGTGAATGAGGCCAGTCGATAAACATTGCATTAAAAGTGTAGCCACAAGTCGTAGTATCGCCACATTCACATCACTTGTGGTGCTTGTCGGCGTTAAGTCGTCAAGGCAACAAAGTTGTAATGTTCAATATATCTTTACACAGATAATGCTAGAAAGTGATTTTATCACATTAAAATCATGTTAACATGTATAATGTTTATGGACTGGCTCCATTCACTTCCTTTGTATGCGACTTACTGTAACTACGATTTTTACACGATTTGTAACTACTATTATGCCACTGATGCTGTTCATAGAACTTAACTTTTATTGAACCCATAACATTTCGTTAAATGGGTTATGACATGCCTTTTTTTTATTATTTTATTATATTTCTTGAGGTTCACATAATATAGTAAATTATTTTGCACAACATTCCTTTTAGTATGAAAAAAAATATATCTGAATTTCCCAACAAACATTAGACCCTCTGACAATTAAGGGGATGAAGTAAACACATTTTGTTGAACGCAGCATTGAGAAAAATGTCAGTGAGGTTTAACGGTTTTAGCATTTAAATTGTTTCAATATAACAATTGATTTTAAATACTTTTTAACACACTGTCTACACCGGACACGAGCGATGTCTCACCACAACGATTTGGTGCTTTCTACACTGGAAGTGTCGAAAACGAACATTCTAATCTGTCTATTTGTCTTGTTGGCAGGAGTAGCGCCAGCAATTGTAGCGCTGTGAAGTGACATGACTTGCGCATCCATTATAGACAGCATCATTAATGGGAGCAATTTGCTTTTGCCGTGTCATGATGCTCGTGTCTGGTTTAGACAGGGTGTAAGACTACATGAGACCTCCTTTGAAGTTTACTAAAGGGTTCCTAATTGGCAACAGGCCCTGGTTGAAAACCACAGCACTACGCAGATTTTCATGGCATTGCCCAATAACACGTTTTTGATTTACTGTAGGTCCAAATGGAATTGATATTTGCAGTTCAAAACTAGCAGACTTTTCCATACGTTTTCCCCCGATAAGATTATCTATACAAAACTAAAACATACTTTAGCATGCAACTTGTTTTTTTCTTTTACTTTTAGAAAACAAGGCAGTTGGCATTTTTTCAGACGTCTTGCAAATAGCTAAAAAAGTATTTTTTAAATATTTATTTTGAAAGCAGCAGTTGGGAAAAAACTTTAACAGTCTCTGAATGTCTGGTCGGGAATGCCAGCATCGCACATGTGGCTTTCAGGCGTGCATGGTGAGGTCGGCAGGAGCTAGCATGTTCTCGTGATCTCATCAAAGAGAGTGTGTGGGGAGGAGGCGGTCACTAAGAGATTTAATATAATGATGACCTCACAGAATGGCAGGTGCTAACCCTAATACAACATTCAAACAATGTTCAAATAACACAAATGCTGCCTTGGTGAATTTCACAAAACCTACCCAAGAAAATGTTATGGTCATATTTCACTTATGGTTATATTTCACTCCAAAATCAAAAGGAAAAAAAATATATTATTAATATTATGTAAGTTTTTTTTTAACATTGTGATATTACTTTTATTACAATTTAGCACATCCCACCATTCTAATTACCATAATGTGGAAAAAGGAAAAATATATCACTATATATATATATATATATATATCACTATATATATATATATATATATATATATAATTATAAAGTGTTTCATTTAATTAATTTACTTAGTATTTAGACAGTATGGTAGTACTTCTTGTACTTTTATACTGATTTTAATAATTACATAACAGTAAAAAATACTTTATCGCAGTAATGAAAATGATGGGTTTGTGATTGTGTAAAATGTGCTTAATTGTCTTTTTTCTTTTTGTAAAATATTTATTTTGATTTTGGGGTGAAATATGACCTGGGCATGTTCTAGATGGGTTTCATGAGATTCTTCTGTCTAGAGCTCAAACTGAGAAGTGTGTTTCAAAAGATTAATTGCCTTATTCAATGCACAATATAATCATATACACGCAGAACCTATTTATAGAAAGATAAATCACTCGAAGTGTGTCATGATTTATTCTGCGGAGAATGTTTTATGATATATGATGAAGCCCTTTCAGATCGTAGAACTATCAAATTTGGGATTTTTTTCAAATGCATGTGGGTTACATCCACTATTACAGATAATGATACATTGGTGGTGCTTTCCCTCTGTGATAACCAAATTTTAACTTTTACGAACCCAGTTTAGTGTGGCTGTGCTTAAGCTGTTTAGCAGTCGTTGGCCAGATTGCTTTTCGACATTTGAAACATTTTCTACTAGCAAGTGAATTTGGAGTTGTTAGCCCTAGAACTCAATATCAGCACTTCTGGAACAACTCTTGTCCAATTAGATTAGAGGACTGAAACCAACTTATAAAAAAGAGAAATCATTAAACAGCTTGAAATTTCATTTCTGGCCTACCATAACATTCTGAGGCCCACCTGTACTGTAGTTTGAGATGTACCATACAGGGGAAATGAAGGTGTATAGGACATGAGAAGAACACTTGGTGTCTGATTCCGATGAGTCACAAAAGTGAGGACATGGAGAAACATAAGCAATGCTTAGGAGTGGTGCAAGAGGAAGGCAGGTGGGGTTAGACAGGGGCCGTTTCCCATCACTTTGAACCTGTTGATATCATGGCTGTGTAACATTGCCGTCAAACGATAAGATATCGATGGTGGTTGCCCTTTACATCCTTAAACCACCTTGCACACCCTCCCTCACCAAAGCCACCATTCGTATGAGTCCAGCACCCACAATACAAACCAAACCCAAATGAAAACAGAAACAAAGCCACCAGCATTGTCAAGAAAAGGCAAGTAAGGAAATATGAAATAAAAAAGAAACAAGTATATCAATTTAGAACAATGTTAATGAATAACTGAATACATAGGTTAAAACTAGAAGTTCAAAAGGATGCTTTTAAGTCTATATTTCAGATAAAAAAAGGAAAGAAATAACTCTTTGGAGACAGAGAAGCTGACAGAACTGTTGAGCCCCGTTTTGAGTTGCCATCCTCAGCATATTGACGTGCTGTGACATAAATACAAGTAGTTGGTTGTTTGTTTAAAAAAAAAAAAAAAAACAGGCCTGGGCCATATCAGTCATGATAAATGATTTGATAGAGTATAGCCGAACAAGAGGAAATTATAGGCAGTGCAGTGTTTTTTAAATAAAAAAATGGACAAACAAAATGGCGACTCCGATGTTGAGCAAAATCACCATGACAACCAGAATTGAGTTGGAGCCCTGTTGAGTGAAAAACAGAGAAAGAGGGAAAACATCAGTATTTGTCACCAAAATCATTTAAAATATTGAATCATTCTCTCCAGAACTGTAAACCTGAGAACCACTGCAACCGGATCGGTAAAGGAATACTCCATGTTCAATACAAGTTTAACTCAATCGACAGCATTTTTGGCATAATGTTGATTACCACAAAAATGTATTTAGACTTGCCCCTTCTGTTCTTTAAAGAATTCAGTTATTTGTTACTCACCCATGTGCTGTTATAACCCCATATGAATTTCTTTCTTTTTCTTAACACAAAGTGAGAAATTGTGAAAATTGTGCTCATTGATGTCATATACAATGGCAGTTTAGGGTGACCACATCTTCAAAAGGTATAATTCAGAAGTCTAATAAATTATTCCATGAGACTCTGGATTTTTATGAAAGTATAGGATAAGGTTTGGTGCGAAATAAACTGAAATCTTATGTATTAATTAGTACAAACTTTCACTGACCATTAATCTCTTGTTCACGAGTCTGCATGCAAGCTTTAGAGCTCTTTACATGAAAGCAACAGTAGATACGCAGCACGTGTGAGATGTGGTGTTCAAGCGAAAAGTTGTTTTGTAACAGGACCACCAGCGATATTAACAACAAACCAGAGAAAACAACTTACAAACATGCCTGAAGAGTTTGTAGTGGATGAATAGATCAATTAAAATCAAAAATTGTGATTGAGGAGGCTGAAGGTTGCTATCAGTACCGCCGCTCCCTATACGCATATTGCAAAAGTCTGCATAGGGCTCCAACTCCCTAGGGGGGCACCATCTTACCTAAACATGCAGGTTAAGTGAATTGGAGACTGTAAAATTGCCCCGTAGGTTTGAGTGAGAGTCCCCCAGCCACTTGGGGTTGCGTCAGGAAGGACATCCGGCGTAAGACCTGTGCCAAGTCAAATATGCGGATCACAGATGGTCCGCTGTGGCGACCCCTAATGGGAGCAGCCGAAAGAAGAAGAAGAAGATTCTTTGGATGATTTGTGGCTAAAACAGGGTTTTGAGCTAAAACACCACTTGCTGCAGTTGTGCAAAATTGTTTTCAAATGGTTTATTAAGCCATACACATATTAGACCACCAAAAAACACCTGCACACTAGCAGAGCATATTTAAAGAAAGCTGATTATTCCGTTCCCCTCGGCTCAATGGAGAGATGTGGTATTATCTGAATGGAAATGAGAGCCTGTGCTGCATTGTATGAGCCCCCATAAAGATGAGCGCTTTTGCACAGAGACAAGTTTGTCAACCGCTGTTTTTAATTGATGGGCTCATGTAAGTGTCATGGACAATGTTTACAACCGCTGAGCAGAGGGACACACGCACTGCACATGCAAGACACATGTGAGGCATGAAATTAGGCTGTGACAAGCGAACCGGATGCAGCACTGTTAAGAAGATGCCCTGAGTGCTGATTTTGCACAATTATTTATGACAAGCATATCTTACAGAGTCACATTTAGTGTCTTCAGGTTTAACAACTACAGTACATTTTTCACTCCCAAAAGGTTTTATACTACTGTCAGATAGCAGTATGCTGTATAGGACCTGTTATTCCTCTTCTTGTACTAAGCTATTCTGTAGTTTATGTATCTCGATAAAGATGTTTGTAAGTGTTGACAATGTTTTTTAAGGGATAGTTCACCCAAAAGTGAAAATTCTGTCATCATTTAATAACTCTTCTGTTTTAAACATTGAAGGAAACATGAGTGTATGATGACAGAATATTAATCTTGGGTTAACCATACGTTTTATTTGTTTGTGAGGGCAAACTATTGTGTGCATGTGTTTCTGTTTCATGTTAACCTGTCTTACTCAAGTCTGCTGCACTGCTTTCCTCTCTGCAGATACAAACATAAACCCCCTCCTTCCTGGAACTCATTCTCATCGTTTGATTGGCTGCAACCCGAGCAAGGCATAAGCTGTTCCCTAGCAACTGAGTGTGGGACAGCCAATGTAGAGCTGCGTTGTGGAAGGAGCCACTTTGCCAATTTGCTGTTACCAAGGTGTTCTTAGTGCAGCTAAAGATTGCATGGCGCTAGTCTGTGAAAGGGGACAGTTTAAAGTTTGGATATGTAGTCAGGTCGTGTCTTGGACTGTTGTCGGCTCGCATGTTCCTCAGGGACTCCACACACCTACACTGTGTTTGTGGAGGTTGTTTTACCTACCTATGTGCTTTCAGGCACTGATGCATGCAAAAGCGCCTGGAATGGTTGCAATTAATTAGAAATGTATTTAGTATTTAAAATGATGTAATATTACTATCAAATTATTTGGTGTTATGATTTAGGAAAATGTTCACATTTATTTTATTCATTTTAAAGTTACCATAAAAAAGGCATTCACAACTTCATAATTCCCAAATTTTACTCCGTAATGTGGAGTATTACCAAGTGAAACTGGATTCAACAGGATAAAAATGTAGGACGGGACTTGGATTTCATCAGGGAATTGATTGAATCATATAAAGCAAGCATTATATAACAGAGTAGAGCCAGGAGAGTTGTTGAAAAATAAGAGTGACGTCAGCTGATAAAAAAGTGGGCAAATCTTTACATTTAAAAAAAAGTTAATAAAGACAATAGTTTTTCATTGGAAGACTGTGCATAATAAGACCAGGAACATGTATTAAAGTGTGTGATTCTTTTTTTTCCTTTTTATTTCTTACAATACTATTCTTGCTTAATATTCAACACTGTGGTTTCAAAATATTGCTGTTTGTTTGTGCATCCAGACCAGACCAGCCCAAAACAGCAACATTGGGTCAACCACTGGCGTGAGTTTGTGGCAGGACTATCTATTTGGGCGACCAATGGCAGGTAAAGGGAATGTTGGGGAAATCTGTTTGAAAACAGTTATTATTTTTGCAGCTCCATTTGGTTTTTGTTTTCTGACATTTGGTGATACTAGTGGTACAGGCTTTTTTTAAATTATAAGAACTTAAAGAGGGTCCATTTTGATTTCATGCTGACTTTTAAGGCTGTTAAATATTTGAAAGTATTTAAAAAAATTATGCAGACAGTACATGATTGTACCACCAGACCTGTTTGTTGCTGTTGTAGTGTTTAATCACTTACCGAGTTTACTTTGAGTTGAGACTGATTCTCGTCATCGTGCTCTAGTGCAATAGGTGGGGATTTTTGTGGGGGTGAAAGTGTGAGGTCCCTACGCAGGGGCCGAGCCTCTAGCTTTTCCCCAACGCGTAGACTGTCCAACTTTTGCACTGAGTCCTGGGCCGGCCCCTCTCGGGCGTCCCTGGCCCCTGAGGCGTCCCGGATATCCCGCTCTCGATTTTTACCCCGTCGCTGTAGCATATGTCCACGTGACTCCACGTGAATGTGCCACTCCTCCCCGTGCCCATAGGGCTTCTGTGAATTATGGGAGTCCATTGGCTGCAATGGCCTCATCTCCATTTCATAATTGCTCAGTTTCTCCTCGTCCTGCTCTAGCAAGCGGGAGTGGGCCAAACTGTCCCCATGTATCCGTTGAGAGGTCCAAGAAGCTGAGGGACCATCCCTCCTGTCCCGCAAGGCTTTGTGATTGGACAAACTGTGATCTCGAGGCTTGTGATTGGAGGAGTGCTTGTGACCATTGGCCCGTGCTGCCCCAGCCCGCACCTCATCCTGCACTGAGGGCGTTGTGGAGCGGCTACTGCCCCGGCTACCCCCTCTACTACTGCCCCCTTGGGAGGGGCGCTTGTCCTCGCTCCAGCTGTTTGCCCTCAAGTACTCTCCACCCGAACCCCCACCACCTCTTCCCTCCATCAGCACCTGGATCTCTTGTGTTCCTCCGCGCTCCTCATCCACTGCACTCTGCCGCAGGAAGCGGGCGTTTTTGGTGCGGAGGGAAACTTTGGTCGTGGGGCTTCGGGTAGGTGTGGAGGGCCGGCTGGGGGTGGGGCTCACATCTGGGGTTAGGTCCGGGGGCGTGGAGCCCTTCATATAGAGTTCGGTGCTGTCTGCTGTTCCGCTGGAGATCACCTCCACGTCGTTCTCGCTGGAGTTCTGCTGTTTGGGTCGCTGGCACTCCACTCCTACTCGGAGACAAAAGAGACGAGTCAGAGCTTTAATTTTAAAGCATGTAGGCATGCCACATACTTGAAATTTAGTACAGCATTCTGCAAATGAGTGTAGGTGATGAGAAGCTTCCATCTGTCTTATACAGACAAAATGTATGCGTATCTAATTAAGACAATATAAAAAATTCTCTGTGGCATTCTGTTTTTGAGGATAGAAAATCAACTTCTCAAATTAAATTCATCCCTTAGTTTGTATAAACAAAAAATGTGTTGACCACTCTGCTCTTACAATTGAAGTCTATGGGGAAAGCTTACAATGGTTGCCCAATAAACTCCATTGTATGTGTATTTTTGTATATGGGTAGTAGACAAGAAAGTTGACATGTCCCGCAGTATGACATGCTCTACACAACCTATAACTTCTAAACAGCATTTTGTTGATCCTTTTATACTTATCATGTTTACTAATTTTATGACCTGATAACAATTGAGAGATTATATGGAATACTTCTATTTGTTTCCCTGTATCAACTTTGGGATACATATCCTGAGAATTTCAAAGCCTGGCATATCCAGCTCCAGTCCTGCCTGACGTCCAACTCCCAATGCTATGTGTCACTGATTGATGTCTACTAACTGCAGGCTGTGCCAACCATGCATCTGTGTACACTCCACAGTTAATTCAGGATTGACTTTAAAAACTTTGTCATTATCCTTACAGTTCATACAAAATACTTTTGTTCAGACATTGGCTACCAACATATAAGCTACAGGAAGTGTGCTTGAATCCCTACAAACCCCTAAGTAAATATTTTTCATTTAAACTCAAAAAGGCTTTTAATTCCAACTATAAATATGATTTTTAGCATTTACAAATCTGCTGCAAGTTAGCACATCTAAAGTTTATTATAACATTTCTAACAATTATTTTATAAACTTCTGTTAAGTGTCACAGAGTTTTGATAAGCCTTGATAAACAGCTGCTTTGGAAGCCACCACCATCTTTAATATTTACTTCAACACTCTTGACTATGTTTATAGCCATTATTCATGGATACCATGAGAATAGAAAAGGCCTGACTTCAGTTAGTCATTCATACACACTAGGGCTAGGCGATAGGATGATGAATAATCGGATATCGACGATGTCTTACAAAGATCCTGATGTCGATTGCGAATAGACAATGATCGACAATTTTGGGAAATGGAAAACCATGGGAAGTCGCCAAATATATAAAACAGTGACCAGAGTGTGAAACTAGCACCCTCCACCCACAAAATGCTATGAGGCTGAATCCAGTTCACAAGCTCCTCGTCCAAATCCAAGTATTTCATGCTTTGGTAATTTTGCTCATCTACCTGCAACAGTTGGGCGACGTATCGGAGTGACACATGACAAAAAATGCTGTTAATTACGAAGACACACGCTTGAAGAAAAACACTTTTATTTGTTTATTTTAAGAACAGGAAAAAAAAGCTGCTTGTGTCCGATTTGCTGTTTGTTCAGAGTCGTGCAGGGCGAGCCTGTCATGTGGACAGCGGAACACACACATGTCAGCGTGCAGCGCAAGCCTGTCTCTTTTTTTCTCAGTTTCATTTATCTGAAAACTGTTTGCAAGAATAATGTCATCTATGAGAATGCTGAAAATTATCTCAAGATCATCTCGGGTGGTGCTTTGAGTTTAGTTCGCTTTATTTCCATGCATTGTGAATACAACTCTGCAGGTTCAGTAATATATATCTTTGTATTAAAGAATCAAAGACGAAAGTGATGACATGTTCACCTTGAGCATAATATTGAGTTCTATGTTTTCTTCATGCAGCATTAACTATATTACTAAAATGCAATACAAACATAAATTCGCTAAGAACACACATTTGGCAGCATTATTTTGGGAACACAAGGGAATTTATTAGGCTCATTTATTATGATTATTACTATCTTTACATTTATGATTGTCTTTAGTTCTTAATCTGTAGGCTATATGTAATTTTCTACCTGGTGTCATTGACGGATGCTTGCGTGATGGCAAATGGAGCTGTTGGAGAAAGTAAATGTTTAAATAAGGTGGTTAAATAAGATTTTTTGATCACTTTGTTATTTTATTGTTTTTCGTTTAGTTTAAAGTGCAATTTTAATTTAGAAATGTCTTTTGTTTATGTTTTTCATGTTTCAATAAATGAATGAAATTTTTAAAGAAAAATCAATAAAGCAAACAACTTCACTGACCCTCGGCAGAGGGGTTGATGATGTAATCGGATATTGCGATGTTTTTTAAGGCGATTATCGATAAAATAATTTTTACATAATGCCCAGCCCTAATACACACAGTATTCTAGCAGGACAGTTGAGACTCCCATAAATAATCAAACAGGACAGGATTAAAAACTCAGAAAAGAATTGACAACTTTGTTTTGCTCCAGTTTAAACTGTACGTGATTATAGTTTTCTTTTGAAAACGTTTTGATTGCTACTTTTACGTGTCTCATCCACACTGAAACAGTTTTTTCAAAAAAACTCTCCATTACTACTTACTTTGGTAAATGATGACATTAGGAAACTGAAAATAGATTACTATGAATGTGTCCTTAGAAATATCAACCCTTCCAGGAGGTCGCATACACTAATCCAGCACAGCATGTGTGCTTATACTGTAGCTCTCCAATACTGTAAATCGTGTTGTATGATTTAATGGGATGTGATCTGAGAGTGTATAAATTGTGTATACGCACAACTCTGCCAATAGGTGTGGGGGTGTTACAGCTACCAAATGTGTGACTTTGTATATGTGTTTATGTGACTGCATGTGGGTGGTGTGAATATGTGTGTGGGTATTGTGTGTGCATGCATACATTTCGGTTTGTTTGTGTCGGCTTGTTTCGTGTGGGCTCATTGGAAAGGTCAGTACTGACCTCCCCTCATCTTCTTATTGCCTCTTCTATCACTCATTACCCCCGCACGGCACGGTGGGGGCATTGACCCCTACAACCTGGAACCATTCCCACACCTACACACGCTCTGCATCTTTTCCCCTGTCATACTTGCTGTTCTACTTGGGCTATTATTAACACAATCATATGCATCTACTAGGGCTGGATGGTATGAAAGTATACTGTATAGCCTAATGTTTGATGGGAGAGATTTTGCTAAATGGTTTATTCCTTGTAGATATATCTGCATGACTGTCAGTGGGCAGAACATTTGTTTTATAATAGTAGATGTACTGATTTGACAATTTTTTTTTAACTCAAGTATCATTACAAAATGTAAAGATATAATCCCTAGTAAAATGGCAGATTACAAGCATAGGTGTCATAGAAGGACCACAAAATGATGAGGTTGCTTCAGCAATTGCATTTTTCATCTTGCATTAGGTTTAGGTTTAAGGTTTAGTGTAGGGAGGTAGGTGTTGTTAAATTAAAACTCAATAGATCATTAACTTTTTGCACCACTCAGTTGATGTTTTGCCTCAGAACTGCCAAGATACATGTATGAAACCACGTAATATAATTTTGCAAAACTTTTGCCACTGTCACGTAATTATTATGTACCCAATTTTCCACATAAAACAGATAATGATCAAATGAGATGAAGTACCTTTCATTTGATAAGTATTTCATTCACTGGACTGTACAAAAATAGGCATGGTACCAAATAGTTATTTAATAAAAAAAAATAAAACATGTCAACATTTTGTTTGACTATTTTGTTATATCTACTGTAAGAAATGTAATTTGATTCATACAGTGTTGTATGATTTTGGTCATACCACCCATTCCTAACATCTACCTTTCTAGCTTGAGGTGGCAAAACCCCCCCCCCAAAAAAACATTTATGAGCACTAAATCATTCTCTTCATCTATATTTGTAAGCGTAAGGCAACGAAAGAATCGATGAGAGATATTTTAAGCATTCAAATCACAGGGGGGAGTGATCTTGTCAGAGTATTTAGTGTTCACAGCTAACTGGGAAGCACTGTCGAACAGTTTGAAGTTCCAATTATTTTTAGTCTCCAGACTCAGCTGGTTGCACTCACTGTTTCCTCTGTGCTGGAAAGAGGGGGAGAACTCTTTGGCGGTGATCCGGGCCAGTCTGCACTCTTCCTGGGCTTTCTGTGCTGTTACTGTCGCTGCTTCCGCTTTCCCTCTGGCATGAGCCGTCCTTAGGTTTGAGATGTACAGAGAAAGACACAGTAAGAGCCATGTTAGAAAAGAGCAAAATAATGGATTTGTGGACAAACCTGCATTAAAACCTACAAATATTTAAAGACAAAATGTCAAGGCATTCGTAATGCATTTAACTTGCATTATGTGACTTATTTACGGATTAAACAGAATATTCAGAGTGATAAATGTAGACTTATTGGATTGTGAAACATTAGGCTGTTATATGATTGGTAAATATATTTTTTCCCCACCCAAATGGTCTTAGTTACATCAGTGAAGCAGAAAATTAGTTTTTGAAGTGGATAAAGTTATTCAATTTTTTACATTGATGAAACAAGGACAAATGAACATTCATGACATTCTGTTTTTGCTTCAGAATAATGAACACTGATGAATTCTGTACAATAAGACCATGTATGTTTATAAAGAAAGCAAACAGGGTCGTTTTTGATTTCATGTTGTGTTCAACCAAATTCCTAAAGACACCAGAATGTTCAACCAAAAGTGTATTTTAATATACCATTACGGTATATTATCATGTTTAATTATCAAGTTCTTTTAAATGGTTTTGTTGGTTGGTTTTCATTGAACAACCCTGACCACATATAAACATATAGTTAACCAAATTATCAGTGACTAGCAAGACCTTCACATACAGCCTAAAGGAAAACAATTACACACCAGTCAACCTGCCTCACTTGGAGTGCTGCTCTGGGGACCCAACGCAGTCATGCCTCTCTGACACTGTAATTCTCACTTGTTTTTATGGTGTAAACTTGCCAAGACTCTACTTTGTGACCTGTAGAACTGTTTTCACTACAGTTTTAATAAGTATGTTGGAATGTAGCCTAAATATCTCATGATGTCAGGTGGTTGCAGAATGGTTTATGCAGTGCTTTTGCAATTTACTCCAGAAACTTTGCCAACAGTCTTGAAAAAACAAGCCTGGTATTTTGTTTTTTCTACCAAGATGCAGTGCAATACATGACTATTGTTCAGTATTTCCCGAGTGCACCTCTAAGAATAGTGAACAGTGCTGCTTGCTGTGCCTGCTAAATAATTCACTGAGGAAATCAATGTTGTCTGTGTTTCTGTGTGAATAAAAGTGTGCTGGTTTTCACAACCACCCCTTTTAATGTGTGATTCCCCATTCATCACAGCCATCTGTTTTACCTGTTCTCGATTGAGACTTCGGCTTTGCGTAATGATGACGCACAATATTATGCTGGTGTGTTAGATAGTCTGTAACTTGCCTTTGGAGTTTGTTATGTATCTTTCAGTATATATTAAATATCGCACCATAGATCTTATTCATCAAAAAATATTTGATTGGATCAGAGAATAAGGCACTTTTATCCAAATAGTATTTGAAATGCATTTAAAGGGATAGTTTGCCCATATTAAAAAAAAAAAAAAAAATCCATCCATCCATCCATCCATCTGCCCACCCATCCATCCATCCATCCATCCATCCATCCATCCATCCATCCATCCAAATGAGCTATAGGAACACACAAACACAAGCCATGAGGATACTTCCTGTTTCTCTATGAACTTTTTCCTTGGTCTACCGCACTCATTCTCTCTCTCCTTGTTTGTTTAGTGGTTGTCTTGGTGCAGTATTGCATGACGATGCTCATCGATTTTGATCTCTTTCTTTTGCTCTAGGCTATCTTCACCCAGTCAGCCAAAGCAAGTACATGAGCGTGTATGAGAGTGTATGTGAGTGTATCGGAGAGTTTTGTGTATGAGTGTGTGATGGTGAGCTATGGCGAGGTAGGTCGGATGAAGAGATCTTAGGATTGCATTCACTCTGTGACTTACCGGTTGTCCTGGCAATGGGAGAGTAGAGAAAGTGAGGGAGAGCATAAGATGGCGTGGGGTATAAAAAGGACAAACAATTAGATAACAGAGGAGAATGAGAGGAGGATTGTGGGATGCGTCTGGAGGTGTTGAGAGTACAGTCAGAACTCGGCTGCAAGTGAGAAACCATCCATTCACTAATAGAGGGCCTGTAAGCGGCATGTACAGTATATACCACACACACACGCAAATAATCCTGATCCATAGGTGCTGTGAGTGGAGATGTACTGGTTTTATTCTACTTATATAGTAAATATTCCTGTATACATTCCTGCATGGTAATCAGGGTATTTCAAATAAATTAAGACTTTCTTTTTTTATTGTGAAGGCGCAATTTAATTACCACAGAAGCACGTCAAGACTTAACTATCACCAAAACAGAGAATGAGACATTTTTGTCTGCAAATGCTTTTCATGTAGAGTTCAAAGTGGCGAATCATGAACGCAGCTTCATGATTGCTTTAACAAAGCAATCAGCTGATTAATATTGTGGAGAATGAGGGTTTAAGATATTTAATGCCCATTGCAATGAATTTGCAACCTATGGGGGGACTAGTTCTTTTAATTAGTCATCCTCCCACTTAGACTTAGTGAAACGTTTAATGTTACTTGAATTGGTGCTATTTTAGCGCATTTCTATCTTTATACTGTGGAAGACTTTAAGAATATGTTAATAAAGCATTAAATTGTTACATATTGTTTAGTTTTCTTTCCTAAAAAGGAAATAAATGCATTTTGACAGGAAAATAAATATATAGATACATTTCAGCACTTTCAAAATCTGCAATTAATCATAGAAAACCATGAAATATTAAGAGATTAATCACAATTAAAACATTTTTCGACTGACAGCACTAAAATTTTTATATCAAAATATTATCAATGCATTATGTAAACAGATTAAGGGGACTGCAATAACTCTAGTTTTTAACTTTCTAGAAATCCTATGTCTGTATTAATTTGAATTCTGGGTCACATAAACACCTTATGCTGAATATACACATTTTAGCAATCAAAGAAACACATATAAATATACTATGTATATCTGATTGTAGTAGTATCTTGGCTTAAATTTTGCATATAGAATAAATATATTCATGTATACAGTGCAATCAGCATATTCCGAATAAACTAAGACATCCAAGTCCTTTACCACTCTTATTCTAGTTCTTGCCATTTATTTAGATGCATTTTAGTTAATTCTCTTATTTTTCTATAAATGTAACACACAAAGACTACAATAAATTACAAAATGTAAGCCATGAGACTGTTATGATTCTTTCGCTCATCATCATTAGTGAAAACTTTCTGTGTATTAACGTTCTTTTACTTGTGCTCCAATAATGTGTTTCTTTGAGCAATGTATTCTCACAAGTTCCGGTATCTCGTAGCACCCAAAATCACTTTTGTTTGGACATGAGCAGATACAAATTAATATTCTATTCTGATTAAAAGAGCTATAAGAGAATAGCCTTATTTGGATTTCTTGCAATAACGTTTTTAGTTTAATCAAGTTAAATCAATTGGGTCAACACATTGGGTGTTTGTCCGTTTGGCTGTTTCATGGTTGGTCTACCGGGAAAAGTCCCAGCGCTCCCTATGGCCAGTCCACCCCATGTCACATACTTTAACACTTATTTACGTGCAAACACTCTCACCCTTCCATAACGCGAACAAAGGTCCACACTCCCTTGTTCCTTTCATCCTGCTTATTGTGCTCAAACACGTGCCGGCAACTCCCACTAGTTCTTTCAATCTATTTCATTCACACACACACAGTCTTTTTTTCCCCCAAAGCCCTGCCTCTCATTCACATTCTCCTCTCTTGACTTTACAGAAAGCTATGAACACTCTCCCTTCCTTTTCACGAACAATTACACATGCACGACTTACAGTACAACTGTTTCATCTTTTAAAGGAAATTTAAATCACTCTATAATACAAAGAATCTTTGACTAACATTGTAAGTGGACTTGGAAAAAAATATGATGCAACAAATGTGTAGATTATGGCCACTTTAATAATAAATTCTGGAATTTTATTAATGCCAGAGATGTTCTCAGAAAGAGATGGTGGAGCTATTGTGAAAACAATAAACTAATCTCTAAAGATGGCCCAAATAAGCCGCCATGACCATCAGAACAAAGCTTTGAGTTGCAGATGACTCATGGTTGCTTCCGGCGTTAGTGCCTCAGTGCAGGTGTAGCAGCTCCTTTGACCCTGCCAAGATAATCAGATTAACTGTTATGTGATCTAGATCTTCACTAGTCTATCCTGCATCCTGTTTGTGTGTGTATGTGCGTATGTTTGTCTAATTACCTACTGGATGTGTGTAACTTCAACTTCTGCAATGGTATGCTTTGTTTAAAGGAATGTTTCGGGTTCAATACAATTTAGGCTATTTGGACAGCATTGTACTTACAATGGAAGTCTATATCACAAGGCATTGCACACGGATACATGTTAAAAAGCCCATATTATGCTAATAATATCATATTAATAAAATATATATATATATATATATATATATATATATATATATATATATATATATATATATATATATATATATATATAAAATGCTAATAATTTTATTTTGGGGGTCTACTAGAATAGGTTTATATGCTTTAATGTAAAAAACAATAATTAACAAATAATTTTTCTCATACTGCACATTTCTTTTCCCCGCTTTACATACTCTGGCCGAAACGCTCTGATTTTCCTCCTGTTTTTTTAAAGCCTTCCTTTTCGCAAGCACGACTTGAGCAGGAAGTTTCACAGTGGTAAGTTTAATTTTGTAGATTTCTTACAAGTACTGTTAACTATTGTGAACCAAACAAAGCTTCAAGTAAAATACACATAGTGCATCTAAGTTAGTCATCTTTTGCTGGAATGGGCGTAGCTGTTCTTTTTTCGCCCGAGATATGAACGTAGATTAGAGGCTTACTCCTGGTTGGACATTACCAGGTGTATTAGAGAGTTATTGAGCAAGTAAGCCATGGAATACCATGAATAGTGGCCGTAATATTACAGCTTCTAATTATATAATTATATAAGACTCTTGAGATCCACCATTTTGCTACACAGTTTTAGGTATAAGCCGGCCCACATCTGAATAGTAAACCCTTACCAAAACAAAAACATTACATAACGAGTTAGCCGAGCACTACTGTGGTTTGCAGATGTAAAATTACATCAGCTACAGCTGTGCACAGGGCGTACACCGTAGCTGCAACACAAAACTCCGTATTTGAACTCTCGGTAGCAGATAAATTCATTACAGATTGCCAGATTGTCCCAACAAAGTGGGAAATGCACCATCTTTCAGGAGTAAGCGACTTGAAAATTTGTACTGCTAAATAATTAAAATACATTTTAACCACTGATTCTTCAATTCGTCGACCTTTGGAAGTCCAATCAAATAGGATTTGCTTTTGCAGTGAAGAAAATAGCATCTTCTCAACATGGCGACACCACTAACCCAACTCATCCTGGCCTCTGCTATAACTACGTTTGTTTGAGGGCAGGCCAAAGTAGCCCAGCAATATGCAAATTTGTACATAGTAACGTAGATACTTTTACGGAAGAAATGGCTGGACTACAAACCAGGCGTTTCGTGTAGTTCTTAAGCGGTGTTGTCTGTGGGAGAGAATAACTCCCTTTTGCATGGATTTGTAACTTTGCAGACCTTTTACATGCACAAAGAGCTATGTTACACACTAAAGGAAAGGTAAAATCATAAAAAATCATAATAGGACCTCTTTAAAATACACAAAGTTTCAAAAGTATAGCCACAAGACTTGAACATTACACTTGTTATCATGTGTCCAGTATATTAAAACACTTACTAACCTTGACTTTGATAGTTATATTCAATCTTTCAACTCATGTCATGACCATGTAAAGCCAGTAAACAAGATACATTTCACACAATATGCGCAAGGACACCATTGAACCCAGAAAATTACTTGTATTGAATTAACATTTATCGTACCCGGAAATTTTATTTAAAGGTGATGTGTAGGATTTCTGTGCCACTCGTGGCACCAATTGAAATTGCGAAAATAATGACTGTTTTCAGAACTTTTCCCTAATACTCCCAGGATGGAACAGATAGTCCAACCCCAAACTCATGCCATTGGTTGAGCCAATGTTGCCCTGTTGGCTGGACTGGTCACTATGCTCAAAATAAGCACCATATAGTTTTCGGGGGAATAAACCTAAGAATAGCTTACTTATAGTTGTCTCTGTATATTAAGATGGGGTAGGAGGAAGCATTTAAAAAAAAAAAAAAGTATAAAGATCAAATCAAGTTCAGATTTTGACTAAATGTATTATTTTATATACAGATATATATATTATCAAGTATTACAGCAAGTGTAATAACAGCTAGGCCTGTAAATAAAATGGTTGTTGGTTATACCAGGTTGACTCCAGCAAGCGGTTTTTTATGTTTTCATGTCATTCGAACTATCACTCCCTTTACAACACTTAGGCTTTCCTTAAAAATTCTCCTTCCTTTTATTTTTCTCTACTCTAAGGGTCACTCAGTGCACCCAAAGGAGTGCTCCATTCTTGGTAAATTATTTTAGGTGTGCTTAAAAATAGAGTACCCACCCTTTCCACAAAGAAACACTACAGTACAGGTTTATATGTGCTTAAACAAAAACAAATTTAAGATGCTCATATGTAATATGGCTGCGAAATAGAGCCGAACAGACAAACAACTAATGTGTTGACCCAATTGATATAGCCTGATTAAACTAAAAACAACATACCAGCCATGACAAGTTATAGAACACTTTGTTTTTAATTTTTTTTCTATTTCTGTGAAATGTCCCTGGCCCTGCCCACAGTAAAATCTTATTGATCCAAAATCCTGCTCCTCATAACTGTAAACATCAATTCGCTTCTGATTGGCTGTCACGTCACGCAGCAGTTTCACGTCCAGTGTGAACAGACAAGTTGCATGTTGTCTGGATAAAGGTGCAATCAGTAATAATTTTGTTTGTGAACAACTAGTGGCAAGAGATGTCAGCGCAGCGTTGGGAAGACTAGCATCGCACCATTAGCTGGTAATTCATTACAGTGCACTTATTACAGGGACAATCCCCTCGGAGCAACCTGGAGTTAAGTGCCTTGCTCAAGGACACAATTGTGGTAGCTATTGGGATCAAACCAGCAACATACTGCTTACCAGTTCTGTGCTTTAGCCCACTATGCCACCACCACTCCCATTTAATGTCATTAACATTATCAGTTAACTTCATACAAAGTCCAGTAAACATTCAAAAAACCTTCAAAACAGCATCAATTCTCCTAGGTACACCTGGACACAGTTTTTCTTGGTTGTTGGCAGATAGGATGTTCCAAGCTTCTTAGAGAATTCACCACATTTCTTCTATATATTTAGGCTGACTCGATGTTCAGTGGGGGGCTCTGTGGGGACCATACCATCTGTTGCAGGGCTCCCTGTTTGGGAGTTGAAAATGTATATTTCATATTGACACACTAAATATAAAGATATAAACAACCATCTGAAGACAAATGTTTTTCTGTAGAAAGTTTAGCAATTTGCAAAAAAATGTTTTGCGCCTTTAAACCACTGTGTAGCTCATGTCTCATTGGTTGCTATTAGACCCCTGTGTGTGTCTGTGTCTGCTCTGTGCTAGCAGGGGCAGTGCTAAGCTGTAGAGATAGCATTGCTTAAATATAATGAGGTCAATGGGATTTGTGGGGTAAGTGACGCTCTTAATATAGCATATGCATACCTATGCATGTTAGTATGCACAAGCACTCGCACACACAACCATATGTAGGCCAGGCGCAAGCACATTAACTCACATTTCCCTAACATATAGAGTATGTGCAGATCACAAGGATGCACATGGCATGAGTCCGCAACGTGTAAGGCAATAAGGGGGGGAGTGTGTTTGAGAGAGAGATCAAAAGAAAGAAAAAAATAGGCAAATCTGGCTTTGGTCCAATTCTGAAGTCGGCAACACTCTTAGAATAATGCAGAAATCTCTGTAGCTCTGTGTCTCGCTCGTTTTTCTCCTTGTATGTCTTCCTGTGCCCTGTCTTTATCACCCTTTTCTTCTGCTGAGCTGTCTTCATGAGTGACCCAAACAACACAAACTCTTACAGGAAAAAAATTCCCAACCAGTATTTAAGGATATTTAAAGGTTTACTCAGTTATTATTTTCTAAACAATGCACTTCCGGTCATGCCACGAGGGAAGACATACACTCTTGAGCCGATGCAAAACATGTCAAAAAAAGAAAAATGTCTTATGGTAGATGTCACTTATCAGTGAATCTGCATAATGTGTGTGATACAAGGTTACTGGAGCTCTGGGAAACAACATGCAGACCTCCCGTGTGATCATGTTGATGGAACACTAGAAGAAATACAAAACGAACAATGCTGTTTTTTTCAATTAAAGTTTGTTCCATAGAAAAAAGTAAGTAAAAGAGTTTGGAACAAGATAACTGTGATTAAATGATGACAGAATTTAAATTGATGAGAGAACTATCACTTTTAATTAACTGATTTCTGTTTAGGTACTTCAAGCTTCAAGAATGATCTAGAGCACGTCTACGAATTAGGTAACCAAACCGGACATAGAGACAACAAGGTTGTTTCAAATTTAATTCTTCCATTTTTCAATTTGCATTCAATATATAGCCCAATTGTATTCATTTAATAAACACAAACAAACAACACACACTAGGGCTGCACAATTAATTGGAAAACTAATCGCGATTACGGCTGCCATGTTTATGTAATCGTGAAAACGACTTACTGATGTAACCTCTGTACACTGATGGAGGGAATGAGATGTTGTGTCGATGTAGTGACACTAGGGGTTCGCTCTTGAGAACCCCAATCACCTTTGCTGTATTCAGGAAAGGCCAATGAAAATTGGCGAATGGAATTTGCATGTCGCTCTCTGCCCCGGACATACTCCAGGAGGGAGAGCACTACGGAGGCCACATCCTACCAGAGGGAGGTAAACATATGGAGAATACCTCACATGGACTTACTGACAGGGAAGTTCACATATGAAATAAAACCACTGGGTGGACCCTATCTACAGAGAGGGTACACAGCAACAGTAGTCGAGGCAGATCGAAGGGGAAACACAGAGTTCACCTGATGGGAAATTACCATGTATGGAGCACAGAGCCCAAGTACGCAGGCTCACCTGAAAAGGGGCATACTACGAGTACTGGGCCTGGTGTCATTACTCATCCACCGAGCTCATCGCCGAGTAGTGCTTAAGAAATTAAAGAGGCGTCCAGTGTTCACCAGTTGCGGGGAACTGTTGTGGACAAGATAGCACACATTATCACCTTGAAAGTGGAAAGATGCAAATTCAAGCAATACATCCATTCGGCTGCCTGGCCTACCTGTTGTTACCCTGTAACACTCAGGTCAAAACCAGTTCTAGTCAAGTCACGTCATTTTTATTTGCACCTTTTACAACACACACCGTTTCAAAGCAGCTTTACAGAAGTTCAGGCATTAACAGAAGATAAAACTGAAATGTCAATAATGTCATCACTATAATTAAGAGTCATCACTGTGTAGTTTGATAAAATACTATTGTGAAGTGTGTTTAAAAATAAGTAATTCAATAATAATTGAATTTCTAACCCCAGTGAGCAAGCAGAAGGTGACTGTGTCAAGGAACACAAAACTCCACAAGATATTGGTAAATGGAGAAAAATAAACTTGGGAGAAACCAGACTCACTGTGGGGGCCAGTTCCCCTCTGGCTAACATCATGCATATAATGCCAATATTACTTATGTATAGTGCAAGTCATGGTTTAAAATTATTAAACCATTTAGTAATTAAACTAAAAGTTTTTAAGGGTCAATGTTTAAACAAATATTTTGTATGAACTGTAAGATTAATGACTAATGTCTTTGAAGTCCATCCTGGATTAACTACAGAAGTTCACATAGATGCAATTGTTCTTGTTAGATGGCTGATAAAGGATTTTGTTGGCAATTCGTTGATAGTTTATGTATTCCATTTCAAGAGTGTAGTCCATAATTATAGTGAGGTGATGCAGGCAGAGATCAGTGAGGTGCAGTTCAACCTGGCCGGTCATTTCAGTGAGGTCTATCCTAAGTCCAAGGTTCAGGCAATGGCATATGATGTATCCCATGTCTTATGGTTGGAGTTGGCATTCAGTTCAACCTCTGTAGTCCAACGTAATAGTTTGAAGTGATATTTGGCTGACACCAGCTGCTATTAGTCATCATCACACAGCAACACTTAGTAGTGAAGTCCAACATGAATCAAGAATGGAGCTGTATACAGTCAGTTCTGGTGACCTCAGGATAGGAGTCCCAAGGTTGATACAGGTATACAAATAAAATAATATTAGCATAGATGCCATTCAATTTATTGCAGAGTTATAGATAATGATCACTGTTTCTGGTTCCAACAAACCAAACTAAAGCTGCCTAATTGTGAGTTAAAGGATAAATTAGGTGTATGCCAAGCTAAATAGAAGAGTCTTTAGTCTAGACTTAAACTGAGTGATTGTGTCTGCATCTCAAACATTGTTAGGAAGAAAATTCCATAGTTTAGGAGCCAAATATGTAAAGGATCTACCTCCTTTTGTGGATTTTGATATTCTAGGATCTATTAACAGGCCAGAATTTTGCGATTGCGAATGAACATTATGGAATATAGCATGGTAGAAGGTTACTTAAGTACTGCGGAGCTATTCAAAGCTGTGTACGTAGTAAACAGAATTTAAAATTAATATGAAATTGAACAGGTAGCCAATGTAACGATGATAAAATGGGGCGAATATGATCATATTTCTTGGTTCTTGTCAGCACTCTGGCTGCTGCATTTTGAACCAATTGAAGCTTATTTATTAATTTTGCTGGACATCCTCCCAGAAATGCATTACAATAATCTAGTCTTGAGGTCATGAATGTAAGAATTTGTTTTTCGGCATCAGCAACAGGCATTTAGTAATATTTCTTAGGTGGAAGAATGCTGTCCTACAAAACTTTCTCTTGTCACCCGGGAGGTGAGTGGCTCGCAGAGACTTCAATGTCTGCTGACTCCAAAGGAGGAGGTGGGGGGTGAGTTGTGATATGCGAAATGAGCGTACAAAGCAATTTCAGGTGCAATATTCTTTGCAGCAATTTCGTTGCATGTGAGGCCATTTTGATGCAAACGATGATGGCTGCACGTATTTCTTTAGAGGTAACCATATGATTGGAAACACTTCTTCCCTCCTTTTATAGCAATCATTCTGCTCATATAATCCAATCAGAACATTTCACCTGACTAGTACTTGTTCACACTTTCCCAGGTGCTGCTGATATGATTAGTGAAATGATGTTAGATGGTCATTTTGTGCAAGGGCCAAAAAATTTGGGTTTTTGTGATAAAGTAAATTTTTTCATTTTGCAATTATTTAAAGTGCATCTGATCACTCTGCACAATAATCTAGAAACAATGTGAATAAACACCACAACAATGGAAGTAGAAATATTTTGTCATGTGGAAAAAAAAAAATCACAAAATGGAGAAGATTTCTTTAGACTCACAAGACCATGTGAAGATTTAAAAACAATAGATTTTGTCATATCATTACAAATCTATATTTTGTCATTTTAATGGAAAGGCACAATTGGTTCAGGTCATTTGGTGCAACCATGGGAAAACTTTTGTTTTCAAATATTTGTACAAATATTTTTCACCATGAAACATAAAATTGGAAAGTTGTGTACACTGTATTCAAGGTGCAAGGAAATATTTTAATACCTTTTACTTGATGGTTGTACCACATTATATTTTTAAAGTCATAAAAACATTTTTGTACAAAATGTATTTGGGCCTATGCCGCAGGAGGACGGCCCTGGCGAGAGGCAGGCAGGGCGTGGGACTTCGGAGGCCTGTGAGTTGCGCTGCGACAGAACATGTTTGATGGCCTCTGTCTGCTTCTTCACTATGGAGAACTGATGGGTGTAATACTCGACAGTGTCGCAAAGAGCCCCCCTTGGGAGATGGGTGCATTGAGAAAGTGAACCTTTTCGGCATCATGCATCTCTGCAAGGTTGAGCCACAGGAACCGCTTTTGGACCACCAAGGTGGACATTGTCCGGCACAGGGCAAACACAGTGACTTGCGCTGCCCGTAGAGTGAGGTCAGTCGGTCCTACCCTCGTGCAGATCTTTAAGCACCTTGCCCTGGTGAGCCTGCAGGATAGCCATGGCGTGCAGGGCCGAGGCGGCCTGACTCGTGGCATTATAAGCCTTTGCCACTAATGACGAAGAAACCTTACATGCCTTGAAAGGGAGCCTTGGTCGGTTCCTGCAGGTGGCTGCGGCATGCAGGCATAAATGCACTGCCACGGCGCCCTCAACCTGGGGAAGTTCGACATATCCTTTAGCTGCTCCACCGTCGAGGGTAGTTAGGGTGGACGAGCCCGTAAAGCATGAACGGGCAGAGAAAGTTGCCTTCCATGACTTTGTGAGCTCCTCATGCACTTCCAGGAAGAAGGGCAACGGGGCGGGCCACGACCGTGAGTCGCTCTCCGAGCCCAGAAACCAATCATCCAACAGCGAATGCTCAGGGCAGGGTGGAGGGTTCCACTCAAGCCCAATGATTGCAGCCGCCCAGGCAAGCATGGTTGCCAAGTCAGTGCCTGCCGAGAGTGGGAGCTCAGAAGATTTGCCCACTTCCGAAAGCAGAAGCCCACCCTCTGATGCAGCGACCGATAACTCATCCTCGTCGCGAGCCCTGAATGAGACATTTAATCCACCCTGAGGCGGACCGCCTGCATCGCTACTGAACTCTACCGGGCAGAACAAGCATGCTGGAGGGTTGTAGGACCGCAAGACTGAGCCAGCAGAAACGCTTCGATATCCACATCCAGATCGCCCGCGGTGCTCGCCGACCCCGCCGTCTGAGTTTCAACCCAGGACAGACTGGGTCGGGAAGCAGCTGTGGTGGTTCTCTGCTTCACAAAGAAGGAAGAGAGCTGCAACATTCTCATGGGAATGTTCTCACAGTGAGAACATGACCCCTCCACAAAAGCTGCCTCGGCGACCCAAGTACTCGAGACTTTCGTGGCCATCCGGTGGGGAGAGATAACGGCCACATCCATTAGCACAAAGGCGAAAGGACATCTTTAAAAAGACGCCAGTAGTTTGTGCAAGCTCTTTTAGAGAAAATATACTTTTTTAGAACATACTCTTTTACACCTGTGAGGGAAAGCATAACACTCGACCGTGTGAGGGATATGCGGCGTAATTCCAGCACCAGACAGCAAGGTGACGGGACGAACACACACACCTGCTCTGAAGAACAAGTCTAAATGAGTGGTGTACGCAATCTCCTTTTATACCCCTATGTCCATGGCAGAGAGCGGCATGCAAATTCCACTCGCTAATTTTCATTGGCCTTTTCTGAATAAAGCAAAGGTGATTGGGGCTCTCAAGAGCAAACCCCTAGTGTCACTACATTGACACAACTTCAAGTGAGTGACAGACAGGGAACTGATGATTACAGCGTTCCATTTAAGTCATGTTTCGTCAATTGTTTCTATTTACAATGTGTTTTTGCAGCGTATTCTAACATGTCTGTTGAGCAATGAAATGGCAATAGCCAATCAGAGCCGCTTAAATTATTCCTCCGTCCTATCAGGAATGACAACTGATCCTAATGCGCTAGTTTTAAACTGTCTGAATGCCAAGATGCTTGCTTTATGTTCCACCTCTGTTCGCAGTGGCACATGAAAATTAATACTGAAGAAACATCACCTGACACTTGAAAAGAAGCTGTAGAGCAAGAGCGAAAAGCACTTTGGAATTATTTTGGATTCATTGCATATTGCACCGCTCGCTTTGAACGTAGATGTTAAATACACTGCAAATGAGCAACACGACAAAACTAAAATGCTTGCGTTCTAATCAAGTTATAGATCCGGTTGAAAGAAAATTATGTATTATGCTGATTACACAGCTTTGTTTTTAATGAGAGCATTCGTGAGAGTACAGAACTTTGTGCAGAGCATCATTGATCTTGCGTCGAAATGCAGGTCTCAAACAGTGTAAACCTGCAGTGAGCGACAGCAGTCATTGTAATGGGAGAGTTTGTCTTGTTGCTCGATTTCTGTGTACAATTTATTAAAAATGTAATAACAGTTTTGTTTTGTCATGTTAATAAATAGGCCAATGTGAATGTGATTTGTACAAAATAACAATAAAGTAATTTAGCTTAACTGTTCTAAGTTTGTTTTGGAGGTGTAGCCACCATAAAGAATATGGCATAAATAACTATTTCATGAATCGCCGTCATTGTTATCGCGTCTTCTCTAATAAGACCAATTTGCCACATAGCTGGTATAAGTAGATTTAACAATTTCACGAAATGCACAAATTCCAATGGCAAATGACTGTTCTTAATTTCTAAAGTGACACCACTGACGCCAAAAATTATCTATCGATGATCTTACATGAACAAGATCTAACGGGATGAATGGGCACCAGTCTCACCATCATAGTGCTTAATGAATGCAGTAAGTAACTTGGTCAATTTAAATCGGCTGTTAATACGTTTCAATATTGAATATGTCATTATTTACTGACTAATAATTTAAGCAGTAATTTAGCAATAATTTTATTTATTCTATTTAATAAATGTCCATTTAAAATAATTTTTATATGGCCTAACATTATGAAACATTATTACAATATTTAATGCTTAAAAGAAACTGGAGCGCAGCTCATATCCACCATTGGATAAACCGCACAGTTGCTTAGTTTGAGACGTCACAGTAATTTAATATTTTAATTGACATTAATAATTGCTATTACAATATCAAGGGCAATAATTGACAATTATGAATTTTGCTATAATTTGCATTGACTTTCCATAGACATAATGGTTTTTATACTGTACAAACTTTATATTACGTCCCCTAACCTTAACCCTAACCCTAACCCTACCCCTAAACCTAACCCTCACAGAAAACTTTCTGAATTTTTACATTTTCAAAAAACATAATTTAGACCAACAAAATGTCCAAACGTCAAAAATGTCGGGTTTTACTATCTTTACCGGGACATTTGGTCCCAACAGAGTGATAAATACATGCTCACACACACACACACACACACACACACACACACACACACACACACACACACACTCACTAACAGCATCAGACAATTTATGACTATGGCATTCCACACGTCCATGTTATTGATTGTGCCACTGTTGCTCTGCATCAATACAGACATCAGTTAGCTTGCTGATACACCCAGAATCTACAGGACTCTCATTAAGTGAATCTGGACTTATCTATTCTCTCTACACTAAGACCAACACAAATCATTCTCGTTTCCTTAGCAACCACACAACATAGCAGCACCAGCAAGGCCTTATTAACAAGTCCCAAGCAACCGCTAGAAATATGGCCCTGTGTTTGGCTAATCAATAAAGAAAGAGCAAGGGGAACAGGGAGGATAGATGTTGTTAAATGACACACTAGTCATTAAATGGATAGTTCACACAAATATGAATATAATTTACTAAAGTCAAGTCATTTTTATTTGTGCAGTGCTTTTCACAATACATACTGTTTCAAAGTAGCTTTTTGGAAAATCGTGTTGTGATGTCTTTAATGTCTTAAAGTCTCCATTGAGCAGTTTCCTTAGGGAATTTTTTTTTATTGAAAGTCAAGCCTAAAATTTGTTGTCTTTAGGCCACTAGTGAGCAAGCCAAAGGCAACTGTGGCATGACTCAAACCTCATGTTGTTTCAAACCTGTATGACTTTCTTTCCAGGAGCACACAAGGAGATGCAGAATATTAACCTCATTCACCATTCATCATCGTTACCTTCATGTTCCATGGAAGAAAGTCATATGGGTCATTCAAAACATTAAAACATTTGGAATCTCATAAACTTGTTTTTCTGCTTACCACAAAATGAATGAAAAAGCTTTGCAAAAGGAACATGTCCTTGAACCAATACTTTCTCAAATTAAGTACCTTGAGTCTTACCTGGACAGCGCAATTTCTGACTTCTGCTTTGCGATGTCAGCTGCCTTGTCCGCCACTTCTACCACCCTGTCCACTTTCTCACGGATCTTGCTGGCGCGTAGCGGTATGAGGTTCTTGCGTTTACCACTGACAAGTATATTCTGTTTGTACTTGCCCTCTTCCTTTGTGCCATCAGGAAAGGTGGTGCATCCGTAGCCATGCCTTTTGTTGCCCAACCATTCACCCTGGTACTGCAGTCCGTCGGAACGGCGGCTCACCCCACAGCCAGTCCTCTTGTCATTCTTCCATTCGCCGGCATAACTCTCAGTGGTAGTGGCATCCACGTCGTCATCCCCCACCGGTGACTCCCCTTCACCATCCCCCAGGCTGATGGTCGAGTTGATGTCGGATGCGGCTGAACTGACAGTGCTCATGCCAGCCTCGCTACGAAAGGAGCTCTGCTTGCTGCGCTGGCTGGCTAAAGAGCTCTTGGACTCTGATTTTCGCAACTTGAGGCCACTCAGGAGTGAGCGGCGAAACAAGCCCTTCTTTTTGTTTTTCAATAGCTCAGCCTCACTGTGGGCCATCAGCACAAAGCCTCCGCGGGACACTGCTGGGCTGCCCGCTGCTAGGACACCTCCGCTCCCTACTCCGGCTACAGGCACCCGATCGCCAGTCAGCAGCGCTGTGCCGTTACTGTGCTCGGAACGCAAAGAGTTTATGGAGGTACGCAGAGGTGAATGGATGATGGCTGCCATGCCGTATGGAACACTCTGCCGTACGCCATAGCCATGCCGCATACCGCCCATCCATTGGCCCTGGTATGTACCTACAATAAAAAGTAAAAAAGACGACTTTAGGCACCATGAATCAACAATATACTTGAGAATGAAGATTGCTGTTTCGTGCAAGATTTTGCTGAACTGCAGCAGATGCAAGCTGTAAAACCCAGGGTTCCCCTGCTGAGTCTGCTGCCCTCATATTTCTTTAGAGTTTGGAGAGTTGCCTAATGTTTTCAGCTCTTTACTCTTCACAGTTGCTTCATGACAATGTTGTGAAAAGCACAATATAGAGAGAAATAGACTTTTACTAATAGGCTTAGACTTGCCTATTAGTAGCAATGGTAACAGAGGCAAATTTTGATATTCTTTAATGCATTTTGGGTGACCAGACAAAGTTCCTACTTACCCATTACCATGATAGGCTTAAGTCACATACACACTAACACGTTTTAAGCGGAAAATGCTTACCATTTCCTAACATCATCGTTTTTCAAAACTATGCAGTACTAGAGAGCGTTTTCAAAAGTTGGCATTTTCAATGGAGTAAAATGCTGTTCCAGTGTGGATGTGAGCCATAAACATAGCAAAATCAGTGCATTTCCAGCCGAAAATGGGTTAGGGTGGATTTGACCTAAGTGTTACACTTTCTCCAGAGTATCCCTGATCCTAAACCACCTTTATAGTTTTTTATTGAAATTCAAAATATTTCTATCAAAAGTCCAAAGGGATCTTTTGGACCTAAAGTGATCTATAGTAAGGTCACTGAACAAGTAGATCAAAATATCTCTAAAAGCTTGCGATTGTGTGATATCCGTTTGAATTGATAAAACAGGTGGTTTCACTGGTTTAAAAATGAATTTAAGAACCAACAGTCAAGGTCCAAATAAGACAACAACAATGTTGTTAAAGATAATTACCTTTTTACGTGCCTTGAAGCAATAAACTTAAAGACAAGAGAGATCATGCAATTCACATCTCGATAATATGTTTTTTCATTTTGAGTAACTCAGTACAGTAAATGTAGTAAGTGTTACTCTAGGCACAAACAGTAATAATCCACGTGAGCTCAATAAATTGCTTGCATTGCTTTGGTGCACTCTAACAGCTTAATTAGAAGAAAGAATTAAATGTACAAAAAACAAAGCAAAATGGACAAGAAACAAAGTGGAAGAGGCATCTCTGACTTGTGAATAGCTTCAGTATTGCTTTACGGCTGTCTGTTTGTGCAGTTTTTCAATTGATTTTCTATATGAACATGCACAAAGTAGGGCCACGTGTTTTAGATGCATTTAAACTTGGAAGAATTTAAACTTTTAACAATGTGTCTCCAGACACCTGCATTCTGTTCCAGTTTAATGCAACATTTTTAGACACTACAAGTTAAGACACTGAAAGCACACTACAATACAACTCTAGGTACACTTTTGTGATGACTTGTAGCATTGCCACCAACATGGTCAACATCATTAATAGCAAGCACAGTAATTGCTATAAAACACAGTAAGTGCCATAATGGCAGTAGTACTTGAAGTGCTTTTGGCAGCCATGATCTCCAGACCTGGCCCCGTTACTTCTCTTATTGTGATAGAAGTCCCAGGGGACTGAGTATTCATCTCATCCATCTTCATGTCCATGAGGTATCACAATGTCCATCAGTTTAACTGCCAGCCATGTTATTTATTGGTGAGTGTGCCTGCAAAATAATGGAATGTTGCATTCTGTAAAATTTCCTGGCAGCCTGATCTTTCTGACAGCAGTCTAGATGGATCACCATTTTGGATCTTTTATTAAGTGACATGGCTGACCAATAATCGTAAAGTTCTTGCAGACAATACGAATAGCGCTGATGGGGCCCTAATCTGAAACTGGTGTCACTAGAAGAAAAAGTGAATTTTAATACCTACAGCTGTTGCATCATTACTGTTTCGATGTGCAGTAATGGTTTACTTATAGTTGTCTCTATTAAGCTGGAATCAGAGAAAGTATTTTAATACTGGAAAAACTTACAAACTTCATCTTTGAAAAACAATGATTTGGAAATTGTTTGCAATGTCACTGCAAGGTAGGCTAGCAATATCTGGTTGTGAGCTACAAATGGACATAGCTTGGTATATTATGATTCCATATTGAGATGAGCTTTTAATTTAGACTTCTTGTTTGTGTCTTTATCTAGGTTTTCTGCTCTCACACTTACTACGATGTTCAGTAGCAGAATGCCTCTGGTGCTGAAATCTGGGACAGCTCTCTCTTTCTCAGAGACAAGTTGAATGGTTTGTGCTCACCTAGCAAGGGTTTTATAGACTAGCATACTCATATTCGTGATCCTCCTGATTTGTCCTGTACTCTTTCCCGCTCTATGAAATCACCTCTGATGTAACCACTATTCCTACATGCTGATGATTCATCCTGGCCAATATTCTAGAACATGCTGGCACTATTACTGTGGAAGCCACACACACACACACAGAGCTTACTGTGCTACTTCCGCTATCTTACACTATCTCCCACCTTATATTCCTTCACGCCCTATTTTCTTCTCCCTCATCCCTTTTGTCTTTACATTAGAAGCTTTCTCTTCTTGTTAGCTACATGCATACACATTCAGCCATATGAACGCCCCCATTCTCTCTCTCCTGTATTGATCGAACTCTGTGGGTTGGCATGTCAGTGAGGGTTGCTGGATGGCTCTATGGGGCTGGAACTATGTATGGTGGATTTTCCCAGCCCCCCACTTCAATATATGTACTCTCCTGGCTCACAAACAGCCTTGCCATTCGTCCATCCATCCATCCATCCATCTATCTGTCCATCCTGTTTAATATTTATCCATCCAACATGTTGAATTATCTATCTGTCCATCCATCCATCCATCCATCCATAATGTGCTAATTAATCAGTATTTGAGAAGTCATCAGTTTAAGTTTTTCTCTAAGTTACAACACAACAGTTAGTGTCTCCGTGGGGAATATGGAAACTTTGCCTTCCAAGGGTATTATTATATTATATTATGGATTAATTTTATCAAAAGAATGATACCTGTAGATGGAGAGTGTTAGAGTAAGAACATAATTCTGATGTTGCGCTCTACGGAGAGGCTGACAGTTGCTGGCTGATTCAACATCTGGCTGATTCTTGCTTCATATTGTCATGCAGCAGCTGTGAGATATGTAGATCAAATATAGGCAAAAACGGGTGGGATTAGCTCTGAAAATTCCCATACACACGACACATAGAAAGAAAAGTGGACTCAGCTCGCACCTCACAGACAAATCACATTGTAGATCTCACACACACACAATTTTTCTTTCACTATCTGCTACATGCATATGCTCAGGGGGTTCACAGAGATATTGCTTCAATGGTTGTGTGTGTGTGTGTGTGTGTGCAAAGTTGAAAGACTACATATTATTTGCAGAATTGATATTCTTGTATCAAAATTCTGGCAAAATTCAAAGGTCTGAAAACTTCTATCTCTATCTTGAAGTCAACTTGAAAAGTTTGCAGCCTGTTTTACTAATATAATCTAATTTCAATGAGGAGAAAAAAGTGGGTATGATTTAAACTTATCTGTTCCTGTGTAAGATGCTAGAAAAACATGCTGAAATGGTCAAACACGTCCATTTATTGCATGTTTACGGAGAAAAAAAACAATTGAAAAAAGAGTAAACAGACACAAAAGCATGGTTGGTGTGAAAAGTCATAACTCAAAATATTTAGATAATTATACCTTATATAATATTATTGTAGCAACGATCTACAAAAGTCCACGATTGAAATAATACATTTTATATTTCACGATCATGAATCTCTGCACATCACTGTATAGCAATTTTTTTGTTGATAACCATTAGAATCTACTGAAAAAACAAGGACAAACCTAATAGGTAGTTAAATGGATTATAAAATGAGAGAGAATTTTTGATTATGTTGCATTGGCAGGCCTTGCAGAATAAAGGTTGTCTGATGCTGAAAATGCTGATGTCTCTAGTGTTCTGATTGATTGGCACAGCGTTCGCACTGACACGAGACTTCTGAGTCTGGCAGTCTAAGGACAAGTTCCGCCCACCACCTGAAATAAACTGTTTTGAGCTCTATGTCTTCCTGTTTGAAGTATGTGGAGAGTTAACGTGTCCTTCATTAGCCTTTAGGTCACGGACACAGTCCCAAGTAACAGCGACTGAAATTAAACTGTGTTCATATATTCTAACTAAGATGTACAAGAAAAACAAGATTGATAACACTTTACATTATAGTGTCCATGCTGCACATATTATACGTAAATATAATTACAAACATATTTTTATAGTAACAATACATACTGGGGTTCAGAAGTCTGAATCCACTTGGATTCAGTCCATTTTTTTTTTTTCAGAACAAATTTTATATTAGCATATAACCATTTGAGTGAAAAGTTGAATTTTAAAAGTAAGAATGTAATAATTTCTTAGTATTTCATATGTCACACTTTTGCTTTAACATTGTGCAACCCTATGCACACGTGTATGTTGTATTTGGGCTTCGCTATATGCAAAGCATAATTAAACCGACTGAATACCATTTTGTTATCACTGTACAATATGGTTCTATTCATTAACATTAGTAAATGCATTCCTATATTCACTGTGCTTTTTCACACTGAGAATCAACAGGTTCATCTAAAACCTGAAAATTTTTGCTTTGAGGCTTTATATCGAGTTAGGGTGAAAATAAGGTGCATTTCTAACAGACCAGTGCAGACAGAAAGCATACTGGAGGTTAAGTCATTCACTAAACAGGGAGCAATGGAGCAAGGGGACTTCCTATAGCTTTCTATGAAGCAACGACTCCAACAATTCCGACTAAAAGTTCAGTTTCAGGTTACAGATGATGTTTGGACCACTCAACATGTTTGGCAGACATGGGATAATGGTAATCAGTACAAAGATTCAGAATTTATAATGCTAAATTTTATTTTAACATGATTGGCATTGGATGATGCTGGCCATAACTTTTAATCAGAATTATTTATTCAGTTCTACAGATAATCAGCTTTAATGTCTGTAATGTCTCAAAAACATTAAAAACCAACTATTCTGAAGAAAAAAATTAAATATAAATCTAACTTTCTATAGCTTGGCATTATAAAATTTAAAAATTTAGCCCCTTAAATCATCTTGCGTTCTTCAGTGGAAGCAAGGAAATCTGACCATTTGTACAAAGGAGTTAACATGGTCAGTGTCACAAATTTGCAGATTCAATTAATGACTTAATGACTAAACATTTCTTATTCATTTTAAGTCATTATGTTTCTGTCATATTCCCTGTTGTTTTTTGGTCTTGTCTTTTATGTTGCAATTCTTGTTTAGTTCCAGTTTCCTGTTCATCTTTGTAGTCCTTTGTAGTTTCATTTTATGATTGGCTTTCCCTTGATTGTTTCCCAGGTGTTCCTCATTCCCTGATTGTTTCCCCAGGTGTTCCTCATTCACTGATTGTTTCCCCAGGTGTTCCTCATTCACTGATTGTTTCCCCAGGTGTTTCTTGTTTCCCTTGTGTATTTAAGCCTTTTTTTCTCCCCTGGTTATTTTGTCAGTCTTTGCATGTATTGTTGGATGCTCTGTGTCTGGTTCCCATTGTTTTGTTTTAATTATATTCTGAGTTAGTTTGTTTATTATTCTGGAAATAAAGCTGCGTTTAGATCCTCATTCTTCGCCTGCCTTGACCTATAAAGACCTATAAAAAGGTACAAAATGCCCCTGAAAATCAAATCCAGGGGGCAAATTTTGCCCCTTTAATGGAAAAGTTCATTTCTGATGCTGGCAGCGTTGCAAAATAATTAAATTAAAAGTATATTACAGTTTTACACTGTAAAAACATATAATGTAATGTAAAAAGTAATGAAAGGTCCTTGGAACAAAGAGAGGTGTTCTCTATGTTTTCTGCAAACACCACAGGGTACCAAATGCCACTATTTGCTAGCAGATAATCACTAGGAAGCCACATGTGTTACACTAGATTGTTTTTGTGTGCACAAGAAAGGTGCTAATCTTTTACAAAATGCTGTTTGCAAACAATATTTTCTCTCATCGATCCATAACTGAAATTATTTTTCACTGTATTGAAACGGGAACAACTGGTTCAAATCAACAGCTTGTACAGCACCTGTTTATAAAAAGAAATTTGATAGGCCTACCAAAATTGACCTCACTTCTCACTAAACTATGTCTGTCCACATTTGACATTTAAACAGTAGTTTATTAAAGGTTGAAAAAAATTGTTAAAGTGTACCTTGTGTACATCTCCCCAGCGAGGTCATACAGGGGAGGGAAAGTGAAATCTCTTGAGGTACAAACACACGCAACCCAATGGTCCTTTGATAATTCTGCAGGTAATCATAGGAACGTCTCATTAAAAGAGACTGCTAAACAGTTGTATTAAATAAACAGTGTGACAAACAGACCTAATGAAGAAAATTTGTTGTTAGATAATCATTATGAATTCTTCTCTTGTACTACTATGATATCGTGGGAAAGCTCCTCTCGGGGAGAGAGAGAGAAAACAGTCACGACATTCGTATGCTGCTGGCGCTCTCCGTGGTTCTGAAGATTAGAGTGGGAGTATTTGCTGCCTGTTTCAGTGGGTTTTATACCCTCCTGAGAATCAGCAATTCATTTTTGTTCACTATAGTGGACATCGGTTTTTTGTTAAACTCAAAGATACCACTGTTTGAAGTCTTTGTTGTATCTTGAAAAGGGCATCCTGTCCTTTGCTTTCATACAAAATATTATAATACAGTTGAAGTCAGAAATGTACATACACTTTGGTTGAAGTCATTCAAAATTTGTTTTAACAAAAAACTAGTCGTTTAGGACATCTACTTTGTGCATGATATGAGTAATTTTTCCAACAACTGTTAAACAAGTAGACAAGTATCTATATCCACAGTTAAACGAGTCCTATATCGACATAACCTGAAAGGCGGCTCAGCAAGGAAGAAGCCACTGCTCCCAATACTGCCATAAAAAACCCAGACTACAGTTTGCAAGTGAACACAGGGACAAAGATATTACTTTTTAGAGAAATGTCCTCTGGTCTGATGAAATAAAAATGTAACTGTTTGGCCATAATGACCATTGTTATGTTTGGAGGAAAAAGGGTGAGGCTTGCAAGCCAAATGGGGGTGGCAGCATCATGTTGTGGGGGTGCTTTGCTGCAGGAGAGACTGGTGTGCTTCACAAAATAGATGTCATCATGAGGAAGGAAATTATGTGAATTGAAGCAACATCTCAAGACATCAGCTATGAAGTTAAAGCTCAGTCACAAATGGGTCTTCCAAATGGACAATGACCCCAAGTATACCACCAAAGTTGTGGCAAAATTGCTTATGGACAACAAAGTCAAGGTATTGGAGTGGCCGTCACAAAGCCCTGACCTCAATCTGATAGAAAATTTGTGGGCAGAGCTGAAAAAGCATGTGCGAGCAAGGAGTCCTACAAACCTGACTTGGTTACACCAGTTCTGACTGGAGGAATGTGGCAAAATTCCAGCAACTTTGTGAGAAGCTTGTGGAAGGCTACCCAAAAATTTTTACCCATGTTAAACAATTTAAAGGCAATGCTACCAAATAGTAACAAAGTGTATGTAAACTTCTGACCCACTGGGAATGTGATGAAAAATAGAAAAGCTGAAATAAGACAGAAAATGTTTTCTACGATTAAATGTCAGGTATTGTGAAAAAATGAGTTTAAATGTATTTGGTTAAGTCGTATGTCAACTTCTGACTTCAACTGTATATCGAATGATTTAATCATTTTGTTAATATAATCAATTATAAAATAAAACTTTGTAATTTGCTTTGACCAAATACTATGATAATATAAATGGCTAAAGATCTCAGAAGATTAGTTGGTAACACTTTACAATAAGGTTGTATTTGTTTACACTTTATTGGTTAACATGAACTAACAATGAACAATAATCTTACAGCATTTATAAATAGTGGTTAATGTTAATTTCAACATATAATAATTTTGTTACATTTAAATTAGTTTATGTTAACATTAGTTAATGAATTATAAACTAACATGAACAGAAATATTTTGATAAATAAACATATACCAAGATTTATGAATGTTGTTAAAAAAAAAAAATCACTGTTCATTGTTAGTTCATGATCCCCTATGCATTATCTAATGCAAATTAATAGAACCTTATTGTAAAGCGTTGCCTGTGAATTTGAGATATCAAATAAGATATTCCAGATTTCTTGCTTTGTGTACTAAACAAGTCTGTTTGAACAAGCCAAGAGTGAATACACAAAGAAGAGAGTGAGCACTCTCTGAGGACTCAGATGTTAGTATTAATCAGAAGAACTGAATCACTGTAAAGCTTTGAAAATGGAGCACTTAAAATTAAAACGCAAAAACTGAAAATCTTGTCTCTGACTTTGTTAGAGCTGTCTTTGGTTTGCTATCATACTATATGCTGTGCATATGTACACAGCAGTAGTCTTCTCTGTGCCTGGGACATCTCACATGGGTCACATGGTTATGTGATTAGTTGTCCTGTATTGGCTTTCTATGAGTCCAGCAAACCACATGTCAAAACGAATTCGCTTGCGTTTCTGCCGGAGGCTCATGAGATGCATTGTGCAACTGCGTGGGGCACACAAAACGGAAATGGTTAATGCGGAAAGATCAAAGACACGGAAACATCACAGGACAGATTTAATCACGTGCCTTCCCCCAGGCTGAATTTATAATCGTTTCTTTAACACTGCACACTGATCTGTTTCGAGGTTGAATACGTCTTGTTTTCCCCTTTTTATCTGACATTGTTCTGAGGCTGTATCACGATCAGCGATCTATCCGTCTAAACAAATGACAGTATTCGTGGCTCTGTTGGCCTAGATATCCTACATAAAATACTAAGTAGAATTCATGCCAGGAAAAGGCAGTCTCCCACAAAGCAAGCAGAGAATGTTTGGATCGGCTCTTCCATGAATTATTAATCTCTTGTCTTTTTCACTAAGTCAGCAATTGCACCTCAGAGTAATTGTTGCATGCGTGTGTCTGTGTGAGATTGGGGGGAAGTGAGGGACAAGCTTTCAGAGAGTACACATCTGTTATCCATGCTTATTGCTTGTGGCCCTAAATCCAGGACAGTGCATTTACTAGCTTTTTCAAAATGAGACCAGCGTTTGTAGCCATATATATTTAGACAAAGGTACATCTCTCATTCATAATCTATGGTAAGATAAAATAATAACTAATGGTGTTCTTACCAGCCTGATCTCATAAAAATAATTTGACTGTGGTGACATTTTTGCAAAATGACATTAGACGGTTCATTAGACGTATCGCGGCAGAAATGTCCAATGTGTGAGTTAAATGTTCTCCCAAACAGCTTTAAGGTTAATGCTCTGTTAAGTTTAAATAATCAAAACCTACCCCAAACTACCCCAACCCTTAAATGTAAACAATAGTGTAATAAAAGCAAATGTGACATCAAAAACGCAATTGCTCAAGCAACCTTGTAATTTTGTGGCAGTGCCATGCAAAGACCTCAGTAGGGACAGTATTCTACAAAAGACATACTGAATTTCTATCTACACCAAAAACGACATGGCCGCTCTCATTAAAATTGGTAAAAATTAGGGCTGCTTGATTTGGCCAAAAATTCATATTGCGATTATTTTGAAAAATATTGCGATTGCGATTTGAACTGCGATTATGATGGTAATGTTTTCCACATGTTCAACTGCAAAATGGCTACTGGGGTTTTCACACTTGACCCCTCTTAAAAAAAAATAACAGAACTTTTTCAGTTCAACCATAAACAAATATATAAACAGTGAAACAAAGTCTTCTTCACATTCAAATGTTACCATCCACTGTGTACCTGTTTTTGTCCATTTTGTGATAGGGTATCAGCCCACTAATCATCATCATTAGTTTTTGAAACGGTCAACTTTATATTAGGGATGCTCCATTCAGGATTTTAACATCCGATACTGATCTCCAATTTTCTTTTCATCTCATCAATCGATGCTGATCATTGAACTTTTTACCAGCAGCTCTGTCAAAACTGGTTATATGTAATCTTTCTGCTCAATGTGACTGTTAGCAGAATTTCCCTGTTGGTAAAATCATAGTTGTTGCCTAGTTTTTGCTGTCAAAAATAATGTTGGTTGATTGAATAATGCAATAAACACAAATATAATTTTAAAATATAAATGTTACTCTTTATTCAAGGCCTTAAAAACTAGTTGGCTTATACAAATTATTCTTTACTGTATATAAGATAGTCCTAAAGAATGAGGCTTAATGTCAAACTGAAGTTGAACTGATAACCCATTGGTGTAATTAAATTTAAAGTGAAAATTTTGGTTAGTTTGTCACCATTTCATTAAATTATTTGTATTCATTATTTTATTATATTTAATTTAGTAATGCATTATAGTATAGTAACTAAATATTTAATATATATTTGTACGTTCCTTCCTTTTTTAATTTTGTTGGATGTTGGTAATATTAGTTCCGCGGGGAGCGTAATAGGTGCGACACGCTCTCTCGTGAAGTAAACAAATGACAGAAGACTGGAGGAAGAGAAGTTTCTGGACTCTGCAGGTGTTACTGCTAACGCTGTTTGCTCAGCAAGCATTTAATAAAGATGTTTGAATTATTCCCCATCTTGTATTCCGCATTATTATTATGATACTTGTGCCTTGCGGAGACTGAGATGCTGCTACCGCAGATAACAATAAAAAACGCTTCACGCAGGATGGGCCAGTTTAGTGTAAATAAAGCGTTTAGCTCACGTAAGCAAACGGAACCAAACTCAGAGCACTTCTTTTACTCTAAGCATGAGAGGGAGTTGTGGCGCACAGAACCACTCTGAAAACACCAACAATGCTCTGACTTAATATAGACTGCAGCACAAATAAACTTTGAAGAGAGCAGAATATTTATTTAATTAAATCGCAGTCCTTCCGGTTTAATAATCGCACAAGGTCATATCGCGGTTTTGATTTTATTTCGATTAATTGAGCAGCCCTAGTAAAAATGTACACACTGCAAGTGTACTATGTCGGAAATGCAGTAGCAATCGAGTATTTTTTTATTATTATTATTACTACAATTCTGAACATAGAGTTGATTTTTTTTTTTATCTGACTTGTTTCTCACATAAGGCAACAGCACTTCCAATGGCATTTTTGCACCCTTGAAAGGCACTGCCTAAAGGGGAAAATTTCCCCCTTTTTCTGCATGACCAAAAGGGTACCTTTAGATTTGTGAATGCACCCCTGCTGCCCCCCTTCTGTGATTGCCATTGTTTTGTGTTGTTTTACATTTTTGACACTGCATTGCATGTGCAATGCTCTATCAGCTACAGTGAAACTTGATCACAATCAAATAAGCTTGCAAATGTAGTTGGTTATGTAATGCAAAAGTTAAAATGTATCGCCTTAAGTCATGCACTGTAGTGAGGAGCAGGGTGAAAAGTGTTTATGAACTAATAATCTGAAGTTTTACTTGTGATTTGTGTAAAAGTTATTTTAGCGCCTTTAGTGTTTATTTGATCCAAAAACACGCCACATAAAAATAATTTAGCAAAAAATGTAGGAACATTATAGTAATGTGATTCAATGAGTCCTGATTGGTTTTCACCTAATGTAAATCATCTATTGGCCAGTCATCATAGCTTTGGAACTAATAGCTTGTTAGTTGCCTCGCATGGTAGGTCATGAGTCCAGGGGTGACTTTGCATGATTCAAAACAAATGTTTTTATGGCAATGTCAATATTACCAATATAATACCATAAAAGTGTTTTCACACAATGTGTTCTGTAAATCGGGCATAGCGAATCCCACAACGCAAAATAAAGACACACTTAAACAATCGTCCTTTGAAAATCAAATGACCAATGTTTGTAGAATAGCATTCTTCCACCTAAGAAGTATTGCTAAATTACAACACATGCTCTCTGTTGCTGATGCCGAAAAATGAATTAATGAGTTCACAACCGCAAGACTAGATTATTGTAATGCATTACTGGGAGGATGTCCAGCAAGATCAATAAATAAACTTCAATTGGTTCAAAATGCAGCAGCCAGAGTGCTGACTAGAACCAAGAAATATGACCATATTAGCTCAATTTTGTCGTTGTTAATTGTTCCTAGAATATCAAAATCCACAAAAGGAGGTTGTAAGACTTTATCAGGCATTACGTCTTCCAACCACTAGGGGTCACTCTCCAGCTATGACCAGCAGTATGGCTCCCAGTCACTTGGGGGCGCAGGAGGTCTTTTGCCTGCAATCCCCCTCCCAGTTGCCAGGGGGAAACCATTGGCAAGAACTCTCAGTTGTAGTTAGCAATCATTGTTGATGATACTCACCTGTGTAGGGCCCTATTTAAGTTTGCCTTTTGTCATTGCCTTTTGTTCAGTCTTGAGCCTACCTACTGGTGTACCACGTGAGTTTGTTCTAAGCCATTGTGCTTGTTTTGTTTGCCTTTTTGTAACCATTGGAAGCTTTGCTTCTTGTTTTATTGTTTGTACTTTGTTTTTTGACTCATACTAAGAGTAAAAGTTACTTGGAGTTTATGCTGCTTGTCTCCTTGAAATTTTTGTTGTTACTCCTCTGCACGTGGGTCTTGGCATCCTCAACCGTGAGTTAGCTCACTCGGGAGGTACACCAACTCTGTGTCCAGGAGACCGGGGTTCAAATCCCACCAAAGACAACATTCCAGGTCTTAGTCCCTGGTTCTAGATCCTGACAGCAAGACTGAACCAGAAATGGACCCAGCAGGGGATCAAGGGCCTCCATCAAATGTGGAGAGAATATTATCTGAGCTCACCAATCAAGCTACTGCAATTCAACATCATGAACGGATGCTCACAGAGATTCTTCAGCATTTGAACCTTCTAGCTTTGCCTCAAGACCCTCCATCCCAGGAAGTTCCTGAATTACCCACGCCTCCTGTACTTCCCATTATCCCAACCAATTGCGGCAGTTCATCTTCTCGAGCCCAGGCTGCCACCTCCTGAGAGATATGATGGTAATACCAGGGGCTGTCGAGGCTTTATCACTCAATGCTCTCTAGCCTTCCAACTTCAACCCAGTAGTTTTCCTACAGACAGCAGTCGTGTGGCTTATATCATCACCTTACTTACTGGAAGAGCTTTGGAATGGGCTACAGCTATCTTGGAAAATTGTTCACCATTCACTTCTAACTCTGAGCAATTCCTGGCAGAGATGAGGAGGGTATTCCATCATCCAGGTGGAGGAGTCGGAAATGACCAACGATTACTTCAACTCACTCAAGGAACGCGCAGTGTAGCAGAAATGGCTATTGAGTTCCGTACTCTGGCAGCGGAGAGTGGCTGGAATGAACAGGCTCTTCAAGCAGCATTTCATCAGGCTCTTGCACCTGAGCTAAAGGATGAATTGGCCTTCCGTGATCCTGCGCCTAACTTGGATTATCTTATTGATGTCGCCATCCGAGTGGATAACCGAATTAGGGATAGAAGGTCTGAAAGACAACAAGACCGAGTCACAGCCCAGAGCAACATCAGTTCAACCTACTTTCCAAACTCTCTGCAGAGAGGAACCCATGCAGCTTGGGAAGAATCGCTTATCACAATCTGAACGGGACAAACGTATGCGGGAACGGCGCTGTCTGTACTGTGGAGAACTGGGGCATTTTCGTACTCATTGCCCTGAACTTGTGGGAAAAGAGATTTCTCGTCCAGAGAGAGGGGGGCTGAGACGAGAGAAATAATCGACCCCCGATCCCCAACTGGACTTTCGACGGTGATGCATTTCTCCTGGGGCAATGGTTGGCACAAGGGTTTTGCATTTGTCGATTCAGGCACTGCTGGCAATTTCATGGACAGTACTCTGGCTAGGAGCTGGAAGATACCTCTCATAACTCTCCAGGATAAGCTCACGATAACATCTTTAGACAACAGACCTCTGGGGTCCGGCCAGGTAACACACCGTACCATTTCAGTTGAAATAGACTCTCATCAAGAATCATTGTCTTTTCTTCTTATTGACACACCTGAGTTTCCAGTTATCCTTGGTTACCCTTGGCTAGTCTCACACAATCCTCAGATTGACTGGACAACTAGCAGTTTTACCAGATGGGGATGTACATGTCCAATGGCTGGAACTCTTTCACCTCCTGATTCCTCTTTGGGGCCTAATCGACAACTCTGGATTCAACTTGAGTCAAAGAACACTCCAAGAACCAAGGTACTAGTCGTTCCTCAAGTTAAACTTACACCCCCTGTTCTGGTTGTTCCTCCTCTTGACCTATCGAGTTCCCCAGGTATATGCCGATCTCCAGGATGTGTTTAGTAAGTCCCGGGCTGATACTCTTCCTCCTCATCGACCCTATGATTGCTCCATTGATTTGTTGCCAGGATCTTGCCCTCCAAGAGGTAGACTTTTCTCATTGTCAGCTCCAGAGAGGGTGGCAATGGATGAGTATATTCAAGAGGCACTAGAGAACGGATTTATTCGACCTTCCACGTCACCGGCAGGGGCCGGTTTTTTCTTCGTGGGTAAGAAGGATGGAGGTCTTCGCCCATGCATTGACTATCGTGGCCTAAACAACATCACAATAAAGAACTGATATCCATTGCCACTTATGGCCACAGCCTTCGAACTCCTCCAGGGCGCTACCATCTTCACTAAGTTGGACCTCCGGAACGCTTACCATCTGGTGAGAATCCGGGAGGGGGACGAATGGAAGACGGCTTTCAACACCCCTACTGGGCATTATGAATATCAGGTGATGCCCTTCGGGTTAGCAAATGCCCCGGCCGTCTTCCAAGCCCTTATCAATGATGTCCTGAGAGAGATGTTGAACCAATGTGTGTTTGTATACCTTGATGATATCTTAATATTTTCCCAGAGTTACGAAGACCACGTTCAACATGTCCGGCAGGTTCTGTCTCGTCTGCTCTCGAACAACCTCTTCAAGCTAGAGAAAAGTGAGTTCCATGTCGCTACAGTCTCTTTCTTGGGTTTCATCATTTCATGCGGCAGTGTACAGATGGACCCCAGCAAGGTTTGTGCGGTCCTGGAGTGGCCCCAGCCTGATTCATTGAAACTAGTCCAACGCTTCCTGGGCTTCGCAAACTTTTATAGGAGATTTATTCGAGGCTTCAGTTCCATTGCGGAACCCCTCACAGCTCTCACCAGGAGGTCTAGTACACCCTTCCAGTGGACCGAGAAGGCTAACCAGGCGTTCGAACGACTCAAAGAGCTATTTACTTCAACTCCCATATTGACTCTACCAGATCCTGAGTTACCGTTTATTATTGAGGTGGACGCAGCGGACGTGGGTATGGGGGCTGTTCTTTCCCAAAGAGTGACTAGGGACAATAAACTCCATCCTTGTGCCTTTTCACGTCGGCTGACAGCAGCAGAGAAGAACTATGATATTGGGAACCGTGAGTTGCTGGCAGTTAAGCTGGCTTTGGAGGAATGGAGGCACTGGCTGGAGGGGGCTAAACACCCATTTCTGATATGGACAGACCACAAAAACCTCACCTACATCCAGGGAGCCAAGAGGTTGAATCCTCGCCAAGCTCGGTGGGCCCTTTTCTTTAACCGTTTCGACTTTGTCCTCTCTTACAGACCCGGTTCCAGGAATATAAAGCCTAATGCTCTGTCAAGGCAGTTTGAGTCACAGGAAGAGGAGGAGAGGTTGGAACCCATCATACCAAGGTTCAGAGTGCTGGCAGGCATCCAGTGGGACTTGGAGACGGCAGTACGGAAGGCTCAACGTCGCCAACCTGACCCAGGTAATGGCCCATCGGGCCTCCTCTTTGTGCCAAACACTGTCAGATCCAAAGTACTGCAGTGGGGTCACGCTGCACCTTCATCTGGACATCCAGGAGTCCTTAGAACCCTGAGGCGGATCCAATCTAAGTTCTGGTGGCCCAACATGGGAACCGATGTCCAGAGATTTGTTGCTGCATGTTCCACTTGCGCCCAGAATAAGGAACCTAGAGCCCTCCCTCAAGGTAAACTACATCCCCTCCCTATCCCGAGACGACCCTGGTCCCACATATCCATGGATTTTGTTAATGGCCTACCCAATTCTCAAGGTAACAGTGATTCTTGTATTAGTCGACAGATTTTCTAAGGCATGTCATCTCATTCCCACCTCTAAGATTCCTACAGCAGGCCAGACAGCGAAACTTCTCATGCGACATGTCTTTAGAATTCATGGTTTTCCTCAGGATATGGTGTCTGATCGGGGTTCCCAGTTTACCTCAAGATCCTGGAAGGCTTTTGGACGACTAATCAGTTCCATCATCAGCTTGTCATCAGGGTTCCATCCCCAATCCAATGGCCAGACAGAAAGAGTGAACCAGGAGATTGAGAAGACCCTCAGGTGTCTTGTCTCGAACAACCCAAGTACATGGAGTTCCCAGCTGGTCTGGGCGAAATTTGCTCATAACACTCCATCACTCATCATTGGGTATGTCTCCATTTGAATGCCAGTTTGGGTTCCCCCCCCCCCCCCTCTTTGTTTTCTGAACAGGACCTCCAAGCACAGGTCCCGGCAGCGGCCCAGTTAGTCCGGAGGTGCCGGGGGATCTGGCAGAGAGCTCGGGCAGCCCTGTTAAAGTCATCCCGGGAACAACAGAAACAGGCCGATCGACGTCGGCGGATAGGTCCGTCATTCCGTCCTGGACAGAGAGTGTGGCTTTCAACTAAGAATCTTTCATTGCGCCTCGAGTCACGGAAACTAGGTCCTAGATACGTTGGACCTTTCAAAATTCTCAAGAGAATAAATCCAGTCTCTTATCGACTCCTTCTCCCCAGGTCCATGCGCATACACCCCACATTCCATGTCTCATGCCTCAAACCTGTCATCTACTCTCCTTTGTCTCCTGTAGGTAAACCACCTCCAGTTCCTCGGATGGTGGAGGGGCAACTGGCTTACTCCGTGCAGAGACTATTGAGCGTGCGCAAAGTAAGGGGAGGGGTCCAATATTTGGTTGACTGGCAAGGCTATGGTCCAGAAGAGCGCTCGTGGGTACCAGCTAGAGACATTCTGGACCCAGACCTCATCAGGGACTTCCACAGACGACAATCGAACCACACTAAAGGGATCGTCAGGAGCCGTTCATCAAGGGAGGGCTCCTGTAAGACTTTATCAGGCATTACGTCCTCCAACCACTAGGGGTCACTCTCCAGCTATGACCAGCAGTATGGCTCCCAGTCACTAGGGGGTGCAGGAGGTCTTTTGCCTGCAATCCCCCTCCCAGTTGCCAGGGGGAAACCATTGGCAAGAACTCTCAGTTGTAGTTAGCAATCATTGTTGATGATACTCACCTGTGTAGGGCCCTATTTAAGTTTGCCTTTTGTTCAGTCTTGAGCCTACCTACTGGTGTACCACGTGAGTTTGTTCTAAGCCATTGTGCTTGTTTTGTTTGCCTTTTTGTAACCATTGGAAGCTTTGCTTCTTGTTTTATTGTTTGTACTTTGTTTTTTGACTCATACTAAGAGTAAAAGTTACTTAGAGTTTATGCTGCTTGTCTCCTTGAAATTTTTGTTGTTACTCCTCTGCACGTGGGTCTTGGCATCCTCAACCGTGAGTTAGCTCACTCAGGAGGTATACCAACTCTGTGTCCAGGAGACCGGGGTTCAAATCCCACCAAAGACAACATTCCAGGTCTTAGGTCTTAGTCCTTAGTCTCTGGTTCTAGATCCTGACAGAGGTAGATCCTTTTCATATTTGGCTCCTAAACTATGGAATAGTCTCCCTAACACTGTTCGAGTTGCAGACACACTCACTCAATTTACATTTAGACTAAAGACTCATCTATTTAGCCAGGCATACACCTAATTTATCCTTCAACTCACAATTAGGCTGCTTTAGTTAGGTCTTTCGGAACAAGAAACCAGAAACATTGACCGTGATCTATATCTCTGCAATAAACTGAATGGCATCTATGCTAATATTCTATATGTTTCACTGTATCAACCACGGGACTCCTATCCTGAGGTCACCAGAACTAGCTGGATTAAGGTCCATTCCTGCTTCATGTTAGACTCCACTGCTACATGTCGCTGAGTGATGATGACTAATAGCAGCCGGTGCCAACCAAACATCACTTCAGTCTATTACGATGGACTACAGAGGATGAACTGATGCCAACTCCAACCATAAGACATGGGATACTTCATATGCCATTGCCTGAACCTTGGACTTAAGATAGACCTCACTGAAATGGTTGAACTGCGATTGCACCTCCCTGATCTCTGCCTGCATCACATCAATCTAATGATGGACTACACTCTTGAAATGGAATACATAGACTACCAATTAATTGTCAACAAAACCCTTCATTAACCAACTAACAAGGACAATTGCATCTATGTGAACTTCTGCAGTTAACCCAGGATGGACTTCAAAGACATTAGTCATTAATCTTTGTTTAAACATTGACCCTTAACACTTAGTTTAATAATTTTAAACCATGACTTGCACTATACATAAGTAATATTGGCATTATATTCATGATGTTAGCCAGAGGGGAACTGGCCCCCACAGTGAGTCTGGTTTCACCCAAGGTTATTTTTCTCCATAAACCAACATTTTATGAAGTTTTGTGTTCCTTGCCACAGTTGCCTTTGGCATGCTCACTAGGGTTATAAATACAATTATTACTTATTTTTAAACACAATTCACAATCGTGCTTAAAAAAAACTGCACAATGATGACTACGACATTATAGATATTACAGTTTCATTTTCTGTTAATGCAAAATCTTCTGTAAAGCTGCTTTGAAACGATGTGTTGTGAAAGGCGCAATACAAATAAAAATGACGCAACTAGACTTAAACCCAAATCTCTCTGTAAGTTTACATAGAATTGCAGACTATTATTATGTTAAGGGGATTTCAGTTTGGCTTTTTTTTGCACTGTTATTTAGGCGATGTCTCTCAAAAGCGGAATATTCCTAATTTTAGGATTAAAAATCAGGGCCAGTACTAGGATGCAATTTTTGGGGGCCTTTTGACCTTTAGGGTGGGCAATAGGTTCTCTTTTCATCCCTCTGAGGGGACACAAGGAAAATCTGTGTGGGCAGATTAAAGACATCAGAATCATCCAGAGATGATCGACTGAGTCTGTTACTACATGTCTGATACTTTTATTTCGATTTGATTTTGGGTTGAGTAGAATGCCACTTTTTCAGAGGACAAATGTATCAGCATTTGAAAACAAGTCTTAGTCATATAAGGTTGCTGAGAATTGCTATATATTTAAGCCACATGGACATGATGCCATTGCTAGCCTTGGGCATAACAGAGCTCCACGTTGATGTATACAAGTACTATACTCTCTAAACTCTGAATAATCATTAGGGCTAAATTCAGATCCGCTGTAAAACCAAATATGTATTGTCCTTCGTATGATGCCATTCTCTGTATAAACATAATCCCTATGGGGCTGACAGAGGGGTTAAACATGTCATGTTATCAAATCAAAGATTATTGCATATGATTAAAGTTAATAACTAAAAGGATTGCATACAAGGATCAATTCAAAGCAAGCCAAAATATGGCAGTTTATAATTAAAACAAATGCTATTTATATAGTAGTTTATCAAATATATTTTTTACTATGAAAGGCTCTTCTTCATCAAAAGCCAAAAGAAACTAAACCTCTTCATACCTGTCCTCAGTGTGGTGGGGAATTCAGGTCATAATGTGAACAGATGCTTTAGCATGTGTCAGCTGTAGTGTACTCAGCCATGGTGCTGAGAGCTGATAATGCCACTGTTACCTCTCTTTGACCAATACACCACCTCCTCTATTTTCTCTCCCTTCTCTGGCTCTTTTTTCTTTCAATCTCGGTCTTCTCTGACTAGCACCCAGATTAGTACCAATGTAAGTAAACACCATTAGCGAGTCAGACAGCCAATCAGAGTGGGGAGCACTGAGTCTCCAGTGACATGCTGACCTGCGTCTGTGTGCGTTACCACAGAAACTTGCATTAAAAGACACACAGGCAACACTTACATAGGGCAGGGAGATTGAGAGAATGAAAAAAAGAGAAGAGGTTATGCTACTCCACAAATAGATGATATGTTGATATAGGTATGCCTCATTTACCAGAACTCACACTGACATCAACTTATAGGGATAGTTCAACCAAAAAAGTACATTCTTGCATCATTTAATTACCCTCACGTTTTAAAAAACCCATATGACTTTCATTCATTGAGTAACTCTGTAAGTGAATGGTGACTGATTCTAACATTCTGAACAACATCTCCTTTTGTGTTTCATGAAAGAAAGTCATACAGGTTTGGAACAAAATGAAGGTGAGTAAATGATAACAGAATTTTAATCATTGGGTAAAATATCACTTTAAGTATGTTTCCTTACATCTTTACTTTTAGCTACTTTTAGGTCTTATATGAGGAGACAATACTCAATATATAAATAACTCATAGCACTGTACCACTCTACACACACCAACGCTAACATTACCTCCCATCATTTAGTAAACTGAAGCTTTACTAGCAAAGGCACCAAGGCCAACTTTGTTTTCAAAATGCATGTTTGTCTAGAGATAGTCACCGGAGCTGAACTGAATCTCTGATGTCTGTACATTATTACATATTAAATCTTTTTTAATCAGCAATATTGTACAGTAGCTCAGCTCAGGTGACTATGTTTGGACAAGCATGCATTTACATTGACAACTGTGATTCAGCAGTTTACTTTACTGAAAGAGGTTTAGTATAACCAATGACTCCATGGCCTCTGTCTGGAAGCCATTCTTTCTCTTGGACAGCTAGAGTGAGGTGATTGCATCTGTGTTATGTCAAGTTACACTATAGTTGTGCTTGTTTCAAGTAAATGAGTATCTGGTCTAAATGTTACTTTCATGGCCATTTGTCTCTGTCACTTATGTGGTCTTCACATCGGATTCCACCAGAGGTAAGTTATCAGACAAAATTTCTTGACTATTGTTTTGGCAGTACACCGGAAACCATTTATTACAGCTCAAATGGAGTGTTCTGGTATTTTGTCAAGGGCATTTGCAAGACTTGCAGGTTTGACTGGGATCTCTCATTGTTTCTCTTACTGCCTCACTGTCTTCCTTTTGCTCTATAGATTTTTGATTGGCCTTAATTTGAGCCTCCAGATTTATATCCTCTGTAGCTTCTAGAGAATGGAGGAAATAGCAAGAGGATGTAAAAAGAAGAAAAGAAAAATATTGGAGGCTACAAGTCAGAAAGTGATGGGTGGTGAGCAAATTTAAATCACAAGTAATTTTATAAGTTTCTATCTCTGCAGTCAGACTTGTCACACTGTCCACATAAACACTACAAAGTTTCAAGAGTGACAACTACATTTAAATGTGGGAGTGAATCCCCTACATTTTCTATTCATGTGTGTAAGAAATACAGGAGTTACCCACAATTTTGATGATTGACCTGTGATAACCATAAAAACTCTGCCATGTCTCGCACCTGGGAACAAGGAATATGAATGCAACCAGTTTAACCCATTTGTGTATGCTATTTTTGCTATCATCCACCAGAGATTAATTATCATCTGGCAATGTTTAGTTGGCTGCCTTCAACAGAATTGCTGTGTTTTGTTTATGTGCGACAAGAAGCTGCTGTTAAACAGAGTGCATGCTTTCTCTGGACTGTGATGTACAGGCTACCCAAGACTGCAGGGCTGATGAGAGGAACTACAGTGAAGAGAGACTGAAATGTGTGGGTGAAGACACACACACCTCGGTTTTTGTGATTTGCATCAAGCATCTCACACGTGCTATTGATCACGTCATTAACAACTAGTTGTTCAGTTCTGTTCTGTAAACACTATGTGGAATTTATAAAAAAATGTAGTTGTCACTAGCTACATTTTTCAGTAGTTAATTTCAGTTGTAGACTGCGGTTATCATTCCAGAAAATTTCCGAACTGTGTGTGTACAGAACAGGATTAAACACTGAAAGGTGGACAACTGTATTTAGCTGCAATGTGCACGTGGCGATTGTGAATTTGGAAAAGGTAGGCTGAATTTTCTGCTTCTGAAATTGGTCTGTGCTTTCGGTCAACATGTCGCTGAACATAATTTTGACCAGGTCGCTGAACATAAGGGCACATCTGAGCTCCATTTTCCAGGTAAAATGTCCACCAAATGGTGCAAAAAGTGAGGTGTAAATTTAAATGGTTATACAGACAATAGGAATGCATATTTCATTAACTCTACCCCCTAACCCAAAACTCAAAATTATACCTACCTTTACAGAGTAAAAAATATATATATTTGAGTGAAAATGCAACCTCACCACTGTTTATGTGGTTCAATTACTTCTTTGTTCTCACAATAGTGACTAGCTTTCAGTAGTGCTACAGGGAAAGGTGATCATGTTTGAATTCATTCAAAAATATTTGATGGGGATGGTGCTTGTCAGTAGTTCAGCACAATGGGGATGATATCAGGATACCTGAACTTTTGGAAGCAGCATGTTGATTTCCTTTATGGTCATGTTGCTGCTGTAAAAGTGATGATGAAGATGATGGCCCATATGCCAGCCATCATATGACCTACAAATTGCTTAAATAACTTAATTGAAAGACTTGAAACTAATTTGAACTCAAACACTCTAGCTAATCAAGTTAGACATTAGACATTACCTCCATCAGAATACGTCTCCGTTCCATACCCATCCTGTAGGCCGTTGTTCCACGTACCCTCGTACTTGCTGCTGGTTCCTGTGCTCTCCCGCACACCGTAGCGTCCCTTAAATCCATGTGTCCACTCACCCTTATAAACCCACTTGCCCTTGTTCTCAACTCCAATGCCATGACGCTTGCCTTGCGCCCATGTCCCTTGATAGGTGTTCCCACTGGGCCAGGTATAGATGCCCACCAACTCAAAGCCGTGACTCCAGGAGCCTGCATACTCGCCTTGGCCTTTGGGTCCTGTGCAGATTCCATGGCCATGGGCCTTTCCCTCTTCCCACCCTCCACAGTATGATCCCCCATCATCAAAATTGAACCTGCCTCCAGTGGACATGCATGAAATAGGTTTTGGCAAATACCCCGAACCTCAAAAAGAAGGGAAAAGCAACTAAGAACCAAACAAAGTCAGTCTTGAAAATGAAGCCAGGGTTTTGGTGGAAAACACTCCCTTTAAAGATGGTAAAAAATTATGAAAAAAGTACAAAGAAAAAAAGAAAAAGAAAAGAAAACGTGCCCTCCTGAGGAGTAGTCCCCTCCTGTCAGACCAGGCAGGAGTAGCTTGATGCTTCTCAGACCATCCTTCTCCAGGAGTGGAGCTTGTTATTCATGAGTTGTTCTTCTGCAGCTGCTTCTCATTGCTGAAAGTGGGCCCACACCAGCCATGCGCCTTGTTTTACCGATACCAACGCAGCAACAATTCTCTCTGTTCCAGTGCTTCGGCCCACTCCTCCTTCCTGCATCCACACAGGCCCCCTGTGCCAGCACACAACTTCCCTGACTCCCACTGTCCCTCTCTGAGGGTTTGAGCTATTTCACTTCCCCTCCCAGTTGCTGAGACCACCAGGCTCCACCTAGAAACCTGTGAATCTTCAGAGCATTTACCAACGCATCCCTATTCCAAGGAGCTTGCTCTGTGTTTTGCCAAATCCCCCTGACATGCTGATGCCACACAGGAAGATAGAGTGCAAGAGCAACAAGAAAAAAAGAGTGGTGGATTCTGCGAGGTTCAGTCTCCGTCAGCAAGCGTCAATGCAGTCTCTATCCACACACAATCACATGCATAAATACGCACGCTCTCGCCAGCACAGGCTGAGTGCACAGCTTGATCACAAACAATCTGATGTGATTAATTCCTTATCTGGTCACTGTTTTACCGTTCTCTTTCTTCTGCTCTCTTTAGGTCTGTATTAAAATCCTGTGCTCCAGTTTGCCTGCAGGTGTGAAAACCAGATTAATTGTTCCTGATTTTTCTTCTTCTATACTTCCTTGACTCCAGAATGTTGTCTGAATGATTTTCATGTGTCACAGACTGTCTTTTTCTCTGCCGTTATCTTTTTCTTCCATATTTCTCTCTCTCTCTCTCTCTCTTACACTGGTGTCTCTCAAATCTGCTCATTAGAGATGGACTGTTCCAACATAGCTAACTCCCCCATCTCTTGCTCGCTTTCTCTCTCTCACATCATTTAAAGAGACATGCACTGCTTTTATACACATTGCTCTATCTCTCTCTCTATATCCACCTAAGGGAGAAAAGATTGCTTTTCCTAATTACCCGGCTTAGTCTTCCCCCTACCCTCCCTATAAATTTCCATTGCTTTGCCCTCATAGAATAATTATAGCATTTGTAAGATAATGAAATGGGCTGAGATGATGCATTAAATCTCTTTGTTGCAGGTGAGGCGAAATCTGCTTTGTTGTCCATGGCACTTGCCACAATCATCATGACGTTGATTCCATGATAACTGTTGGCCATGCCAATTATTCCTTTAATGTTGTGACTCATATAATTCATAGCCAGAATATGTTTTGGGTTAGAACAAGTCACTACATATAACAGCGCTACAGATGCTGTTCTTGAATGCTTGCATCTTGTTGGTGTCTTTAGCAAGATTCAGAAGATCTCAGTTATCCTTCTTAAACATCTTTTCATCAGAAGTATCCAAAAATGGAGAGAGCCCATCTGCAAAACTATCATGGCACAACTTGGTTGAGAGATGAAGTAATTCAAAATACATTATGTGAGTTTTATATGAATGAAAAAGGTATATTGTGAAATAATCTTTATATTTTATCCCTTCAGTTTTCAGTTTCACCTTATGTTTGTAGCGTATATTGTGAAGAGGAGGAGGAATATTTATCCTCTCAATTACAGGTGATCAACTCTGACAGAGCTGGGTAAAAATACACTGCAAGGTCTGACATGCTGCTTCACCTCAGCAGGGATTGATATCCCAGGGTTCACACGGTAAACGGATCACCTAGACTTCGAATCAAACTGGCTTTTAATGTATGTGACTCATTACACCATACCTGTTGTTTAACTGAGCAATGTTAACGAATTGTTTCCGGTGGTTTAGCTGATCAAGCCACTTCAATGCTAATCTGTTGTTGGCTTGATTAACATTAGAGAGGGAGGGGTAGATTTTGTGAGGTGGGATCATCAGGCAGAACGCAGGAGTGTTCGTGAGAAAGAGATTGCAGGGGAGGTACGTGAGGCACAACAGCTGTCTTCTCAGGATGAGTAAGGTTGTCCTCACGAACAACCACACACTCATGTAAACCTACAAGAAGGAAATTGTTTGACAATCAGACATCAAATGTTAGATCCAGTCTCTTTAATAGACCTCTTTATCAGTCAGAAGATATAAAAATATCAGAGTTTTGACTGATTTCTATAACCAGTCAACATCAACAGCTTATGTTAAATCTTTTACCCTAAGTAGAGAGTCAGCAGGGGAATAGCAAAAGGCAGGAGACGAAGTGATGGTAAAAACTTTGTCTGATCAGCACAAACTCAACAAGTGTTATTATACTAGGCAAAGACACTGGAAAACTGCATCGTCCCATGATTTTGCAGACCTTAAATGGAGACAACTCTTTATCTCTAACTTGTGAACATTATGGTACAGAGTAAAGAATATAAAAATGCGAAGAAATAAGTCAAATGTAATTTATAAAATGATATAAACTAACTGAACACTTTATTAGGAACACCTGTACTCCTGTTTATTCATGCGATAATCTAATCAGCCAATCATGTGGCAGCAGTTCAATGCATAAAATCATGCAGATATGGATTATGAGCTTCAGGTATTGTTCACATCATCCATCAGAATGGGGAAAAAAATTTGTTCTCAGTGATTTCGGCTGTGACATGACTGTTAGTGCCAGACGGGCTGGGTTGCGTATTTCTGGAACTGCTGATCTCATAGGATTTTCATGCACAACAGTTTCTAGAGTTTACTCAGAATGGTGCCAAAAACAAACAAAAAAAACATTCAGTGAGTGGCAGTTCTGCAGACAGAAACATCTTGTTGATGAGAGAGGTCAACAGAGAATGGCCAGTGTTTTAAGCTGACAGAAAGGCTACGGAAACATAGATAACCACTCAGTACAATTGTAGTGAGCAAAATAGCATCTCAGAATGCACAAAATGTTGAACTTTGAGGCTGATGGGCTTCAACAGCATAAGACCACGTACGCGTATGAATAAGGAAATAACGTGAAAAAAAATTAAAGAAACAACATAAAGTACAAAACAGATGTATGTCTGGTCTCTTGAACACACACAGGTTGCCTTTAAACACTGAAATTAGACCCTTCGATCCTTCAAAAGCCTATCAACATTTAAAATCAATATGACTATTAAAGGGATAGATCACCCAAAACTGTATATTCTGTCATAATTTCCATACCCGTGTGTTGTTCTAGACTGGGGGCTTAAAGATGCTAAGGCATGTCTTTCTGTAAATCTGCTTTGAAACAACGTATATTGTGAAAAGCATTATGTAAATAAAAATCACTTGACTTCCCCAAGCACATAAACTTATGCATTCAGCAATATTTTACTCATAATTCTATTCTAAATTCAGTTAATATATACTCGCCACAGAATTTTTAGGGATTAGCAGATACCATTTTAAACATGAAGATTGTGTAGCTTCCACTGTACCTTGGAAGATTTGATACAGACACATAATGACTGTTTCCTATTAGTTTAAGCCCAGAGACACAGCCATCACACAGACTTGTAAGAAAAACAATATAATGACTCACACACCCCTGCAGCACAATTGAAAGTTTCAAGGCTGTTATTGAAAATGTGTAGAATTATCAAATTAGCTTCACTTAACTGTTTAATCACAGGGCAGTAAAAGCAGAGATGGGCATATATATAAATCAAAATGAAAATGCAATTGATGCATAAACTACCATAATGCATAAACCATCTTAGATTTTTTTGCACCCAATCTAATGGACTAGTTTTTGGTTCATAGATTCTTGAGCTTTAAATCTGAACAACCACAACCTGTGAGATTTGATAGAAAATGTTGTGCTCTGGCATGCTTCAAGAGAGAGTTAATGGCTCCCTCCAGTGTGCATTTGTGAACAGCAAATTAACAGTACTTATTTTATTACAATATAGTGAAGATTCCTCATCAACTTAATTGAGTATGATAATAATTTATCAGTTGGGTGATTCTATATTTTCCATTTATCATATCTAGTTAAAGTAAAAAAAAAATGACACAAAATGTTTGATTTAATGACTTTAAATATGTCAAGTGGTGTAACAATCAAGTAATTGCTCCTTGAATACAAGTGTACACAACTTAATAATTTCAAACGTTTTTTTTTTTTACTTTTTTACTTTTTTTTAGTAATATCAATAATGTTTGTCACTGATATCAAAAAGTTTTCTTAGGCTTATTTCATTTGATCTGAACAAAATGTGCCTTTTCATTGTAATATGAAAATATTTGAATTTTTTTTTTTTAAATGTGACAGTCATGAGGGTCTAAATGGGTCCTCTTTTAAAATTGTTTTGTTAAAATTGTTGTCACATGACAACAGAATGGCTACATAGATTTTAATAAGACCTTTTTCACCAATAGTAAATTTTTTACTGTAAGTCCCAGAAAAAAATATAAAATACACAATTTTCATAAATAAATACGATTTAAATACGATGAAAAATATAAATTGTACTAATATATATATATATATATATATATATATATATATATTATACATTAAAACCACCTGCCTAATATTGTGTAGGTCCCCCTTGTGCCGCCAAAACAGTGCCAACCCACATCTCAGAATACCATTCTGAGATGCTATTCTTCTCACCACAATTATACAGTGTGGTTATCTGAGTTACCGTAGACTTTGTCAGTTTGAACCAGTCTGGCTATTCTCTTTTGAACTCTTACATCAACAAGACATTTCTGTCCACAGAGCTGCCGCACACTGGAAGTTTTTTGTTTTTGCCACCATTCAGAGTAGTGTTGCACATGAAAATCCCAGGAGATCGGCAGTTACAGAAATACCCAAACCAGCCCACATGGCACCAATGATCATGCCACGCTCCAAATCACTGAGATCACATTTTGTCCACATTCTGATGATTGATGTGAACATTAACTGAAGCTCCTGACCCGTAACTGCATGATTTTATGCACTGCACTGATGCCGCATGATTGGCTGATTAGATAAACGCTTGGATGATTGTTGGTGCCAGACAGGCTGCTTTGAGTATTACTGTAACTACTGATCTCCTGGGATTTTCACGCACAACAGTCTCTATAATTGTGCCAAAAACAAAACACATCCAGTGAGCGGCAGTTCTGCGGACGGAAACGCCTTGTTGATGAGAGAGGTCAGCAGAGAATGGCCAGATTGGTTTGAACTAACAAAGTCTACGGTAACTCACATAATTGCTCTGTACAATTGTGAGTTTGAATGGTATTCTGAGATGTGGGTTGGCGCTGTTTTGGCAGCACAAGGAGGACCTACACAAAATTAAGATGGTGGTTTTAATGTTGTGGCTGACGTATGTAAGTATGTGTGTGTGTGTGTGTGTGTGTATATATATATATATACACACACACACACACACACAGTACTGTGCAAAAGTTTTAGGCACTTGTGAAAAATGTTGCATAGTGAGGATGCCTTCAAAAATAATGACATAAATTGTTTCATTTATCACTTAATGTCATACAAAGTAAACATAAATAAGCTAAATCAATATTTGGTGTGGCCACATTTGCCTTTAAAACAGCACCAATTCTCCTAGGTACACCTCGACAGTTTTTCTTGGTTGTTGGCAGATAGGATGTACCTAGCTTCTTGGAGAATTCACCACAGTTCTTCTATCTAGTTAGGCTGTCTCAATTGCTTTTATCTCTTTATGCAATTTCAGACTGACACGATGTTCAGTGGGGGGCTTTGTGGGGGCCATGACATCTGTTGCAAAAGTATATTTCCTATTGACATTCTAAAGCTGAAGATATAAATAACCATCTTAAGACAAATGCGTTTGTGAAACTTCTTTTGCAGACTTTTGCAAAATACTGTGTATATATATTCCTTAATATAATCGTTCATTTAGATTGGTGAGGATATTTATACGACCTCATCACTTACTGAGAACTTTGGGAAAGTTGGCGCCATCATCTGGAAAGTTGACTTAATGAAATTACAAAATCAGAGGTTTTCCCATATTTGCCTGGAGCCAATGTCACACTGCTTGAAAAACTGCGGATTTGTGTACTTTCACCACCAAAATATTATATTATTTAGACAATTTTATAATACTGGAACAGCCGACCTTATGATTAAACAATATATGTTAGGTTATTTTACTTAGCGCTTTAAATCATACAATATTTTACAGCTCAAATATGAGCACAAGCGTAGGAGAAAATATATACGATGATGGCGCTTTGACCAATCAGAGAGCAGAGTATGATGACGGACACGCTGCTTATCCAATCAAAACCACCAGTGGGCGGGGTTTTCGTTAAGTTCGGGATAGTGAACTACACTAACTTCGACTTCACCACAGGATAATGATAGTCAACGAACCCGTTGATTGATCGTTGGTTAAGCGTCCCCGACCAGCGCTTGAAGTGCAAACAAATTACATGCCACTTTTATCAAAACATACAAAATAGCTACTCCAGCTGAATGGACTTCACATGGAGGAATACGCGGTCATATATGTGTCGCTTACCGTCCATCCGGGCAGTGAAACTGTTCCAATGGTGGAGTTTTCCACATGAGATGTTTTTTGACGGTGCCTTTCGCCTTTTAAAGGGTGTAATGCAATCGGGACAATCGGTGCAATTAAGACTATAATCTCTGGAGCAGGACTTTAAGGTGTTTATTTGATATTTTTTACTGCAGTCTATTGAATAACTGGCTGACGTGGGAATCACGCAGAGGGGCTGGACGAGAAACGAGAGACACTGTCGGGCAAGAGGGGCTGCGCCGCCGCGCGTCTGGGATTGCAGTAAACACACTTCGTTTCTTCAATATCTTCTTATCCCAATACGCTTTCATGTGATAATGCTAACACTTTTGTACTATAAATTGCGAAGGAAACGCCGGGATCGCTGTTGTAATTGTTCTTGTAGCGGTTTTGAGACCCACAGACTGACTGCTGCCTACAAGTAAATGGATGTTTACGTCAGTGAATGATATGCAACTTTGCCAAGTTTTTAAAGTTTACAATTCGACATTTTTGCATTTTAATATCAGATCAATTTGATGTGGCATATTAAAAGTGCTGCTTAAAATGGTTGAGAATAGATGCTTTGTTCAGAGAGAGGAGGTTTACCGCTGGTTCTCTGTGCTGAGTTCGGCGCAGAGGGCTGAGTTCCTCTGTGGCCTTTTGGACCTTTGTGTGCCCGTTGAGCTGCGTTTTCTCGGTTCCTGCATGGAGGACCTGGCCCGAAAAGACTACCACTCACTAAGGGATGCAGAAATCAAAGCCAACAACCCGGCCGACCTCGCCAACCTGACCAACATAACGGACGAGGTCGTGAGGAGCAAGCTGCTCGTCTCCCTCGCGCTCCTCACCTCTGACAACCGTGTGGCGGCGGGAGTTTTGTTTCGGACACTCACCCATATCGACAGCATTATAAACAACTACGGGCTTCAGCTTAACGACGGTCAGACGGGAGAGCAGTTCTTGCTCCTCTTCACCATGGCCTCCAACCACCCGGCTTTCAGTTTTCATCAAAAGCAGGTGCTGAGGCAGGAGTTGAGGCAGATACAGGAGATCCTACAGGTGACCGTTGGTGAAGCGCCGTCGACGTCACACGGGGGCGGGGCCAGCGTTGGCTCGCTCTCAAACAACAGCGCGACCTTCCCTTCCTACATCACTGCGCCCACCTTCAACTCCTGCCAGACCGGATGTCCGTGCTGTACTGAGGTGGGAAGCACTAAGGGGTTGTTCAACCTAAATATGAAAATTCAGCCATTATTTACTCAACCTCCTCACATCTTTGGTTGAACACAAATGGAGACATTTTGAAGAATGTTCAAGGCTCTGTTTTCCATACAGTGAAAGCTTAACACTCCAAAAGCATCACTAAAGTAACTTAAAATTAGTCCACAATTTGTATGGTGTACTCCGAGTCTTCAGAAGCCATACGAGAGCTTAGGAACAGACCAATATGTAATTGCTTATTCACTAATACAGTAATTTGACTTTCCCTTTGCCACAGCTCTCAAATATTTATATATTCAAACAAGCCTCAATAGTCATGTCAGGTTTGTCGGTGATGCTGAATTTCGTGTCTCATGTGCCCAAGCACAATGCTGCATGTTTGAATGTGCAGGGGCCAGTTGCACCAGCTAATATACTTAAGTTACAATTTTGCCTAGTTGTGGCGTATGTGGGTTCTAAGTCACAATTTATGCACTAAATATTTTAGCGTTGCATCATGAAACTTAGGTAGAACATAACCCTGCATATAAACTACATTTTTACAGAAGCCTCCAACCAAGAATAATGTTTGAGGTAAAAATGCCGACTAATTTGATGACAAAGGAGCTCATATTTTGCATGACAGACTAAAATCCTTTAGACATACGATACTTTCCGGTCAAGTTTCAACACACAAAATATAGGCTATAAGATACTAAAATTAATAAATGTGAATTTTTCCAGCCCATTATATTAGCATAAATTTTTAGATACAGTTACTGAATATTATTATTTACATAGAAGCAGATTTAATAAATATATTTAGCCTATTACATATCGTATTTCAGTGAGGATATATTTTATGCAAATAAGATTTGAGAGCTACTGTGAGAAAATATCCAAATAATGACTTTTGGTCTGTTCATCACACAAAGCTATTTTATGGCTTCAGAATACTCGCAATATAGCGTACATGTCGTATGGATTACTTCTATGCCACGTTCTTGGTTTTCTTTGAAGCTTGGCAGTAAACATTGTATTCATCATTCACTTTCATTGTATGGAAACCGCAACTAACATTCAGCAAAACAGTTTTGTTCAGTATTTACAGTATTTAGTTTTCCATTTTGGGGTGAACTAGGTTGTAAATAACACAAATAACTTGGTAAGTCTGCAATTGTAAGCTAAATCCTGTTAGTGTGTTTAATTGTTTAATATAACACTAATGTGTTTATTAAGTAGACACTTTTCTAAAGTAACAGCTTGAGCCACATTGGGTTAAGGGTTAAGTGCAATGACAATTATTAATACTGTAGATCACCCCTTTGGGTTTTGAACCACAACCTTTCTTACTAGCCTAAATCTTAAACTGCTAGGTCGCACCACCCCAAGATATATAGGTCAGACCTTTTATCAAACATTTATTCATCAGCTATGGGAAGGCACCTAAAGCAACAATAATGAACTGGGGTCAGCTGGCTAGCACAGACAAGCAGTTCAGCTCTGAGATTTCACACAAGTGTTTACTATCTTATTGGATTTGCTCACACTCTCCTGGGGGTTCTAAGTTCGGGAGTTCCCTATTTGTCACTCACTCAATGTTGTGTCCGTGAGTTGACACTAGGGGTCGCTCCTGGGGAGCCCAGACATCTCTGATCTTGAGAAAAGGCCAATGGAAATTGTCGTGTGGAATTTGCATGCCACTCCCCCGGACATTCGGGTATAAAAGGAGTGATGCTGCAAATGGACATCAGATATCTTCTTCGGAGCTGAGTGAGCAAGTTCACAGAGTTGAATTCCTCTGCCGCCTCCATTCATCTCTCTGCGCTGTTGGATCTACGGCGCTTTCCAGCGGTCCTACCCCTCGCACACTACGGTTGTGCTGAGCAAACACCCCATGGCGCTTCAGCAGCAGAAAAACTTCACTCATTTATATATATATATATATATAAAAAGCACATAAAAGAGTTTAATTTCTCTAAAAGAGTGGCGCAAATGGAAAGCATCTTTTTCAAGATGCCTTTCCGTTTGTGTGTATTTCCTGGTTGTGTTCGATACCTCCCCCCGTCCAGGATCGCTGCCTCTCGTGTCTCGGTGCCACCCACGCGGAGTCAGCATTCGTGGGTGGTTCATGTCCTCACTGCGAGGATATGACCATGGCTATGTTGTGGTCACGGCTCGCCTTCATAAGACGTGTTCTGTCGTAACACGTTGGTTCCATTGAAATTCTTTGAGAGGCTCCTGGGGCATAGGGCATCCTCAGCGATGGTCACGCGGCTTGGGTTGGTGCATATGAGACCACTTCAGCATTGGCTACAGACCCAAGTCGAGAGACGAGCATGGCGCCACGGCACACATCCGTCCCCGTCAAGCAGGCTTGCTGCCGTTTCTTCAGCCCCTGGTCAGACCTAGCGTTCCTACGGGCAGGAGTTCCCCTAGGCCAGGTCCCCAGGCACGTCGTGGTTGCGACAGATGCCTCCCAGCGGGGCTGGGGCACCATGTGCAGCGGGCACTCAGTCACCGGCCGTTGGACTGGCCCTCGACTGCTCTGGCACATCAACTGCCTCGAGTTGCTGGCAGTACTACTTGCCCTGAGGAGGCTATTGCCATTGATCTGGGGCAAGCAAGTGTTGGTCCGGACGGACAACACTGTGACGATGCCATACATCAACCGCCAAGGTGGCCTACGCTCTCGTTGTATGTCTCAAATCGCCCACCGTCTCCTCCTTTGGAGTAAGCTCTGGCTCAAGTCGCTGCGAGCCACTCATGTCCGGTGCGTGCTCTTCGCATCTACTTGGATCGCATGTAGAGCATTGGAAGCTCCGAGCAGCTTTTTGTCTGCTTTGGTGGACAGCGGAAGGAAAGCGCTGTCTCCAAACAGAGGATCTCCCACTGGGTCGTCGATGCAATCACTATGGCATACCACGCCCAGCACGTACCGCCCCCTGCTGGCCTACGAGCCCATTCTACCAGAGGTGTTGCGGCTTCTTCGGCGTTGTCCCATGGCGCCTCTCTAGCAGACTCTGTAGAGCTGCGGGCTGGGCAACACCTAACACCTTTGCAAGGTTTTATAACCTCAGGGTTGAGCCAGTTTTGTCCCGTGTGTTATCAAGTGACACAAACAGGTAAGTTCGAGTCAGCTGGCCGGGTGTATCGCTTGCGCATAGTGCCTTTCCCCTCCCTTGAGGCGAAGACGTGCGTTCTTTCCCCAGTTGCGTTCGCAAGTGTGAACCCTGGACGTTCCTCCTCCCTAGCCTAGCAGCCGACGAGTCTTCGGAGAGACTTGCTGCCGCCCCAGTACGGGCGTCACCTAGGCCCCCGTACTGAGGTAAGTGCTCCACATGTGCTGGTTGTCTCCCTACGCAACTTGCTGCGCTGGCTACGAGACACACAGGTCTGCCCATCTCGCACCGCCAGTCTGCATAACTCTGTTCAGCTCTTGTGGCGTTTTCCATTGGGACCCCTAGTGTCAACTCACCGACACAATGTCGAGTGAGTGACAGATAGGGAACATCTGCCTGACGTAACCTCCATTCCCTGATGGAGGGAATGAGACGTTGTGTCCCTCCTGCCACAACACTGAACCAACCGCTGAAATGGCCGGGTCTTTGACTGGTCTTCGGCTCCTCAGTGCGATACCTGATGTGCGTTTGCAGCGTCACTCCTTTTATACCCATATGTCCAGGGTAGTGGCATGCAAATTCCACACGCCAATTTCCATTGGCCTTTTCTCAAGATCAGAGATGTCTGGGCTCCCCAGGAGCGACCCCTAGTGTCATCTCACCGACACAACGTCTCGTTCCCTCCATCAGGGAACAGAGTTTACGTTAGTAACCCGAGACGTCTTCTCAATGAATCAATGATGCCTTTACGATGACAGAAGACTCACACTTACACTTGCTTAAATGCAGCATGTTATGACATCTGTAATTATGTTGTAATTAAAAAATGTCAGCTTGGTGAATCAACAAACATAGTGACACAAGCATTGAAATTTAGGAGAAGCTGAGGAGATTTTGTTTTGCAATACAAAAACAAAACCCTTTAATTATTTTGTATTGTATTATGTAGTATTTCTAGAATAAATAGATCTCACAATGAGATCATGAGTTCATCAGAATATTGAATAGCCCAGTTCTCTATTTATTTGCTCTTAGTTGATATAATTCGAGACTGCATGTTTCTATGACATGTTGTTTGCTTTTACATGTCTGCTTGTTCATGACATGTCTAAGCAGGGACGAAGATATCCCCACAGAGACTTTTATGTGAGAAAACACTGCATAGAAAGGAACCACTCCACTTTTCTATATATTTTGTGTTGATAGTTATCCCACTGGCAAGAAAAAAACTGTCTGCATATTTTGATCATCACTTTGGAAATGGATCCTGACTGGCTTCCGTAATGGTCTTGTCCAAATGTTTTTAGTCTGTAGAGAATAATTGACTAGCTGTCTGTGCGATTTCTTACTTTGGAACCATGATTTAGTATTAAAATGCCATGTAGTTATGTGATTACAGCCTTTGTAATTGCTTATATGAAGGATCATTGTGAGGCTGTTTAAGACATAACCGTATATACAGGCACAAATCATTGTTTACCAAAACTCAGTGGTTTAAAAACACACGTGAAAATTGATAAGATAAAATAAATAATTTTACTAAAAACAGCTAAGCCTTTTAAAAGTGGATCGGCGTGTTGTCAGATCTATAAATCAAAGATGTTTTCTGCACAGACTTGAGCTCTACACACATGCTGTCGAAACTTGTATTTGAGGGGGTGTAAGGGGAAAGTACCGTTTGAAGGCAGAGAAGGCTGTTCTATTTAGTGATTTGTTGGTTTTGGCTTTCATGAAGTAAGGCTCAGCACATTTCTCCATGCTTAAATCAGCCCTCTGTGTAACTCTCCTGTGATTCATCAGGAAGCACCGACTGCTCGCTTGTTTAAAAGCCCTTTACACTTGCCTAAACATCTACAAAAACATGCACTCTATTGTCATGTGCGTATAGTGATGCTTTCATCGAGTCCCTTGTTCATATTATTGGAATAAAGTGTCATTGATGGCATCGTTCTTAGTTTTAAAGTCAACATGAAATCAAAATTGACCCTATTTACTTTCTTAATACACATTCTTTGTCTCAGTGTGCATGAAAAAATTTCGGCCAGACATCACCCATTTGCTGTTATTTTTCAGGCCACAACCACACTTAACCAATTTCGTTTTTCACAGTATGTACAGTATATGTAAGGGTTTTCAAAATGCTCAATTTTCCCTAGAGAACACCAGCATTTTAGTTTGGATGAGAGGCATAAATGTAGCAAAATCAATGTGCTTTCAAAAGAAAACATATTAGTGTGGACGAATCCTAAGCCACTTGGCTCCATTCTAGAATGTAACTGCCACATTTCACAGTCCAATCAATTGCAGATAGATAAAAACAAATCCTGCCCAACATATTTTATAATTGAATATCCTGTTTCACTCAGAAATATGTCAGGTAATGGAAGTAAAATAGGTTGTAAATGGCATTTTATGTTGACTTGAAATACAAAGTTTTTATTTGTATGCAGTTATTATTTTCAATGTTAAAATACTTTTCACTATCCCATCTTACCACAAAGAGAGACATCTTTAAGTAACACTTTGGTTGGTTTATTCTTGTAAAGTGTAAACAATGTAGCATTGAATCGCTATCAAAAAATTGCTCTGTTTGTTTGAGCATGCCAACGAACCCACTTCTATATTTTTTCCGACCAATGGAACACAGGGGATTGTTCGCTAAACCAGTGATTCCCAACAGTACGTGAAAAGAATTGGATTTTGATTTGTTTATCCTATAAAACAAAATGCATGACTTAAATAATAAGGATTAGAGCTGAGTAAAAATAGAGTCCTCCAGCCACTGGGGGTTGCGTAAGGAAGGGCATCTGGTGTAAAACCTGTGCTAAGTCATATATGCAGATCACTGATGGTCCGCTGTGGTGACCCCTAATGCAATTTTTTAAATCCTAAGATCGATCTTTTAATATGCAAAGTTAAGCACCGAGATCCTTTCATTGCATGTTGAGAGTAAAAGTTTGGTTGGACTTGTTCCATGTAATGTGTGTCAAAATATGAGATCCATGCAATATATTTGTCATTTAATACCCTTTCTGTTCTTTACAATCAGTTGACAATCAAAAGCAACAAAAAGAAACATTTAATTGTAATCAAGAAAGCGTGCGGCATTCAAAGCTGACACTCTTATTAAAGCTACACTATGTAACTTTTTGTTAAAAATAACAAAATATTATTAATGAGAGAGTGTAACAAAAATGCATCTTCCAAACCATGTCTTTACCGAAATACACTTTCATAAACCTATAATAATGATTTAGATTTTAGAGCTGTTGGGACGGCTTTTGTTGGATATTGCATACATTCCTACGTGTTCACGTCATATCCGTACACAGAGAAAATAAGCTCTGGCTACTGTAGCGCGTGTATGACGTGGGAGTAGCATGAAGCTGAAAGATTGTTGTCACAATGAACAAGAAAATATTTACCATGAATCATTAAAAATGGCTAACCTCCAGGGAATCAGCAGTTGTAAAAACAAAGAAAGTGGAGTGGTGGTGGCATAGTGGGCTAAAGCACATAACTGGTAATCAGAAGGTCGCTGATTCGATCCCCACAGTCAATATATATATATATATATATATATATATATATATATATATATATATATATATATATATATATATATATATACACATTTATATACCTTTTTTTATACCTTTTTCAGGACACTGTATTTTAAAGATAATTTTGTAAAAATCCAAATAACTTTACAGATCTTTATTGTAAAGGGTTTAAACAATGTTTTCCATGCTTGTTCAATGAACCATAAACAATTAATGAACAGGCACCTGTGGACGGGCATTAAGACACTAACAGCTTACAGAGGGTAAGCAATTAAATCACAGTTATAAAAACTTAGGACTAAAGAGACCTTTCTACTGACTCTGAAAAACACCAAAAGAAAGATCCCCAGGGTCCCTGCTCATCTGTGTGTACCAGGGACGGATTACCGGCCGGGCCAATGGGTCCAGTACCCAGGGTACTGGTTGATCTAGTTTGGTGATCCCCTCCGCTTGAATAACCTTATGTGTGTGCTGTGTGATTAAAAAGTTACTATTCAGTCTGTGTGCAGGTGTAGGAGGATGATGACCGATCTGCTCTCCCTGACCTTTTATTATAATTTTATATTTTGTGACACTAATGGTTTGTTAATTTTCTCATGTATGAGAAGAGCGTGCAGCATGTATATGCCATTAAATGTGTGGATTACAGACTTTTGCTGTTTGGCTCCATGATTTGTCGGACTAAACCATTTATCTCCGGGGAAAAGCGTTACAGTGCATGTAAAATGGATAGAAATAGCATTTTAGCTTAGCGTAAAGCTGACAATTTACATAAGGTTTATTTCTATTTCTTCTGCTCCAAACTTACTTCAAACTTACTTTTCTGTCTGCTCATATGAATTTAACACATCATTAGAAAGTGTTTCACCGCTGTTCAAATGCACTTTGGATCGCATCATTTATATGGATAAATGTTCCATCTGAAAGGACTAATTATTAAATGAAACAAATGATAATAATATGCAAAGTAATCTCTTCAGTAATCAAAATACTTTTGAATGTAACTGTATTCTAATTACCAATGATTTGTTTATTACCAATATATATATATATACAGCTCATATGACCCATTTTTTTGTTGTTGTTGATGAATTAACATCATAACTGGCAGCTTTATCTTTTCATTTTGTACGTCAGTGATATATCAATATTAATGATAACGTTAAATTATATTTCGCCTTTAGTACACATGTTTGGTTTTGTGTCGATGAAGCGGTATCAAAAAATTACTGATGGTACTGTTTTGCCATAAGTACCCCTTACTTATGGCAAAAAAGGCTGGGAAACACTGTGCTGTACTTTCATAATAAATCCTTATTTTTGCAATTCCATTAGCTTTGCTAGAGGCACAGAAATGTACCTTCAAAGTGAAATAAATACAGTGTTTTTGGTTACATCAAAAACGGCCTTCAAAATCCTCAAACCTGAAAGTAAGCCTGATTTATGAAGGCTTTTTTCTACTGTTTTCCTGCCTTGCTTTTCTGTCTTCTCACAATGGATTTACACAGTTATAATTTTCCAAGGACCTCTTCTCTTTGTGTCATGATTCACGCTTCAGTCGAGCTTCCAACAGAAGGGCATGTTTTTCAAAGAGAGGAAGAGAGGAGCGGAGATTTGGCAGTGCGGGATGTGGATGTGGCAGTGGTGTACTGTACACCAGTCCTAATTGGTTTCAGAGCCAGGCTTTACTAGCTGCTGTGCTTAGCATATGTGGTACTGACCTCCTTTTGCTCCTGCTCTGCTTTAGCAAGCTGGAAGGCATGGGCCTAAAATATTTTAACCATTGTAACCATACAGAGTAAGTTATGGTTTGTAATCTGATTAGGTGATAAGTCAAAGCAAGAAAGGAAAACATATTTATTTTAAATGTTTGTTTTCAATTCCAGCAGCAATTGTTCCAACTTATATTAGGTGCAGCAAATGTGAATCTTTTGATAATTTGAACAACATGCAGTTACACAATAAGTACATTGTATGTATTTTAATGTATGCTATGACATAGTAGTTAAAGACATCTCATATAAAGTGGGACCCAGCATGGATAAACATATAAAAAAAAGTATAAAAAATTTGATAATGGCACATGTTCCTGAGTTGGCCTGATTATCAGTATGACTAATTAAAGACCAGTCACGTATTACCAGGAAACCCTGGACACACTTTTTATGTAAGTCAAAGACATTGATTTTTAGGGAACCAAGTTTTTCTTTCAGGACCCTGATTTTACAAATTTTTCATAAGGAAAGACAAATGCAACGGTGGGTATGGTACAAAGACCCTTTATTAAAAAACAAAAAAAACTACCACCAATTCATTGTGTGCAGCTAAAGAGCTTTCATTCAAGTTTACAATTTATATATATATATATATATATATATATATATATATATATATATATATATATAGTCTCAGAAATGAAGAATGAACAAATAACAAATTCTAGCAGAGTGTGCAAAATGTATTGTGTGTGCTGTCAGGGAGACTAAAATTAGACCTATTTGACCAAGTTTAACAGCTCTGACAGGACAATCCGCATTGCATGCTCAGTCCTGACACTTGTCTGACCTTTGATCTCTTCTATAGACCATGCGACACGAGGTCACAGGAAGTCAGACGGATGAAGGCTTAGGTCCTGAGATCATGCCCCCAAGTCCATCACTCTCGTGCCAAGAGATTCCACTCAAAGTACACATTGGAAAACCGAACAAAGGTAAGTTGTAGAACTTTGGACAATCCCACTGATCCTATCCACAAATGCTCGCCACAATGTGTCTTGTAGGACAGGGTCAAAGATCATACCAGATAAGCTTTCTAAAAAGCAATGCTCCATTGCTAGAGCAGTACAGTTCATTGTGTGTCAACCATGCTGAGTTGTTTAAAGGGATATTTTACCCCCAAAAATTAAAATTCTTTCATCATTTACTTACCCCCATGTTATTCCAAACCTGTTTGACTTTCTTTCTTCTAAGGAACACAAATTCAGGCATGAAAAACTGAATGAAAGGTAAACTGAAGTTAACATCCTCTAGTGTTCCAATGAAACTCATACCGGTTTGGAATAACAAAAGTGTCCAAATTGTTGAAGTGAAATGAAGAAAAAAACCTGAAAAGTTGTGAGTGCATATGTATTAACCCCCTTTGCAATGAAACCCCTAAATAATATCTGGTCCAACCAGTTAACTTCAGAAGTCACATAATTAGCTAATTAAGGTCCACCTGTGTGCAATCAAAGTGTCACATGATCTGTCACATTATGTCAGTATAAATAAACCTGTTCTGAATGGCCCCTGAGTCTGCAACAGCACTAAGCAAGCAACATAAAGACCAAAGAGATCACCAACTAGTCAGAGACAAAGTTGTGGAGAAGTATAAATCAGGGATAGGTTATAAAAAATGATCGCAAACTTAAAAAATCCCATTGAGCAACATAAACCCATTATAAAAAAATGGAAAGAATATGGCACCACTACAAACCTGACAAGAGAAGGCCACCCACCAAAACTCACAGACTGGGCAAGGAGGGCATTAATCAGAGATTCAACAAAGACACCAAAAGATAGCACTGAAGGAGCTGCAAAGATCCACAGCAGAAATGGGAGTATCTGTCCATAGGACCTCTTTAAGCCGTACACTCCTCAGAGCAGGGATTTATGGAAAAGTGGCCAGAAAAAAAAATTCAAACACATTTGGAGTTCTCCAAACAGGTTCTCTGGTCAGATGAGACTAAATTGGAACTTTTTGGCCATCATGGGAAACTCTATATGTGGCACAAGCCCATCACTTCCCATCAACCCGAGAACACCATTCCCACAATGAAGCAATGAAGGTGGTGGCAGCATCATGCTGTGGAGATGCTTTTCATCAACAGTGACTGAAAAACTAGTCAGGATTGAAGGAATGCTGGATGGCACTATATACAATGCTTGAGGAAAATCTGTTTCAGTCTGCCGGAGATTTAAGGCTGGGACAGACACCTTCCAGTAGGACAATGACAATAAACACTGGAGTGGTTTAAAGGGAAACATTTAAATGTCTTGGAATGGCCTAGTCAAAGCACAGACCTCAATCCAATTGAGAATCTGTGGCACGACTTGAAGATTACTGTACACCAATGCAACCCATCTAACTTGAAGGAGAGTTTCCACAGAAAATTGTTAAATAGTTGTTAGATGAGGTCACAAGAGCAACCAGTATTGAAACTCTTGCAATATCCAGAAGTCAAGCCTTGTGGACTGTTCTTGCACTCTGTTCTCTTGTTGATAAGTGCACTGAAATTAATTAAATGGAACATTGCGGTTTCAATTCAAGTTAAGCTCAATCGACAGCATTTGTGGCTTTTTTGTTTTAAAGAAAAGGAGGGGTAAGTCCAAATACATTTTTGTGGTAATCAACATTAGGCCACAAATGCTGTCGATTGAGCTTAACTTGTACTGAACCTAGAATATTCCTTTAACAATTAAACTTAATTGCTGGATTGCATTTAATGTATTAACAGGACATGTTAGTTTCATCACACTATTAGATTATTTAACATGTGAAATGCACTTAACTTTTTAAGAAACTGAGTTATTGACCCAAAATTTCCTTTGAAAAAAAAAAAAAAAAAAAGGGTAAAATAAGGCTAGACTGAATGATTTTGACCCAGACCCTAATACTAAAACAAAACCACATTGATTTTAAAACCATAAACAATAATTATGCATCTATTATGACCAAATATGCAGTCTTAAAACTTTTTGTCGGTTCACACAACATCTCATCTTGGTTTCCTATCCTCAGGCAAACCTGTCAAGAGCCAGCATTCATACTTTTAATAATTTCTTTCCATAATTGAATAATTAGATGGGTGAGGCTTCTGGCAGAAATCAGACAGGGGATTTGATTTTGCCAAGCACGGCACACATCACGTAAAATGGCTTTCAGAATGTATCAGGCTCTCAAATTGATTGAGCCAGGACAGTACCAGCACAGATCAGGAATTATTCCATTAACACATCATACTAGTCATTTAGTGGTAACAAAATGTGGAACCTCCAGCTCAGTTAGTATTGTAAATACAGCTTTCTTCTCGACAAATGTCTGCTATTTATTCGGCTCAAACTGCTAAACATACAGACTACATTCAAAATCTTTGTAGAGTAACTTCTAGTAGAAGTATTGTAATTGAAACCATTTTTTTTTTTATCAAAATGCACACTGCATGAAATCCACTCAGTTTTTATAGCCTTGCTCATATGTGTTGGCTTATCAGGTTCAAGGGGTTCTTTAGCTGTAGTTTGATCCAGTAGCATCCATGTGAACTCCAAGCTGGGTTTGTGCCTTATCGTGGACTGAGTGTAAACAGACACATTTCCCCAGAGTTTGCATTCTTAAAATTGCTGTTGGAATATGAGAGTTGAGTGTCTTGAGAATATGCGACTTGAGTCAGTGTCTTTGTGTGTATGGAAGTTAAAAACTCTATATCTTCAGAAACAATACACAGACTCACAAGTTGTGTGAGTAACACACTGTTGTGATTGCAAATGTTTGTAGTCAGAATGTGTATTTCTGGTACTGTTTTGACTCACTGTTTGCTCACCCAGTGATAATACCAGATGTCATGTTCACACACTAAGAATCCACCAACTGTGAACAATTTCCTTTTTTCTTTTTTTTTTTAAATGTGTGCATGCCAGAGTGCCATACAAATTAGCCAAAACCTAATCTTATAGTTACAATATACAATAGTTCACACAAAAATGTAAATACTGTCACAATTTACTCATACTCATGTAGTTCCAAACACATATTACCTTCACTCTTACCTGGAACAAAAAACAAGTTTAATAGAATATACATCCTGCTCTTTTCCATACAATGAAGCATAAAGTCAGCAGGGATGTCAAGCCCCAACAAGGACAAAAAACAGCAATTTAAACCCCATAAAAGTAGTTTATGTGACTCATGCACTGTATTCCAAGTCTTCTGAAGCCAGACAATGTAGTCAAAGCCGTTTTCGTTTAATGAAAAACAAACAAAAAAAAAAACATTAAGGGTGCTGTATCACTAGCAATTTTGGTGCTCACCCAGGTTCGAATGACGTAAAAGTTTGGTTCATTTGAATGATGTGAATGCCGTACTCTGCGCACCCGTGAACCACACCCAAGTCTGCTTGAAAAGGTTGGCCTGGGGAAGTGTTCATGTGAACTCCAGTATGTTTGCTGTCGATATGAACGCAATCCTGCTAGTTTGCGGAAGTGAACCTCTTTTGATGACATATAATTTGTGTCTTTGAAGGCTCCTGATCGCAATTCGGGAGCAGCTCACAGTTTTCACATCTTTTGCAATGTATCCGTGGGCTCTTGCTAACATTCTCCACATCATCGTACATTCAATGCATTCGTGCCAGACAAACGCAAGTGTCATTCTGGGCATGGAAAGTTTTGGTGGTAAATCCAAAGAGACAAACTTTAATATTTTACTTTACACTTGCTTTATTCAAATATAGTCATCATCATATATCAGTGTTTCTTGCATTGCCTTCTGGCAGTGGTGCTCTAACGCTACTGAATATGCAATGCCGCTATTGAATCCACAGCAAAATAAATTATTTTAATACATTTTCCCCATAAGCATAGCCGGATCAAAGGGGGGCTGGGAGGGCATTGGTAAACTTCTCACACCCCTACCCCAATGAAGAGACAGCCAGTTTCAGACACTAAGTATAAAAATGCCCCCCCAAAGATTGCATCCTTGTACTGCCCATGCCCAGTAGTGATCTAGTAGCCTCAAGTGAATGCAATGAGATAAAAAAGACTGTGTATCGCAAAATTATGTCTTTCTTTTGAGTTGTCCTCACGGGTTGCACTCAAAAACAGTGTGACCATTGTAGTCTGTTTCACGTGCAAATTACTCTTTTAAACCGGTTCTTTGAAAGATTATTCACAATTTACCTGTTTGAAAGTCTAACAAAATTTTCATGGAATCAGTCACAGTGGTTAATGAATCATCATCGGACTCACTTACTGATCTGAAGTTATCATTAGCCTAATTTCAGAAATGATGGAAGAGCTGTTTTGTATACTTAAAAATGTGTAAATCTTAATTCAGGATCATAACTGACAGGTTGTTCATGTGAAAACATGTATTTTAAAAGTGTTTTTTTGTAATAAATGATATTTTAATAAAAATATAAACCGGTATATGGCTCAATGGGGGCTCACCAGTGCAAAAACAGAAATCTGTAGGAAACATCATATATTTCAAAAATATTTTCGCCATATTATTTGTTTTTCCTCCAGAGATACATTTTGTAAATATTTACGTGAGGGCTCAGTGAAAAGCTAAGACGGCCGAAGGTAAACTAAGACATAATCATCGGTCGGGTAAATATTTGAATGGCCTCAGTAACGGAAGATGAATTGGACTCCATCCATCGCATATCTACACCATAACATAATGGAAATAACTGGTAAGGTAGGGCTTTTCGCATAGCGGGCGTGCTTGAACCGCTGATCATTCAAATCGAGTGCTGTTTGACTGGACGCAGCGGGTCGGGCAGAGCAGAGACATGCTCTTATTTTTTCTGCTGGTAATTTAATGCTTCTCTGCTGCATTACCTCATGAGCTTCACCGCATGCTTTCAACTGGAGTCTTAGCTGTCCGTCAACACCCTTACACAAACACATACATTAACCTGCACATGTAAGCAAGACTTCATTTGAACCCATGCAAATGTGAGGTTTTATTCTAACGTTCTGTACTCTGAATACTGTACACTGAATACTATTAAAAGCCTTTGTTTTTTTTATAAGTGGCTGAAAAAGACTTATATTGGGTTGATATTTTTTTAAATAATGCAATGACATTTTTTAGCCCATGTGTTCATTTTAAAGTGTGGCTTTAGTGTCCGAATTCTTTGGGGGGGCACAGTGTACACATATGTACATCTGAGCTGCAGTGTCTTGGATCAAAGGGGTTGAGACAGCTGTTCATCACAGGGGCACTTCACAGGATCTCACTGTGATAACAAAGACATTTTCGGGTGGTTTTGAAATTACCAGACATTCTGCCAGGCTTCTCGTGGTGTTCTTGCATGAATACTGTTTGTAGGGTTAACATTGTAATGCATGTGTGTGTCTCTGCAACAGCTCTAGATCTGCATGTCTGCTCTTGTGTGTGTGTGTGTGTGTGTGTGTGTGTGTGTGTGTGTGTGTGTGTAGTGCTTGGTAGGTAACCAGAACTGTAAGAATGGGTGAATGCCTTGGATTAGCTGTTCTGGCATCAGGTATGCAACAACTGCAAGCCCCAAGGCATCTAAAGCATACAGAGCACACACAGTAAAGTATGTGTGTGCATTTGTGTGTGTGTGTGTGTGTGTGTGTGTGTGTGTGTGTGTGTGTGTGTGTGTGTGTGTGTCTGTGTGTTTGTTTGCATGTATTTAAGTGTAGAAGGGAGAGAGAGAGATGTGTGTATGTTTTTTAGAGCAGTAGATCTTAGCCAGTGGGTCTTTTCTACTTAAGGCAAATAATAAAATGCAACTTACCTTATAATTGCATTTGGCATTCTGCACATCTTGTCAAAATTGAGTTTTAACAAGAAATCGGGTCTTTAAGAGTCTATGATCTGTCCTGTGATAGATGGGTTTGACTCACTGAGTGAGACTATTTTGTAATCCATATTTGGCAGGCCAGCCAAAAAGCAATTTTTCACAGTTTCAGTGTTGGCATAGTTACTGCGTGATTTTGGCTTTGTAGGGTAGGATAGTAAGGATATCCAACTTTCGAAACAGAGGAGACAACTCATTCCTTGTCTTTTGGTTTTTACGTAAAAGGCAATGCATCCAGTTTAACTCACAGTTAAACTATCACTTGGTAGAAGCTTGCCAAATTAGTCAGATGTCAATTAGGGCTGAGTAAAAATATCAGTTTTCCGATGCAATCTCTATTTTTGAATCCCAGTAAAATCACTCACTCATATATGTGGTGTATATATACCACAGGTAGTTCCGGTCCTCGAATCTGATTGGACGAGAGACGTTCCATCAGCACTCGTACGCTTCATTGTGTGTATCACTCCGCATGTGTTCGTGCTGTTCTAAACTAAAGTGTAAAAGTAGTTACATATGTGTTAAGAGTTACTATCTTTATTTTTGAAATTACATATGTTAGCCAGCGGGTGGTGGTAAAAGATCATGTTTGTGAGTAATATGAGCCAGTTGGTGCCAGCAGTGAAAGGTCAGACAGAGGGGGGAGGATGGTAAACAATGTGTGTGTGTCCTCTAAGCTAAATACTATTGCTTTAGATTTGCCCTTGTTCATATGTCACCAGTTATGCTATTTACAATTATATTATTATAGGTAAAATGTATAATATTGAAACCAAATATTGAAATTTCTGTTACCTAGGATTGTTTTTTTTTTGTGCCATTTATTTCAGTTTGATGTGATATTTAAATTGGTATATTAAAATATAAAAATTTAGTGTAAATTTCATCACCAGCTCAATTTTGTAGACACAAAACACATCCGTACAAACTTAGCCAAAAGAGTATATTTTGAAAGGCTAAAGTGCTTAACCGTGCACAAGATGTAACGGCATGTGGAAAAACAAAGTACTGTATACCCTAGCCTTAACTGTTCATGGTCTGAACGAGAATTGTTGCTGTTAAACTTTTGACTGTTTAGGACTTTATAAAAACTTATTTTCACTCTATTACTCATTGCTATGTTGTTAGATCAAAACACGTAGTTTTGGTTTGCAAAAATGTTGCCATTGTCACGTAAATTTCATTAGATCAGGCTGGCCATACTATATTATTTGCATAAACAGTTTCATCTGTCCGATAAAAACACATTTTGATTCTGATCAGTAAACTGTTTTACAATAAACTACTTTCATTTTTATGAAGGAAACAATTGTTCAGTAGGATCAGTTTACGATTCCGTCTATACTTCCATTCAATTTATACTTCACCCATTTGTCTTTGTCTGTCTACACTGTGTGATTGTAGTTTTTGTTGTTTCAAACCACTTCACAAATGTCTTCCTCCACTGTTGGTGGCATCCCTCTGGGCTTGTGGTTCACTTTCACTCTGTGGCACACGCACACATACACACACACACACACACACACACACACACACACACACACACACACACACACACACACACACACACACACACATACACATACAAACACATACAGCATAATGAGGGTTTTGGTGGGTGGTTTGGGAGGAGCAGGCAGTAGACTATTTTTCCCGAAGGAAAAGGTCTCTCCGGAACATTCCAGATGGGCTATCACTCGCCTACCGGAGATGAAAAAAGAGAAGAGACCTTTAAAGATTTGAGCTCTAACGTCACTGTGTTAGCACCCCAATTTGTTAATAGCAAAATCGATCAAAGGAAGTCTGAGATGCAGATGCATCTTAATTTCTGTGAATGAAACAATGTGCATAAGTGAGAGAGACTGTTTACTGTCCTCTTTACATCGGATACATTGAATTCACAGAAAGCTCATTTAGCATTCTCTCTCTCTCTCTCTCCCTCTCTCCACACACACACACACACACACACACACACACACACACACACACACTACAGGAAGTGCTGACTCTGCAGTGTATATTTAACAGGCTCGCCCATGTGTACAATGAGCAGATGCGTTCCTGCTCGCTTGTGTGTGTGTGTGTGTGTGTGTGTGTGTATATGTGTGTGTGTGGGCGGGTTTGAGTAGTTTACGAGGAAATTTTTTTAGGTTACAAACTGGTAATTACAAAGGTATTATGCTAAAATGTTGGTTTATGAGGACATTTCTAGTTCCCCCATAATTCAAATCGCTTAAAAAACATACAAAATTATATATTTTTTTACATTAAAAAATGCAGAAAGTTTTTTGTGAGGGTTAGGTTTGGGGGTAGGGTTAGGGGATAGAATCTATAGTTCATACAGTATAAAATTCATTATGCCTATGGAGAGTCCTCATAAGGATAGCCGCACCAACATGTGTTTATTTATGAGAGTGATGTCTGTGTTTGTGATTGAAATTAGTAGCTTTACATTGGTGAACATGGAGCTGATTTAAGACCCCGTGAAATAATTTGACGATCGCAGTTTTCTTTCCTGTGTAGAAATATTTCCTTCTAAAAAAAAAAAAAAATTCTTATTCAAGGCTTTGAAAGTAAATGTAACAAATTTGTATTCAATTATTAGAGGGTGTATACAGTATAATTCAAATTAGATGGAAACAGTCTAACATTTCAGGATAAATTTCAGCCTTGAAGCTGGTTTGATTTCATACAGCATTACAGTATAACATGTGAAAAGCGCACTGCAACCAGATTTTTACATTATTGCACAACCTTTCTGCGTATAGAATAATTTCAGACTATTTCAGGAAAAATTTCATGAGGATTTCAACTGACTGTAGTCCTCACTCAGTGTTGAATAGGGATGCACGTGTACAGAAATTCAACACATAAATAGGCTAAATAACTACGCAACTGTTAACTAAGACTGTTAGCATGCTAAAGCACAGCTCGCTGAAACCCTCTCAGAGAAGTTTTCTCTTTCATTCAAGTGCAGGTCTGTGTGCAATAAGTCATACGTGCAAAGTCAGTGGGAAGGACAATGAAGTTTTGGTATTTTCGTGCAAGTATGCACCAAGTCTAGGCACATGTGGGTTTGCAAAATTGCATAATCATAGCTAGTATTAAAAGTGAGCGATAGCTCTTTGATATCATCTGCTGGTGGAATCGCTGCAAATGCAGGAACTGAGTTTATATTTGGCACCAAAAATAAACATGGTTCTCAGATGTCTTAGTGAAATGACTGTTTACATGGACACCAGAAAACGGCTCATTGCTAGAAAGTGGCGTATTGTGAAAAAACAGCGTTCCAATTTACATGCACTGTACAGTATAAACGGTGCACTCTTTACTCCCAAATGCATGTGGCTGGGTCAGTAAGCAGTTTTCCACAGCAACGTAATTTCCCCACAATGCTTGTGTACATAACAAACATGGTATCTGAGGAAGATTTCACTATTTTATGCCCTGTTGCTTCAATTTTTTTAACAGATATTCCAGAGTTGTTGCTGTGTTTGTTTCTTTAACTTTCTATTGCAACTTGCTGTGGAATTGCGCTGTAATAGTGGGGCTTCCCTCTTAAGTAAATCACACACATGCACACTCCTCAGAAACTTGTAAGAATGGTGCTTTTGTGTTTACATGGCCACTTAAGCAGCATTCTCCAGGAGAAATCTAGGTGTGTTGAACCTCTTTCTCTTAATCCCTTAAATGGCGTAAGGAAATCGGCGTTCATGTTTACATGACATTTCAGCTTACTGCAAAAATAAACAGTTTTCATGTAAAAAGTGCATGTAAACGTGGTCAATGACCTATTTCTCAGGAAAATAGGAAATTGCGCTTTGCGAAATTTTATTAACATGCAATAAATCCACACCAATATGACATTAGACATTTATTTTCTTGGATTTTTGTAATAAAGTCCACCCAATCCCAAACTCATTGCACTTCTCTTTTTTTCAGTCTATGTTGAAAGAATTGAGCTGAGAGGAGTCACACCCAAAACAGACAAACCAACAGAATACATCCTAGAGGTGATTTGTCCATGTTTAGTACAATTTAGCTGTCTCGTAATCTTAAGAAAATCTTACGAACATTGTGCAATCATTTCCAGAATGTTATCTCTATTGTATTGCCAGCATGTCACATTTTGAGATTCTTGATCAAGAAAAATTATAACTGAATGCTAGATGTTTTTGGGTTACATGTCTGTTATACCTTTCCCTTGGTCTCAAAGGCCTTGTGGTCAGACTCCACCTTGTCTGCAGTCAGCAAAACCTCTCAGGAAGTGACCGAGTTCATCTCCCAGGTGAGTAACTGAGAGCTAGTCATGTGTGTGCTGTGTTAAATGTGTGCGAGAAAGGTCGAGCTAATGTGTTAAGTTGAAAAGTTCTAAACATCAACTAGTCTTATCTGTTAGTGCACATAATACTGGATCTTCAACAAGATATCGTAAGCACATTTTAATGTCCTTGTTCTGCAAAACATTTAAAACGTCTGACACAAAGCTATGTAACTGTTTTTACACGCTTAGTTAAAGGTGGTTTGAGATGAGATAAGGATGTTGTAAATTGCTGATTATGCTTGATTCGTTGTATAGTCGTCAAGTGCTTTGACTGTATACTATAATCAGTTCTGACAGGTTGTAAAATTGCAAAACAGTAGCTGAGTTTGTGATAGATAGTAAAGCTGTAAAGCAGTGTATATTATCTCTCCCTTCAGCTTTCTCAACTCTTTCCTGACGAGTGTCTGGAGAAACTTCTGCCTCAGATGCCTGGACTTGACTCCATTCATGAGCTAGATCCTCTGTATTTCTATCTTTCTGAATCCTTATATAGAATAAACAAAAAAGAAGGGTTTTTACTAGGGCTAGGCAATATATTGATTATTCACAATATATTAACAATGATTTTTCTGGTGATATAAAATTAAGCAATGTAATGACAATCACAAAGATTTAAAAATGTTTTTATTTTGTCATAAAGGCTCCTGGAGAGCATATCCTTTTGCGATCCTTCCTTTCTCGCAACTTGCAAGTATGGGGGGTTAAGACGAGATAAATTTAAAGGAATATTCTTTTTTTTTTTTTAAAAAAAAGCAAAAAATCAAGGTTACAGTGAGAGAAAATATCAAGATGCAATATATTGCCCAATCCTAGTTTTTTCTATATTGAAACAGTCTAAGAAGTTTGATTAAACTTGTTGCTTTTTCCTGGACTCCTCACAGGTGCATGACATCGCTTCCACCTCAAGTCCTGAAACACGACAAAGTCCGTTTCTTCTTCAGCACTTCATCCACACCTCAACTCCCCACTAGCACAAGTAAGCCTTACTCCCCCCTCATAATTGTTCATCCTTCTCTCATCACATAGAGATTTGTTTCCAGATCAGACCATCTCTTGGGGAAACGGGTGTGGATTCTATTTCGGTTTGGAGGGAATTTTATTTGACCTGCTTTTGCTAGGAGGCCTCAAAAGCGATGATCTCATCCTGAGAAACTATTAATAGGACGAAAGGGCATTAGAACCTAGATGTGTCTAATGCGGTAGTATTTTTAGTCGTGGGGGGAAGGGATGGAAAACTCTGTTGATAGAAATGAAAGGAAAAATTCTTAATTCTCAATACTTTGTGTTATAACTTTGGTGTAATTTAGCACCCCAGTCCCTGGTTTTCACTATAGAGTCATGGCACAAAAAAAGCACACTTAATTGAATAGTTATTGCAGATTTATTTTTCAGTCAAGATATAACTTGGAGGCTGACTGAAAGGTGAAGTATGCAATTTCTGTGCCACTAGCAATACCAACAGGAATTGTAAAAGTAATGATTGCTTTCAAACAGGTTTTCCGAACACTTCCCTCTGCCACTGGTTGCCCAATACCCCCACCAACCACCCACCCCCCACCAAACTCACACCATTGGTTGACCCAATTTTGCTGTGGCAGGCTGGTTAGGATAATAAAACAGGGCTTATATTTTGATAGCGCCACAGTGTTTAAACTTTTCAGGGAATTCAACCAACAGATGGCTTACATTTAGATTTTAGTAGTCTGCATATTATGTCTGCATATTAATCTGGGATAGGAAAGGGTATTTTAACATAGTATAAATGACACTTCAACTTTAACTGTTAAATACAAAAGAGAGGGCTACATTTCTTCAGAGAGATGCTGAGTAGCAAATGTAGTTTGCATTTAGGCTGACTATAAAACCAGAAAAAAAAAAACAAATCTATGGGGATGCTTATTATTAGTAGTATTGTTATGTTTTACAGCTCATTAGGCAGTAGCTGCAATAATATCAGTGCAAATGGCCCGTTTTGTGCAGGGCTGGGACTGTGCCACTTTTATAGCTTTGAAATGGCGATTTTATTGTCTTCTTGAATTGTGCTCAATAGGGAAAAACTCAAAATAAAGTGTGTGTAGATGGGAATGAAATAACTCTTAGTAAGAGGGTTAAATAAAACAGACTGATTCAATAATTTTGTCTTCATTTGATTTGAAAGCTCATACTGAAATTGTATTAGGGTAAATCTTGAAAAAATATTAAATGAAAAAATAATAATGGAAGTATTTTAAAATCATGATAGTATTTTTTGTACTGCCCTTTTTTCATGATAGCATTTGTTGAAATGTAAAATTGTATTACAGTAATTTAATTGAATCTTTATTGACATTGAATAATGATTATATATAATTATTATTCAGTATATAAAAAACAAAGTACGACATCTTAAAGTAATAAGGATTTTGGCATAATATGAGCTTAATTGTCACAAAAATAAAAAAACATTTTTTTTTCTTTTGATTCTAATATGTAATATGACCCCGTTTCCCTGAGATTCGCCCATTAATCAATTCTTTCTATGTCAGATCAAGCTGTATTTCTCAATCACGCTTTGCCATATTCCATATATTGCAGATCTTGGCTGTCTGCTTCAATATAGGGGAGCTAGCAGGTGAGTTTAGCAACCCTTCACCCCAATATTCATTCATATATCAATGCATCTTATGTTCACATCAACCCTATCACTTCACAGCATATATCTTTTCTCTCCATCCATCCATCCATCCTTGTTTTACTCTCTCTTTCAGGCACATCTGTGGTGTTGCCAGCATCCAGCCTGTCCTAAACATCCATGCCCCCCTCTCTCAGAGCTCTCTTTCCCACCTGCCTCCTCTCCCCCCTCAGACAGCGGTTGCTATCCTCCCCAATAGTGCTGTACCCATGGGGGAGGGCATTCCTCCACAGGCACACCCCCTAAGCCCTGGAAACCAACATCAACCCCAATCCCAGCAGTCCCAGCCCAGCCCAGAGCAGAACGGCATCCTGGATTGGCTTCGTAAACTCAGACTGCATAAATATTACCCTGTCTTCAAACAGTTGACCATGGAGGAGGTAGGCACCTTAAAGTTGCTTGCAACTTGTGTCTAGTTGAAAATTTTGACAAGCGGAATAAATTCTGGTCTACTTTACTGGTTATTCTAGTGAAGAACAACCCACTTAGATAGTAAGACAATCTGACAATCAAATAAAATCTAAAATCGATAGTAACACAATAATGGACCAGTGTGCAGCACAGTGGTAGCTTAAAAACCTGACTTTCTTTGAGGTTCACTTATAATGTTTGTAAAGGTTTTTGCAAAACAAACAGTCATAATATAGTATTAAATGACCTTATTTCACCCTGTAAATTGGGCACTAAATTATAATTTGTACCTTAAATATTTACAAAAATGTAATTAAATTAGAAATTTAAAGACAGCTGTTTAAATTGACATTGTTTCCTTAGTCCATAAGATAGCACATTGAATACATAAACCATTATAGCACCATGTTATATTATTGCAAATAACATTCCTAGCTGTTAAAAAAAGAGCATTCTGTTTTCAAATAATGTGCATAAAAAAAATTATGTAAAAAATGTTAGTCTGTCAAAAGTTAAATGGGGGGGGGGGGGGGGGGTTGATGCTTCAATAGACAGTTCACATGGTGTTACACTTGCACTGATGCCACAGTATTCTACCCCAGACTATAGGCTATAATTACAGCGAAATACCCCATTGTTTTTTAAATTCATTACAGTTGTATGTAGGGTATTCGGCTGAACTCGGTGGTGAAGCGGCTCAGACTATGAGCCCAGGCCGGGGGCTGTTCAAACTGACGGAACACAACAAAATGAAACCGAATGCGAGGATCTTGAGACAAACACATATCCAAGTTGAACTCCTGTCCTGACAAAGTGTTTAAAAAACGAATTGCTTAATCAGAGAAAAGCTTATGAAAGAGCAAAACGCAACGGTCAAAGACATCCACCTACTCTAAGGGGCTGTTCACACAGATCACTGTTTTTTAGATGCTGTGTCTAATTAAATAGAACTTCTTGAGACTCCTGCTTATGTTGAACTGCATTTGTTGTGCTGTGTCTAGCCTTTTTACCACAAGAATGCGATCATTTTGAAGTCATCATCAGTGCTTGGCTTACAGCCAAAATTAGAATGCACAGTTTTAGCATTCAAATGGCATTTTTTTCTTCAAATCGACAAATATTAAATTTCAAATTTTAATTTGACAGCCCTAGTCTCTGGCCCTCTGTCTGAAATGCTCAATTTCTGTGCTGTCCCATTTTAAGACTTAAATATAAGTGCCCACTGTGTTATGATTGGTCAGCATCTTTGCAGAGCAAATGCCCCCACCATAACACGTGGAACTATCTTTTTCCTGGAATGAAAGAATAAAAAAGTGCATGCTTTTTACAAAACCCCCTCAAATCACTCAGTCCATTAATAGCTGAATATCCCAATTTATGTGAAGCATGCAATCAAATCACTACAGTTGTTCCGACTGAAATAACAATCGAAATATAACAAAGTGGGCACACTGTTGCTCCCGAATACTTAAATTATTAGGCATTCACGTTTTGGTGATACAATAATGCTATATAAAGCTGAGAACAGTGAAAATAGTCCAGACTAACACAAGCTGCGTTTAAATTTCAAGAGCAATTATGTACTTGTATTTCTTTGGTAATATTGTGATCATTCAATATGCACAATCTGCTCCATGTTGGAGTCCCAATCATGGTTTATTTTGCGTTTACAAAACCGGCTGCCTATACAATTCCTTACATATCAAAATACAAATACAGACAGAAACTTTAGTATTAAATTTGTTGCTAGGGGCCCTTACTTGACATCTTATTCATTTCGTTGGTTAAAAGCAAACTACAGTAACAATACTTTCAGTGTTGAGGTACTTTAATCGATCTATCAGTTCACTATGATGATAACTTATGTTATGGAGGTGAGGATATTCAGATGAACACCCCATTCCTATGTCTCTTTATGGATTGCAGAGGAAGTTTTAAGTTCTGAAACTTGCAGTATGATTTTATAGTACAATGACCTCTTATAGATCAAAATATCAAGGAAAGTTTGATTCCTCATGACATGACTCATTTAAATAATGGTATAGCAGTTTCTATAAAAGGTTTATAGACAATAATAAAGTAATAAATACAGATTATCAAGGATATCCAGTTTACTTGCTACTAAGGCCACATCCACACTAATGCATTTTCGTTTAAAATCACATTAATCTTTCTACATTTATGGCTCTCAGAATGTCCACACTAGAATGGACTTTTTCCTATACTGAAAACAGAACATTTAGAAAATGCTCTCTATTACCACATACTTTGGAAAACAATTACGTTAGGAAACTGAAAATGTAGTAGTGCCTCAAACAAAACTCTTAAAGGGGACCTATTATGCAAAATTCACTTTTACATGGTGTTTGAACATAAATGTGTGTTTGCAGTGTGTGTACACACTATAATGCTAAAAATCCACCCAGTCCTTTTTTTAAAATTCACATTAATCACAAGCACTGTCTCAGAACAAGCCGTTCGCAGATTCTGTACAAAGTGACGTCACTTTTTACAGGCCCTGCCCACGACTGTTGACGGACACTGCTGACGGACATGTTTGTTTGTGTGTGTTGTTTTGTTATAGTGCATAGCAAACGTTGTAACAGTATTTCTGTGTGTGTGTTGCTCATCCATTGTTGGAAAACTGCTGAAAAAACTCGTAAATAGCAAAACAACAAATAAATACATTTATCAAATTACCATTTGGAAACTTCCTGGTTCGTTCTCAAAGTTGTTAAAAGTCTCTCCCTCATAAGTGTCTGACTCTGGTTCAAATATATTGGGCTGAACACCACTATTTCGCTGTCAGTCATATTGCTTATGATGTCTAGTTATCCAAAGCGCAGATATCAAAACTCCGCCCTGTTCTGGATATGGGGAGGGGAGCACCAGCTCATTTGCATTTAAAAACACACACACAAAAACAGCTCATTTTTATTCCCACCCAAACATTGGCATTTTCAATGTGGTATAATAAATGACCTGTTGGGTATTTTGAGCTGAATCTTCACAGACAAATTCTGGGGACACAAAGATTTAAATTACATCTTGTGAAAAGGGGCATAATAGGTGCCCTTTAAAGTTTTATTCGATGCCACAATTTTTGCAAACGTTGTCAACACATCTTTGTTTCCCAGCGGAATGACAAAAACCTGAATCGTTGAAATTGCGTAGCATCCAGCCTATTGCGATAGAGCTTTTTTCAACTTTTGGAGTTCAAACCTTGCCTAGTAGAACCCTATTACCCTTGTAGAAAATATCTTCTACTAGAACACCAAAGTGAATCTGAACCTGATTCTAATCTGAACCTACTAGTCCTTGTGCAACAATGTCTTTTAGTGTGAGGATTAAGAAATTATAGGAAGTGTTGATGACTCTTCCAAACTTGCATGAAATAGATGACAACCTAAGAGCTATTTATTGGTAGATAAGTTTAGGGAATAGACATCTAAGCCAGCCAAGCAGAAATATATCCCTCCTGAGATATCTCTCCCACTAAAAGTGATCTAAATAATCATCTCTTTATCCTTTCTGACAGTTCCTCGCTCTCACAGAGGAGGATCTCAACAAGTATGACCTCACTCAGGGGGCCAAGAAGAAACTAAAGACTCAGCTGGAGCTTCAGAAGTGAGTGTGATTTGTGTTCGTATTATGACAACGATATGATTTGATCAGTGTGACTATGCCAAGTGAACTCCCTAAATATCTAGGATTCGAAAACATCTTGCATTTCACCCAAAAGTATGTGTATTTAGTGGCTCCAAATGCATTTTGACACAGCATGACTGTCATTGCATCATATAACAAACTATCTAACAAAGTGGCATTTATTTTACAGAAATAGAGCATAAATATGTTTTTCAAGCAAAACATATAAAAATGAGTTAATTAAATATTAAAACAATAGATATACTGTTCAAAATTAGGAGAAATGTATTTGCAGTTTAAAAGTTAGTGTGATGAACTCCACATGTATCCAATGCATTGATCATCATTTTTGTTTCTATTTATGTATTTTCTGCCCTCTTTACCTCATATAACTTGTAAACTTGTCTTCATTTGTCGCACATTGACATATAGCACTTGATGGCATGATTTCACACCGTCAGATTACAACTTTCTCCTGTCAAGTTTATGATAAACCTGCCTAGACATCTCATTTTAATATACATTACATTTAATATTTTTACATTTACACAAACTTGAAAAGAAACTGTTTGGGCACACATTATAAGCACACACATAAGAAAGTCACATTTACTATTTACTATATCTTTTGGAGTAGAATTTATGTGATCACTTTACAAAAAGGTTGTATTTTGTAACATTAGTTAAGCATTAGTTACATTCATAGCACTTATTAATCTAGGTTATTAATTGTTACCTCTTATTATTAATGTTTGCTCTATACTAATACATGTTTTAAAATAAAAAGTTGTATACGTTAACGTGTGTCTATTGTGAACTAACATGAACTAACAATGAGCCATTGTATTTTCATAAGTTAACTTTAACCAAGATTAATAAATGCTGTAAAAAAAATATTTTGTTCATCATCAGTGTGTGAACAAATAGAACTTCATTTTGAAAGTGTTACCAATATTATTTATACTTTTTTTTAATACTACTTAATTTAAGCATTTGTTCCATCAGCATTTTGACAATTCATGAAAGTCTGAGCAAATAGAAGTTTGTGTTAGTAAATGATCAAACTTCTGATGAAGTTGATGATGATCAGATTTTGTTGGACACAAATTACTTCCTGTGACAGTTTTATTCACTTTCATAGCTGTATATTAAGTTTTCTTTTTTTTTGTTTGCCGTTCTGAGACAAGTGAAGTTGTTTTTTCGTATAATGATAAGTTCAGAGATTAGTGTAATGAGTTTGGTCCAAGATCAGCACAGCAGTAAAGGAATTCCAGTGCTCAGGTAGAGCTGTGGGAGCTGGGATATCAGACAGATAACAGGAAATAATCCCTAGGAAGTTTTCCATGCTGTACCTGGAAACAAACACTAAGTCATGCTGGGTTCACAGATCACATTTTCAAGTAAAAAAGAGTTTGACTGAAGACTCGCACAAGCTACGAGAATATTTCTTTGGACTGTCGATCAAACATTTTGAAATGCTTTAAAGCATTAGAAGAGCTTTAGAAAAACACTGTAAAAAAAAAAAAAAAGCCGTGGTTGCCAGAAAAAATATGTAATAAATACAGTAAAAATGTAAACAACTTTTCAGAACAACCTGTACATTTTACTGTTTAAAACGGTTTACATGACTACGATGACACTGTTAAAATAAATTCTGTTAAATTTACAGTAAAAAAATGTCATAAACTTAATATTAACCTTCTGAAACTGTATAAATCTGCTTTTTACTTTCTAAGGTATTGTTAATCACTGTAAAAATGACAGAAGAGTACACAATGACATGAAGTTCACCAATAGTGGCTCTTCCAGGAGCAATGACCAATAAACATGTAGAGACAGTGCTCGTGTCACTCACACGAACACCATCAGGGTAACACACATGAAATTTAAATAATGTGATAAACATGAACAAACTACATCAAATATAAAAGAGAATACACCAATGCACATAACTGATATTAAAAATAAGAAGAAACATAACTGTTCCCAAAAAATATAATGAAATATGCGTCATGCAGGGAATTGTGGGAACACCTGATTATTGTTTTTTTACTGTAATTTCAACAATAATTTACATGTACTCTTTTTTTTAAACAAAATATTTATTTTTACCATTAATTATACAGGAAAATCATACTTTTTACATCTAAAACAACATTTTATTGTAAAAACTACTGTATTGTCTTTTAAAATATATTACATTATTTTTACTGTATATTTTAAAGTTAATATTCGTTAATCAATTATCTTTTTATTTCTGTAGCATTTTTACAGTCTTACTATTAAAATTACAGACTTTTTTTTTACAGTGTACTCTTTATCTCATACAGATAGATTTTATGTTTAATACAGTTTAAAAAAACAACTTATTATGTACTCAGAAAAGTGAGCCACCAATATGTTGTAGATCTTTTAAGTTACTAAGATCCTCTTTTTGAAAATAAAGTCTGTCTTTGATCAAAAGTAAGCTGAATAAACCAAGCAGGACACCGTATATCAAGTCAATGGTGGGATGTTTTTGTACACAGCGCCATCTAGGAGTCATTGTTGGAACATTATGTTTTGTGCAAAACATCTTTTGAAACTTCTCTTTATTGGGTTTTTGTTTTAAATGTATAATTCTTAATTAATAAAAACAAGATTTACAAATGACTAATTTTTAATCTAACAATTTGTGGATTATACTATATTTAATAATTAAAATATATATATACACACAGGTGCTGGTCATATAATTAGAATATCATCAAAAAGTTTATTTATTTCAGTAATTCCATTCAAAAAGTGAAACTTAGATATTTTATTCATTCATTCCACACATACTGATATATTTCAAATGTTTATTTCATTTAATTGTGTTGATTATAACTGACAACTAATGAAAATCCCAAAATCAGTATCTCAGAAAATTAGAATATTACTTAAGACCAATACAAAAAAAGGATTTTTAGAAATGTTGGACAACTGAAAAGTATGAACATGCAAAGTATGAGCATGTACAGCACTCAATACTTAGTTGGGGCTCCTTTTGCCTGAATTACTGCAGCAATGCGGCTTGGCATGGAGTCGATCAGTCTGTGGCACTGCTCAGGAGTTATGAGAGCCCATGTTGCTCTGATAGTGGCCTTCAGCTCTTCTGCATTGTTGGGTCTGGCGTATTGCATCTTCCTCTTCACAATACCCCATAGATTTTCTATAAGGTTAAGGTCAGGCGAGTTTGCTGGCCAATTAAGAACAGGGATACCATGGTCCTTAAACCAGGTACTGGTAGCTTTGGCACTGTGTGCAGGTGCCAAGTCCTGTTGGAAAATGAAATCTGCATCTCCATAAAATTGGTCAGCAGCAGGAAGCATGAAGTGCTCTAAAACTTCCTGGTAGACGGCTGCGTTGACCTTGGACCTCAGAAAACACAGTGGACCAACACCAGCAGATGACATGGCACCCCAAACCATCACTGACTGTGGAAACTTTACACTGGACTTCAAGCAACGTGGATTCTGTGCCTCTCCTCTCTTCCTCCAGACTCTGGGACCTTGATTTCCAAAGGAAATGCAAAATTTACTTTAATCAGAGAACATAACTTTGGACCACTCAGCAGCAGTCCAGTCCTTTTTGTCTTTAGCCCAGGCGAGATGCTTCTGACGCTGTGTCTTGTTCAAGAGTGGCTTGACACAAGGAATGCGACAGCTGAAACCCATGTCTTGCATACGTCTGTGCCTTCTTGAAGCACTGACTCCAGCTGCAGTCCACTCTGTGAATCTCCCCCACATTCTTGAATGGGTTTTGTTTCACAATCCTCTCCAGGGTGCGGTTATCCCTATTGCTTGTACAATTTTTCTACCACATCTTTTTCTTCCCTTAGCCTCTCTATTAATGTGCTTGGACACAGAGCTCTGTGAACAGCCAGCCTCTTTAGCAATGACCTTTTGTGTCTTGCCCTCCTTGTGCAAGATGTCAATGGTCGTCTTTTGGACAGCTGTCAAGTCTTCCCCATGATTGTGTAGCCTACAGAACTAGATTGAGAGACCATTTAAAGGCCTTTGCAGTTGTTTTGTGTTAATTAGCTGATTAGAGTGTGGCACCAGGTGTCTTCAATATTGAAACTTTTCACAATATTCAAATTTTCTGAGATACTGATTTTGGGGTTTTCATTAGTTGTCAGTTATAATCATCAAAATTAAAAGGAATGAACACTTGAAATATATCGGTCTGTGTGGAATGAATGTATACATTATACAAGTTTCACTTTTTGAATGGAATTACTGAAATAAATCAACTTTTTGATGATATTCTAATTATATGACCAGCACCTGTATATGCGTATATATATATATATATATATATATATATATATATATATAATTATGATTTTTTTTGTATGATCAATATAATTTTTTTATACCAAAATTATTTTTTATGCATTTATATTGTATCAACTTTTCTTTTTAGATTGTTTTTTTTATTTTATTATTATTATTTTAGTTTCATTTTGCTCATTTTTATAATTTTTAATTAAACTATTTTTTTAGTTTTTAAATAGTATTTTAAATAATATTATGATTATATTATTATATAATTTTTTTTACCTTATTAATCTTAAATTCTATTGTCATATGTATAGCTATATTAAAAAGCTTGCATTGCCTTGCTCTTGCCCTGTTTGCATTTAAAATATGAGTAATGTTACTATCAAGGAATATATCAATAACATATTTTATATATCATATTTCTGGGGCCTAGGTAGCTAAGCAAGTATTGACACTGACTACCACACCTGGAGTCACGAATCCAGGGTGTGCTGAGTGACTCCAGTCAGGTCTCCTAAGCAACCAAATTGCCCTGGTTGCTAGGGAGGGTAAAGTCACATAGGGTAACCTCCTTGTGGTTGCTAAAATGTGGTTCTCGCTCTCGGTGGGGTGCTTGGTAAGTTGTGTGTGGATGCCGCAGAGAATAGAGTGAAGCTTCCACTCGCTCTATGTCTTAGCGGTAACGCGCTCAACAAGCCACGTGATGAGATGCGCGGATTGACGGTCTCAGATGCGGAGGTAACTGGGATTCATCTTCTGCCACTCGGATTGAGGCGAGTCACTACTCCACCATGAGGATTTAGAGTGCATTGGGAATTGGGTATTCCAAATTGGGGAGAACATTTTTTCACAGTGTTTAAAAATTATTGTTTCTTTCTTGTCAGAGAGAAGCTGGAGAAGAGATATGTGGTGTCTCAGTTTCCTGTTCTCTGTGGTGGGGTGGCCAGAGTAACGCCCTCCAGCCATATCGTACCACTAACGCACGCCCACACCGGAATCAGCGGCACTGGTACACCCCTGTGAAAAATCATAAACACATACGCTCAAGCACAAACACATTCTACCTTTGTACAAATGAATACATTATAAATTATTGCCGCAAATAAAACATATCCTCAAAGGATGGACCACTAATTGTTTGAAATGCAATACATATGAACAAAGGTTACAGTGTGGTCTTTTTGTGTTTGTTCAGAGCTACGAATAGATGTAGAGAACAGCTCGTTGCCCATTCCACGGGACAGCAGTTCTTCCTCTGGATATTCCAGCGCTCCTTCTAGTCCGATGACCCCTTTATCACGTGACGCTTCCTTTGACCGGGTCAAAGACCCCCACCGACGTATGAAACTTTGTTGCATTTTTTTATGAAACTATATACAGGGTTGCAATGGTCATGGAAAACATGGAAATGTCAGTGAATATTAATATGGTGATGGAAAAATCAGGGAAATTAACCTTAATCTTAAAAAGTCATGGGAATTTATGTATATATAATTTTGATGGTTATGCTTAGCACTAAAATATTTCTAAATAATATTTCTAGAATACTTTATGTGCTAGTGTAATCTTAAATGACTGGATAAAGATTTTTAAAATTATTTTGTAGAGATTACACTAAAATATAAATACATTTTATTATATTTTTAAAAACATTATTCTAAATATTCTAAATACTTGAGAGATAATATATATTTAAAAAAAAAAATTTAAAAAAAAAAACATATATATATATATATATATATATATATATATATATATATATATATATATATATATATATATATATATATAAGAAAGTATTATAAGTTATATTTAATTATAAGTATAAATAAAAGAAAAGTTCCATGATGTTGTAAAATTTAAATAATTTCCATGAATTTTCCAGTCCAGCTCTTTACCAGCTTTTTTACCAGCTTTTGTTTAAAAATGTAAACAAAATTTGTAATATATTATTGAATTGTTCCCTGGATGAAGGGTAAGTATACTGCTGTTTAATGATTCTTGGTCTATATGCTCTTTCAGGAGTAGAATCTGTTTCGGATCCTGGTGAGAAAAAACGATCATGTTTTCTCCTCAATCCAGCTGTATCCGGTCCCAGCCGTCCCACTGCCCAAGTCCTCCCAGTCCAGAATGATCCCTCCCACATGCCCTCTCTCTCCCTGCCCCTCCTCTCCCCAGACCTTGTCCTCAACTCCCCCCGCAAACCCCACCCACCCCCTCTCTGTTCAGAAGAACGTCCCAAACCAATGGGTTCTGGAGTTGCCATTGGTGTCCGACTTGAGAACATTTTCCCTGGACTGAGTCTTGACAGTTCAACTGGGCACCAGGATGTTTCGGGACCTCGGGGGCCCCTCACAGTGCTTCGTTCCCCTCTTGGTCTGATGGTGGAGACCAGCAGTGCTCTCACCTCCACGTCCAACACCCATCATCTTGTCTCTCACCCTCCTTTACACCTACAAGTGTCTTCCTCCGTTCCACTCTCTGGATCTTACCCATTCTCCACCCCTTTGTCCTGCCCTTCATCAAGCTCCTCCTCCAGGCCCTCCTTCTCACCTGTCATTGGAGTACCCATAGCAACAGCCAGCAGCATTCCAATGGCGGCGGTACCTGGTAACACCTACTGTGTAAACAATACACCTGCAGTCACGCCCAGTTCTAGTCCAGTATCCACAGAAAATACTGGCTACATTTCACAAGCAAACAGCTCTAACTCTAGTTCCTCATTGTGTGTTTGTAGTTCTTGTGGTTGTAGAGGTAACTGCGGCTCCTACAGGGCACTTCCGGCTAGTTACGCCGGATACTTTCCAAACCCCTTTTCTGGTACGTCGGTATTCACGTTAGGACCTTTGCTACATTTTAGTCCACTGCTTACAGGAAGTGGCACCGCCTCCCCTTTCTCATACCCTCTGGTGGTCCCACCCATCTATAATAACAGCCTATCACATGACTCACAACAGAACCTTGTGTGTCCACCAGTTCAGGGTTTCTTAGCAGGAGGTGTGTACCAACCACATGCAATGATGGGAAATGGAAGCTCTGGGCATAAGAAAACAGGGAATGTGTCCTGCTATAACTGTGGGTTGAGTGGACATCGTGCACAAGACTGCAAGCAGCCAGCAATGGATTCTGCACAACAAGGTAATAGACTTGTTGTTTTATTAGAAAATTTAGGGGATTCACTCCACATTTAAATGTGGTTGTCACTCCCGTAACTTTGTAGTGTGTACATGGCTATAGAGACTTGGGCCCTTTTCACTTAAGGCCAAAGTACACTACGGTGGGCTGCATGATGACAGTCTGTGCTCATCATGTGCACATTTGCCTGGTGCTGACTGTACTAAATGAGTATCACAAAGCATTCATAGTGTGCATATTTTGATCGTCCGTATGGACTCGCGGTCAAAAGAGTATATTTTGAAAGGCTGAGCCCTACTGTAAACCAAACTGCCAGCATCCTACCTTAGCAATCAAGAATTACCGCCCTGGCAACCACCCACAACACCGTAGTAACTGCATAGCAATGCCCTGGCTAGAACCTAGAACATCCTTTCTACCACCTAGAACTGCCCTGGATACCACCCCAAATGGCCTGGCAACCACATAGCAGTGCTCTGGCAAATACACAGAATAGCATAGCAACCAGTTAGCAGTCCCCTAGCAACTTCCTAAACACTCCAGCAACTGCTTTGCATCACATAACAATCTCCTATCCACCCAGAACACTCTAGCAATCTTGTAGCACCACATAGCAACGCTCTAGCAATCAGCATAAATGCCCTAGCAACTACATAGCAACCAATTGCAAAGCCCTACCAACCAATTGTCACACCCTAGCAATCATGTTGCACCCATAGCAACATCCTGGCAACCACAGTAAATGGCTTAGTAATGCCCTGTCAAATACCCAAAACAACGATGTAGTGCCCTGGCAACCACCTAAACACTCTAGAATTCACTTTGCACCACATAGCCATATCATGGCAACCACCCAGAACACCCTAGCAATTGTGTTGTGCCACATAGCAATGCCCTAGCAACCACATAAAATAGCCAACAATCACATAGCAATGCACTAGCAAATACCTAGAACACTGGAGCAACCAATTAGCAATGTCAAAGCAACCTCCTAAACACTCTAGCAACTGCTTTGCACCACATAACCATCCCCTTGCAACCACCCAGAACATTTAGTTGCTATGAACACACTAGCAATTGTGTAGCAATTGTGTTGTACCACATAGCAATGTCGTTGCAACTATAATCAATAGCCTAGAAACCACATAGAAATGCCCTGGCAAATACCAGAACAGCATAGCAACCAATTAGCAGTGCCCTAGCAACCACCTAGTTCAACCTAGCAACTGCTTTGCACCACATAGCAATGCCCTGGCAACCACCACAAATGGCCTAGCAACCATATAGCAATGCACTAGGAAATACCTAGAACGATGGAGCAACCAATTAGCAATGCCCTAGCAACTTCCCAGAACAGCATAGCAATCAATTAGCAGTGCCCTAGCAACTGATTTACACCACATAGCAACACTCTAGCAATCACTATATATAGCCAAGCAACCGCTAAACACTCTAGCAATTTAACCGATTTGCACCACATAATCATTCCATGTCAACCACCCAGAACACCCTAGCAATTGTGTTATACCACAAAGCTAAACCCTAGCAACCACAACAAATTGCCTAGCAACCTCATAGCAATGCCCTGGCAAATACCCAAAACAGCATAGCAACCAATTAGCAGTGCCTTAGCAACCACATAGAATGCCCTAGCAAACACTTTGCACCACATAGCAATGCCCTGGCATCCACCACAAATAGCCTAGCAACCACATAGCAATACCCTGTTAAATACCCAGAACAGCATAGCAACCTTCCAGAACAACCTCGCATCATGGCAGTTTTGCACGAACAAGCACCACTCGCATTTTTTCAAACAATAGTCATCATTTTTTGCATTTAAACATTATTATTGATAATGAAATAACCTTTCTTAATATTTTCTTTTTGCAGGGATATTTCGTCTAAAATATTCTTCGCAGTCAGACAGCCAGGACTCTGGTGACTAAATGTTGTGTAAGAACTGGTTTGGATCTGCAATGTCCTCAGTGTGTAAATACACTTCCATGCAAGACCTCACTGAGTAAAGACATTAAGGAATCTTTTTTCAGGAGGATTAAGTGATCGAGTTTGATCAGTCATGGCTTCCAGTGAAACCCTTTTGCTACAGGATCGAGGCTTGATCTTGCTTGGCACCATGGATCTTTGTAAAGGGATGTTTGGAGAAGTACGAAAACATTCTTCTATTTGTGTTCTTCAGTTCTCTTTACACTGTTAAAATCACACTTCAAACTTGCCTGTGCAAGTCACAGTGGAGCAGCCAGTAGTGTATCAGTCAACATTTGCCTCCCATGTCATTCTTGGAAGCAAAACAAGAAGGGGTTTACCAACCAATCATGCTCGCCAAATAATGTGCAATGATGGCAGTGTTTTTGCTCATGGTATGTCTATGAGTCAACCTTTGAGAATAGGATACTGGCATTTTCTTATGGAGATTATTGAGAAAGGAAGGAAAAACTGATATCTCTTTGTCTTGTGGCATCAACTTGAGATTTTAAAACTTTGTGGAGAAAAGTGGAAATGCCTCCACTTTTCACTGTCTGAAGAGGTCATGCTTTGCTTTTTTGACTACCAATAGAAACATTTGCCCGGAAGGCCTCTAAAGCATCATATGTGTTAAATGTTAGTGACCTTTTTTGTAGAAATCATGGTATATTTTTTTAATGTTCTAGTATTTGGAATGTTTGCTATATTCTTTTTTATATAATCTATTTGCTCATAAATGATAAATAAGTGCTATGTCACCATGGTGCTCAGCTAAAAGATGTGTATAAATTCAATGCACTTGAGCTGGCTTAAGTCAAGCCCTATGCTTAACATAATTAATCTAAAACAAAAAAGAAGAAACAATAGAGCTCAACAGTACCTATTTCAGGTGTCTGGGTTCTGGAATTATTGTTATTTCTTCCATAGACTTTTTATAAAATCCTTCATAAAAGACTTGTAAGCCACGAACAAAACCAACCAGCTCTGAGGAGAATCAGAACATCACAAACTTTGTTTTGAGGCAAAAAAGCATTTGAAAAATGGACATAAAACAAAGGTACAAGACCATTACCATTTTTCATGAGGGCACAGACTACAATCCCATGAAGTATTGTGAATGATGTGATTGAATAAAAAACAACGGGAATGTTTTTTTTTTTATAAAACTATTGATTTTAGGTTGTTGTTTATAACTATAGAAACAATATACAGTATTTTACATTTATTGCAAAATATTCCGATATGTACAAATACATATATAATTAGTTTAAGATTGAAGGGAGATCAACTCGATTACATCATTCAGTGTGTCATGTGAGCACGCAGTCACACCGAGGCACGTTTTGCAGGTTTCGTTGGCCATGGGTCTCTGATTGGTGGATCATTCTCTGCTGTACCATGGGTAATGTAGTTGTTTACCATTAATTTTTAAACAATGAAATTGAAATAATGCAGATGAATGGCTTCAATGGAAGCATATACAATTGATGAACAACCTCGTAGCTCAAAGTAGGTCTGTCTTTAAAGGTTTATCATTGAAAGGGATAAATTAATGGGATTTTTACTTCTGGAACCAGACTGTTGCACTCTATTGCTTAAATTGTCTGAAGATTTCTGTAATTCTAGTTCTGATGGGAAACAAATAATTTTGTCACATTAAAAAGTAAAAAACGATGGGTTTTCCCATGTTATGTTATGGTTTTCCATACTGTAAAAAAAAGAGGTTCCATCCCATTTTGTCATTCAATGGAAAACTAAAAGCAAAAAGTATATTTATGATCCAAATATTTGTTCAGCGTATAGCTGCCTACAACAGAATGTTTCTGTACATTTTAATTACAAAGATCTTACAATCACTGGCTATGCATGGTGCTTTATAAATTACTACATGCTGTATGTATTCTCATGTCTAGTGTAATTGCAAGAAGTCTTTTGACTTAAAATGACAATGCTGATGCTGCCATTTTGTATTCAGAGGTGAATGTGTAATGATGTTTGAATGATTAAGTTGTTTTTGTAATGTATCAATTTGACTATTTTTAAAGTAAATTTGTTTTAAATTTTCAATTTAAATTTACATTTTTTAAATTTCCTGTGAATGCAATTTGTTTGGTTGTCATGCCTAAGTAGAACAGTTTACAACAGTGAGAAATCATAAGACTCTGTACATTGCTTTTTCTTTTCATATACCTAACAGATAACATGGCATTCAAATTTAAAACTAGCCAACACCAGCAATACAAATTAAAAGTAAACTTCTTTAAACTTAAACTTATTTCTGTGGCACCAAAGTAAATTGCAAAAATAACTATTCTAAACAGGTTTCCCCAAACACTCCCCATGTCTTGCAGGTATTCCCACTTCAAACTCATGCCAGTGGTTGAGAGCAGCCACCAAGCTTTTTTTGTTGGCTCACACACAAACTGCAGTCAGATTTGTTTTTGCTGATTACAAACCATTCACAAAGATTTGTGACCCATTTCGAACAGCTATTATATATATATATATATATATATATATATATATATATATATATATATATACACTCACCTAAAGGATTATTAGGAACACCTGTTCAATTTCTCATTAATGCAATTATCTAATCAACCAATCACATGGCAGTTGCTTCAATGCATTTAGGGGTGTGGTCCTGGTCAAGACAATCTCCTGAACTCCAAACTGAATGTCAGAATGGGAAAGAAAGGTGATTTAAGCAATTTTGAGCGTGGCATGGTTGTTGGTGCCAGGCGGGCCGGTCTGAGTATTTCACAATCTGCTCAGTTACTGGGATTTTCACGCACAACCATTTCTAGGGTTTACAAAGAATGGTGTGAAAAGGGAAAAACATCCAGTATGCGGCAGTCCTCTGGGCGAAAATGCCTTGTTGATGCTAGAGGTCAGAGGAGAATGGGCCGACTGATTCAAGCTGATAGAAGAGCAACTTTGACTGAAATAACCACTCGTTACAACCGAGGTATGCAGCAAAGCATTTGTGAAGCCACAACACGCTACAACAGCAGAAGACCCCACCGGGTACCACTCATCTCCACTACAAATAGGAAAAAGAGGCTACAATTTGCAAGAGCTCACCAAAATTGGACAGTTGAAGACTGGAAAAATGTTGCCTGGTCTGATGAGTCTCGATTTCTGTTGAGACATTCAGATGGTAGAGTCAGAATTTGGCGTAAACAGAATGAGAACATGGATCCATCATGCCTTGTTACCACTGTGCAGGCTGGTGGTGGTGGTGTAATGGTGTGGGGGATGTTTTCTTGGCACACTTTAGGCCCCTTAGTGCCAATTGGGCATCGTTTAAATGCCACGGCCTACCTGAGCATTGTTTCTGACCATGTCCATCCCTTTATGGCCACCATGTACCCATCCTCTGATGGCTACTTCCAGCAGGATAATGCACCATGTCACAAAGCTCGAATCATTTCAAATTGGTTTCTTGAACATGACAATGAGTTCACTGTACTAAAATGGCCCCCACAGTCACCAGATCTCAACCCAATAGAGCATCTTTGGGATGTGGTGGAACGGGAGCTTCGTGCCCTGGATGTGCATCCCACAAATCTCCATCAATTGCAAGATGCTATCCTATCAATATGGGCCAACATTTCTAAAGAATGCTTTCAGCACCTTGTTGAATCAATGCTACGTAGAATTAAGGCAGTTCTGAAGGCGAAAGGGGGTCAAACACAGTATTAGTATGGTGTTCCTAATAATCCTTTAAGTGAGTGTGTGTATGTGTATGTATATATATATATATATATATATATATATATATATATATATATATATATATATATATATATATATATATATATATATATATATCTGTCAGGTTATAGGAAAATGTAATGCAAGATATTTGATTAGAGTAGCTTTAACATTTCTTAAAGTTTTAAGGCATTCAAAGAAACAGTGAGACAGAATGCATATTCCTCTTTTATTTTTAAAATACCAACATTATTAGAAGTGTCATATTGCTGTAAATCTGACATCTGAGAGCAGGAGAAAAGTGTTTGATAACGGGTTGATAATTTGAGTTAAACCCTTATCCAAACAGTCACTTTTGTAAATTGCACAATAAAATCACATATGATTTTTTTTTATACATGAAAAACAAACAAAACAATAACATCTCTTTAAATAAGAGCAAGACAATTAAATTGCAAATAAATTTTCAGGAGAAAAGGCATCTAATATTATCTGTATAGTTAACTGTAAAGACATACAGATGGAAAGATTACAACAGCTCACAGTTATGTATTTATAAAGTTGTAAGTAATTCTATAATAAAATTGAGTAGACTAAAAGCGTGCACCTAAAAGAGCAAGGATGTTCAGGCGCATTCCAATATAGACTGGGCTACATCTGCTCTGTCTACCTGGTCCACAATCACTTCATTGTACAACATGAATGTCGCTAAAGCCACATTCATTCGCTCAAGTTGTCTTTCAATGTACCATTGTCAGATAAATATTTTATTGACCTTTCTATACTGGCATTATAAAGCTTCATACTACAATTAAAGCTGGGTTGTTGTTTTTGTATAATAGCAAAAAAAAATTTTGTTCCAAGTAAACATCTACTTTCCGTGGAACACACTGAAAAGGAGAATGCAAGTCGGCTGTTATATCGAACCTTGGCTTACCTCAACACTTGCAACCCAATTAGCTAAACCTTAGGGTTCGGGTTAGAAAAGACAGTTTCCTCTAGCAGGAAATGGAATGCGGTTATCAGCAGAAAACAGCTTTTGTAATGACATCGATGGGTAAGAAAGTCTGCCAAACTCAACGAGTAAAGATGAGTCCACAAAGCGAGCCATCCAAATATTAGTCATGGAACAAGAGGGTTTGAAATTTGCCAAAGTGCACTGGCAGCAACCCAACCCCAGCCAAGCTGTAATGGACCTGACCAAAAAAAAAAATTTGGTTGCCTAACGTCAGATGTAATAGATGCCTCATCTAGACGTGTTGGATAATTTTTGTAACTGCTAAGGGAAAGAGATGATCCCATCTCTTGATACCCAGATAATACTCATCATTTCAAGCTTTAGGTTGAGTAACTCTTATTAAAACACACTGGATCATTGTCCAGCTGACCATAACATGACAAAAACCAAACAAATGATGACTCAACCATAATGATAACGCAAATAGGAGAGTCAAAGTTAAAGGGTTGAAAAGGAATTTCGGATTTAGCTCTGGATAATGGTTAGGATTGAGTTGGGATTGGGGCCAAAAGGACTTAAAGTTCAGCTGGTTCCTACAGTCCTGTTGATAAGGGGAGGGGCTAGATTTAAGGGACACATGGTTTCAGGGTAGGTTGTTTTATTGTCCAAGAAAGAAAGCCAATCATATGTCATTATTACTGAGAGCCCACAGATCCAAATGTCTCCTGGGAGGCATAGACCATGTACAGGAAGCCGTCCTCATCTTTCTCGCGCTCATAGACCTCGGAAATGGCAGTAGACACAGATACCATGCTGTGACCGTTAACAAGAAGGAAAAAAGCCTGGTTGGAGTTGAGCTGGAGGCGTCTCCTATTGGAAGCAAATACAAAGATAAAATACACAGAGATGCAATAGCAAAGTCTAACATAAGTCCAGATTTTTTTGAATGGATTCAAGGTCAAATTGAATGATGTCAAATCATTTGCTCTGACGATTTAAATTAGCAGTTTTAAACTGCGATTTTCATTTAATTGAAAAGAATGTTAGCAGAAGAAGGTGGCTTTCAGGATGAATAAATGAACAGAGGAATTAACAAATAATGGTAGGAACGAGGTAAAAAGATGAAATCAAGACATCCCATGCAGATGTTACCTGATTATCTTAATAAGTTCACTCATGTTTACATGGTCGGGAACTAAAAACTTGGTTTTGTCCAGAATTGGAAGTTGCTTCTCTCCCTTGTATCTCTCAATGATCACCTGAAACAAAATCAACATGCAAAATTATTATGCTGGCTCGACAAAGTCAACTTACTGTTCGACACTTTAAGCTTATTAGGGTTTTCCCAAAACCCAGACTAAAATTTAGAATTGTATCCCCTCCTAGAGCTTTCAAGTTACATCTACCCAACTTTCTAACTGATTTGATTTACAGTTTTGCCATAATGAATGATCAAAAATCCCACAGATTTACATTGACTGAATGTTCAAATGGGCCACAGAATACTCGTAATTACTGTCAAATCGTTCAAATGTAAATACACACAAACGACCTTTAAAGGAATGTTCAAATTGATTACCACAAAAAATATATACATTTAATTAAAAAAAAAAAAAAAAAAATTTAAAAAAAAATAAAATAAAAAAATCACAAATCTGGGTCACTGTTAGGCACTTACAATAAAAGTGACAGGGGCAAATCTGTAAACGTTAAAATAGCCAGTTTAAAATTTATGCCACAAGATGTAAACAATATATGTGTTAACATTATTTTAGTGTGGTAAAAATCGCAGAATAACCTTGTGTGTGTAAAGATATTGAATTTGTCTTTGTTGCCATGACTCTACACTGTAAACCCTAAAATGACCATAAAATCTACAATTTAAACTCTTAAAAACTCAAATCTATGTTCCATCCATCCATCTGTCTGACATTTGTGCTGGTTAATCCTAACAAAAATATCAAGCCTTCTTTTTTCAAACTATTTTAAACTTAAGGCCAGGCATTTTCAAGCCAAAGTTGGTAGTTGTATATAACTAGAAACCATGTAAGTGAAAGTTAAAACAACACTGAATGTATTCCATAATTTTAAGGGGGAATGAGAACATGGATCATTCAAAGCATATGCACTGGGTGGTGATTTGTGTCTATTCATCAGATAGGAAGTTGACTGCCACGTTTTACTGGTCAGCTTGAATAACAATAGAAACAGGTAACCCTGAGGCACTGTCAATAGAGGTGATTCCAGGCCTCAATACCAATGATTGGTCCTTAAGAGACTAAAAGGTGCACTTTACATAAATGCAAACACAGGCATTCATAGGTTAGTTGTTTTACTAGGTATTTTGAGATTCTCCATAAGATTAACCTACTATGACTATTACATACTGCAAACACCAAACACCCCCCCCCCCCCCAACATTAGCAATTGTAATTTAACTTCCTCAAAAATTGGCATTTAAACAAGCAAGTACAAACATATTCTAATAGAAGGTACATTGAAAACATGACATTAAAAGAATGACATTGGGGAATAAAACGGAACTGTGGTATGTATTGGTAGGAACATATGAATCCACTCATACTAAGTGTGGATGACTTCTCTACTGGTTCTAAATCTGAACCTTCCTCTCCAGATACTTAGATGCATTTAATCTGCTTACCGGGATCTTGCTGGGATGTTGTTCCCGGATCAACCGTACATCCTCCACACGCTGCTCTGTACAGAGGAAAAAAGAACGGATATTAGATACAGGCAGATCACAATACACACGCATTACACCACGGACATTGAGAGGTTGGGTGGGTCTGAGACTCAAATATCAATAAATTCAGTATGCTTAGGTTTAATGGTTCCTAGCGTATGGTTAGTTTTTGTCATAATAGAAAAACTAGATTTTTACCAGGTCTGGTAAATTTTGTGTGTTCATTTCTGTGATTAATAGTTGACTGTTGAAAGCATAAAAAAAAAATATTACAGAATTAAAGCAATATGTTTTTTTCACTTCCTGAAACTTTCCTGTTTTTCCCCACCTCCTGTGGCTAAAATGTGCATATGAAAATTTCCAAGATGTACATATTGAACTCGACTGCACATCCTAGCATGGAAACTGATTGTGTGGAGCAGCGCACACTTATGCATTACACGCGGTGTATGTCCCGGGAATAAACAAGTGAATGTATTACTGTACAGAGAATGGAGACTTCAGCTTGTCTGAGCACAAGTTGATCATGTACGACCCCACGTTCAAGCGTGTATATTGAGCAAGTATGTGATTTTTTTTTTTTTTTTTGCTACTAAAGCTTCTAAACCCTCTTATATTGTTAGGTGTGGTTGTGTCAACTTGATGGAATGATGGAAATGAGCCATACAGTTGAAGTCAGAAGTTTACATACATTTAGGTTGAAGTCGTTAAAAAATTTTTTTTAACCATTCCACACATTTAATATTATCAAACTTTAGTTTTGGCAAGTCATTTAGGACATCTACTTTGTGCATGACACGAGTCATTTTTCCAACAATTGTTTATTGTTTCACTTTTGATTGACTATATCACAATTCCAGTGGGTCAGAAGTGTACATACAAGTTATCCAGAAAATGATGTCAAGCCTTTGTACAATTAGCTTCCGATAGGAGGGGTACTGAATTGGAGGTGTACCTGCAGATGTATTTTAAGGCCTACCTTTAAACTCAGTGCCTCTTTGCTTGACGTCATGGAAAAATCAAAATAAATCAGCCAAGACCTCATAAAAAAAATTGTGGAACTCCAAAAGTCTGGTTCATCCTTGGGAGCAATTTCCAAATGCCTGAAGGTACCATAGTACCAACAGTACTCTAGTACGCAAGTATAAACACCATGGGACCACTCAGCCATCATACCGCTCAAAAAGGAGATGCATTCTGTCTCCTAGAAGTTTGGTGCGAAAAGTGCAAATCAATCCCAAAACAACAGCAAAGTACCTTGTGGAGATGCTGTAGGAAACTTGTAGACAAGTATCTATCTCCACAGTAAAATTAGTCCTATATTGACTTAACCTGAAAGGCGGCTCAGCAAGGAAGAAGCCACTGCTCCAAAACCACCATAAAAAAGCGAGACTACAATTTGCAAGTGCACATGGGGACAAAATCATACTTTTTTGAGAAATGTCCTCTGGTCTAATTAAAAAAAGACATTGTTTGACCATCGTTATGTTTGGAAGAAAAAGGGTGAGGCTTGCAAACCAAAGAACACCATCCCAACCATGAAGCATGGGGGTGGCAGCATCATGTTGTGGGGTGCTTTGCTACAGGAGGATCTGGTGGACTTCACACAATAGATTATATTATAAGGAAGGAAAATTAAGTGAGTATATTGAAGCAACATCTCAAGACATCAGCCAGGAAGTTAAAGCTCATTCGCAAATGGGTCTTCCAAATGGACAATGACCCCAAGCATACCTCCAAATTTGTGACAAAAAAGCTCAAGGACAACAAAGTCAAGGCACGGCGGCCCCTCAGCACACTAGACCAGAAAGAAAAAAACCACTGCTGAAAGCATTGAAACTTTGCTTGGTGTAGAACAATCTGGAATAATGTTAAGCATTGTAACAGTCACCTCTTTGAAACCTGAACTTGTTCAGAATGTTAAATCTTTGTGACACATCCGCTAAAAAAAACAATGTAGACGCACCGCAACAAATGAAACAGAACACAGGTGTCTCGACATGCGTTTTTGAGACCCGAAGTTCTTTTTAACTTTTGACACTGTGTCTTAAAATGTGGCGGTCTTGTGAGACTCTGAAGAAACAGTGAGACGCAGTGCAGCAGAGCATGGATGTTCGTCCAGTGCGTGTTTACATAGGAAAACAATGTAAAAACAGAGCAGACGCAGGCATGTTTGGTATGAATGGCCCCCAACTCATCCATTCTCACGTATCTTTGAGTGAGAGCACATGGACGAAACAAGTTCGGAAGGCCGATATATGTATATATTTTTTTCCCATAAATTACAAAATCAAACTAAAAGTCCTACTTGAAAAACTAACCCAATCCGGTGGACCTCTAAAATGCACAGCTCTGAGAGTGCTGACAACAGTGTATTCGCATGTGACAACAGAACAACATGTGACATATCACCCCTCAAGAGGTTTTTGCAGTGCTTTCTTACTGGGGTGGGGCCCCCCGATGTCCGGGCCCCTACGCAATTGCGTGGTGGTTAAAAACGCTACTGCTCAGTTACACCAGTCCTGTCAGGAGGAATGGTCCCTAAATTCCAGCAACTTATGCCGAGCTTACACTGCACGAGTTTAGGCCTGATTTTCACTCGCCAACAGTTTTATGGAGATCGCTGACAAAAGCCCGAAATCATAGGCAAATCAGAGCTCGCTCCCATGAGCGACGAATGCAATATATGAATTATCGAAGACGCAATCTGAGAGAAGCGCCGAAGCATCGCTGATATCAGCGAGATATCTAGGATGTTAAATATCTGGACCGGTCTGCCAAATCGCGCAATGTGAAATGTGTTTTGACTGAATACAACTACAGTGTTGACCAACAGCCGATGAGAGAGCAAGAAACAGGGCATGGGAAGTTTCAGTGGGAGGAGTCCTGATGTACCTGCAACAGAACATCAACTAGCATGGCTGCAGTATCAAGAAAGTTTCATTGTACCGAAGAAATGGAGGAAAAATATTTCAATATTTTCATATCTCGTATCACTTCTCACATGTACTCTGTTGTGAAACTTAATTTGGAGTACATGCAGAGTAATCGGAGATTCGTCAATAGTGAAATGTTTTGTAATGTGTTCATCCCTGTCACGATTCCTCGTGTAATTTGAAAACACATCAACTTCCTTGACAAGACAGACAGTTGTGTAATATGAACGGTACCACAATCCCACGTCTTTGAATGTCATGTAGTGTGTAGGAGGCATTATTGTGAGAAGCTTGTCGAAGGCTATCCAAAAAGTTTGACCCAAGTTGAACCATTTAAAGTCAATGTTCCCAAATACTAACAAATTGTATGTAAGCTTCGGACCCACTGGGAATGTGATGAAAGTATAAAAGCTGAAATAAATAATTATCTCTACTATTATTCTGACATTTCACATACTTAAAATAAAGTAGTGATCCTAACTGACTGAAAACAGGCAATGTTTTCTATCATAAAATGTCAGGAATTGTGAAAAACTGATTTTAAATGCATTTGGCTAAGGTGTATGTAAACTTCTGACTTCAACTGTATGAGTTGATATATGTATTTTTTCCATCAACACAATGGCTCTTATAAGACTTTAGTATATGCTATTAACAACCCAGATCTAGTTAGGCAGCTCACTAGGTTGCCAACTATTTTCCAGTTGATTCCCAACAAAAGGATAAAAAAAAAAACAATTGTGCCAACATTTTAAGAAAACGAAAACAAAAACGACGTTACTTGGCCTTCAACCGTCCTGCAACAGAGCGTGAATGCGATAATAATAGGCCGGATACTCACAAAAAAAAAAATATTCGAGTAACCGTTGAACAGCATTTTACAAATATTTGTGCTGCAATCGTTGTTTGTTTACTTGAGTCTTTTCAAATAACCTTAAACGACGAGCCCCATCCCCCAATCCTGCAGCCCTTTGTTTTTCGCTAACATCTGTCCACAAATAGGTTGCGACCGAATCCGTTTCAAATAACATCCTACACATTATTTATAATGTTTATGTTATCATTATAATTCGGCATTGTGGTTACATAATGCCTTTACTGTCTGAATACTGAGATAGCGACTATAAACAGCCGACACCCTTTTAACCTAGTTTATCTGTGTTGTTTTGAGGGCGCAACAAAACTCGGCCTAATTTTTTCACAACACAAAAAAGACTTATTATAATATAAGATACATAAAGTACATTTCAACACGCTTAAAATAAGTAGATTATACACGATCACAAATACAAATCGTATATATTATAATCGTAAGTGTCATGCTGTAAAATGAACGGAATCTACTTGATTTTGTATATAAAACGCAAAACATTGATATGCGTTCATCACTCGGTGCACTTACCAAATGCCCTCCTTTGTTTGAACGTCTTTTCTGAAGGCATTTTTACAAAAATTAGGTCAGACAGTGTCTTCTTTAGGCAAACCTGCCTTATTTGTCCAATTTCTCTCTCTCTCTGAGTAGACCTTGATCTGCTGTGGGGGGGTTTAAATGCCAAAATCGTGTAATTCTGTTACGTTACAGTCTCCTTCCTGTCGTTGACTTGCCCCTGTGAAGTCCGTCTTACCAAGCAAAACAAACCAGTCAGCTGATTCATGACGTCACGGTGCAAATGCAGTGTGCATAGGGGAAAGGGGAAGCGCTTTGGGGTTTGTCACTTTAGTGTCTGACCCCTCACTGGAACATTATTTAAGATAACCCAGCCGGCATTTCAACGTTTATTCACGGGTGAACCAACGTCATGGATCAAGGTTGAATTTGGTTTCGATTTTGCAAAAACGAATCAACGTTGATATCGCGACAACTGTTGAACTATAGATTGAGTTTCCTTTTCATTCTACACTGTACACAATGTTGCATTTGATTAAATTGAACCTAGTTTGCAATTGGATCAACATATGACAATACAGTCTGAATTATTCACTTTACATATTCCATGTTTTCAATGCAACTGATATGTATGCAACTTGCTGTGCAGAACTTGCAATACAACTATCCCTATACCATATAGGCCTACACAAAAACAAACACCTTTAAATAAGTTAGTGGTAAAGCTTGATTGTGATCAAATGAGACTCCCTGGAAAAATACATTATGGCGCCTTCCTGAATAAATATGAGGGAAAACAGCTGTTGCAATTTGTCGTCCATAGATGTAAAGACGTTCTTTCACAGACAGTCAGATTTCCAAACTGTTGGTAGTGCAGGAGTGGGATGTTCCACATTGTATTGGGAGAAAGAAAGAAAAAACACTGTACAAGATGCCAGAATTAAAAAAATAAAATAAATATATATACAGGTGCTGGTCATATAATTAGAATATCATCAAAAAGTTGATTTATTTCAGTAATTCCATTCAAAAAGTGAAACTTGGATATTATATTCATTCATTACACACAGACTGATACATTTCAAATGTTTATTTCATTTAATTGTAATGAGTAAAACTGACAACTAATGAAAATCCCAAATGCAGTATCTCCAAAAATTAGAATATTACTTAAGACCAATACAAAAAAAGGAATTTTAGAAATGTTGGCCAACTGAAAAGTATGAGCATGTACAGCACTCAATACTTAGTTGGGGCTCCTTTTGCCTGAATTACTGCAGCAATGCGGCGTGGCATGGAGTCGATCAGTCTGTGGCACTGCTCAGGAGTTATGAGAGCCCATGTTGCTCTGATAGTGGCCTTCAGCTCTTCTGCATTGTTGGGTCTGGCGTATCGCATCTTCCTCTTCACAAATCCCCATAGATTTTCTATAGGGTTAAGGTCACCCTGACAGACAGACAGACAGACAGACAGACAGATAGATAGATAGATAGACACAGATGATAGATAGGCAGATAGACAGAAATAAATACATTTTAACATAAATATTTTCAAGAAAATATATGCAAGTATCTATTCTTGGTGCTTAATTCCCTTTTCAGGCAATTCCCTGTGATGTATTTTCCGCAGTACGGTCCCCCTGTTAGCGGACACACATCTCCCTTGGGCAGTCTCTTTGCCCCCGGTCGCTGTGTTGTAGAGCTCCTCCCTTACTAGGTAGGACCTACCACCACGCCACTTCCATGTGTGGCTTGACAACCCATGTGATGTATTGGCCACATGTTACCTCCCCCCAGCCTGGTCAGGATGTGGTCTCCGCAGAGTCTTTACCCCCTGAAAGAATAGAAATGGAAAAGAACACCTTCCCGACGCGTTTTATAGCGTTAAGATAGCCCCAGCTGCTTTATGCTCTATGACGAGAAACATAGAGAGAGAAAAGGCAACGTTTGGCCGGCTTGCTCCCATGATAGTCATGTTGATTGTTCCCCCCTGAGGGTGCTGGGAACCTAAGAACTTTGTATGACACTTTTTGGGGGCGTTGGGGAGGGTTACGTGCGGTCAATACAGCTGCTTTTAGCATGTAGAGATGCGCAGTTTGGTTAGTGCTTTCATTCCTGCAGGAGAGGTTGGAGGGGAGGCTGTCCCCCTCCACCTTGAAGGTGTATGCAGCTGCTATTTCAGCCCACCACAACACAGTGGACAGTAAGTCCTTGGGTAAGCACAACCTGATTATCAGGTTCCTTAAGAGGCGCCCGGAGACTGAATCCTTCCCGGCCAAGCCTGTTCCCAGAACGTAATGGTCTAGTGCATGGCGTTTTTAAATGGGACCCTGACTGACAGATGCATGTCCGCTTCCCTTTATACCCGTATGTTCAGGGGCGTGACCTTTTCTCAAATCCAGAGGTACGCTATGCTCTCAAGAAAGACCCCTTGTGTCACTACATTCGACACAACGTCTCGTTCCCTCCATCAGGGAAAGGAGGTTACAACAGTAACCATGACGTTTGTGTTGTTTTGAATGTGCTGATGACACCGTCTATAGAGGAAAAACAAACCACATCGTCAAAAATGCTGTACAAGACTGTGTTTTATATGCTTATTAAAGTCTTTTCTTTTCTAGTCTTTTGTAATAAGAAAGAAACTATTTTGAATCTGTTGTCAAGCTTGTTAAGCAGGTTACACCTTTTCATGTTTTATTTAGATAGACACAGATGATAGATAGATAGATAGATAGATAGATAGATAGATAGATAGATATAAATACATTTTAACATAAATATTTTCAAGAAAATATACGGAAGTGTCTATTCTGAGTTACAAAATGTAATTCAAATCAGGTGTTATAATGCCAGACTCAAATGGGACCAATGTGATGAAAATTTACCTCTTAACCTCTATTAATATTTGTATATTCCCCCACATACATAGCTATTTTCATTTAATTATGTCAGCTATTTGTACATAGCAAGTTGCCTTTCCCTAAAAATATGAATTCTTAATTTTACGTTGTTTTAGGGTTTTAGTGTTTACGGCATTATGTCGTCATGGCAACAAAGTTGTAAAATTGGATAAAACTTTACACAGAAAAAGTTAGCATATATCACACTAATTTTTACATTTAAGGATTGGCCCCAATTACTCCATTGTTAGTGCCTCACTGTAACCCAGATTTTTAGAAGAAAATGAGAAAGTAGTCGAAATAAATTGAGGTAAACAACATTGTGCCACAAATGATGTCGATTGACCTTAACTTGTATTTAACCCAGAACATTCATTGAAATATTACTATAATCCATATACTATATTTTAGTATATATATATATATGTGTGTGTGTGTGTGTGTATGTATGTATATATATATATATAAAGTGCATCCGGAAAGTATTCACAGCACTTCAATTTTTCCACATTTTGTTAAGCTAAAGCCTTATTCCGAAATGGATTAAATTAATTATATATATATATATATTACAGGACACATATATATTTTTATGCTAAAGAAATTAAGTTATTCTCTCTCATAACAGATTCTGGTATGTTGGATGCTGTGCAATTGCCATACACTTACATGCAGTGAAATTAATACAAAAAAGAAAAATCTTTAAAAATAAATGTATACTTACCAAAATATTATTTTCAATGTCTGCATCTGTTGTTTCTTATATTACAAGCACTAATATATTCTGTCACCAGGCATTCCGAGACTCCATTAGCTTTTAACCAATGTAAGAGGCAATTTTGGAGACTATTAATACATACATATATTAATACATAAAAAGTTGTGTTACCACTAATTTTTTTTTTTTATTTGAATCACAGATGCTCTGCGATTAATCTTGAATAAATCCCAGCAAACACATGGACATACATATTCTATGAGTATTTCTGCAGTAAATGAAGGATTTCTTCCAACTCATGTCAGCCAGAAGTTCTGTGCGCATACATATTCAGCCTTCCAGATTTCAAAATCGTCTGTGTAAAAGCATTTTACATTATGTTTCATCACCCATATGTGCACAAACCTTTTTATATACAGATATGAGAGAGAGAGAGAGAGACTTTTAACTTTAAAAATACAAAAACATTTTCCATTCATAGAAATATCATTGCATGCAATTAAATAGCACATATTAGAACATCACATTAACCCCAATGAAAAAAAAAACCCCTAACTTACTAAAATAAAATATGCAAATTGCTACTATGATCAACATCACATGTGCATTGATTTACACCCCATTTATATTAACCAGTTTATATTACGTATATAACATTTTTATTTGTAATCTTATTAAACTCCTTAGGACTGAATCTACATAAGACTCATTACCGCATCTTTTTTTCTTTGTGTGACAACCAAATAGCCATTTTAACTTTCCCAAATAAAAAGTTGAGTAAAACATAAGGCTAATTTGTTCTCTTATATTTAGGTCCATAAATGAAACAAACAGGTGAAAAGACTTCTCTCAGGTTCTGGCACCATTTATCTATTGTTGGAAACAACAAATGTAATCTAGCACAATTTAAAAATAAATGAAAAACAGTTTATTGTACCCTGCAGAAAGGGCATCCCTCCCTCACCTGTGGATCAAGACGTGCTCTTTGTCAGTTTTGGCAATTATACCATGCACTATCCTTCACTGAGGATCTCCAGAGCTTTTTTCACTGAGAGGTTTGTGCAAGGTCCTCCCACTGCCCCTGGGGGATGCACCTATTCCAAACACCTCTTGCCATTTGGACTCTTTTTTGTTTGCAGGAGCATGAAGATGCAGTATCTTTACACACAGTGTGTACAGTGATTTTTCCTGTATTGCTGAAAAGTCCCAGCTGAGGTGTCTTAAAATATAACAGGCCACCCTCAATTTCTTCCCAGCTTTCAGTCTCAGCTGAAAATCACAATTCTTGGAAGTCAGATATGTCCATCTCTCCATTATGAGTTTCTGAGTAATGTCACTCAGTGGCAAAAACTCAACTATTTCAGTAAAAAAAATTATTTGCCACACAAATTGATCTTATACCCAGTTTTGAAGCAAAAATCTTGGCTGATATCCAATCACCCTCAGGTATTAAATGTCCAACTTTTGTGATTTTTGTAGCCCACAGACTTTTCCTAAGAGATGTGTCCTCAAAAACATCCAGATTCAGTACAGAGTTAAATAGCAGTGATTCTTCCCTCTTCCAAAGATTTGGGGCATTGTTTGGCTCCCGAGAGAACTTGAAGTGTCCATGCATTTAAGAGTGATCTATAAAATGATGTTAATCCTGCAAGATCTAACTTGTTTATATCCATCAGGAACGAGTGGTGATCTAGACCCATGTTACCTGCTTTCCACAATAAGTTGCATGCTATACCAGCCCAGTTCACATCCTTCCCATAGAGGAGTCTCTGAGCCATTTGAAGTCTGAAGGACTTTACTCAGGATCTGATATCAACTAGGCCCTGTCCTCTTTCCTGTCTGGGCAGATACAGCATTGGAGTATTTAGCCAATGCTGTCCTGACCAGAAAAAATCCACCAGACATCTCAGAATTTTTCTCACAAGGTCTTCTGGAGGTTCAAGGATCATCATTTTGTGCCTAAGGGACGAGGCGACGAGGTTATTACATATCAGTACCCTTCCCCTGTAGGACAGCTGGGGCAGCAACCATTTCCAATGAGGCAACCAAGCACACACTTTCTCCAGCAGGCCCTCCCAATTTTGCTTTCTGTACTCATTTATACATGAAATAAACCACCAGGCAGTGATGGACTTTTAACAACTTGGCCACACCACTTGGCAGTTAACTTTGGGTGATGATGCTTTCCCATAACACTCTAGAGCATCTTTTAGCACTTCAACATCACTATCTCCTCTGATTAAGACTGTAACATCATACGCATATGCGGATAGTTTGACAGATGGTTGAGGATCTAGAAAATGTATTTGCTAGTTCTCCTCTTAGTCATAGCAGGGGTTCAATGACTATGAATTTAAATAAGCTCGTAAAAATGGCCACACAAGCCCATTATAATACGTCATGTCTAGGTTTGTCATTACTTAGTATGAATACATCAGGACATTTTTTAACGAGCAATGTGACTGAAAGTGTGAGTGCTATCTGTTATTGTATTTTTAGCATTTATTTGCGTCAAGATTAGCAGAAGAAAAAATAGTTCCGGTGCCATACAACAATTCACTCATATAATACTTTTTTTCCACTTCAAAGCTTATGGAGATGCATTAACATTCATGGTATGTAAATAATAAGATCATTTAAAAAAAAAAAAAAAAAATTCAGATGCGATATTTTAATGTGAGCATCGCTATTCATGATACCACACCATTATCAGAAGTATCGTTACTTTAGTATCGATCCGCCCATCTCTACCTTGAGACTCAAGCTGCGTTCACACTGCCAGCGACACGCAGCGGCAAAACTACGTCATATCATTAATTTTCAATGAGAGCTGTCGACTTCCGGCAACACGAGCGATGGCGACAGGATGTGTCGAGCGACTCGACAAAGTTGAGACATTTTTTAATTTATGAAAATTTAGAGCGACTTTCGGAAGCGACAGCCAAAATGTGAGAAGATGGTAGAGCACAAGTGATCCAAATATTTTAATAATAATATTAATCGTAAAGAAACAGTGCTGTTTAGAATCTCCATACACACCACTAGCAACCTAACCACCAGCCACTGGCGACATACAGCGACAAAGTAGCTGGCAGTGTGCAAATAAAAACAATAAAAAAACTGTCACAATCACTCTCAGCAACATGCACAGAAAGAGAGAGAGAGAGAGAGATTTTGATTTTTCAAAAAACCTTTTTATTACAAAAGTTTACATGTCACAAACCAAAAGATAAATTAAAAATACAGAACAAATCCATTAAAAAACAAACAAATAAAAACAAACAATAAAAACATGTTACTTAGAAAGGGGAAAAATAACTCTTCTTCAACAAATTCACAAATTGTCCCGTTTAAACACCAACTTGCTTCAAAAGTTAAAAGATCATGCATTAATCTGTAATAGTGATAATCAATTAAAACTCTTGATTTGACTAATTTAGCAAAGACAGCTTCAACACTACTAAAAACATTCTGTTCTACTTTCTCCTTCCTTGTAGTATATATTGCCATTTTTGCTTGACCTAACAGGAAATTTAACAATTGAGACTTCCGACTGTGCTTTTTAACATATTTGACACCACAAATAAACACTTTCATTGAAAATATTACATTAAAAGAAATAAAAAACATATTCAGGATATTAAATAAAGGTTGTAACCTGTCACAGTGCAAGAACGCATGAAAGATCGTTTCTTTCTGTAAACAAAAGGGACAAGCATCAGTAACATCATCATTTATCACAGAAATAAAAGCATTAACAGCAATGGCTCCATGTAACAATCTCCACTGTAAATCACCAGTTTTCTTGACTAATGGTGCTTTATATAATGCTCTCCATTCAGGTTTTTCAGTTACATTGAGATTAAGAACCTTTCGCCATGGAGTGTCACATTTGTTATTTAAATATGTTTTGTTAAAAGCCTTCACACAACTTTTATACATGTCTTTACCAAGTGCAAGGTTTGGACCCACAATTGTGAACTCTTCACACTCTAACAGAAAGCCACTGCACTCCCCTAAACTGGGGGACAGACTCAGATTTGGAAAATGATCTTTACATTCAGGATAAATAGATCCCTTAGAGTATAGATCCAAGAGTACTGTTTCCTCTCCAGTGAGGGCTGATCTCCATTTCTCTACTGCTCTTGTAACTATTCGGTGTGATTTGATACTGAGATGCTCAGCAATGGCGTTCACATTTTTAAAAGCAGGGCCCGTTATTTGATGCAGGTGTCCAATTGTTATCACCTTAGCATCACACAAAGTCCTTTCAGGAATGGCAAAAGACATCTCACGAGTTAAGTCCAGTCGTGAGCCAAAGACCAAAGGCTCCTTTAGTAGCCAAAACAGGGAGGATGAATTGTTTTCTCTGCTTATTTGAAATAAAGACCAGACTTTGAAAAGGTTACGATAAAAGATTGGAGAATCATGCAGTTTAAGTCTCTGAGGATCTAACCAGAATAAGGCTTTATCCAGTCCTAGTCCATCAATATTCTGAAGAATTGCACAGGCAGCACCAATCCAACTTGATTCATCGGAGTACCTTAAGAGTCTTTGTATAAACTGCAGGCGAAAGGCAGCTGTTCTGCTCTGCAGGTGTATTAGTCCAAGTCCCCCTTCATCTTTGGACAGGTACAACACACTTTTAGGTATCCAATGCATTCTGTCCCAAAAAAAGTCAATTAAAATGGACTGGATTTTCATTAAAACTCCAGCTGGAGGGTCTATGCAGGCCAAACGGTGCCAAAGTGCAGAGGCAACCAGATTATTAATGATCAAAATACGTCCTTTATAGGACATTTTAGGGAGCAGAAACCTCCACTTATCAAGTCGCCCTTTGACTTTTTCAATGGCACCTTCAAAATTCTTTTTCACATAATTGTCGTCACCCAGAAAAACTCCTAAATATTTGAAACCATTTCTGGTCCATTTCAATCCATCAGGAAGCCTTGGTTCAACTTTTGACCATTTTCCAACTAAAATGGCTTCACTTTTTCCCCAATTCACCTTTGCAGAAGACAAGAGTTTTAAAATCATTTAAAATCTTCAACATCACACTGATATCATTACAATCACTGATTAAAACAATGACATCATCAGCATAAGCTGAAATTTTAAAAGTGTTAACACAGTTGGGAATACACAGTCCATGCACATTAGCCCTTAGCTTGTTCAACAAGGGTTCTATGGCTAGGGTATACAGCATGCCTGACAGTGCACAGCCCTGTCTTACACCCCTATTCACCCTAAATGGAGAGCATAAGTCACCATTAATCTTCAATACACTCTCAACGCTACAATACATAACTTTTATCATAGAAATAAAAACCGAATTAAAACCAAAGGCTTCTAAAACCCTCCATAAATAAATATGTTCAACTCTGTCGAAAGCTTTTTCTTGATCAATTGAAATCAATCCAAAATCCAAACCAAAGAGTTTTCCACAGTCTAAAATGTCTCTAATGAAAGAAACATTATCAAAAATTCTTCTACCTGGTACACAATACGACTGATCGGGGTGAACTATGGACTCAAGAACTTCTCCTAATCTAACTGCTAGGGCTTTGGAGAGTATTTTATAGTCGTTGCATAAAAGACTTACTGGCCTCCAATTTTTTATATCATTTAGATCTCCTTTTTTTGGGAGTAGAGTGATGATTGCTCTACGGCAGCTTTGTGGCAGTTGTCCATTTTCCAAGCTCTCGTTAAAAACTGCTACCAAATCTGGACCCACCTCTAACCAAAAAGATTTATAAAAATCTATCGAGATCCCATCAATGCCCGGCGCTTTCCCACTCTCCATTCTTTTAAGTGCATCCTCTAGTTCTCCTAAACTCAAAGCTTTACCAATTTCTTTATTGGTATTTTTGGTTACTTGTGGCAAATTTTCAAAAAAAACAAAACTTTCATCATTTATCTCTAAAATTTCATTTTTATATAAGTCCTTATAAAATTGTACCGCTCTCTTTCTGATGTCTGAAGGATTTGACAATAAGACTCTAGTTTCAGACTTCAGGCTGTGAATGAACTTTTTCTGCCCATTCTTCTTTTCCAGATTAAAAAAGAATTTTGATGGAGCATCCATTAAATTGGCACTCTGAAACCGGGATCTAGTTATTGCACCTTGTGTTGTCAAACCTAAAATATCAGTTAAAAGATTATTTTTCTTTTTGATGTTTTCTAAAAAAGTGACATCTTTTGTGGAGTCTGCAATCCCTTGTAACATCATTAAATCTTCTTCTAAAACCTTCATTGACTTATTTATGTCTCTTGTAGCGTTGCGAGTGTATTGTTGACACAACTGTTTTATTTGAACCTTTGTAAAAATCCCACCACTGCTGCAAAGACAAGAAAGATGATTTCAAAGCTTTGGCGTTTTTCCAAAACTCTTTAAAAATATCTCTAAAACAAGAATCACCCAATAAATTATTGTTAAAATGCCAATATGCACTTTTTGATTTGACATGTTTTTTTGTCACAATACATTTGACCAAACTATGGTCAGAGAAGCTTACTGGGACTATTGAGCATTCCCTGAACATACTTAGTTGATGCTTAAAACCATAAAATCTATCAAGCCTTGCCATTGATAGCTGGTTATTAAAAGCATGAACCCAAGTGTATTGCCTCTGCGTGCCATGGAAATTCCTCCATATATCAATAATACTATGGGATTTCATTAATTGAATTAAACTCTTTCTTGAAAGCATGTGAGGTTCTACATGATTTCTGTCAAAGCCATTCTCAGTACAGTTAAAATCCCCACCCACAAATAAAAGCTCATCAGCATTACAATCATTTAAAACATTGCCCAAAGTATTTAAAAAATTAATTCTCTCTAAAGCCGCAGTTGGAGCATATACACAGATAAATATAAAAGTGCTATTTTCAAAAGAAGCTTTTACTTTCAAGAGTCTTCCTTTTATTATTTCTTCAATAGTGTAAGAATAAGGAATGAAATTCTTAGAAAATAAAACACCAACTCCACCACTTAAAGAAGTAGAGTGACTTAAAATCACTAAACCATCGAACTCCTTAGCCCAATCTGCAGCATTTAAGACATCACTGTGTGTTTCTTGCACAAATAACACATCAATAGTTTTACACTTCAAAGTCTCATATACTTGTGCTCTTTTCTTATGATCTCTCGCTCCATTAACATTTAAAGAGGCGAGATTTATTTCCTCCATTAAAAAGAAAAGAGAAGAGCAAACAAGGCAATAAAGCCAAAAAGGATATCCTATGTTATCCATTTAACTTTGTAAGGATTTTCTTTAACCGGAAAACCTCCTGATTGGTGAAACTGTTTTCACTTCTGAAAATTTTTATTTTCTCAATTAACTGTTTTATGTCAGGGAAATATTCCCCTACTTTTACTCCCCTCATATTTTTTGTCACATTTAGGAAGGATTGTATTTCCTCAACAGTATATTCTCGGCTAGAGAAACCACTTTGGGGTAAACTAGCACTAATACTGCATTCTGACATTTCATTCTCACTTTCGTTGTCAGTCTGATTATCGCAATCACCATCTAAACGTTTAGCCTGTTTGTCAGCATGACAACCAAACAATTTCCTTTTTTGAGGAGTCTTAAGAAAACACTCTTTGTCCTCTATCTCAGGACTCTCCATTTCTTGTATTGCCATCACTATATTAGTAGCTTCATCCTCACTGTTGCTGTTCTCAGACCCATCAGACTCACCAACTTCTTTATCATTTCTCAAAACATTTCTGATTTCCTCATTTCCGATTTCTGCAACTATTCCTTCTATTTCATCTGTTTTATCAGTAGGAATCTCAGAAACATCTTTCAAACTTTTTGAGACCTCAGGTGCCCTGCTTGGGCCTGGCATCATCAATAGGAACAATCTCATTCTGCATTTCAGCTGCATTTTCAGTTGTGACATTAACAACAGTCTCAGTTTGACTATTTGCACTTCTTGGACATGCACGAATAAGATGTCCATTTTCACCACAACTAAAACACTTCATAGTGTTTGTTGTAGGGTAAATCACATAGTTGAAACCCTCGTGACTAAAATTAAGGGTCAGATTAAGCTCATCTACATTTTCTTTCAGGACCATATAAACAAATCGTCTGAAAGAGACCACATGCTTTAATAAAGATGATTTGCTTCCTATTGGGATCATCTTTATTGGAGAGACCGTTTTGCCGTATCTGGCGAGCATTCCAACAAGAACATCGTTTTTAATGAATGGCGGCACATTGGACAGAGTTACTCTTTTGGAAGGAGTGGAGAGAGGGAGTACAGATGTAAAAATACCACCTATCTCAACACCACTCTCAACCAACAAATTCGCTAAATCAATAGTCTTAACAAAGATAACATTAGCGCTGTTCATCCGCGACGCCGACAGAACATTCTCATGCCCAACAACTGCACTCACCGCCAACACACACACTCCTCTACATTAGCGGTAGTGTCAATTTTCACCCCATGACGTCTTGTTAAAAACTCTAAACTCTCCGCACCTGGAGCGGCCATCCTCCCAGTACACAGACTGGGAGTTAACAACAGCCCTCCCTAAAACGACCACTCTTAACTTACCGAAATTAAAAAAGAAAAAGAAAGAAAAGAAAACACAACGTCCACGAACCACAATAAACAGAGATAGAAAAAGGAAGAAAAAAAAAGATTCCAAACACTCGTACCTTCACTCAGCAGTCAAACGCTCTGCATCCACGCTCCAAACACTCACTCAACGCATGCGCACACACACACACAGAGAGAGAGAGAGAGAGAGAGAGAGAGAGAGAGAGAGAGAGAGAGAGAGAGAGAGAGAGAGAGAGAGAGAGAGAGAGAGAGAGAGAGAACACTATATAAGATGCCAGAATGAAAAATGAAAACACAAACCACTTTTTGAGAGTATATAATATATATAGATACATTTTTTATTCCTCTGAATAAAAATAAACAAAAGAACATTCATATTTTTTTATTCAGGGAGTAACTGCAACAACAGTAAAACATGATACTATAAACAAAACAAACAAAAAGAAATATGGGTCTTTATATATATATATATATATATATATATATATATATATATATATATATATATATAATTTTTTTTTTTTAAACTGCAAGTGGCGTTGGTCTTCCTACGGCCACCACCAACCATTCTCTGGTTTTTATTGTCGTTTCACCCATATACAGTTAGTACAGTACACAGCGAAACGAGACAACATTCCTCCAAGACCATGGTGCTACATAAAACAACATAGGACAAACCCAGAACCACATGAGAGTACACAGACTAAATAAAATACCTATATAAAGTGCACGTGCAAACGTGTGCAAAAAGTACGGGACATTACAATACATTTCTAACAATGAACAGGACAATAGGCACAGTGAGAAACAGTGCAGCGCCGACCAGTACACAGTAATGCAAAAAGATGACAGTTTCTAAAAATGCCAAATGTAAACATAACATACTATGAGATAGTGTTCGATGGACATAGCAGTTATTGAGGTAGCAGCCAGTTATAAGTGACAATAATTAAACTGCAACTCAGGACATGTGTGTGTGTGTGTGTCAAACTAGTTTCTGAGAATTGAGGAGTCTAATGGCTTGGGGGAAGAAGCTGTTACACAGTCTGGCCGTGAGGGCCTGAATGCTTCAGTACCTCTTGCCAGACGGTAAGAGGGTGAAGAATTTGTGTGAGGGGTGTGTGGGGGTGTCCACAACGCTGGTGGATTTGTGGATGCAGTGTTTTTTGTAAATGTCTTTGATGGAGGGAAGAGAGACCCCAATGACCTTCTCAGCTGTCCTCACTATCCTTTGCAGGGCTTTGCGGTCTGAAACAGTGCAAGTCCCAAACCAGGCAGTGATGCAGCTGCTCAGGATGCTCTCAATAGTCCCTCTATAGAATTTTGTGAGGATGGGGGGTGGGAGATGTGCTTTCCTCAGCCTTCGAAGAAAGTAGAGACGCTGCTGGGCTGGTGAGGTGAACCAGGTGAGGTTCTCTGCCAGGTGAACACCAAGGAATTTGGTGCTCTTGACGATCTCCACATAGGAGCCGTCGATGTTCAGAGGAGAGTGGTCACTTTGTGCTCTCCTAAAATCAACAACCATCTCTTTGGTTTTGTCAACATTCAGAGACAGGTTCTTGGCTCTACACAAGTCCGTTAGCCGCTGCACCTCCTCTCTGTATGCTGGCTCGTCGTTCTTGCTGATGAGACCCATCACAGTTGTGTCATTGGCAAACTTGTTGATGTGATTCGAGAAGTGCATTGCTGCACAGTCGTGAGTCAGCAGAGTGAACAGCAGTGGACTGAGCACACAGCCCTGGGGGCCCCAGTGCTCAGTGTGGTGGTGGTGGAGATGCTGTTCCCGATCTGGACTGACTGAGTTCTCCCAGTCAGGAAGTCCAGGATCCAGTTGCAGAGGGAGGTGTCCAGGCCCAGCAGGTTCAGCTTTCCAATCAGGTGCTGGGGAATGATTGTGTTGATTGCTGAGCTGAAGTCTATGAACAGCATTCGAACGTATGTGTCCTTTTGATCTAGGTGGGTGAGGGCCAGATGGAGGGTGGTGGCGATGGCATCGTCCGTTGAATGGTTTGGACGATATGCAAACTGCAGTGGGTCTAGTGAGGGGGGCAGCTGGTCTTAATGTGCCTCATGACGAGCCTCTCGAAGCACTTTATGATGATGGGTGTGAGTGCGACAGGACGGTAGTCGTTGAGGCAGGACACTGAAGACTTCTTTGGCATGGGGATGATGGTGGTGGCCTTGAAGCACGTTGGAACAACGGTGCTGCTCAGAGAGATGTTGAAGATGTCGGTAAGAACATCTGCCAGCTGGTCTGCGCATCCTCTGAGCACTCTGCCAGGAATGTTGTCTGGTCCTGCAGCCTTCCATGCGTTGACTCTACGTAGAGTTTTCCTCACATCAGCCGTGGTAAGAGAGAGCACCTGGTCGTTGGGAGGATGGGTGGTCTTCCTCGGCACCACGTTGTTCTGCACTTCAAACCGAGTGTAGAAGTCATTCAGCGCATCTGGAAGGGAGGCATCTTTGTCACAGGCAACTGATGTTGTCCTGTAGTTGGTGATGGCCTGGATGCCCTTTCACATGTGCAGCGTGTCACCGCTATCCTGGAAGTGACTGGATTCTCTGGGCATGTGCACGCTTTGCAGATATTTTATTTTTGCTGATATTTTATGGGGAATATACACTCACCTAAATGATTATTAGGAACACCTGTTCAATTTCTCATTAATGCAATTATCTAATCAACCAATCACATGGCAGTTGCTTCAATGCATTTAGGGGTGTGGTCCTGGTCAAGACAATCTCCTGAACTCCAAACTGAATGTCAGAATGGGAAAGAAAGGTGATTTAAGCAATTTTGAGCGTGGCATGGTTGTTGGTGCCAGGCGGGCCAGTCTGAGTATTTCACAATCTGCTCAGTTACTGGGATTTTCACGCACAACCATTTCTAGGGTTTACAAAGAATGGTGTGAAAAGGGAAAAATATCCAGTATGCGGCAGTCCTGTGGGCGAAAATGCCTTGTTGATGCTAGAGGTCAGAGGAGAATGGGCCGACTGATTCAAGCTGATAGAAGAGCAACTTTGACTGAAATAACCACTCGTTACAACCGAGGTATGCAGCAAAGCATTTGTGAAGCCACAACGTGCACAACCTTGAGGCGGATGGGCTACAACAGCAGAAGACCCCACCGGGTACCACTCATCTCCACTACAAACAGGAAAAACAATTTGCAAGAGCTCACCAAAATTGGACAGTTGAAGACTGGAAAAACGTTGCCTGGTCTGATGAGTCCTGATTTCTGTTGAGACATTCAGATGGTAGAGTCAGAATCTGGCGTAAACAGAATGAGAAGATGTGTGGGGTGTGGGGGATGTTTTCTTGGCACACTTTAGGCCCCTTAGTGCCAATTGGGCATCGTTTAAATGCCACGGCCTACCTGAGCATTGTTTCTGACCATGTCCATCCCTTTATGGCCACCATGTACCCATCCTCTGATGGCTACTTCCAGCAGGATAATGCACCATGTCACAAAGCTCGAATCATTTCAAATTGGTTTCTTGAACATGACAATGAGTTCACTGTACTAAAATGGCAGTCACCAGATCTCAAGCCAATAGAGCATCTTTGGGATGTGGTGGAACGCGAGCTTCGTGCCCTGGATGTGCATCCCACAAATCTCCATCAACTGCAAGATGCTATCCTATCAATATGGGCCAACATTTCTAAAGAATGCTTTCAGCACCTTGTTGAATCAATGCCACGTAGAATTAAGGCAGTTCTGAAGGCGAAAGGGGGTCAAACACAGTATTAGTATGGTGTTCCTAATAATCCTTTAGGTGAGTGTATATATATATATATATATATATATATATATATATATATACACACAGGGTTGGGGAGTAACATTTAACAGGATTACGTATTTAAAATACAAAATATAAGTAACTGTATTCCACTACAGTTACAGTTTAAATAATTGGTCATTAGAATACAGTTACATTCAAAAAGTATTTTGATTACTGAAGAGATTACTTTGCATTTTATTGTCATTTGTTTCATTTAATATTTGGTCCTTTCAGATGGAAAACATTTCTACATATAAATGATGCAATCTAAAGTGCATTTGAACAGCGGTGAAACACTTTCTTATGATGTGTTACATTCATACGAGCAGACAGAGAAGTAAGTTTTGAGCAGAAGAAATAGAAATAAACCTTGTGTAAATTGTCAGCTTTACGCTAAGCTAAAATGCTATTTCTAGCCATTTTATATGCACATGTTACTAGGCACAACCATATTTTTTTTATCAATAAAATTCACGTTGGATCATAATTTCTTTTTTTTCATAGTAAGTCCTTTGATATTAGGGCAAAAATCATATTCTTGATAATATTGTTTGTATTGTTTTCATGTAAAAATATCTACAAATTCCTAAAACAAGATGCATTTGATTTATCTTGTTTTAGAAACAACACTACATAAGATTTTTAGGTTTTTCAGAGACTGTATTTTTAACATGTAATCCAGAAGTAATCCAAATTATTTAGAATATGTTACTAACCTTGAGTAATCTAATGGAATATGTTGCAAATTACATTTTACAGCATGTATTCTGTCATCTGTAGTGGAATACATTTCAAAAATAATCCTTATAAATATATATATATAAATGACTGATTCATTCAAAAATAGAGGACACATATGTATTTTTATGCTAAAGAAATTAAGTTATTCTCTCTTACAACAGATTTTTCCAAATTACCTTCTGCTATGTTGGATCCTGTGCAATTGCCATACACTTACATGCAGTGAAATAAATGAAAAAAAAAAGTACTAATATATTCTGTCACCAGGCATTCCGAGACTCCATTAGCTTTTAACCAATGAAAGAGGCAATTTTGGAGACTATTAATACATACATACATTAATACATAAAAAGTTGTTTTACCACTACTTTTTTGTTATTTGAGTCACAGATGCTCTGAGATTAATCTGGAATAAATCCCAGCAAGCACATGGACATACATATTCTATGAGTATTTCTGCAGTAAATGCCGGTTTTCTTCCAACTCAAGTCAGCCAGATGTTCAGTGTGCTTACAGATTTCAAAATCGTCTGTGTAAAAGCATTTTACATTATTTTTTGTCCCCCATATGTGCACAAACCTTTTTATACACAGATACAGAGAGAGAGAGAGATTTTTTATTTAAAAAAATCATCTTTATTACAAAAAACTAAAAACAAAAAAATACTGTTTACAAGTTAAGAATCATCTCACAGAGAAAAGTGCAGAGGGAGGCTCACATCAGGATTTAAAACTGAAATAAAAGCATTAATTGCTATTGCTCCATGGAGAACCCTCCATTGTATGTCTCCTACTCTCTTCATTAATGGTGGCTTAAACAAAACTCTCCATTCAAGCTTAACATTATCATTCAGTTTTAAGAAAGAACGCCATGGTGTATCCACTTTGTTATCCAAAATCTTCTTATTAAAAACGAAAACACAAACTCGAAAATAAATGTAAACACAAAGACTTCCCAGTTTTTAAAAACATACTCATATGATCATCTAGTTTGGGAGACAAGTATACAGCTGGACAAGGGTCCTCAGCATTAGGAGCTTTTACCCCTGCAAAAAAGTCTACTAATAATTGTCTCCCTTCATCTGTAAGAGCAGATGGACACTTTGCTAACAGTTGAGCAACTATATGGGTTGAAAATATACCCAAATGTGAAGCTGCTTGTTCACTGTTCATAAAATTAGGTCCAGCCACATTTAACAGATGATTCAAGGTGGTGATCTTGGATTTGTAAAGTATATTGTTTAGTCCAGGAAATGTGTGTTCAATCGCAGAAATATCCAAACGGGTTCCATGTATTAAGGGTTCGTTTAACAACCAGAAGAGTGATTTCATGCATGGTGTCCTTTGATGATTAAAAAGACTCCATACTTTAAAAAGATTGAGATAAAAAATTGGCAAGTTAGAGATGTCCAGTTTTATGGGGTTTAAAAAGAAGAGAGATTTATCCATCTGTAGGCCTCCCAGGCTCCGTAAAATGGCACATGCAACCGCTCTCCAACTAAAGTCACGTGACCCTGAAATTAGTCTCACTGTGAGTTTCTTGAAGGAAAACAATATTTATTTTTTTCTGTTTAACTATTTCATATATCATTGCTCTTTTTCTCACATCTCTTGCCCCATTTACATTCACTGAAGCAACACTAACTTCTCCCATAAGGAATAAAAAACATGACAGTAAACCCCCCCCCCCCCCACACACTTATCATTAATTTATAATTTTTCATCACCATCATTGCTTATTTCAGTATTGAGTATTCTCACTAGTTTCTTTAACCTGTGCACTTCTTTATTAGTAAAAAACCTTCAGCCATCAGACATCTTGACTTCTCAATTATTTGTTTAATGTCAGGAAAATGTGTGTTAGCAACTTATTAACATTAGACAATGTCACTTTTTTGGATGGCATTGATAAAGGAAGTAGGCCTACAGGTGTAAACAACCCATCGATGATGATCCCTCGCTCAACTACCTCATTTGCTTTGTCTATATTATTTAGAAAAATGACATTAGAATTATTCATCTTTGAAGATGACAAAATGCACTCATGACCTACAGCAATCCTCTACACTCACCGCAGATGCCACTTTAACTGCATGACGCCGCGTGAGTGTACTCAAAACTTTAGAATCCGGGGCCGCCATGCCTCCCCAAATATAGGTAGCACACGGCTCGGATCAACACATAAAAAGAAAAAGAAACTATTCCTAGTAACTAAAACAAGACATACAAAAGAAAGCAAAAATCTATTTCTAGGCACGGCAGCCACGCATGCGCACGAGAGAGAGAGAGAGAGAGAGAGAGAGAGAGAGAGATGTATGTGGAAATTGCAGCATGTGATCAAAATGTGCTGAGACTGTAAAGCCAAACGAACAAGCGCATACGTTTTTTTAAGGTCTAAAAAAAGGGACAGTTCAGTTTTTTCATTACTCGTTTTATCAAGCACATGACCCTGATGTACCGAGTGATCTGTTGTTCTCAGTGCGCGCGCGCCCGCGCGCGTGTGTTATGAATCACTCTCAGTCACACTCTATGTTCCTGTCATTCTCCCAGCCATCTGATGGTGGGCAGGCTCACTGGCTCACTCACGGCTGGGCACTCAATTAATGGCAGCTGTCTTGTAGGAAGTGCTGTTGGCTGGTTTATCTGTGAACTCTCTCCCTCTCCCTTACATTGCCTTGGCATTGTGACATATTATGAATACTGAATGCTTCAACTGAGCACTTGATAGGACATAATTCAGTTTCAGTTTTGATCCCAAAAATTCGTAGAATCTTTATAAATCCCTGTGCCTTGCATGTTTGAACACCACACTGGCACATATGAAGATTCTGACTTGCATAATAAGGAATTTTATAATTGTATTAATTATGAAACACAGTTAGCCTCATAGGCCAAGTCCACATTGTTTATAGGTACTCATAGTTTCGTTAAGGAGTGGGGGTCTTACGTACATTGAAAGAAACAGAATGACATCATTATAAACAGAGGAGCTGCAGGATTTGTCATTGTACAATAGGGGGCGCTCTTGCACAATCACTGTCCGTCTTCATTCTCGTCAAGCTTTTTAAGGGACTTTGAGCGGCAGTCTGTCATTCATGACACATCCTGTTTCCTGAAACAAGCCTGTTCTCTCGTGATAGCAGTATTTAAGACTTAAATCAACAAGGAAACTCAAAAGATTTCTGTTCTGGCAGTTATAGTAGGCCTAGCTGTGCTATAAACCTGAAATATAGTATAATCTTGGATGCATCTAATAGAAGTGTTCATGAAAATGTTGCTTAAATCTATTTAGGTCTAAAGATATATATATGTGTACATGATCTTGATTACCCAATTTTCTTTTTCAAATAAATAAATAAAAATAACACCTGTCCCTTGTTTATATATATATATATATATATATATATATATATATATATATATATATATATACACACACATACATACATACAGATTAAAGGGTTTAAAGTTTTAATATCGGATATAACTTTACAAAGAAAAGGTTAGTAAACAATTTTACAACATTTAAATAATTTTAACATGTAGTTTGTATATGTCTTGTGGCTATACTTTTGAAACAGTGTGTATTTTAATGTTAATGGGCTGGCCGCAGTCCCTTCCATTGCAAGGGACATATATATATATATTATATATATATATATATATATATATAGATAAACAAGGGATGAGTCGAAATAATGTTTTGTGGTGATCAGTATTGCTACACATGCCGTCGATTGAGCTTAACTTGTATCAAACCCAGAGCATTCATTTAAGCTTTTCATGTAACAATTTAGACAATATGATTTTTTCAGCCTAATTGAAAGACAATTGGCCTACTTGTTCACACACCTCAAAGCATTGACAATTAATATTATTTTTTATTTAGGATGTAATGTTACATTCAAACCACCATGATTACCTTTCACCTTTTTTCATAATTCTCTTTTTGTGTCATATTTGGTGCCTTTGGAATATATTCACCACTGTATCTTTTGTTGCTGTTGACGGTATGTGGGACAAACTCACAGGCTGATTGCAGCCAGATTCGGTCCAAAATAATTTAGCTATCTTGGCAGTAGGGTAACTCTCTGAAAATATTCAATTTTGGAAGGGTAAAAAGATTGGAAATTATTCTTTTCTTATTTTGAAATACAAGGAAAATTTTGTAATTTAATAATTCAATCATCAAAGGGTTTAAAATCTTGCACTTGGCACGTCCAATGCATTAAGTTTCCAAATGAAAACGGTTTACTTTCTCCAATATTTAACTGAGGTCTTATAAAGTGCAATCGGAAGTTATGAACCTGTTGAACCCTGTTCTTATAAACCAGGCGCTGAATGTGGAGAGCTCATGCAGCAGTAATTGAAATCTTCTGACCCATCGCAGGGCCAGAGGACCAAGAAAAGATTTGCTCATAATGTGGAGCATCATAGCAAATGAAAATGGCGCACTCTCTCTCAATTTCCAATCCATTTTCCCCTTGAATAACACTGAAGGAGTTCATGCGGATCAATCCAAGGATCGTCCTGACCCTGAACGGGCTTTTTGGGGGACTAATATCTTATTAAATGAATTACTCTTAGAGTAATGGAGTTGTAAAAACCTACTGCATTCTGTAGTTTTAGCATGATAAAAGCAGCAAGTGAGTATTGTCAACAACAGCCCCTCTCAAGGCTGAGGCTAGTAATTCAGTGATGGGTTGCCATGGTGGTCGCCATGGAAACATCCTACACTGTTTGGTGAGAGTTGAAGGTAACACCCACTCTCATTGTTCATCGTTTGCTGGGCTAATGCAAATTCATAGTCACAGTGAAGCCATTACCGACCACTTTTATTGGTCTGTGTATCCATCGGCTGCACAATGCCATTACAAATGCTGCAATTCACCCATCTATGGCCTCTTAATTAAGAGGGACTAGATTAATAAACTTGGTGATTTGATTAATAAATCAACAGGGGTGAATCTAATTAGCATGCTAGCATGATTACATTTTATATGCGGGTAGTATTACATGCAATGCTAATATGGCTAAGTATGGCTAGCCTAGAACTTGTGTTAAAAAAGACAGGCAACTCAAACAGGTTTTAGTAAGAAAAGACTTTAATCAGTTTAAAATAAAAATGTTGAGGCTATTGCACATCATGCACCAGACAACACAAAAGCTCAGATTTGCTTCCAGGATTATTGCTTCATCAGAACTGTACAAGGTTTGCATGAATAAAAGATCAACTCAGAGCTCGGGGGCCTTGAAAAAAATATCACCCTCCTACACAAAAACATTCACCTTAAGTTGGTATACAAAACAATATCAGCCCTGAAGGATCGGGTCCTACAGGGATATATTTGCAACAACAAATAAAATTAACTCTGCTGAATTTATTCAAACTTTTCAGGCCACATTAGGGATGTACAAGCACATTTAGTCTCATACGGGTTAGAGAAAGGACATAGCTAACAGCACTATTTGAAAATTCAGAATGGCAGGATTGCTTAACCAAAGCCAGTTAATCAGCTGTATTGTTAGATAATATATTTAGGGGTCCAAAACACAGTTAATAATGAGCGTTAGCCACAAGCTACAATCAGACTCAACTTACCTTTATGCTCTAATGATGCAGGAAACAAACGCATCTGGTTGGATACAAGACTCTCATTTGGCCAAGGGCACGGCCACAAGGCATCTGCTTGACCTGACCATTAGCCAAGGGACCTGGTCACTGAGGTAGACTGTGACTTGTTGTCAGAAAGTCGAAGGAACAACAACAAAATCACTAGTCTTCCACAGCGACCCAGACCAATGCTGAACATCTACTGAAATGGAAGTCAGTATCTGTTGAAATGAAGTTCTTATTATAATTTTATTAGAAGATTTAGATCATTATCCTTGCGAACAGGCTCTCTGTAATCTCTTTTTCAATATAGATATATTTCTTTAAAGGACACAAACCACCAGCATGCCCAACACATGATTTATAGGAGATCAGATGAAATTGATTTACTGTCAATGTATTCGGCAATGTCATCGTGAAATCCGAGTCGAAGCTCGTCTGTGAATCCAGCAAAATCCAGACTGATGGTAGCTCATAATGTGGCATTACCTGAAGCGGATCTGCCCTTTCCATTGAGAAGACATCACACTCCCTGCAAAATGTCGGCCGTATCTGAAGGCTACTTTGGCAACCTTGGGTCCTTTTGTCCAGTTAGATGAGATTCAAAATGAAAGATGATTCAGCCATCAAGCCCCTAGTTCTAATAAAGGGTCTGCTCGAAGAGTCCTGGAAAGGTGTGAAACACATAAATAATGGAAAACAAGTGGAAAGAAATGCAATATAAAGAATTAAACTATAATATTCTCTTGGCCATGGAAAGCACCGACTCTGTGCATGTCTTTATTACATGTAAAAAATGTATTATATCATGCTCCATAACAGTGAGTGTAGCCTCATAGCGACAATATTTTCATTGAGCGCTGTTTGTCCTGCATTCCTTGAAAGCCCAAGGCAGTTACCCGTGGGTATAAAAGGTAGCCATAAATGGGAAAGTACTTGGTTAAGCATGCTCATGACTCCCACTTAACGCTCGCCATTCAGGAGATATTGAAGTGATCAGTTTTAAATGACAGATCAATGCAAGTAGACAGAGTGACCGCAAATGATTGTGCAGGAAGGATGCAGCGAGCTGTCCTTTTCTTACAGCTTGCACATTATTTTGCTAAAAACATCTCTGCACATACACACACACACACACACACACACACATCCTAGACCTTTGATAGTGACATTTGAAGAAGGACAGTTGAGTGCATTTAGTTCTACCTTTCTTGGAAGACACAGGCGATGAATCTTTCTAAAATAACACTCTCTTTCCTTTCAGTCCAGAAGATGAAGAGCTCTACTACAAAACAACAATACAATCCAAATTAAAAATCTCCTCGGCCATGGAGCTTTGTCCACGACACATGCATTATAACATGAACCGCTGAATTTTTGCTTATCGGACCTAAACGCTAGTGCCATCTTTGCTCATCTCAGACAGAAATATGTACACCAGCACGTTTGTCTAGGACAACACCGTACTCTGTCAAACTCACCTGTATCCGACAACAAAAGCATGACTGACGTGTTTGGGATGACAAGGGACTGCCGAAGCTTAGGTTACATCGCCCCATTCATTTTGTATAAGGCCCTGCTTGGGTTAGCACATACAAAGATAAAGGAACAATTGGGATCCCATTGTGTTGGAGGTGGCATTGAGAGGAGACTGACAAGCGCGTTTCTGTAGCCCTCCGAAGGAGAGCTTCATTAAAGACATGGCTACTCTACGCCACCGCCTCATACTGAGGTGATGGATTACTTTCAGAGCCCAAGCCAGCACAAGGAAAATTAGCTCAGATCAACTATGGTTTTTCACATTAAAAAAACATATTAGCCATAATAGGCTTCTCAGTTCATATGAATAAAATAGAGCCTTCCTTTTTTCTTGTGTTCTCTCTCATTTCTTTAAGTAGCCGAACCGGTTTCTGCACGCACTTATACATTTACTTAAGATTCCAGAGAAGTGGGAGCAAGTGGGAGAAAGAAAAAAGGTGTGAGTACTGTTCCTATTTATCTCCGGGTCGGGAGTCTAGCTGGAAAATAATGGGCCCCTACGTTGAATAGTAATCCTTTATTAAGGCCAGTTAAATTATGCTCTTCAGTTTAGAATGGGCACCTTTCACTGGGTACAATTAGAAAAATGAAATGCAGCGTGTGGAGAAAAAGAGCTTGGTGTCCAGCCAAGAGGAGCAAGCATTCAATTCAGCTCCTATAACATCTGAATTAAGACTAATGTCCAATTATATTGTCGCCGCCATTTGTCTAAAGATGATTCAATGGAGAAAGAAAAATCTTTTTCCTTTGAGTACGCGCATAGATCATAACCTTGGGGGATTCGTCATGCTTGTAAAACTTTATTACGATCATTCTTGGCAGAGGAAAATCAATTGTCTCCATTTTTTGGATTGTTGAGCATGTTATAGTGGTCTTCATAGGCTCAGGAACATGGCAGATTGGACGTCAGATGGATTTATCACATCTCGCTAATGGAGGGACCTGAAATAGCTGGTCAGGCAGATGACGAGATGTTCATTTAATAGTACTTTTTCCCTTCTCAACTCGTGTGGAACGTGTTAGAAAGGTATTGGGGTAAAAACAATTAAAAAATGCATTAGGGTGGCCGATTATGGAGCTACAAAGATAGATAATGATGTCAGTTAGCTAGAAAAAAAATCTTGTTATAGACGTGTTTAAGTCAGGTTCAGATGTTTAAATGAAAATGTTCCCCAGCAGATGTGGAGCATCCATAATGACTAATTGCAAAAAGCTCAATTACCAATCCAACCAATAAAAGTGTGAATGCATCATTTCCATCTAAAGTGATAAATAGAAAATGTGTGTCACTTATGAATTGTTTTTTAAATGTAACTAAGTAGTCTAATACCATGACTGTATGGTTTACTTGAAAATGCAGTAAATGGACAAAATTAAATGTTTAAACAATAACCTGTTCTCATTTATCAGTTTAAAAGTGTAAAAAAAAAAAAAAAAAAAAAAGGGGCATAAAAGATTTTATATGTAAAATTCAGGGTATGCATAGCAATCAAGCACAATATTTGAGTGTCCATGGACTTTTTTTTTAACATGAAGATTTTTAATATGGGACCGATTTTTGGTGAATTTGAAAGACAGAAAAGTGAAGCTTATAATTTCATAAAAGCACTCACATTAATACTTGTGTAAAAACTTGTGTACTATTAAGCTGTAAGGTTGCTTAAATTGATGTTTTAATGGTCATTTTAGGGTTTATGGAGTTACTTAATCAAGGAAAGCAATTTTATCACACTAAAATCATGTTAACACATGTAAATCATGTATGTTTATGCCTTGAGGCTATACTTTTGAAATGGCGAGTATTTGAATGTTTATGGAGTGGCTCCATTGACTTCCATTGCATGTGCCTCACTATAACCTTTTTTTTTTAAGAAAAGGGGTTATAATTTAAAATGTTTTTATTTGTTTTGTTTTTTTGTGGTAATCAACATTTTTCCACAAATGCTTTCAATTCAGCTAACTTGTATTGAACTAGGAATATTATTTTAATTACTAGCTGCTTTCACTAGCTCATTTTAAATGGTCTTGCGGTGTAAACAATTATTTTTTTTAAACAGATATTCCATGTAATCCCTCATTTAATATGAAGTCATAAAGCTACATTCATAATAATTATAAAACAACTATAAAACACAAGCCAACTACCTATATATTGAATTTCATCTAATCCAAAAACCCTTACAGAAAAGTCAACCATAATACCTTATAAAACAACATCAAATACTGTATCACTGTGACTGGGAAAATATATTGGTTGTTAGCTCGCAAACATTACGCCCTGTTTTTTTTTCCAACCAAAAGCAATCAATATCTGATATGTATCTTTAATGCAATAATAACACAGTTGCACTGTCTGTGACCTCACCATGCCCCCAACCCTGACAGTCCACCTCTCCTAATTTGATTTCTTTCACATCCAGTGAACCTGTCCTTTGAGGGAACAAAGCACGAACACCTTAAGTGGCTGTTCTTTCACCCCTTAAAATTGTTACCTCTCTCTGTCTCTCTCTGTCTCTCTGTCTCTCTCTGTCTCTCTCCCCCCAGGCACTGTGCTGAGCTGATTAGGTGGGTGACTTACAGTGACGGAGGTGACTTCCCACTTCCTACTCGCTCTATCTTTGAGGAAGAAACACTGCAGAGATGCTTGAAGCCATCTCTCACTGATTTTCTCTGAGTGCTGCTGGGTGGGGTTGAGAGAGCTGGAGAATTGAAAGGCAAACTGTGCCTGTGGTTCCTCAGCACTGTTCAGCTCTTACAAAATCACAATAGATAAGCTCCTAGCAGATATTGAACACGAATTTAAAGCCTGGAATCAGATTTACAGATTTGTAAGTCACCAGAGTCACCATAACAAATGCTTCTTACATTAATAGTAAAGATAATAAGCCTGAATAATGTTTTTATTTCAAGCTTGTCTTTATTTATATATATATACTTGTGCAGTGGGAACCTACAGTCTAAATGAAAAGGTTTCTGTTGTGCAATTTCTTCTTACATTTAATAATTATTAAGTACAAATTAAAAACATTGGCATTGAAATCATTTATTTGTAGAAAATGACAACTGGTCAAAAAACAATAAAGATGCTGTGCTTTAATGCATCTTGGCATGCTCTTTGCCAGTCTTTCACATTGCTGTTTGGAAACTTTATGCCACTCCTGGTGCAAAAATTCAAGCAGCTTGGATTTGTATGATGGCTTGTGGCCATCCATCTTCCTCTTGATCACATTCCAGAGGTTTTCAATGGGGTTCAGGTCAGGGGATTGGGCTGGTCTTGACAGGGTCTTGATCCGGTGGTCCTCCATCCACACCTTGATTGGCCTGACTGTATGGTATGGAGCACTGTTCTGCTGGAAAAAACAATCCTCAGAATTGGGGAACATTGTCAGAGCAGAAGGAAGAAAGTTTTCTTCCAGGATAACCTTGTACATTGCTTGATTCATTCATCCTTTACAAAGACGAATCAGCCTGATTGTCACTGATCATCACCGATCCTCCACCAAATTTCACAGTGGGTGCAAGCCACCGTGGCTTGAAGGCCACTCCAGGTCTCCGTCTAACCATTAGGCGACCAGGTGGAGGATCGGTGATGATCTGGGGGTGCTTCAGCAAGGCTGGAATCAGGCAGATTCGTCTTTGTAAAGGACGCATGAATCAAGTGATGTACAAGGTTATCCTGGAAGGAAACTTGCTTCCATCTGCTCTGACAATGTTCCCCAACTCTGATGATTGGTTTTTCCAGCAGGACAATGCTCCATACCACACAGCCAGTTCAATCAAGGTGTGGATGGAGGACCACCGGATCAAGACCCTGTCATGGCCAGCCCAATCTTCAGAACTGAACCCCATTGAAAACCTCGGGAATGTGATCAAGAGAAGATGAATGGCCACAAGCCATCAAAAAAGCTGAGCTGCTTGAATTTTTATGCCAAGAGTGGCATAAAGTCACCCAACAGCAATGTGAAAGACTGGCAGAGAGTATGCCAAGACGCATGAAAGCTGTGATTGGAAATCAGGGTTATTCCACCAAATACTGATTTCTGTACTCTTCCTAAGTTAAAACATTAGTATTGTGTTGTTTAAAAAAATTATATAAATTGTTTTCTTTACATTATTAGAGGCCTTTTTTGTTATTTTGACCAGTTGTCATTTTCTGCAAATCAATGCTCTGACAGACAATATATTTATTTGGAATTTGGTAAAAATGTACTTAATAGAATAAAACAAAATGTTAATTTTACTCAAACACATACAGTTCCTATAAATAGTAAATCCAGAGAAACTGATAATTTTTCAGTGGTCTCTTAATTTTTTTCCATACTAATCTCTATAAAATGAAATATGTTTTTTACAATTGAGATCTAAAAGCAGCTGCGTTCTGCATTTGAAGCACCCCTCTTTCCCAATATAGCAGTGGTTACATTTCACAAGAAACATCTATTTTGACCACGGCTGTTACAGATGTAACGGTACATAGAGTAATTGTTATTGTTGTAAATATGTTCTGGCCAACGCGTGGTTGTCAGTCAGTGGTGTACAGACCAATTTCTCTGTAATTAACGTGGGTAAGAGCATATGATTTAGGGTAATTGCCTTAACAAGGGGGCTGAGTGAAGCTCCACTTAATTACCTGTACATGCTCAAGAGCCCAGTCGAAATGGTCTTTTACAGTTTTTCCCTTTTATTTTACAATGCTGAAATTGGAGAGATGTGAAGGTGGTGAATTTGCTCTGTACCCCCCTCAATCTGCCTGTCAAAAGGGATGTTGAAAAAATAAACTTTTAGTTGAGGTACAGTAACTGTGAGCTGTGTAAGAGCAGAGATCTGCCGTTTTTGCATTTGTCAATCATAATTCTCTTTTATTTTGATGGGAACACATGCAGATTTGCCTTATTCTACTACTCAAGGCTGTTGTCATTTGTGGTCATCACAGGGGGTGTGGAATGGTTTTATAAATGTCACCCAAAAATATCCTGTTCTGAAAGCATGTGCTCTACTCAAAGGGATAATGTACCCAAAAATCATTGTCATTATTTAGTCACCCTTCAATTGTTCCAAACTTTTTCAGTGGAACACAAAAGCGGATGTTAAGCATAGACAGTATGATACTATGTATGGTTATTGTTAATATTTTTTTCACAAAAGAAAGTCAAACAGTTTTGGAACACACATGATATCAGAATTTTCATTTTTGTGTGAACTATCCCTTTAAAAACACATTCATGTAGGTGCTAAAGGTTTTATGTTGCAAAACCTCTGGGAAGCTCAGACTCAGATTCCTGATTTCCTTGACTACGATGAGATTACATGATTGTACATCCATGGCAAATCATCCAAGCCTGTTTTTATAGCTGCAAAAATCTGTTCTGCTATTTTGTAAACTGCATAATGCCAATGAAGGCAATGAAGTCATAGCCATTGTGCTCAAATCAAATCTGCCTCTTATAGTCATTGCCATCAATTCAGTTAACTTGAATAGCGGTACGTGTCAGAACAAGCACGTCTCTTGTTAATCAAAGGGTAGAGATTTAACAAATTTTGGCTTCATTGAGGGAGATTTAATAAAAAGAGGGGTGGTGCAGTTTCCTGATCGTGCCATGTCAGTTATCAAACACTCAGATGGTGAAATAGACAATTGTAACACTGCAGTCTGATTTCGATTCTATACAGAAAGAAAGGATGTTGGAGAAAGCTGCTGTAAACTGTGTGATGGGTTAGAACGAGTGTTAACAAATGGAGTTGCTGTGTCATGTGACTGCGTGTGTGCGTATGTGTGGGCTCTATTGTGTGTGAACGAACAGAAAGGGGGAAGTGCTGCGGACTCCCACTAGCAGGGTGTTTTCTAGGGTGGACGCAAGGAGTCAGCTATCAGTGGGAGTCCAGTAGATAGTGAGAGCGCTGTGTGTGTGTGTGTGTGTGTGTGTGTGTGTGTGTCTGTATGAATTCAAGATTTCTATGCCAGTCAAGGCCCCTCACTGGGCCCACCTCTGATGTCAAATCTCAGTCTAACTCTCCTCTCCATCCCCCTTTTCCTTTCCGCCCTTTATCGTCCATCCCCCTCCCCCATCCGTCTTTCTGAAGCACAGATAGATCGCTGGGCAGTTTATGGCACCACAGCGGTGAGGTGAAATGCTTTTTGTCCCTCCAGCATGTTTTTGTGTACACTCGTGGCGTGCACCTGTGCTCTGTGCTGAACAAAGGTCCATAGCAACGGGAGGATCGTGGCAACTGGATACCACACCTGTTTGATCTCAACCAGGCAACCAAGACGAAAAGGTTTAATGCATTGTTTTAGTAGCTATAGGCTAAGGTAGAATGCACAGGTCAGATATATGCTCCAGTACAAATCAAACTATGCTTTTTATATTTACATCCTTACAATGTAGTTAAAATGTTATTGTTTTCCAGGAAACATTAGGAAATACATACTTACGTACCACTAGCAGACGTGATCAGCATTTCTCTCAGTTGCTTATTTAAGAGCTGAAAAGAAACAAGAATTATCAGTGTGGTTACGTAATGCACTACATTTCATGTCTCCGTAGTCTATGTTTATCTGTAATTAAAACCACATCCACAAAGAAATGTGGTAATAACTCTTCTGAGTTTCTCTCCCGAGACCTGCTGGGATTTGCACAGAATACATGCATCTCCCCCAATGCTGCTGAACCCTGCTGTGCCCAATCTAAGTCCTGCTCACTTCCTGCTTTGTAATTCAATTGCACGGCCTAACAGACACCCTCTTACTGGGAGGAAAGACATGCTTCTAGGCTGGATACCCCTGGGATGTGTGTGCTAAGCTCTCCGTAGAAGCAAATGACACATTGAACCATAAATAAGTTTTCGTTTAGCCTCTGACAGGAAAAATCTGCATTCCGAACTAGATGAATAAAAACATGTGAAGTGTTTTGAATTAATGGTTGCAGGTTTTGCCACATGACCAGTAGGCATGTGCACAAGTAATCGACGAATTGAGAACTCGTTCTGCACCAGCTAATCGATTATTAAAAACATTACTCGGAAATCACAAATACATTTTCCTTGAAAAATTTGCCTGCCGTAGGCAACGCTGAATATGCTGCACTTTCCCTCTAAATCTCATACCAAATCTCAGAGTTACAACTGAATCCACTAGGAGGTGTTGTGGATGTCTGTCTTCGAGGTGTAGGATGATAGAAGGAATTATGATGGTGTCTTTGGCGTGTGTGGTTGCAAGCACAGCCAAGTGTGTCAATGCTTGTAATATTTTAATTCTTATTAAATTTGGTTCTTGTTTTATATATATATCACTATATATATATATATATATATATATATAATAATCTAAAAATATGAATAAAATCCAAAAATATCCTAAAATAAAATAAATGCTGATTTATTAATTAAATTTCAGTTCATTCATTTAATTTACATTATTTAAAATGATGCACCAAAGATGTTTCCACCACCAGACGAAGAGTAATCATGACAGAAAAACCTTTTTATAGGTTTATAAAGTCAGGCAGCATAGGAAAAAGAACCTGGCCTATTTTCCTTTTACAGGAGAAATCATAATTTGGGGCACAAACAGTTCTGGACTGACCGATGTACCAGCTCCTCTAATGGATGTGGTTTAAGGCCTTACACTTTCCTCACTGGCCACTTACCCCTCCCATTCCCTCCAGTCCCCCAGTGGACAGCTGGGCCAGATCAAACCCTGCTCCACATCCTTCCTTGTGTGTCACCCCCACTGCTAGGCTGTCACTGGCATTGCCTGATTGTATTCACACTTCAAACACAGCCACAAATGGCAATTGCTTTTACACAGATTCTATCACGTTTTGATGTTCAGCCTACTCTTGAAAAAATGCAGCTTGCATATACATTTGTGTGTATTCAAGCTCTGCTTTAAAACATATTGTCATTTTCTCAAGGTTAGGGGCCAAAGTGAAAAAGGCTGGTAGTGTTTAAAGGCCCTTGAGGTCTTGATGGTGCTTCAATAGATTCCACATATTACCAAGGGCTACCCTGCAGACTAATATCATTTATATCATCTACGATGCACAATCTTTTTAACAAGAGGTGCCTCATAGGTCCTTGAAGCTCAAATCCAATTCAGAGCAACAGTTCAAATGTGCAGTACTGTATTCCTGATACTGTTACCACTGGGGGACCGAGTAAACATGGGTACTCTTAAGATTTATATATTTACACAGGCTTTATTTGATATTGGATACCTTTTATATGCCGGTGTAATAGAAGCAGTGGCTAAAAAGCATCTGTTGAAAATGATAAAGACAGCAAGCAGCTTTTGTAGCTTTTTGCATCTTTTCATTAATTGATACCCACTTGTTTGAACACCTGCTGTAAACGTTTCCCCCCCTTTCTTAGGATGAACAGACCACGACACAAACCTAACCATTTGGGCTGTGTTTTTTTTTTTTTTTCTTCATGTAAATGTGTCATCACGACGCTCACAGACAACCTGTCACCTCCTCCTGCTCGCGCTACTCGTGATCGATAAACTCTGATGCGACGAAACGCGTCAATAAAAACAGCGAGGAATTCTCGTTAATTTTGCTGTTTGTTATCTGCTAATTAATTTTTTTGCAGATTCTCTCTCTCTCTCTCTCTCTCTCTCTCTCTCTCTCTCTCTCTCTCTCTCGCATTGTGATTGAATATCAGAGTGAGAGTCGTTTTATTTTGATGCTAGTTTTCAATATATAGCGATATCAATATAGCAATAATTTAATTCAATTAAGCTTTATTGGCATTATAAGTTGCAGTACAGCATTACGAACGTTTTGTAGTGACATATTGATAGCTGTAACAGAAAACAAAACTGGTAGCCTATTTAACATTGCACAGAACATAACATATCATTTGCAAATCATTTTTAAACATTTCAGAATATGCACTTGAGCACGTCAGCCTCTAACAGGTGGTTCTGAACATCTGTTCAGCGCTTCAGAGGTTCGTCACTGAACCCCACGCAAGACATTTTAAATTCTGATTAAAAGCTAGATTTAACAGCCTACAGCACAGTTTGTTCAAATTGTAACCTTCCTCTGATATTTTACTCTTTTTTTTCCATTTAATTGTCTATTTTCGCACTTGGGCGCAATGGACACGTCACTCAATAGCTAATTAAAATGATACCCCCATTTCTATAAGCTCTTACATATAATGTGAACTAACTACACACCAACATACACAACGGAACCGTTGAAGAGCTCACATTAGTCAATCAAAAGGAAAACTTTGGAGGCACAACTGCGATTTGCAAGTATATATATATATATATATATATATATATATATATATATATATATATGAATTATGTGAAACTATATATAGGGAGGCGTTAACATTATTGTGTGTAGTTTCACATAATTCATTCATTTGCTAAATTGTCCCGAGGGCTGATCCCGTGGCGTTGGAAATGATTGCCATTGACTCGCTCATTCAGTGCTGTGACATTGGGAGCTGTCCACCACTGTGGTGCTGAAAATTGATTGAGGCGCTTATCTGGTGGAAGATAATTATATGCGCCCTTTTCTACGCACATTTCTTTGTAAGTGGGCATTTGGACGAGATTTTTTAAAAAGGTAATCCACCTCCTTGATTATTTTTTTCCCAACATGGACAACCACAATCTAATCCACACTTTTAGCCCCCCCCCCCCACTAAAGTATACAGTACGTACGCTAACTGATACAGTATATCCAAATGTTAGGTTATTTTTCTTGTGAAAGATAAAAGTACTTGATTAATTGAGCCTTTTCTTGCATATGGTAGCCTACTGAATGCATCATGTGGCGAAAAATGAAAGACTCACAACGCACAGACAAGCCCACCTGGAGATCTGTGAATTCTCATATCCCCCACTCATACAGGCTGAACACTCGAATCCAACCACGAGCTCACCCCGAGGGGATTGGAGTTTGGCCAAGACTGCATGTCACTTCATTGCATTAAATTGCCATCGGAATACATTTGAGATAAACGTTGAAGGAAGGCCAACAGGACCCCTCTCTATATGATTAGCCACGCCAGGAAAAATGAGAATGTTGAAGACTGCTCCGATATTGGATTTGCCACTGATAACCATAATAAACAGCTCTTCAAATCTAATTGTAGTCATTCGGTCAGCACACCAGATGGGGAATTACGTATCTTGAAGGGGCGCCTCTTCTATTATCAATGGCACTTTTGCAGAAGCATATTGACTTGGGGGAGAAAGCGATTATTTTGATTGAATCGGAGAGAGAACAGAATTAATAATAATAATAATAATAATAATCATTATGAATAATGTCGCTAATCTTGACCCTCAAACTCTTCGTCGCCAAAAATAGAACCATTCTCACTTTTATCTAATTAATAAGGGTCGATGGTTTCACAATATACGTTTATCATCGTTTCCTGACGTCATTATTTATACGCAAATTACAACTAGATAATAATGTAGAGAAAACATGCTGATGCTCTTGTCAATCGGATTACGTCCACTACCTGTTGATCAGGATCATAAACACTCCTCTATTCGCAACTTTCCCCCAAAAACACACATTTTATTTTGTGGCACATATACAAGCACAAATGCATTCAGTTCCAATATCCAATCTCTGTTTATATAGTAGACATTTAAAATACAAAATCAAACCATTTAAAGCTCATATTTTATACGTGATTAAAAAAAAGAATGTTTTCTGGATTTAATTCGTATAGAGAAAATATTAAGATCAGTTGTCGCCCAAAACAGTCCACAGCCTTAAATTTCTTGGGCGGTTGGATGTTTTCAGAAGACATTATTTGCAAAGCTTACATGAACTCTATCCTTTCTTTCCCTGACATTGTCTTCCCTACATTTTTTGAAAACCAAATGTGCTGTAACAGAAAGAAGTCAAATGAATGATATCTTACGTCTCTTCGCTGAAGGTGTGGAGATGGACGCTTTGCTGGAGATGACAGCTCGCCGTCTTCTCGCCATGTGCTGTAACAAAAGCATCCTATGCATCCGATGTCTGTCCCTTTAAAGCCTTGCTGCGTCCCTGCAGGTGGCCTGTCAATTTAGTGGATCTCTATGACGTCACGACATAACTGAAAACATTGTGAGCCGCCTTTCATAATAAAAGTCTTTGGAGATTTTTATTTTTGAATATTAAAAAAGTATTATGTCTTATTGGTTCTCTTAGAACTATCAGTTCTTTATTTATTTAATTGCATGTTTGGGATTTTTTTTCGGTTGGTTAGTGTGTCGGTTGGAATGCTCAAAATATACAACTATAAACAGATGACACATATCATCAGCTACCAGTGAAGACCGAGAAGGTTAAATACATGCAATTAATGTTTGCAATGTAAAGCGCCCACCCACGCGCGACATGCACGCGGCGTGTCAATTGAAATCGTGCTTTTCTTTGGCATTTGTAGGTTTGTCTAGTCAACCAAAATATACCTAAGTGGATGTTCTTGTTGATTAAAACACAGGAGGATATATATAGGCTCTTTCTGTCTGTGCACGTTCAATAATTTGTTAATTTGCAATTACATTTAACTGCATTTATATGATGCATGAAATATATATGATTTAGCCTACCTTTGACATCAGAGTTACACTCTTACTACTATAATGACCCATTATTTCTTGGGTCATTGTAGCAGTCTTATAAAAGTCTTAAAATTATAAAAGTGCACGATGCACAATGAAATGCTCTGCTCTGACGGGACTTGATTAAATTTGCTCAGGTGCACCACAGCCCTGCGTGAAGCAAATGGGTACCAGCATTGCCTTGGTTTGCGCTGTTCCCTTACAAGTGTCAGGGGCAGCACAGCTCAGAATAGAAAGGTGCAAGAGGTACAGTAAGTAAAAAATTATAATAAAAAATGATGGTTTACATACACAGAGCTGAGCATGCATTTGGGTGAGTTCAATATATATATATATATATATATATATATATATATATATATATATATATATATATATATATATATATATATATACTCACTATTTCAAAAGTAGGCTATAGCCACAATACATAAATAATATGCTTCTTAACATGATGTTTGTACAATAAAATCGCATACAAACCTTTCCTATGTAAAGTTATAGCCAGTTGTACAATTTCGATACAACCATGTGTAATGTCATCAAAGCCTAAAACCCTAAGATGACTGTAAAAACGATTTAAAATGTACACCTCAAATAATACAAGATTATTAACAGAATAATTAATGTGTGCGTTTATAAAATTATAAGCTTCACATTTCTGCCTTTAAACCCTTCAAAAATCGCCCCCATTCAATTTCATTGTTAGTGTCTCATTGCAACCTCGATTTCTGCATTTTTCTTTTCTTTTTTTAAGAAAAGGAGGGACGATTATTTTTTGTGGTAATCAACATAATGCCACAAACGCTGTCGATTGAGCTTAACTTGTATTGAATATTCCTTTAATGAACTGAATGCTATGCTAGTTAATCATCTGTCTCCAAATAGGACACAGGTATTGCAATAGATTCATACTGTCCCTTTTTGCTTGTTTGAATAAGCAGATGCGCTACACGCTGTCAAAACATTAAACAGCAGCGACGAGATGAACCGACGTCAAGGGATTTTGCGAAACTGGTTATCCATGTGTAATTAAGCAAATATAATGCTGCATCACTGACTCAAATGTGTTTTTTATTTATTAATTGATGTTTATTTTTGGTTAGCATCATATTATGTCTTCTTCACAAACTATTTTGTATTACATGCACTTTTACGCACAGGTTGAGATGATTTTAGAAGGATGCAAGTGGGCAGGGCTTCTGACAAATCAATAATTCATTTTAAAGCTCGTTTATCGTTTAACCATCTTTCCAGGCCACATGTTCAATACTATCAATATTAAAACAAATTAAAACACAAAACCTGATCGGACTCTTCCAAAGTGCACAGGAAAGGCTGAGTATTTTTTTACTTCTATGCTCTCAGGAGAGCCATTTGTATTCTGTTTGTCTGTTGCTGGCCCTCTTTATTATATATTTATAAGGCATTATTTTAACCTAAAAAGAGTTCTTCATGTGGTAACATCTAAATTATTTTAAATGTGCACAGTAGGGCCTGGGGTTCAATTATGCACCCATTTTTATTTTATTATTTTATTCTAGTTATTTTAACTAGAAGTTCAAATCAGGTCTCCTCCAGGGTACCACATGATGACCCTGTACCTTAAAAAGTAATGTTTTTCTTTCTTTCTCAGAGCTGCATTTCTCAGACTAAAATTGGCTTTGGCAACTGTATGGACATTTATATTGAATAGATACTGTAGGTAGGTAGATAGATAGATAGATAGATAGATAGATAGATAGATAGATAGATAGATAGATAGATAGATAGATAGATAGATAGATAGATAGATAGATAGATAGATCTATGTGATAAATCAGGAATGCTGAATTTTCAGCTCAATAAGGACACCTAATGACCGTTTGTCCCCAGTAAGAGATCGATGTCCTCAATGTGTGCTTAGGAAGTGAAGATGTTATGCAATTGGAGAGCACTGTAAAAAAAAAAAAAAAATGTTCACTCAACTAAAGCTAGTTGTCATTTTGCTTTGACTCAGTCAAGATACATTAACAAAAAATATAAATTTCTTTCAACTTAAGAAGTTTTGATAATCCATTGACACAACTGTTAACAATTAATTATTTGGATTTAACACGTTTTGTTCTAACTTTAAAATTGTGACACACAAGGCTACCCAGGATGCATTGCATCACCTAGAGTTTTGAAGTTTAAGTTCTGATTAAAGTACATACAATTTTAGTTGTGTCAACTCAAAAAAGCTAGTTGATAGAACTAAACCTTAAAGTCAGTTTTTACAGTGAGGACGCTGCTGCTTTTACTTTAGTTAAAATCTGTCTATACTCATTTACAAACACCCACTTGAGTATTTTATACATTAAAATGGATTCCTTCAACAGCAAGTGACAAGTTGATCTTTGGGGCTAGTATTATTCACCTTATAATTGATTTTATAAAGTAGAGGACTAATTGAAGACAGGATGTCCTCCTAAATCTTACATGTTTGTGAGCATATGTTCAAACAGATGACTGTGACTTCCTCTCTGAGATAATTTAAGCAACATTTAGTGTGTCATTCATGATATTTCCCCAGCTAAGGAAATGAACCACTTTTCCTGTTAAATCTAACACAGTTTTGTTTCAGTTTGGAACCTTTGTGCGCATCCTACATAAGATGGACCTATCTGAAGTGCCAGAATCTCCTTCACAATAATAAATGGGAATAAAGTGCTGTCTATGTTCAACAAAGAAATTGGGAAATTATGTTTTTAGCTTAGCATGACTTTTATCCACTTAGGAGATGGCAGCAGCAAGGAAGCTCAGACAACCCTTTTACATTCCCATAATTTGGTTGAAAAAAGCCACGAGAGGCCTATTTACAGGCACAAATGTGCTATTTGTCCCCTATTGAGTTCACAACACTATTCTGGTTTACTTTGGGACTCAAATGTTTGGTTCTTCATGTTGTTTTGTGAGGCCTTTGTAGATTCATGTGCCATCCTACTGTACATTTTTGGGTATTTTTATGACTGTTTTTTGTATTTCAACACTGCATTTTTATCCCCTATTTTTGGTATAGGGCTGCTTGTAGGATGATTACAATATAGGTACTGTTATTTTATTGATTTTGTTTAGCAGTGTAGCATTCATCCTTGATGCTTTTTACACAAGAAGCGCTGATAACAGATTTGCAGTGATAAGCACAAGTGCACAGTTGTTGAGATGGTTTGTAAACAATGCCGTAACTACATCACTCAATCATCAGAGTAAATATGAGAACTCAGCATTTAACAAAGAGCTCACCTGAAGGCACAAGTGTTTGGAGGCACCCTTATGAATTGTGTCCTCCATAATCACTATTAATTTGTATTTTTGCTGTCACACCACACAAATGACACGTGGGTAATCAAGACCAAATTAAGAGGGTATTTATCATGGAGATGGCAATCAATTAATTAAAACCAATAATATCACACAAATTGGCACTTGGTATACAATGTTATTACTGGAGTGCATGCATGGCAAACTGGGCAATTTGAGATCCAATTTGTTACAGGGATGAAAGTCCCCCTTTAAAAATAAAAAAGTAATCTCAAATCACACAGTAACTTTTCATGCTAAGCATAATAGCCAAAATACCAATAAAATGCATTAGTTACTATATATATATATATATATATATATATATATATATATAGTAACTAATGCATATATATATATATATATATATATATATATATATATATATATATATATATATATATATATATATATTGTTATGATTAAAAAAAAAGTTGGGCCAATTTTGCCTGGTTTTGCCTGGTATAAATTACTTTATACTTATAGTCTTTTTAATATATACACAATAGGTTTATCGCTGGTCATCTCTAAAATGGGAACAACAATTATACTAAAGAAATCACCCCATTTTAAGGGTCAGCTGGGGCTAGTGGGTGTTTACATTATTCATTAAAGAGATCTATGTGCCCTGGGTGGCCCTAATCTACTCTATAGCCCAACGACGCAGTGATAAGACTCAGATTACCTGCCAGGCAGTGGCAGAGGCGGTTCAAAAGTCACATTGACAGATGTCCGTATTGGTGTTATGCAAACCTGTACAGAGTGATTCCTTGTTTAGCTAAGAGGGCCATAAGTAATTCATTGTATTTAGTCAGAAACAGCATCTGTTCAGTAGCCCCTGCGAGGAAACCCCGATTACTTGGCAGAAGGTGCAGTCTTTCCAGGTAACCGTACTAATCAGCTAATGATCTCTTCACCAAGGCTTTCAAGAGAAACATAGCCTGCTGAAAATACCAGCTTAACCAGCAGTTGTCATGCTTGTCTAACTGGTGGACCAGCATGTGCTGTGTTTTAAATGCTGGTCCACAATACAGAGTGCTGGTGTGCTGGTGTTCCAACAAGGCTTTTTGAATGGCTGGTTAACAATTTGCAGGTGAACAACATGACTCACTGTAAAGTGTAAACCCTAATAAGTTAGCAGATTTTTGCACGAACATTCACTGTTGGACATTGTTAATAGAGAAATAAAAAACTAATTACAGTGTCAAATGTTTTAACAAGACTATACTTTCTAAAAGTACACATTGATAGAAGTGCCCAAAGTTAAAGAACCACCTGTTTATGCTAATCCACCAGCTACACCAGCACAAATCCAGCCCTAACTAGGGGAATTTTATGCTGGTTAAGCTGGTCTTTTCAGCAGGGGAAGGTGGATTTTTCATAACTCTGGTTCCCGCATTGGTGCTCTACCAGAAGAGGTAAAAGACCATGTAAACAGCAGTGCCACATCAAGTCTGGCAAGAAAAGTTAAGTCCTCTGGGAGGGTGGAGAGAACTGCTGCAACTCGACAAGTTCTTGTGACACTAATGTTTCCTTCACTGGCACTAATAATAGAAAAGTGCCCATCAATTTCCTTTCACCTGTGATCCCCAAGTGGCAGAAATTGCTGCTGCACATTGATGGCCGTCTATCGGCACAGACTTGGTGTGGTGCTCGGGCTTCCCTGCTGAGATCCCCCTTAGCTTTCTTGAGGGGTGAGGGGGTAATTCTGCCTGAGTGTGGTTTCTGCACTTGACCTCTCTTTGCCTCCCTTTAAAGAGCATATTTTGATGAAATGGTAAAATAATTTCTTGCCAAACTTCTGGTCCATCTCTGCTGACCTAAACTGAGATATGTCCCACTGAAAAGCGTCAGACATTGTCTTGCTCGCTCTTCCTCTCTGGCCCCTGGAGCCCCATAAAAGCTAGAGATTTGAGATCCATACAAGCAAAACAAAAAAACAAAAAAACAAAAACAAAAAAGAAAACAGGGCTCTAAAAGCAATCCAGGTGTGCTAAGGAGAGTGGCCACAATTACAGATATACAAGATAAAATGCGTTTTTAGGCACTCACAAATAACGAACAAACATTTTCACCCTCATCTCGTGAGATTCATTTCCACCTTTTTTTCTTTATTCAGCCTTTCGGGTATAAAGCAGCTGAATTCAAGGTATATAAACTAGTGAGATACTGCATTGTCATTACTGGATCATTGCATAAAATCCTTAACAAGAACTTAATTGCTAGAATTTTATTAAAGAACTTAAGACTAAATTGCAAGAGGATATCGGAACACTTCATATTCATACTCAAGTGAATGAAATATCCCATATTCAGTATGCCTACCTTACAAAAATAAATGCTCTCTTCTGAAGCATGCATTCAAGGCCAGTGTCTCAAAACTGTATGACAGCTATTTAAAGTGATAGTACACCCAAAAATAAATAAAAAATGGTCATAATTTACTCACCCTCATATTATTTCAAAGCCATATGATTTTCATTCTTGCATGAAACATCTACCAGAGTTATCTAGCAGAAAGTCCAAGCTGCTCTGTCCCTAGTCACCATTCACTTTCATTCAATGGAAAAGAATGATAATGAAAATAAATAGTAGCCTTTCAAAAAAGAAAATACTGTCATAATTTACTCACCCTCATTTTATTCCAACCCTGTATGACTTTCTTTCCTCTGTGGAACGAAAAAGATGTTAGACAGTATGCTAGCCTCAATCACCATTCACTGACATTGCACTGTTTTTTCAATACAATGAAAGTGAATGGTGACTGAGGTTGTCATACTTCCTATAATCTCCTTTTTTGTTTCATGGAAGAAAGTAAGTCATATGGGTTTGGAACAGTGTTGGGAAAATGACTCAAAAAAGGTACTTCACAAAAAATTACTAATTAAATCTCTATAACTGTAATCAAATTACTTTACTGATTACTTCAGTGAAAAGTACTCACATTAAGAAGGACTAAAAGTAATTACATTAATTAAAAGTTATTTACTGTAATCGGATTACAAGAATTTAAAATGAAATGCTTTACACTACTTTTTTGTAAAATAATAACAAGAATAATTACACTACAGTGACTAATTACTTTGTAATCAGATTACACCCGACACTGGTAAGGAACAACATGAGTGTATGTAAATGATGGCAGAATTTTCATTTTTGGGCGAAATAGCTCTGAAGTCATCTCAAAGCCTTGTCACCTATACAAACACCAATTCCCAGTGTTTAAAAGGTGAATACACAAGAAAAGTATGAATTTATGTCATTGCTGGAAGGGAAATAGAAAGAAAGGTAAACAAACTTAAATTTAGGCAAAAAACGTATTTGAGATGAGGCAGAGGATGTTGAAATCACTGCTGATTTGCATGCCCTGCAGTCTCCAGCTCGCACTGAGGACTCATGTACAAGGAGATGCAAGCACTCTTCCACGTAGTCCCATGATACGCTATACACACTCATTATGAACACAACTATGCCTGTCCAGAATGTTTCCCTCCCCCATAACACACACACACACACATACATATATCACACACTTGCATGCACACATACACAAACACACTCTCACATTCACAAATGAATGATCGGCATCCTGCACTCATCCTTTACCCTTCATCCATTGTTTGTCTCTGAGAGGTTTCCACGGAAACCAGAATTAGAATTTGCCTGATTTTTAAAGATGAGGCAGAAATTTGTTGTATAGTATCTTTTTTCCATTTTATGGTGAGTAAACAGTTTTATTTATGACGAGAGAGGGGCTGTCTCAGCAACTCAAAATAATTCTGTGTAGTTTTGTTGAAATGTTAGTTACATGAATTTAACATATTTAGAAGTATTCAGATAACTATTTTACCTTATGAGTTATAAGTGTTAGGTGTAATTTGATTACAAAGTAATTAGTTATTGTAATTAATTGCTTTTAGTTAAAAAGTTGTGTAAATTAATATGTTTTTAAGCCAGATTACAGTTACTGACAAAGTTAATTACTTTGAAGTTACATTTACTTGGATTACCCATATTTATAAAATAATGTTATTCATGTAGAATACACTTAAACATGAATTATGTTCATCAATTTGCATTTCTGTGACATCAGAACAGTCACTAACAAGTCATTGTAAGGGAGAAACATGTGCTGCAAAATCCATAACTTGTGTGCGACAACGAACAAGGAGGTAGACATTTTTTTGAATCGTTTGAATGGAAAAACTACATCTTTTCTGTGAAAAGTGGTTTTAAAAATGTGTACTGTGATTACTAGCAAAATGAGCTGATTAGGTACAGTAATTAGAAAAATAATTAGTTGTTTGTAGTGGATTACTTTTTTTTGAGTAACTCACCCAACACTGTCAGTTATCCATTTAAGGAATAGTTCACCCAAAAATGAAAATTCTCTCATTATTCACTCACCCTGATGCCATCCTAGATGTGTATGATGAGATGTGTATGACCAGATGTGTTTTTCTTCTGCAGAATACAAATGATGATTTTTAGAAGAATATAGAGCACAGTCAATTTCTTATAAAGGAAGTACTTGGGTGCCAGCACTTTGACGGTCCAAAAGTCACATTTAAGCAGCTTACGTCATGTTTTGTGTCAGCTGATGGCAGAAGTTAATATATTTTTAATTATCAATTTAATTTTTGCACAAACGTATTGATTTGCTTCAGAAGACATTCACTGATCGACTGGAGTCATGTGGATTACTTTTATGCTGCTTAAATATGACTTTTGCACCATCAAGGTGTTGGCACCCATTTACTTCCATTATAAGGACCTGACTGTGCTCTATCTTCTACTAAAAATCTTTTTTTGTGTTCTGCTGAACAAAAACAGTCATATGCATCTGGGATGGCATCAGGGTAAGTGAATAATGAGAGAATTTTATTATTTGGGTGAACTATTACTTTAAGCATTACTACTAATCACAATTTATCAATAAGCAAACATGAAAAATGAAAATTCTGTAATAATTTCCTCATTCTCATGTCATTCCAAGCCTGTATGACTTTCTTTCTTTCATGGAAATTTGTTAATCTCAGTCACCATTCATTTTTATGGCATCTTTCTTCCATACGATGAAAGTGAACGGTGACTAATGTTCTGCCTATCATTACCTTCTGTGTTCCACTGATGAAAGAAAAAAGTAATGCAGGTTTGAAACAACATGAGGATGAGGAAAGATGACAGAATTTTTATTTTGTGGTGAACTATGCCTTTAAGAGTTTAAATAACTCTTTTCAAACCGGTTTTATACTTTATCACAATGAACGATGATTTTATGAGAATCAGTATAAAAGGGCACATTTTTGAAATACAGCATAAGATGTAAGATATCAGTCTGTGGCCACATTGATTGGACTGGCAAGGCTGCAGAGAAGGGGGTGGCTTCGGTAGGAAACAATGTTTCCAGGCAACAGCATCCTGTCAGCTGATTTGAACAGCCAATAAAATGTAGCCATGTATTCTGGTCAGCGAATGAAGGAGCACACAGTTATCTTTCTATCTGTGAAGGTTTAGTGTTTGGAGCATATATTTACACTGACCATGCAGCTAGCAGGCAGAACGGATTGTCCTTAGTACATATAGGCCTTTGTCTCTGTAATTCAAAATGCTGCAGAAACTATGTGATAATGGTACAAATTAAGCTTTGCATCATCACCAAGCATGATAATTTGAAGCCTGATTAGGATATGACAGAAAAATGCAACCTGTTAATTAACTTAATTGCTTCTGGTGCAAATACAACTTGCGCACACAGAAAATATGTCTGGTATATTTTATGTATTCTGTGATTAGTCATCTGTAATTTTGGTTTGAATGGGGTTGCACTCTATTCCATGAAAAATTTAATTATAAACCATGATTCTATTCTATATATATATTCATATATATTCATATGTTCATATATATATATATATATATATATATATATATATATATATATATATATATATATATATATGTATGTCAGACAGTCTGTCTGTCTGTCTGTACTGGAGACATGTGTTGCATATGACAGCATGATGCTGTTCCCTGAAATTAGGCAAGCATGTCATTGTTAGCTGTGATGTGTGTTTTTTTGATCTGCGCTATTTGATTTTCTTTGAAATAATTGCTGCCATTTCTATTTGTTCCCCCAAACAAATAGTCTTCTTTTCAATGATGATGTCATTCAACAAGCAACATTTGAATCTTGCAAAATTTTGCCTAGAGATCAAGAACGAGAATATATTTTATTAGAAAATCATGATTCCAATACATGTGATCAATAAGACTTACGGGCTACAATATGAATCAAGAAAAGAGAAAACTGTGACTTGGAAAAAAATCTTAAAAAAATAACAACAAAAGAACAAAGTTCGAAGAAGCTACAATTACAGCAACATTCTATTATGTTGCTGAGTACCAACTATGTTGAGAAGGTAAAAGCTTCTTTTTAAATGTCAAACACAGCCTCTATGCAACATAGATTTCCAGAAATGTTAAAATAAAACAGCATTTTTGCTTCTTCTGCGCAAAAAGCAACCTTTTAAATCCACTTTTTTTCCAATTACGGCTACCATGCAATAGGTTCGTAATTAAGGCTATATGCCATCAGTTTGAGTGTACTTGGAGTTCCTCTGGTTTGGCCATTTTCGAGACCGGGATCGGGTGTTGGGTGTTAAAGGTTCATCATTGCAAAATTTGTGATATCCTGGGGCTCTTTGTTTTGCTTCTACATCATTAGGCCCTCATATCTAGTCTAAAAACCAGCCTTGAGGACTCTTCATCTCCCACTCCAGTCTCTGGATTTAGAGGAAATGTGTCTTCCTGGGTCCTCTTGCATTTTATCGAAGTGAGAACAAAAACTAAAAGGGAAGATGATGACCCTTGACAAAAAGAAAAGACCTGAATGAAAGGCCATTATTTAAAAAAATCTAGAACGCAAACCCCTATATCATAATGTTATAGATGCGATGTTTTTGGCCCCTAAGTGAAGCGCTTTGGGCCATGGGTGGAGAGTGCACTCAAAATGCTAGCACGTAACATTTTGAGGGCTCTAATGTTCTTTTCCATGTTTTTCCACTGGAATACCTTTCATACTCACAATCTGCCATTACTGAAGATTACAACTTATATAATCTACAAACTGGGTCTCTACATACTTGGGTCGAGGATAATTGGGTACAAATCCATTATCATACTCTCAAGGCCAAGCACACAGGTTATTCTTCTGCGCTTAGTTCTTATTCATTTTTCTTTTTCAATTTTTGAGCTCTCGTAATCCATTTTGGAGAAAGAACACTAAATGACTTTTGGTAAATTAAACTTATGCACATGTTCCCTTTTTTGGTGCTCTGCATTCAAACTACTGCATATGAGTTATTAGTCAATCAAATAAATGTATTCCATTCTAATTTATTTAACATAAAAAAGTATTTTCCCCCCTTCATTTCCTTTTTTATTTAACCATATTGTCTCTTTGTTCTGTACTATAATTATTTTATATGCATTGGCAATGTTGTAAATGTAAATAATTATGCCAAAAAATATTTATTGACTCTGACTTTATGTATACTATTATGTATATTAACATTGTATTTATGTAATGTTATAATTAATATTATATGTTAAAAACATTCCTCTGAGATAAACATTTGCAAATTCAAAGTTTCTAACCTACCAGTTTTTCCAAAATAAACATCTCTGTCTATACACAGTATATAAAATATAATATAGGCCTAAAATGTAAAATTTAATAGAAATACTGAAAAGATCTAATTTTCTAATGATATAAAGGGTTTTTGTTTTGCTTTAACATTTTTTCCCCCCTGGAATCTTTATTGTGGAAATTAATTTATGGAATGATATATTTTTTTATATTATAACTTCATTCTGCGTCCAGCTAAGTATCGTTACTTTTGTCCACATGTTAAAAAAGCTTAAACATAGTCATTTCAATCTGTCCCAGAAAAGCACCTCCATTAGTGGCGTTCTATAAAGATTTATTGACCTCTGCCCTAATCATCACGGAACATCACGGTCAATTGACATTTAAAAAACGGTTTGTTAATATCATAATTTTAAACATTTTCTGGAGGACGAGCATACTGCCTATTGACTCCGGAATTAAAAGTGTATTTACAAAGTCCAAATGCTCCATAAAACGCAGAGGGGAAAAGACATTTTAAGCATTCATCAGCTTTTTCTATAGCAGAAAGGGAAGACAAAAGACCGAGATGACCTCATCTGTCACTGCTTTGCATTTTCGGTGAACTCTGCTAATGGGTGCATAAATGGGAAGTGCTTTGTCCCTAATTATCAGTTCTAAATTTCCATTTTTAAGCCCTCTCACCGACCAAACCCTAAATAGAGCCAGCAAGAAATTCTGTAAAGTACATTCGGAGTATTTTCTGTAGTGTTCTAATAATTTCTCCCGAAATTATTTCCCGTATGTAATTGTCATAGTAGTTACATCGGGATAAGTATTGTGGATACTTGGAGCCTACGTATATATGCAGCGCTATTGATTTGAAGGGAACAATAAATCAATTCGAATCGCGGTAAGAATCTCCCGTTGAAGTGTTGTCGCGCTGTCTCGCCGCTCCTGAGGGGGGCGCGCTGACACTTAGTGCGCTCCATGTCCACTGTTACAGCGCAGGCTGATGCGAGCTCGGTCAGACAGCGATTAGAGCTCCCAACTTATTTAAATAAATCCAGAATAAACGCATACAGTGGGTTATAATTCTTTTCCCAAAGGTCTTTTGGTTTTATGATTTATTATATGTCGGGTTTAGGTTGTGTGTTGGTCATGTTCATGTTGAGGCACAGACGTTAGCATGATAAGTTTTTAAATGGAAAAGCAGGTAAGAGATACACAACTTATTTCATTGCGTGTGTTTGGAGTTTATATTTAATTGTATTTTATTTTGAAGCCTTTTGGTATTAAAAAAAGTCGGAAAAAGCTATAAAACATACTGAATGGAGTACCTCGAAGCAGTTTTTATTTCTGTCTGTCTGTCTGTCTGTCTATCTTCTATCATCTGTCTGTCATGTGTCTGTTTTGAAACTAGTTGTATATGCATTGCATTTGTATACTTTGAGTATTATTATCTCTTTCAGTAATGCTTTCATATATCATTTGCAGTGGTAATGCTTTGATTATGTCTGCTCACAACAACAACATCAGAGGAGGATTTCCCAACTCTAAAGCCCAGACGCATCCAGAACCAGAATGTGGTCCACTGTCTAGAGGCGACAGATCTATTCGGATGCACCTGGAGCTCACTGGTAACATGTGCACTGCTTCCACCAGAACCTCTTCCCCAACTTCACAGTGGTGAATGTAGAGAATCCCCCTTGCATCTTGCGCAAGTTCTCCCCTGATGGACTGTGCTTCATTGCCTTCTCCTCTGATCGGACTTCCCTGGAGATCTAAGAGTACCATGGATGCCAAGCAGCAGAAGACCATCTCCAAGTTCAGGAGGGTGAAAACCTGGCCAATGGGAACGACCTGCGGTCCCTCAACATCAGAGGCAGGCTCTTCAAATGTTTTTATCTTTTTGCTCCATGTCATCAATTTGGCCTCTAGTGGGGAACACTTTAATAGAGAGTGCAGTCTATTTACAGATGACTGTCCTTATGTGGTTGCTGGCTCTGCTGCCTACTTGCCAGAAGAACCTCACCTGCACTTTTAACGAGTCAGTGACACCAAATCATTGCTCACCTCATGAAGACTACTCACTGCATATTATAGACCTGCACACAGGCTGACTGTGTAATACATGCACTTTTAAGTGTGACAAGATCATTCTCATTAACAATCAGGGACTCTACCTGTACAGAAAAATACTGTTCAGCAACAAACCATACATATCTTTCAGGTAAGAGTATAGTGTGTGAGGATATTTATTCAATCTCAAATCAAAGAACAAATCACTCAGTTGCATTTTATGTGCTAATTTCTACACCAAAAGTCAAGAGAGCGGACACACCTACACTTTTACATTTTATTTCTTACTGTTATATTCTACAGTTTAGAATAACAGTGAAGTCATCAGACTGTGACATAGCATAAATGGTAATTGTCATTTTACTGTCATGTGAAAAAAAAATACTAAAACAAAGAGGACCACTTTAGAACCTCAATTCTATGTAAGTATTTAGTAACTAAAAGTAAAAACAAATAAATATATATATATATACCAGATATTTTTACATTTTTATATAAAGGTGCATTTTGTTTAGGTCATATGGATAAACTCTAAGAAAACTTATTTCTTGACTCAGGAATTCATGTTTTAATTATTTGTATTTTTTTTTAATCATTGATGAAGTTGTGTACTGTACACTTTCATGTATTCAAGGTGCCTTTTAAACATAAAAAAACACCACATGACATATTTTAAAGTTATTTCATATTATTATTATTATAGTTTTTTGTAGAAAGTTTTATAAATGTTTATTCAAAAATGTATGAAACCAACATGGACAAAAAGATTATATTTCTAGCTCCTCACATGTGTTAAATAAAAATAAATACATTATTTTTATCACCCTGGACAACCTTATTTGTCAATGACCAAGTAAGGAAATTTCAAGCAATTCTGCAAGAAAGAATGGGCAAATATTTCCCAATCTAGGTGTGCAAAGCTAGCAGACATATCCAAACAGACTGATGGGTGTCATTAAAGCAAAAGGTAGCTCTACAAAATATGTTAAATCCAGGAGTATGATAACTTTTCAAACTCTGTTATTCTAGTTGTTCATCTTTTATACATTTTTGGAACTCTTTGTTTTTTGTTACTTGAAAGTTGTAATGCAAAATTTGGAAATAAATCAGATTTTAATTTATTACTATTATTATTATTTATATGGGTTTTGATTTCAGGCTGTAAGACAAAAAAAAAAAGTATAGTGATTTTCTAAACACACCTTGTGTGTGTGTGTATGTGTATATATATATATATATAGCAAAAAAGGTTCCGTTTTTCAGGACACTGTATTTTAAAGATAATTTTATAAAAATCCAAATAACTTTACAGATCTTTATTGTAAAGTGTTTAAACAAGGTTTTCCATACATATTCAATGAACCATGCACTGGTGGAGCGGTCGGTAAGACACTAACAGCTTACAGAGGGTAGGCAATTAAATCATAGCTATAAAAAGTTATTCTCTTATACACTTATACACTAATTTCTACTGACTCTGAAAAACACCAAAAGAAAGATGCCAAGGGTCCCTGCTCATTTGCGCGAACGTGCCTTAGGCATGCTGCATGGAGGCATGAGTACTGCAGATGTGGCCAGAGCAACAGATTGCAATGTCCATAATGTGAGACGCCGGAGACAGCACTACAGGGAGTGTAAAATCTAATTGATCTTGATTTTTAGATATTTTTACAGCAAAACAATAAAAAAATTATTATCAAGAATTAGGTTTTTGCCCTAATATCAAAGGTCTTACTAGAAAAGAAGAAATTATGATCCAACTTGAATTTGGAAGCCATGTAAAATGGCTAGAAATAGCATTTTAGCCTTGAGTAAAGCTGACAATTTACACAAGGTTTATTTCTATTTCTTCTGCTCCAAACTTACTTCAAACTTACTTCTCTGTCTGCTCGTATGAATGTAACACATAATAAGTGTCTCACCGTTGTTCAAATGCACTTTAGATTGCATCATTTATATGGATAAATATTTTCCAAATGAAATGACTAAATGTAAAGTAATCTCTTCAGTAATCAAAATACTTTTTTTAATGTAACTGTATTCTTATTACCAATTATTTAAATTGTAACTGTAGTGGAATACAGTTACTTATAATTTGTATTGTAAATACGTAATCCCATTACATGTATTCCGCTAATAAAAACAGAAAGGAGTAATTTGTAAATTATATTCACCCTTTGTTATATTGAAAGCACTGATGTTGCTTTTTTTTTTTTTTTAAATGTACAGTCATTTCAAATCAGATGATTGCAACACACTCAACACAAGTTGGGACAGTCGAGTGTTTACCACGTTGAAACATCACTATTTCTTCTATAACACTTATTAAGCATTTAGGCACTGAAGACACAAGTTTGTTAAGTTTCAAAAGTGGATTTTCCCCCATTCATCTATTATGCAGGTCTTTAACTGCGCAATTGTATGGGGTCTTTTTTGTTGTATTTTGCATTTCATAATGCACCACACATTCTCAATTGGAAATGATCAGGACTGCAGGCAAGCCAATATAGCACCCACACTCTCTGCATATTCGTCCAGTATGTGGTTTGAAGTTGTCCTGCTGATAATTCTGGGACGTCCCTGGAAAAACAGTGCTGGGTGGCAGTATATGCTGCTCCAAAATGTTTACATATCTGTCTGCTTTAATGGTGCCCTCACAGATGTGCGAGTTACCCATATCATGGGCACTGACACACCCCTGTCCCATACAGATACTGGCTTTTGTAACTGATGCTGATAACAGCTTGGATGGTCCTTTTCCTCTTTGGCCCGGAGCACAAAACGGCTGTGTTTTTCAAAAAATATTTTAAATATGGACTCATCATACTAAAAAACATGGTTCTACTGTTCTACTTTCCATCTAAAATAAGACCGAGCCCAGAGAATCCTGCAGTGCTTTTGGACAGTGTTGATGTAGGGCATCTGCTTTGCATAGTAAAGTCATATCCATTACAGATGAATGATGCTTTTTAAGACAGTGATGTCTAAGGGATCAGATATGCACATTCAGAAGTGGTATTCATCTTGCCCTTTACGCACCAAGATTTGACCAGATTCCTTGAATATTTAATATATCTATATTGTGCACTGTATAGGGTGAAATGCTCAAAATCCTTCCAATTTACCTTTGGGGAACACTGTTCTCCAAGTGCTGGATTATTTGCTGAAGCATCTGTTGGCAAACTGACAACTCTCGAATGATCCTTGCTCTTGAAGGAATTGGTTTTGTATGATGTGATTGCCTCACCTGTTTAACATCTCTTGTTTCACATTGCCTTGTTATTTTTATTTATTTAAGTCTTAAAATTGCCCCTGTCTCAACTTTTTTGGATCGGGTTGCAATCATCTGATTTGAAATGACTGTGCATTAAAAAACAAACAAACAAACAAACAGATATTTGCAAGGTAAAACATCATGCAATATGTAGTTGTAGTGTTTTCAATTCAACAAAGGGTGAATATAATTTACAAATCACTACTTTTTGTTTTTATTAGCATTTTTCATACTGTCCGAACTTTTTTGGAATAGGGTTTATGTGGGTGTGTGTGTGTGTGTGTGTGTGTGTGTGTGTATATATACACACACACACACACACACACACACACACACACTCACTGAGCACTTTATTTGGAACACTATGGTCCTTATTAAGTGCCCAACATGGTATTCTGCTGTTGTATCACATCACCTCAAGGTTCAACAACTGAGATGCTATTCTGCTCACTACAGTGGTTCAGAGTGGTTATCTTAGTTTCCGCAGCCTTTCTGTCAGCTCGAACCAATCTGGCCACAATCATGCCACAGTCGAAATCACTGAGACCAAATTATTTCCCCATTCTGATGGTTGATGTGAGCATTAACTGAAGCTCCTGACCCATATCTGCCTGATTTTATACATTACACTGCTGCCACACGGTTGGCTGATTAGATAATCGCATGAATAAGAAGATGTACAGGTGCACCTAATGAAGTGCTCATTGAGTGTTTATTGCAAATGACTTTGCCTTCTTAAAGCATAAAGGACCACATCATCAATCAAAAACTATTTCTTTATATTCCCTCCCACCCACTCTGGTGACCCCAAAAGGAACCTTCCTCAACGTCTGCACCATTGGACGATTCAGTTATGAGGACGACCTCCTAACTCTATCTGTGGTTTACTCCAAAGCCCAGGCTAGACCGGATTCTCGTGCCTGTATAAAGAGAAAACATTAAACTCCTCTGTAGGAGGGTAGAGCAGGATGGCAGCGCCACAGCCAAGTGGCGTTTTTTTTCAGATCTTCGATCAGCTCAGGCAGCTGTGCATGTGGAAGATGCAACTGCTGAATGAATATCACCTCTTCATCAAGTACACCAGTGAAGACATGGTCACACTGAGGGTCACTGACCCCTTGCAGGTAAAAAACACCACCCCACCCCCAAAACACACGGTGTACACGGTGCAAAGTAACTGGAGATTCAATCAGATATGCACTTGCTGGCGTCATACCTTAATCTCTGGTAGTGTAAGATATAATGTTTGTTTCCCTTTTGATTGGAATTCAATTTGCATTGTGGATAATGTTCATTGGGATGCATATGTTTTAGATTAAAACTTAGTTGATGTAATACAGCAACACTATTACTATTGTTCATATTTAAAGGAATAGTTAACTCAAAATTAAAAATTGTCATGATTTACCCCCCCTCATGTCAGTTTATATCCAAAAGGATATACAGTATTTTAAAGAATGTTGCAATCCCTGATATCCATTCAATAGCGGATGATGGGGACTCACTTTAAAGCTTAAAAATGGACTCTTCTGAAAAGTAGTCTTCTGAAGGCATTTTGCCACATCATACTTGTGATTTTCTCCTGCCGGAAAATGAAACGAGCTAAAAAAAATCCCATGTGCATTGAAAGATGAACTTGAATATCATATATATGAAATACACATATATATTTATGCAGCTATTATATATAAACTCAAATAGAATAATGACACTTTTTTTCTTCTCCTTTCTTAGCCTTCATTCTTTGTGCTTTACATCATGCTGATGACAGTTTTTGAGAACTTCTGTGACTTCTTCTGAAACGCCACACTCCACACAGAGGCTGAACAGTTCCCCTGCTCTGCTTCCAGCAACAACTTTGCCCGACAGGTGCAATGAAGGTGAGATATATATGTGATATATATGAACCCAGCAGATTCGTGAGCCACAAATTGATGGTCAAACCAGAGGAGGCCTCACTCACTCTGACTCACACAAGTCCTTAATGACTGTGTAAATGTGCTGCACTGGATATTGGGTGGGAGCTCACTCTGTCAGAAGTCTCATGTCAACACCTTACATTTCTTAAATCTGTAATTATGCTACATGTACTTCCTATACCCATTCAAGTAAAAATAAGCTGTAATTACATGTCGCTTATATCCATAAAAAATAGCTGCTCGGTAGTAGTGCAAAGATGGTGGCCGAGTGAACTGACTTGCCTGATTTAATTCACTTGCCATACACAAAATGTATGGAGCTGTTTTTTTGTGCCCAGGTTTAAAAAAACCATAGTGAATCCCAAATATGGAGGGTACACAGAGGCTGTCAGCAGGCTTCTTGGCCAGCTGTCCATCAGTGCCCATTCGTACAGCAGCAGCAGCCCATATCTGGATCTCTCCTTCCTCAGCTACGACGACAAGTGGGTGTCCATTATGGAACGGCCAAAGACCTGCAGTGATCATCCCATTCTACCAGGCAAAAAGTCAGATCTTTTAAGCAGTTTAGAGCTTGTACTCTAACATTTTAAAGGAATATTCCAGGTTCAATGCAAGTTAAGCTCAATCGACAATTTTTTTGGCATAATTTTGATTGCCACAGAAATACATTTAGACTTCTTCCTCCTTTTCTTTAAAAAAAGCAAAAATCTGAGGCACTTATAATAAAATGCTCACCGTTTCAAAAGTATAACCACAATACATAAACGTGTTAACATGATTTTAGTGTGATAAAATGACTTACCTTTTTTGTGTACAGATATCAATTTTTACAACTTCATTGCCATGATGATGTAATGGCTAAAACCCCAAAATTACAGTTAAAACAACTATTAAAAACCTTTACAGCTCAAATAAGTGTTTTATCAGAAGTATTAATGTAAGTTCTTTTAAAAACTCAAAAGCTTCACATTTCTGCCTTTTAAAAACCTTCAAAAATTGTACCCATTCACTTCCATTGTTAGTGCCTCACTGTAACCTTTAGAAAAAAATGGTTGAAATTATTTTTCATGGTAATCAACATTATGCCACAATTGCTGTCGATTGAGCTGAACTTGTATTGAACCCTGAATATTTCTTTAATCCAATGAGTTTTATAAATTTTTTGGCATTAGTGAGATGTTTAGGTACATTACTAGACCTCATGTTGTTCCAAACCTGTATGACTTTTTCCATGGAACACAAAAGGAGATGTTAGGGTGAATCTCAGTCACCATTCACTTTCATTGCATCTTTTTTCATACAATGAAAGTTAATGCTGACAGAGGAAAAAACAATGTTAAATGGGTTTGGAGTGAATGATGCCAGAATGTTTATTTTTAGGTGAGCCATCCCTTTAAATTTCACATACTTAAAAAGAAAATAGATTTTTACAAAATAGTTGTAAGTTTTGTTTCATATTCTTGCCCTTTGCCTATGTTTAACATGGCAACATTAAATGTATACATGTGCTGTCTAAAGATTGTTGACAAAGAGGGACCACGGTGAATTGTAGAAGAGGCCAGAATGTACGCCCACTTTTCTTCTGCATAGAGAAAAATGAAGCTTAGCGTGAGGTCTGCATCAACTTCCTTGTTAAATCTTAAAAAACTGAAGTGTAATTTCATGCCGTGAAAGGGGATCTTTAAAACACTTTCTAAAGCTATCATAATTTCCCTGACAAATGTTGCAACAATTCTCCGACATACCAAATGACGGCTTGCTTACAGAGCACTTCTGAAGGAAAAAAAAATAAGCTTAAGAACAAAAAACAATTCTGGTTTCTTTCTGTAGCCATGCGTTATGGCATCATGATTAACTGCTACTGCTTCTTTCCTGCAGTTTCTATGCGAGGGACTTGGGGTTGCTGAAATGAAAGATCCATGCAGGTCTGCTGGGCAGACCCATTAACCAGGCAGTCAGAAGACTGGTAGCGTTCACTTTCCATCTCCATGCAGCACACAAATGCCGTATACGTGGTCAACTTTCACATGCACCATGGATGTGTGCGTACAAATGTGTGAGCGAAAGAAATCAGTGACAGTTTTTGCCAGACAGAAAAGATGCATGGAACCATGTTTGTGCGCCTTATATATATATATATATATATATATATATATATATATATATATTTATACATACCTTTTTATATTAAAGTTTTATTTATTACAGATGTGATGTCTTTCATGCAGTTTTGAACTATGTATATATTTGCATATATAATTATTTTTTTTACTAATTTGCAAAGTGCAAAGTAAATAAATTACAATAGTCTAGTAATACACGATTTTAGTATTTCTTAAAATGTAGATTTATTAGATTGTTAGACTGCACTGTTGTAAAACTATAATTCTCACTGATAGTGTGAAATTAGCGTAAAAACGTATTTTTCCGTTTTCCTGCATATTTTATCTTATATCTTTAGTTTACTTTTGAAAAGTGAAAGAACATTAAGATATTCATAGTTCACTTTTATCTAAAATATATTTTTTAATTGCTGAGAAAGTATAGAATATGCTAGTGACCCCTTTCAGCAGTTTTACCCCTCAAAAGCTTTATTGAATAGTTTAGCTTCCATTACCCAAACTGCTCCCACATAGTCGACCGGCATTGACTGAAAATTGAGGTGGGTTCACACCACAATTGTCAACATCGCAAACACCTTATTGCCACAATAATAACAACAAAAACTAATTCTGAAATTGATTCATTATAGCCAGTTTACTAAGTGAGAGGCTTCCCAGTGGGAATAGGATTGTTCAGTTGATAGAGCAGAGGTTGAAGAAAATGCATCTGTTTAAACAACCACTTCAGCACTGATTAAAGGACAATTTTCAATACTGGAGATTGCAACAGTTTAAAAAAACAGCATTTTTCAACCAACATACAGAAGGGAAAGAATTTCCCCTTCATAATGTAGAAAAATACAATTACAATTAATAAACCAAACGCATAAATCTTAAACCCCATATTTGGAGTTGTTTGTCTCGGTGGGTAAGGAACATGTCAAATCTCCCCCCACCAGTCTAAAAGCTTTCTTTTCTTGAAGTTCTGTAGAGTGCCATTTTTTTTGAGTGGACCCCTAAGTGCAACTACTGTAAGTGTAATCATTCTCTCAGGCTTTATGAATACGAATCCCTGATATCCCGCTAGTTACTGACAGAAATTTCCCCTGTCCACCAAGATGACTGCGTTCTTGTAGGTCCTTAAGCAGGAGTTGCGCGCGAGGCCCCTGAACGCAGGAATGAATGCTTTTAGTCGGGGACAGGATTGAAAAGTGTGATCCTAGGGTTCGGCGTGGGTGGGAGTGGGAGGGTATCGGCTGTGCTTCGTAGGACTTCTCATTTAATTGATCTGTAATGGTGCTGCTACGATACGGAACAAAAACATCTTACCGGGGTTATAATTTCACAGCGCAATCAGTTCGGTTTTGCACTCCATGGGAAAAAATGGGAGGAGAAAAAAAAAAAGGGTGAAACACACAGAATACTTGATTGAAGAGAAAATTAAGTGAAACGTTGTGAAATGTGATTGCATTATTCACCGTTTTCCGTTGCATTCATCCCTGTTTTCTCTATCTATTGTGTGGTTTGGTGACCTGTCCCCATTGCAAATGATCCACGATGCTTGAGGTATAAGCAAATTAATTAGATAAAGAGAGAGGGAAAACGTTTACCACAAAAACATTGCCAGTGACAGAGATGTTATGCCATGCTCTTTCAGTCCGACCTCAATTAATAGCTGTCATTGTTGTGGCTGCCTGTGTCGTCAGAATGAGAAACTACTTGTTTGGTAACACCTGACAATAAGGTTTAATTTAGTTAACAACATAAGTTAACATGAACTGACAATTAATTATACTTTACAGCATTTATTAATCTTAGTTAGTTAATTTCAGAATCAAAAGTTGTATATGTTAACATTAGTTAATGCACTATGAATTAACAATGAACAATTGTATTTTATTATCTAACATTATCAAAGATTAATTAATGCTGTAAAATATATATTGTTAATTGTTTGTTCATGATAACTATTGCATTAACTTAAGTTAACGAACGGACCCTTATTGTAAAGTGTTACCACATTTGTCATTGCAGCCTTTATCACTCTAGTTTAAAAGGTGTTACAGAACTCAACCACCCATCATTGGCAGAGCTTTGTAAAACACAGGATATCTGTATCATCAAATACAATTCTGTGCTCTCTCTTGAACCGGCTGACTTATTAGAATGGACACTTTTAAAGTAGCTTGACATTTCAACTTCTAGGCTTCACAGACTAGTCCGTTTGTTCTTTATAGCACTGGTCTGCTCTGCCTCAAGCAAAGCCACGGAGCTCTGCGTTTTTCTTTACACACTGTAGGTCAGTTGTCTACCCCCCTAGGTGTAAATCTTCTCTAACTTGTCACAAAAGCCTTTTTATGATATGTAATTATGATCATTTCTAACTCTAATTTAGAGTTAGCACAAGTTATTGTAAGTATGGATACGTCTAGTTGGTTGTCAATTCTGATACTTTTACATTCATTTAAGCCTTGTTCTGTTAAAAGAAAGATTTCTTTTTTAAACCTTATTTATAATCTAGACATTTGCATGAAGAAGCATTTAATATATAGATTTAAACATTTTTAACTAAATAATGTCAGCGTCTACAAAGTTGTTTAGTTTAATGTTAGAGGAACAGAGACCGGGGCTAGTTGTCATAATTTTTACTCCAGTTCATATTTCTCAGAGAAGGTTCATTTTCTGCATAGTTATATACCTTAATGTCATTGTTGCATAAGAAAAAAGATACAGGTCATTTAACATACATTGCCTGTATGTGACAACATGCCTCTACAGCACAATATGTTTTCACAATGCAAACCTGCCATTAATGGAACATTCTGGCCACAAAAAATGTTAAGCTCAATCGACAGCATTTGTGGCATAATATTGATTAGCACAAAAATGTATTTCGACTCGTCTTTCCTTTTCTTAAAAAAAAAAAAAAAAAAAAAAAAAAAGCAAACATTTGAGCTACAGTGAGGCAATGGAATTGAATGGGGATAATCTGAAAATGTTAAAATACTCACTATTTCAAAAGTTTAGCAACAAGACGTAAACAATATGCACAGTAACATGATTTTAGAAGTAAAGTTATAGCCAATTTGACAACTTTGTTGATATAACGATGTAATGTCAACAAACCTTAAAACGACTGTATAATGATTATTTAAACAACGTAACATCTCAAATAATACATGAGTTTTAACAGAATAATTTATTATAAGTGCATTTATAAAATTATAAGCTTCACATTTCTGCATTTAAACCCTCCAAAAATTGGCCCCATTTACTTCTATTGTAAGAGCCTCACTGTAATGTTGATTTTTGCATTTTTTAAAGAAAAAAAATAAAATATTTTTTTTGTTGTAATAAACATTATGCCGCAAATTCTGTCAATTGAGCTGAACTTGTATTGAACCCAGAATATTCCTTTAAATAACTTATTAAAAGTTTTACAGTTAAACACAATAAATAATTCATGTAAAAGGTAACAAACTATCAAATCATTGATTGTGGCAACACATATTGTAATTAATAAATTGTGTAAAACTACAACATTTTAAACAGATATGCAGCTGCTCCAAACTGACATTTATGAAAAAAACCCTGCCCTGAGATCACCATTCAACCTAAATTCTTCTTTCATAACATAGCTGACCCTTGACTTAATGCCAGTGAGTTTTTATTGTGTTTACTTGTTCACAGCTAAATATGATGATATTTATGAGATAAATTTAGTTTGGAGTACAGAATTAAACTAAATTGATTTGAACAAAAAAACATTTAAAGCATTTAAAACCAACATACAAAACCACTGCTAAAGATAACATTATTTGTGTAATTTGACTCAAAACATTAGTTACTGAGATATACTGTAGCCCTTGGTCTCCCCTACATATTCTTTTACAATATTTTGTATATACAGCACATCCGGAAAGTATTCACAGCGCTTCACTTTTTCCACATTTTGTTATGTTACAGCCTTATTCCAGAATTGATTAAATTCATTATTTTCCTCAAAATTCTACAAACAATACCCCATAATGACAATGTGAAAGAAGTTTGTTTGAAATCTTTGCAAATTTATTAAAAATAAAAACAAAAAAAATCACATGTATATAAGTATCCACAGCCTTTGCTCAATACTTTGTTGAAGCACTTTATGTACCAATTACAGCTTCAAGTCTTTTTTTGTATGATGCTACAAGCTTGGCACACCTATTTTTGGGCAGTTTCTCCCATTCTTCTCTGCAGGACCTCTCAAGCTCCATCAGGTTGGATGGGGAGCGTCTGTGCACAGCCATTTTCAGATCTCTCCAGAGATGTTCAATCGGGTTCAAGTCTGGGCTCTGGCTGGGCCACTCAAGAACATACACAGAGTTGTCCCGTAGCCACTCCTTTGTTATCTTGGCTGTGTGCTTAGGGACGTTGTCCTGTTGGAAGATGAACCTTTGCCCCAGTCTGAGGTCCAGAGTGCTCTGGAGCAGGATTTCATCAAGGATGTCTCTGTACATTGCTGCATTGATCTTTCCCTCAATCCTAAATAGTCTCCCAGTTCCTGGTGCTGAAAAACATCCCCACAGCATGATGCTGCCACCACCATACTTCACTGTTGGGATGGTATTGGACAGGTGATGAGCGGTTTCCTACAGACATGACGCTTGCTATTCAGACCAAAGAGTTCAATATTTAGTTTCTCATGGCCTGAGAGTCCTTCAGGTGCCTTTTGGCAAACCTCAGGCGGGCTGTCATGTGCCTTTTACTGAGGAGTGGCTTCCGTCTGGCCACTCTACCATACAGGCCTGATTGGTGGAGTGCTGCAGAGATGGTTGTTCTTCTGGAAGATTCTCCTCTCTCCACAGAGAAATGCTGGAGCTCTGTCAGAGTGACCATCAGGTTCTTGGACACCTCCCTGACTAACGCCCTTCTCCCCCAATCGCTCAGTTTGGTCATGCGGCCAGCTCTAGGAAGAGTCCTGGTGGTTTCAAACTTCCATTTATGGATAATGGAGGCCTGTGCTCAATGGGACCTTCATTGCTGCAGAAATGTTTCTGTACCCTTCCCCAGATCTGTGCCTCGATAAAATCCTGTCTTGGAGTTCTACAGACAATTCCTTGGAGTTCATGGCTTGGTTTGTGCTCTGACATGCACTGTTAACAGTGGGATCTTATATAAACAGGTGTGTGCATTTCCAAATAATGTTCAATCAACTGAATTTTCCTCAGGCAGACTACAATCAAGTTGTAGAAACATCTCAAGGATGATCAGTGGAAACCGGATGCACCAGAGCTCAATTGTGAGTGTCATGGCAAAGGCTGTGAATACTTATGTACATGTCATTTTTTTTTTTTTGTTCTTTATTTTTTATACATTTGCAAAGATTTCAAACAAACTTCTTTCACATTGTCATTATGGGGTATTGTTTGTAGAATTTTGATGAAAATAATGAATTTAATCCATTTTGGAATAAGGCTATAGCATAACAAAATGTGGAAAAATTGAAGTGCTGTGAATACTTTCTGGATGCACTGTACCTTACATTTTACAGCTTTCTTGGATAGTCTTTGTTTTGAATTTGTCTGTGTCCTTTGCCCTTAAAGCAACACATGTGGCAAGTATTAAATTACCCTGTAACACTCTTCCACTTTTTTATAAATTTAGATGGTTTGAACTTGTAATCAGTCAGTTATTTTGTGTTAATTAAGTCTGCACAAATGGCAGCAACCTAGCCTGCTGAGAGGCCACACATCACCTGAAAAACTTCACCTGGGTTTATTCAGTTGGCTAATTAGGTGTCCAGCTGCTTGCCAGTCAGCCAGCTTGGAAATCTCGACCAATCAGACGGCCAGGTAAATCCAGGGCCACTGAGCTGGGTTAACGTGTGATATCTTGCCTCGGTCGGTGACATGGCTGGCTGGGGTTAACCTGTGAAGAGGCAGCAGGTGCTGTGGGATTAAGTGTCCACCCTGCCTCTGGTTACACAAGCTAATTGAACACATTCTGACGCCCTCTGGACACCTGAGGAAAGCCTCTGGACATGAGAGTGGGTGGGATCTGCCTTTAACTGTGTGCGTTTGTGTGTGTGTGTGGTTTAAGGCAAATTATACTGACCACTGTTATAAGAAAAAGAAAAGTAATTAGCTTAGTATGCAAACAACATTTTTTATTATTAAATTTAAAGGAATATTCTGGGTTCAGTAAAATTTAAGCTCAATCAACAGCATATGTGACAATATTGATTACCACACACACAAAAAAAAAGAAATACATTTTGACTTGTCCCTCCTTTTCTTTTCCTTTTGTTTTTCTACAATTTTCTCCCCAATAAGTCCTCGTGGTGGAGGAGTGACTCGCCTCAATCTGGTTGGCGTAGGACGAATCTCAGTTGCATCCACATCTCAATCCGCTCATTTTATCACTTGGCATGGTGAGCGCATTACCGCAGAGATGTAGTGCATGTGGAGGCTTCACGCTATTCTCCTCGGCATCCACGCACATCTCACCACGTGCCCACAGAGAGCGAGAACCAAATTATAGCGACCACGAGGAGGTTAACCCAATGTGACTCTACCCACCCTAGCAACTGGGCCAATTGGGGATAATCTGTAAATGTTAAAATACTCACTATTTCAAAAGTATAGACACAACACGTAAACAATATGTTGTGTTAACATGATATTAGTGAATCAAATAATTTACTAACCTTTTCTGTAAAGTTGTATCTAATTTTAACACTGTAAACCTTAAAACAGCCGTAAAAACAAGTTCTAACAGAATAATTAATGTGTTTTTCAAAATTACTCTTTGTCATTTTGTAAAAACAGAGGACATTTATATAAGCCTGGCAGTCAAACCAAATGTCTTTGGACTAGTTGGTGTAGAGCAAACTAGAAAGCACTTTGATATATACACTGGTAGCCAAAGTTTAGAATAATGTACAGATTTTGCTGTTTTGGAAGGAAATTGGTACTTTAATTCATCAAAGTGGCATTCAACTGATCACAAAGTATAGTCATGATATTACTGACTAACCATCACTATTTGAAAAAAAGTCATTTTTGATACAATCTAGACAGGCCCCATTACCAGCAGCCATCACTCCAACACCGTATCCTTGAGTAATCATGCTAAATTGCTAATTTGGTAGTAGAAAATCATTTGCCATAATATCAAACACTGCTGAAAGGTATTTTGTTCATTACATGAAGCTTAACATTGTCTTTGTGTTTATTTTTGAGTCGCCACAGTATGCAATAGACTGGCATGTCTTAAGGTCAATATTAGGTATGAAACGGCTTTCTCTCAAAACTCTTCAGTCAATCATTGTTTTGAGGAATGATGGCTATACAATGCTTGAAATTGCCCCAAAAAACTGAAGATTTTATACAGAGGTGTACACTACAGTCTTACTCAACAAGGACAGAAAGGCATGGAAGGCCAGATGTGCAACTAAACAAGAGGATAAGTACATCATAGTTTTTAGTTTGAGAAATAGATGCATCACATGTCCTCAGCTGACAGCTTCATTGAATTCTACCCGCTCAACACCAGTTTCATGTACAACAGTAAAGAGCAGACTCAGGGGTGCAGGTCTTATGGGAAGAATTGCAAAGAAAAATACATTTTTAAAACAGAAAAACAAAAAGAAAAGGTTAGAGTGGGCAAAGAAACACAGGCATTGGACAACAGATAATTGGAAAAGAGTGTTATGGATCTTAACCCATTGAGCTTTTTCGGGATCAGCTATACTGTAAGGTGCGTGCGAAGTGCCCAACAAGACAGGATCTATGGCAAGTGCTATAGGAAGCGTTGGGTGAAATGTCACCAGTATCTGGACAAACTGACAGCTAGAATGCCAAGGATCTGCAAAGCTGTCATTGCTGAAAGTGGAGGATTTCGGAGGATATATATATACTGGCAGAGAAAGAGATCTGCATCTTTTTTTTGACCTAATATTGATCTTAAGACATGCCAGTATATTGCATACTGTGGCAACTCAAAAACAAACACAAAGACAATGTTAAGCTTCATTTAATGAACCAAATAGCTTTTAGCAGTGTTTGATATAATGGCAAGTGATTTACCAAATTAGCAATTTAGCATGATTACACAAGGATACAGTGTTGGAGTGATGGCTGCTGGAATTAATGTTTTTTTCAAATAGTGATGGTGATGTTTTTACATCAGAAATGTCCTGACTATACTTTGTGATCAGTTGAATGCCACTTTGGTGAATTAAAGTACCAATTTCCTTCTGAAACAGCAAAATCTTGTACATTATTCCAAAATTGGAGTGTGTGTGTGTGTGTGTATGTATGTGTATATATATATATATACATTATATATCATGCCATATTTGAATTAATTTTCCATAAACTAAATAAAAAAATAATAATCTAATTTATCAGATATATCTGGAGACACTTGCATGTTTAGTGATGGGTGTCTAGCTTTCTGATAATAAAGAATGTTGTTTACCTATGAGCTTTAATCTGGATAAAAGGTTTAAAAAAAAAAAGTAAATGTTTGAATTAACGGTGAGTAAGCAATACAAATAGCAACACAAATTCACGTGTCAGTCAATTGTTAGGTAAAACATTAATCTAAGGTTAATTACTGTATAAGAGGCATGAACCATATGGTCATGTTTACAACAAATATGTTGTCTTATTTATAATAATATAAGACCCAAATGTATATATTCCCTACGACATGCGATTTCAAGACAAGCCTGTGCTGCTGTCCTGACCCTGGTTTCTATGGTTACGATGTGTACTTTGTTGTAGCCACTGTCTGCCTGGTAACCCAGTTCTTGCTAATTGCTGTTGTCTTGGCAACAAGGTTCCCAATGTAATCTGGAAAAAAGGGGTAACAATCTGCAACAAATGTATGTATTCATTAGAAGAATTTAGCTTCTACCTTCGGCTGTTCTCTCGGCAAACAAGACTACATTTAAATCTTTGTTTTGGGGATTTCAAGAAAGTGAGACAACACACCTGACCTTACGAGATCACACTTATTTCGGCATGCATCTTCGACTATGGGTGCACGGCCACCTGTTAGACAGCAGTGTAATATGAAACGGAAAGGGCCTGCTCTGGTGCAGCATAGTGTGCTATTGTGTAATTCAATAGAGAGGATATACACTGATTTTCACCGGGGTGAGACGTGCACATCCTCATTCAGTGGAGACAATAAGTCTAATGACCGTGTTTAGTTCAATAATTCACCAAATTGAATTCTGCAGTAACTCTCTGCATAATGTACAAAAGAGTATAGCCGACTGTACCTCAAAAAACACATAGTCTAGCAATTTAAAAAGAATACATCCATATTAAATATTTTTTCACGCCTAACAGGGAGCATTCTAACAATTTTGGCTAATGTTACGTAAAGGGTGAACACATTAAAATAATTCAAATGGAACAACCCTTATGATGTTATTAGTATATATAAAAGTTCTCACAATGAAGAGATAACTTTCTTTGTGCAACATCGTTCATACGTCCTTTAAAATAACAAGGAACATTCCAATGTTTTTGGCCAGCGTTATGTAAAACAAATATAATTATAACATTAATGGAACACTATTCTGATGATATTAATATCCGATTAAAGTCCAATGAAGAGAAAACGTTCTTTCAGCAACATTATTCATACTTTAAAATAACAGTTAATGTTTCAACAATTTTGGCTATTATGATGTAAAGGTTTGCAACAAACATTAAGATAACAGTAATGAAATATCCTTATGATGTTATTAGTATCTGATAAAAATTCTCACAATGTTAGAAAATGCACTTAGTGCAACATTGTTCATACATTCTTTAAACTAACAGGGAATGTTCCAACAATTTTGGTGAATATGATGTAAAGGTTAGGAAAAAACATGAAAATGACATTAATGGAACATCCTTATGATGTTATTAGTATCTATTAAATACTCTTACAATGAGGAGATATCTCAGTATTCTTCACAAACTTAGGAATGAACTTTTCCCTCTAATGGCATGGCCCAATCCCTGAAGCAGCCCCAAATCATGATGCTCCCTCCACCATACTTCACCGTTGGGATGACGTTTTTATGTTGGTGTGTATTGCCTTTTTTACACCATACATGGTGCTGCATGTTCTTCCCAAATAATACACATTTTCCAGTATGGTTGTGGCATGTCAAGGTGGTCTTCGCTAAAATTCAGGCACGCAGCAATGTTTTTGTTGGAAAGCAGCGGCTTCCTTAGTGGTGTCCTGCCATGGACATCATGCCTGCTTAATGTTTTCCTCATGAACAGAGATGTTAACCAGTTCCAACGATTCCTTCAAGTCTTTAACTGTCACTCTAATTTTCTTTTTTACCTCACTTTGCACGGTGAGCATTGCACGGTGTGCCCTTTGAGTCATTTTGACTGGATGGCCACTTCTAGAGGAGTAGTCATAGTACTAAATCGTCTCCATGTATAGACAATTTCTCTAACTGGCCAGATGAATATCTGTGCTCTTCGAGACAACTTTTAACCTTTTCCAGCTTTATGCAAAGCAACAATTATTGATCTTAGGTCTTCTGAGTTCCCTTTTTTGCTAGTCATGATCCATATCAGAAGATGCTTCTTGTGAATATCAAACTCAAAATGTTTGAATGATTTTTTAAGCTAAAGTAGCTCTAACCCACACCTCCAATCCCGTTTCAATAATTGGATTCCAGGTTTGCCAACTCTTGACTCAAAACTAGATTTTGTTGACATCATTAGCCTAGGGGTTCAGATACTTTTTCCAACCTACTCTGTGAATGTTTGAATGATGTATTCAATATGTACAAGAACAATACAATTGTTGGTGTGTTATTAGTTCAAACAGATTGTGTTTGTACATTAATGTAACTTAGATGAAGTTCAAACAAGATAGCTCAAAAAATAGCTAATTGATTGTTGCTCAGACTTAATTTAACAATGAATAAATTAGATATGGAAATGTAAGTCCTTTTGCAAAGATCATGTGCGTGTGTACGGCAAGTGAGCATGTGCGCAAGGAGATTGTGTTACTGTTCTATTATGTTTATGAATTCATGTATGTGTTACATACAAGTAATTTATACAGAGTCACATTGAGATGCATATATCAAGTCCAGTCTGGCCATACATCTGCCCTTCAGATCATCTGTCATCCACCTTCCTCTGGTCCAAACTTGAAACATTTCTATTCAGCACCCTGGAAAAACATGAGGATGAGTAAATGACAGACATTTTATTTTTGGGTGAACCTTCCATTTAATCTGACAAATTTGATAATACTAATATGGCAACTTTTATGTATCCTCTCTCTTGCACACCAAACAACTTCAATGGTTATGGTGAAAATTTGGCCTATATTTCTCATATAAAATAAATTATTATAATTGGTCACCCATACTTGGAATTTTGTAAAAGAAAATTCATACTACAAATATAAATGTATTTCCTTCTACATATGTTTTTATGTATGCCATTAGTATTCATGGTTCTGATGAATTAACATATGCTTGAGCTTAATAGAACCTTTGCCTACCTCCTAACAAAGCGAGTTTTTCGCTATATAAATTTTTAGATGTTTCTAAATAGGGTTCCCTGCTCTCCAATTCCATTTGTAACCTTCTTTAAAACCTGAACTCTTTTCAGTCAGACCCATTGGTCCTGATTAGCTGCCTCTGAAGTACCTCACATCCTTGCTACGTCCTTAATGCTGTCGGTAGCTATTGAAGACCTCGCTGCACAGTGGAAATGATCATTCACCCATTACCGAGCCTCCACTATTTTTAACCGGTGAATGAAACCTCCTAACCTTTCCTTGTTCACTCCTCAGTACATGTCTGAAAGGTAACTGCCCCAATAACGTACCGCGACATGCGTCAGGTACACCAAACCGAGGCCTTGCGCTCCAAGAAATCAAGGTAATTTGATAGTTCTCTGTTAGAGTATGCAGAGTGAAGAGCACTTCTAAAAGTGTTACCTTCATCGTTCCCGCTTTGAGAATGTACAGAAGGTCGTAGATTGTTATTAGCCCATTTGAATTGGGTGATAATAATTTTTGAAATGCTGGAAAGTAGTTAAGTGCGATAATGGCTCACACAGCATCTGTTGTGTGTTTAAATGGTTCCATTTTTGTAGCTGGACAACTATCTAATTGAATGAACAACACTGGAGTCCAGCAAAGTCACCATAGTCAACATGCCCATAAGGACACTTTTTTTGGCTGTCTGCAAAAACAAGATTTTCAAGTTAGACAAATAAACACAGAAACATGTTTGTAGCGGTCTACAAAGTGGTCAGAATTTGGCAGGTAAGCATGGCCCAGTTAGCCTCTGCTAGTAGATTCTGTAACTATACCATTATGGAGGCAAAACAAAACAAGCAACATATACAGTGCAAATATGTAATTTTGTAATGACCTTTTTTTTGGGACAACTCTTAAAAGCATGAAATTAACTTTTATTTTTTCCTTTATTACAGCTAGTGATAGTCAACATGATCACACAGGAAATCAACATGGTGCCTCAGAAAGCTTATGTACCCTGAAATCATCTGCATTTGGCTGAATTACTGACAAGTGCCATCCTCTATCAGACAATTTTTCATCAATTCAACTCATAGATACAGGTTCTGGTCATCTGGGAACAAGGAAATAATCTTGTTCACATTAATAATGGTGTGTATGACTCAAAAGTTACCTTTTCACTCAAAAAATAAAAGGTTTGCCCCACTGACGGTTAGGTTTTGGGTTACAGCATATGAGTTAATCAAATAAGCATTCTTTTTGACTGCATTAAATCATTTTGAACAAAAAATACAAATTGCTTTTGGTGGCACACTGTGGAAATTTTTCACAAGTGCCTGTACATTCACCAACACTTCCAGTTTCGGGCTCTGGGGGGCAGTGATTTGAGTTTTGGTAAGCATAGACGAATTTCAGCAGCAAAAATTTTTTACCTACTATTGCCGATTCCACTGTCTGATCAGTCTGGGAGAGTCGCTAGATCAGCCAATCAACATTAAAGTGATTGGTCACATGGCTTGCACCGTTCAAAATTGAGCCCATGAGCAAAGATGGCAGTTGTAAATCGAGCAACTGCCATTTAGCAATAATTTTTGAGCACTGGCTACACATTTTTTTTTTTTATGTGTCAGGGAATTATATTGGATTAATCTGTTCAAGATGTTCAGTTACAGATGTTCAGTTACAGTATATACACTGGCAGCCAAAAGTTTGGAATAATGTACAGATTTCGCTCTTATGGAAAGAAATTGGTACTTTTATTCACCAAAGTGTCATTCAACTGATCACAATGTATAGTCAGGATATTAATAATTTGAAAAATTACTTTTACAATTAAAAAAAAAGAAAAATCTTAAAAAATAACTTCTTAAACTACTTCAAAGAGTTCTCATCAAAAAATCCTCCACGTTCAGCAATGACAGATTTGCAGATCCTTGTCATTCTAGCTGTCAGTTTGTCCAGATAATCAGGTGAAATTTCACCCAACGCTTCCTGTAGCACTATAGATCCTGTCTTGTCAGGCACTTCTCACACACCTTACAGTCTAGCTGATCCCGAAAAAGCTCAATGGGGTTAAGATCCATAACACTCTTTTCCAATTATCTGTTGTCCAATGTCTGTGTTTCTTTTACCACTCAAACATTTTCTTTTTGTTTTTCTGTTTCAAAAGTGGCTTTTTCTTTGCAATTCTTTCCATAAGTCCTGCATCCCAGAGTCTTCTATTTACTGTTGTACATGAAACTGGTGTTAAGCAGGTAGAATTCAATGAAGATGTCAGCGGAGGACATGTGAGGCGTCTATTTCTCAAACTAGAGACTGATGAACTTATCCTCTTTTTTAGTTGCACATCTGGCCTTCCACATCTCTTTCTGTCCTTGTTGAGCCAGTTGTCTTTGAGAACTGTATTGTACACCTTTGTATGAAATCTTCAGTTTTTTTTTGGCAATTTCAAGCATTGTATAGCCTTCATTCCTCAAAACATTAATTGACTGATGAGTTTCTAGAGAAAGCTATTTCTTTTTTGCCATTTTTGACATGCCAGTATATTGCATACTGTGGCAACTAAAAACCAAACACAAAGACAATGTTAAGTTTAATTTAATGAACAAAATAGCTTTCAGCTGTGTTTGATATAATGGCAAGTGATTTCCTATTACCAAATTAGCAATTTAGCATGATTACTCAAGGATAAGGTGTTGGAGTGATGGCTGCTGGAAATGGGGCCTGTCTAGATTTGATCAAAAATTACTTTTTCAGATTGTGATGGTGCTGTTTTTTACATCAGTAATGTCTTGATAATACTTTGTGATCAGTTGAATGCCACTTTGGTGAATTAAAGTACCAATTTCCTTCCGAAACAGCAAAATCTGTACATTATTCCAAACCTTTGGCTACCAGTGTATAATTTGGGGCAACCTCTTGCTTAATTTTCTGACCAAATGCATGTTTTTGCCATGCCTATAGCTCAATATAAGTCAATATTATCAGATACAAAAAATAAATTAAATTTTGTAAAATATTTATTAAAAATATTGTCAAATCTGGCATTCACTTTAATGAATAAATGAATTGAGACTACACAATGTATAGATTTTAATCTAGGCATGTATGAAGAATAAAGCTCTGGGCTTAAGAACAGGTGTTAGTAAGTGATAATGTTATACATTTGATATAACAGAGAAAATAAAATCAAATGAAATTTGCAATAAGAACATGTTAACTGATAGCTTTCTCCAGGTATTTATTGACCTCCTTGCTGTCAATAGATTAGCAGTACCATTATGATTCTATTCTTATTTAATTCTCCAGACACATAAAGCTTGAAATGGCATATAATGTATGCGTTTATATACACAGTTACATCAATAGTCCAAATCAGCCAGTGTTGTTCATGTGAGTTTTATTTACATGCCTCAAACCATATCTTAACTCGAAACAAGAGGATTGCATTTGAACAGATGAGATCCCTCACTGCCTCATCTTTTGCTCGCTGATTTTATCCCCAAACACCGGCACAATATTTGTACCTCATGTCTTGAACACAACATTTAATATCATCAAGAGTAGATTTTCCCTTCATATGACTAATATTGATTCAGAGTTGAATTCATATTCTATGAGCACCTCGAGGGTCGATTGTTCAGAAATCCTGCAAGGAGACTGCATACCATGCAAAGACACTCAATAAAATGAAACTTTTTGTTGAGGGAAAAAAGTGTACTACACCTAAATATTGACAAAACATATCTGACTAGTACTTGCTGTTCCTTAGATTTTGTTGAGCTGTGCTGGAGCTTCAATCCGGCTGTGAATTGCAAATGAAGGTCTGCATGCTAGCACATGTCCTGCTAGCCCCGTCACTGAGTAGAGGTCCATGTGTTGTAGTGAGTGTAGGACAGACTTAATTTCCTTTCTAGGCAGTAGGCACCACACCTGATTTGGTGTCAACACTGAAGAAAGGAAGAGGAAGAGATGTAGAAAGAATATTGGAAAAAAGGAAGTGTTTGAATAAGAAAGAAGACATGTTAGGCCATAAAACCCCATGGACTAAAAAACAAACAAAAAAAAGCTTAAACCAGCTTAGATGGTTTTAAGGGTGGTTAGTTGACCTAAAATTACGAGGGACTCTTATTACAGGTTAGTGACACACATCTGTCATTTGTATTGCAAATTACATTTGGAATGAGTAGCCAAATTTGTTCACTGACATTTCCATTCTTAAAATAAAGTGTTGGATAGAATACTTGCTAAAATTTGATGCCTGCATGTACGGTTTGATCTCTATGGGAATAAAAGTTTCGTACAAGCTAAGTCGTGTGATATTTTATGATTTCGCCATCTGGTACAAATTATTACAAAATGTCTATGAGATTAGACAATTTTGGATCTACCAGCTGGGACCAGCTGGGCCAAGCTGGTTTTGTTCTGATTTAGCTGGTCGGTAAGATGGTTTCCCTACCTGACCAGCTAAAGGAGAGCCCAATACAGACCAACCAAACCGGTTTGGCCAATCAATTTTATGGGTTTTGTCACAGAGCATGATATCATTGGGTAAGAAGTGTAAAGGTTACATAAAAGTATGCATTTAAACATCATCAGAATATTCTGTGATCAGTAAATCTCTATAAACTTCCACAAAGGACAAGGACAACCGCAGAGAAAAAGCAAGGGAGAACGCTCGACACATGCCCACAACAAACCTCCAAACACCCTCGCCACATGTCGCCATTGGAACATAATCTAAAATTACGCAGCGAAGCTTACTCATTAGCATACTCATGCACCGGAGGACAATGCTCTGATTATGTTTTACTTTACACTGATGACTGAGATGTATTCATCTGCCTGGACTGGGGATTTGTGTGTCTGCATGTTCGGCTCGGGGAAAAGGGAGGGGGGAACAGATATGTAATAATCATTCTCCCTGGATTAAATGGAGGCCATTAGACAGATATTAGGGGAACAATTGGAAGTATTGGGCCGGGCTGGTGGCTAGCGCACTCCAGTACGATCAGCAGGTGAGTCATGGCTCGGGCTAATGGTTTATCAGCCGTGTAGACATATGACTGTAGTCTAGCTATGGAGGGGAGCACACTAGGAGGCCGCGGACATTTTATCGGCCTACATATCTCTGGCTTGCACTCCCTCCTCCCCCGGCATTACCGGGAAAAAGTCATTATTGCTGTAATTATTTTCAAGAAGATGTACCTGCACTCGACTCAAAACTCGCAAATATCAGCGAATTGCTTTCTTTGATAAATACTCTAACAATCAGGGGGGTTATTTTGCTGTACGGAGCGCCATGCACCCAGGACTGTTGCCATGTTATTTTGTAGGGTAGGTCCATTTAGAAATAGGATGTTTGACCGCGTTTGCGTTCATGCGTTAATTGGTCGTAATTAAGGACATGCAAGGCAGGAAAGATGAGTGTGTGTAAGCATTGTGTGGTAGAGGCACGTTTGGAGGCAAACGTGTGTCGTATAGGTTTGTTCTGTCAGAGAGGCACAAGGCAAACAAAGCCGTCCAGTCATGTCTGAGAGCGCAATGAATGATCTCTGATTGAGCCCAATTATCACAGCACACATATCTGACAGAGGCAGAGGCTAAATGAGTAAGACCGATTAATATTACCTAAAACTCACTCTCAGTTGCAGAGTGAAAGCAAATGGGAAGCAGAAGGGTTATTCCTACACAGGGTTGGGGAATAATGAAATACATGTAATGGGAATATGTATTTAAAATACAAAATATAAGTAACTGTATTCCACTACAGTTACAATTTAAATCATTAGTAAATAAATACTGTTACATTCAAAAAGTATTTTGATTACTGAAGAGATTACTTTGCATTTTATTGTCATTTGTTTCATTTAATATTTAGTCCTTTCAGATGGAAAACATTTGCAATGGAAAAATTACTAATGCTTTACTTTCTAATGATGTGTTACATTCATAAGTTTGGAGCAGAAGAAATAGAAATAAACCTTGTGTAAATTGTCAGCTTTACGCTAAGCTAAAATGCTGTTTCTAGACATATTACATGCATGTTATCAGGCATGATCATATTTTTTTATCAAATAAAATTCACATAGGATCATAATTTCTTTTGATATTAGGGCAAAAATCATATTCTTGATAATAATTTTTGTATTGTTTTCCTGCTAAAATATAAAAATTCCTTAAAACAAGTTCAATTAGATTGATTTTGTTTTAGAAACAACACTGCTATAATAAAAACGATGTTTAGGTTTTTCAGAGAATGTATTTTTAACATGTGTATTTTGTCTTACTGTACTGTCAGAATTTTTATAGTCAAAAAAAGTGAAAAATCTACCAGTGCTGAAGTAATACAAAGTATTTAGAATACATTACTGACCTTGAGTAATCTAACGGAATACGTTACAAATGACATTTTACAGCATGTATTCTGTAATCTGTAGTGTAATACATTTCAAAAGTAACCCTCCCAACCCTGTTCCTACATATCGGTGCCTAGTAGGTCCCTAGTTATCATGTTCAAAATGTTTCATTTGAACCGATCACAATTTGAATAGTGTTATTAAGAACAAAGACCATTTGTAATGTTACACACTGCTGTCAACCTAAAAGTCAAATTTACTGTTATTTCACAAATTCACTGGTTCTTTTAGGCCTGGAGCACATTAAGGTAAACAGATTTGATTGGCTGTCCATAATCAAGGGGCTCGAGCATGGGACTGGGCTAGAGCTCTGAGACTAATGGCGGCTGTTTTTCTGTGACCTATGACTTGTCGTCCACCCTGTTATGATACTATTACCTTTAATAGAGCTGCTCAGGTTGTAATCTAAAATCGTGGAAGATAATTAGCATTTTCGAACCATGGGTTCGCTATTGATTTTTCTTTGGGTTTTTATAATGACAGTTTGGGATTTATAAGTAAAATAAGGTCTGTGGTAACATTACTTGAAAATACTTGGACGTTCTGATTTACAACATAAATTACACATGGTCTTACCCCAAACATGAACATTAAGCCGCTGTATTTTAAATAAAATATGTTGCTAAAAAGTTGCAGATAAGGACTACAATGGTTTTCTGTTTCGTCAGGCATGTACATTTACATGCTTTTGGTAGTTGTAGTCCTTATTTAGCATCTTGTTAGAAACAAATTTTTTAAAAATGCATTTGCTTCAAAATTCACGTTTGTGGTATGACTGTGTGCAGTTTATGTTGTAGAACAAAACACCCAAGTTTCTTCAAGTCATGTATTCTACAGACCTTATTTTACTCATAAATTGACAAAAACCCACGGCGAATTTGCCTTCCAGGTTCACCTTCAAATTGATGTCAGGGCTGAACAGCTCTATTGAAGATCTATGTGAAATTATGTCACACACTGGAAGTGACATCCGCTATTCTGTAATTTGAAGTGTGTAACTCTATTGTTTTATTTATGTTTTCCTTTATTTTGGGATATTAGTTGTATGTGGTCTATTTACACTGTTATAGGAAGATATAGGGAAAATGTATGCAATATAACAATTGCATATTAACAGAAATAAAACCATCAGTATAATTTTACAAATATGTTTGCTAGAGATCATTCTCAGACTATGTAGTGGCTAATTGTACCAACTGAGCAGGTCCATTTAACTAAATGTACATCTGAATTGAGTCGTCATTTTGCTTGACCTGTTTGACTTATCAAATATTTAGTTTTTACATTTATATTTAAGTAGCAAAGCCGAAAAGGGCACTGAATTGTAAGCATGACCCAGGAGTACTAGCAAAACAATATGGTGCCAGACCCTTAGGCAAAATTAGACCACTGTGCATGTGTCAACATGGAAAATGAAAGGCTCATGTTTATAATAGGAAGACATTTATTTTTCCTGATGGGAAGCGTACTGAGGAGAGGAGACCCAGCTAATATTTATGTGACCTGTCCCTAACCATGGGGGTTGGGGGAAACACAATGTGGGCCCAGCGGTACAATTGCAGCATAGAGATTCGTATTGACAGGTAGCGGTCGGGGGCATCGTTTTGCTCCCAGGGATGGCATAATCACATTATGGATGAAAGTGAAGCGTTGTCTGTATTAATAGACATTGGAGTCAGGTGTTCCCAACCCCCCAACTAAACCCTCTATCAGAGCTGTCAAAAAGAACGGAAGTCAAAAACATGGAATTTGTATGGCCAGTACAGTGCTACCACCATGTGGTGTGTGATTGAACATGCATGTCAAATGCATGACTTCAAATTAGAGGCACACAGAAGAACATATTAAGAAATGGGAAGGGGAAAATAAATTGTGCCTTGGTATTACTTTTTCTGTAATCCGATGAGTTTTTCCCATGTAGTCATCATGATATCTACTAAGTCTCGCGCTGTGTTATTCCGTCAATCTCAGTCCACGCACATATTTAATTGTTGTGGTATTCTCCCGTACGGCCAGTGGAGGTCAGGATTGATCACCGTGATTCTTTGGGCGGGCAAGTGATTGTCTCTTCACTGGACCGGAAGGGTGTTTGAATGATGAATGACCGTCAGATGTTTCGTGTCAGATAGAAAAACCCATATATATATATATATATATATATATTACAAAGTATATAAAAAAACAATTGAATTTCTCAATAGTCTGTATGTTTTTCAAAATACTTAAATTTGCTGTATATTTTCTTAATAATAATAAAAACAATGTGGTCCCAGACTTTTACATTTTGTAAAATTTTTTAGTTACCTTTTAGATTTTACTAATTACTTTTTGAAAGTACAAATATTCTATGTAGTCTCTCAATTAGTATGCGATCAAAAAAACTGCACGAATAAGAATTAAGAAATTGCTTAAAATAGTTTTAATTTAGTATAGCATGTGACACTGCACTTAAAGTCCATGTGAAGTGCCTTGAAGAGCGCAATTCGGTTTGTTGTTTTGACACATTTCCTACTGAAACAAAAAGTGGGGGCAGGACATGTCGAACGACTTTTTCCGCTTTAAAAAATAGCCAATAATTGGCCCCAAATTGCGTCGGCCCACCGGGAAAATTCCAATATTTTTCCAAAATTCCGAACCACGTCAAAGCTCATTACCATAATGTTGCCCACACTTGAACTTTTCTCTGAAGCCCAGAGGAAAGTTCCTTTGGGTTTCAGAGGAAGCGGACGCGCCACTTCTCGCCGCTGAGAGACTCTGGCTGCCATAGAAAATGAATTTGGTCAATTTCCGGTCAATTTGACGCTCTCGACGCCTCTGGTCTGAACGCACCATTAAAGGTGCACTCAGTAACTTTTGTCTTTGTGTCATCTTGGACTTACACTGACACCAAGTGGCTTGGATGCAGCATCATTTAAAATCAATAGTTTTCAGTTTCAGATGCCCTTGTAAATATTTAGTATTCACAGTCAGTCATGATTATTTTAATCAATGAGTGAAAGTGTAAAATAACAGAATGGCTACTGAGATTAAGCGAGTAGTATTCGGCTAGTCATGTGATTCTAACCTGGCAGCCCCCATGTATGGATACTCTCCATGTAGAATAAAACCACTTTTATAAGGTTACTGATATGAATGGAGTCTTCATTTCAATGTGAGTGGTCATGATTTGCTAAATATATTGCAAAATTACAATTCATGTCTTTAGGAGTTAAACTTTTTTCAATGAGTAAAAAATTACTGAGTGCACCTTTAAGAAAAGATATCAATATCTTTAGTCTTTTCTAAAGACTTGAGAACCGAACAATGATTTAACTGACAACATTAATCCATAACCAGCCCACAAATGCACTCAGCACATCACAATTTTAGCTTACAACGAGGCTGGAGCCTATGTTCAAGTCAAATGCAGATGAATGAAATAAGCCAATATCCATGCTTTGAATCATTACAGTACACTTAGTATGAAGAATAAAGAACACTTACTGGAGCTGTACATCACAAGAAACCTCCAACTGCACAAAAAATATAAATAAACTCCAGCGACTTTCCTAGCTTCCAGCTCCCACATTGCCCTATTGCCTTCAAAGACAATAACCCTCCACAGTGAGACCTTCAGGTGGCTGTAAGGTGATAACGTTCAGTCAGAGCTCACTTTTTAAGTGATTCTTATTGGAAATTCTGTTTGGAACAGCCCTACAGCATGGCTTGTGCTCCTTTTGAAGTGCCCTTCGAAGGCATGATCAGCGCCAGTTACAACACAGCCAGCCATACTGAACAGTTTTAGGGGGAATGTGCCTTCTCGTTCAAGAAAGCATTTAACTGGACAAGGTTTCTCAACCTCAATGTGACGTCATGGATGTTCCTGGATCTTTTTAGCTGGAAGAGTGGGACTGTAGGTTTTAAATGAATTCTGTCAATGTTTAGAATTACCAAAGCTAAAATCTATGATATGCACTAAAATCAGCAAAACTTTCATTTTGATTTCACAGTCTTTAAGTGTCATGTCAATTAACAATTTGCATGAGGTGAAAAACAGTTTGCAGTTTGTATTGACAAATAGGCTACTATAAGACAAATGCTTATGGAATACAGCTAACAAAGCAACAATAATCTCTCTCTGTCATATCCAATTAATGTTTAAATAATTGACCTACTTGAGCCAGACTAATGATTCAAGTTATTGATTTCTAGTTCTACTTTTAGGGAAGCCTTCTCAGAAGAATGAATCCATGGAGTTTCTCCTCAAACACAGAATAACACCATGCTGTGTCAGGTATTTTTAGCTGTAATAAAAACATTTTTTGCAGTCCAACAGGTTTTCAATGTATTTCTGTCTTTCATGTTCATTTCCACATCATGAACATTATGTCAAAAAATAAAAATCTGTCATCGTTTTTTCACCCTGGCAATAAGAAATCAGAGCTCAATGTAGCAAAACTAATCACAAAGCAATTAATAATGCTTGTCATTATTCTGTGTGACAAATCAAAATAAAGTGCGAGCAAATGTTTATTGTTTGCTAAATATTTGACATGCTAATATTTAAACACATAGGCTACAGAAGACGGTTTATTCAGCATTAAATGCTTTGATATGAATAATTATGAGCTGTCATGAGCTCAATTGAATAAATAAACATTCCTTAAAGTGCTAACACAAAAGCTCTCAACGTGCATTAACTATAATCCCCATGGTGCCTGCTGTTTGACCATTTAATAAAACTCAATTAAACGTAGCAGATTGTAAAGCTTTTGTGTGGAGATCCGTTACACAAACAGAAACCGCAGGATCAAGAGGTGTATTTGTTGATATGCTGTAAACGTTCGCATGTGTTAACACACCATTAAAAAAAGAAGTAATCCTTAAACGTTACATAAGCAATCTATTGAATAGGCAGCACATTATCTAGACAAGCGATATAGCGTTTGACCAATGACAGCTCTCCCAGATGGTTTGACATAGCCACGCCCATTTGTTTACATTAGTTCAAGAGACTAGGGTGACTATTTTAGCATGTTAAAGCTTGATCAAAGTAGCATTCACACACACACACACACACACACACACACACACACACACACATACACACACACACTCTTATCCAAATTCTAGCGTTTACGCAAACATATTTATTATTTTTAGGGCTTGAATAAATTATTCAAAGCTGCTTTTTCATCTCACCACTAGGGAGCAATAGTTAGCTTTCTATGTGGTGAAGGAGCTGAATTTTAATATTTCACCATGTCCGTTTGAAGGAAGAGAGTGACTCACACTTGGTGTACTTTCCAAAAAAAAAAGAAAAAGAAAAAAAAAAGAGAAGCAAAATAATTCGTATTCCTTTTGTTCTTAGCGGGACATAAACACATGATCAGATTCGGATTCGGAATCTCCTGCAATTGCAAGGTGTAAAATAATCACTGTGGCTCATTGAAGCGTATATAGTTTGTGCTGTAATGGGTGGTTAAAACCTGGGATCATTTGAAATACCAGGATATTAAAGGAATAGTTCACACAAAAATGAAAATTATCTCATAATTTACTCACCCTCATGCCATCCCAGATGTGTAACACTTTCTTTCTTCTGCAGAACTCAAACAAACATTCTTAGAAGAATATTTCCACTCTGTAGGTCCTTTCAATGCAAGTGAATGGTGACCAGCTCCAAAGCTCCAAAAATCACATAAAGGAAGTGTAAAAGTAGTCTATACAACTCCAGTGGTTTAATACATGTCTTCTGAAGCAAAACAATCACTTTGGGTGAGAAACAGATCAATATATACAGTGCATCTGGAAAGTATTCACAGCGCTTCACTTTTTACATATTTTGTTATTACAGCCTTATTCCAAAATTGATTAAATTCATTATTTTCCTCAAAATTCTACAAACAATACCCCATAATGACAACGCGAAAGAAGTTTGTTTGAAATCTTTGCAAATTTATTAAAAATAAAAAATGAAAAAAATGACATGTACGTAAGTATTCACAGCCTTTGCCATGACACTCAAAATTGAGCTCAGGTGCATCCTGTTTCCACTGATCATCCTTGAGATGTTTCTACAACTTGATTGGAGTTCACCTGTGGAAAATTCAGTTGATTGGACATTATTTGGAAAGGCACACACCTGTCTATATAAGGTCCCACAGTTTACAGTGCATGTCAGAGCACAAACCAAGCCATGAAGTCCAAGGAATTGTCTGTAGACCTCCGAGACAGGATTGTAATGAGGCACAACTCTGGGGAAGGGTACAGAAAGATTTCTGCAGCATTGAAATCTCCCAATGAGCACAGTGGCCTCCATCATCTGTAAATGGAAGAAGTTTGGAACAACCAGGACTCTTCCTAGAGCTGGCCGCCTGGCCAAACTGAGCGATCGGGGAGAAGGGCGTTAGTCAGGGAGGAAGAACCTGTTGGTCACTCTGACAGAGCTCCAGCATTTCTCTGTGGAGAGAGGAGAATCTTCCAGAAGAACAACCATCTCTGCAGCACTCCACCAATCAGGCCTGTATGGTAGAGTGGCCAGACGGAAGCCACTCCTCAGTAATGGGTACATGACAGCCCGCCTGGTGTTTGCCAAAAGGCACCTGAAGGACTCCTCATGAGAAACAAAATTCTATGGTCTGATGAAACCAAGATTGTACTCTTAACTGAATGGCAAGCGTCATTTCTGGAGGAAACCAGTCACCGCTCATCACCTGGCCAATACCATCCCTAAAGTGAAGCATGGTGGTGGCAGCATCATGCTGTTGGGGATGATTTTCAGCGGCAGGAACTGGGAGACCTCAGACTGGGGTGACGGGACAACAGGACAACGACCCTAAGCACACTGCCAAGATGATAAAGGAGTGGCTACAGGACAACTCTGTGAATGTCCTTGAGTGGCCCAGCCAGAGCCCAGACTTGAACCTGATTGAACATCTCTGGAGAGATCTGAAAATGGCTGACACTGACGCTCTTCACCTTCAACCTGATGGAGCTTGAGAGGTCTTGCAAAGAAGAAGGGGAGAAACTGCCCAAAAATAGGTGTGCCAAGCTTGTAGCATCATACAACAAAAGACTTGAGACTGTAATTGGTGCAAAAGGTGCTTCAACAAAGTATTGAGCAAAGGCTGTGAATACTATGTACATGGGATTATTCATTTTTTATTTTTAATAAATTTGCAAAGATTTCAAACAAACTTTTCACATTGTCATTATGGGGTATTGTTTGTAGAATTGAGGAAAATAATGAATTTAATCAATTTTGGAATAAGGCTGTAACATAACAAAATGTGGAAAAAGTGAAGCGCTGTGAATACTTTCCGGACCATTAATCCCTCCTTTCACTTTCAGAAATTATCGAGATCTGTTTCTCTCTCACACTTATTGTATGCTGCCTTTTATGTTTTTTTTTTTTTTTTTTTTTTTGGTAGTGTGAAATGTCTATTCACCATTCACTTGCATTGTATGGACCTACAGAGCGGAAATATTCTACAAATGTTTTTTATTTGTGTTTAGCATGAGGGTGACAAAATAAAAAATTATCTAACAAAAATGAGAGGTTTATACCTTAAGAATAAACATTGCTAATTGTTTAAAATTAACTTGCAGGGACATTTCACCTAAAAATTAAAATTCTGTCATTTACTCATCCTTATGTCATTACAAACCCATAAAGCTTCAGTGAAGATGTTAGAAGAAAGTCATTTGAGGTTTGTATTGGCATGTGTAAATGTAAAAATTTTTTGGGGGGGAAACTTTTTTTTTTTTTTTTTAGTCTTAAGCTTCTCTTATTTTTCTTAGCATATAGATCCTTTCTTGATGTATGCATGCTCACTTAATTCCTGAACTCACTAGTTTCTCTGAAAACAAGACTAAATATATCATGCTATTTTGCTTAAGTAAATGAATCATGATTTATGTTTAGATTATTTTTACAGGAAAACTTAAAAAAAAAAAAACCTATTTAAATACATTTTTGCAACGAGGGAGAAAGGAAACCATAGAGGCAGAATGAAAGAAAAAGAGACGGCATAGTGCTTTTCGCAAACTGACAAATCCAGTGGCTCTTTGAGACAGCAGTTGACTGCTATTCCTGTTAGAGGGCTGGACCCACTCTGCTTTGTTGGCACAGATATTTTTAGCCCTGGCGTTTGGCAGAGAGACCCGCAGTAAGAGTGATGGGCCATACAGGCCTCCAACTGCAAAAGGGCAGCAGTGGGATGGAAGATGGAGAAGACGGAGGCGGGCAAGGGCACACAGTGCAACTGTGGAGATGAGAGAGTGGAGGATGAGGTGATGAGATATGGTGATTGAGTCTGGTAGAGTCTTTGAGTGGCAGAGGTTTCATTGTGTAGCTGTGAAAACTGCTATAAGTGGCTCTTGCCTATGCAACCTTCACTATAACTATTGATCATTCTCAGGGTTGGGTATTTGAACAAACCATTTACTGTAAGTATCAAATTTTGACACAAAAATCATTCTTCACTGTAGTGACCAATACTGTGGATTGCATTTATAGATCTGCACTAAAATTATTTTAGCATTAAAAATGTGTTAATCAAAGTGTATTGTATTATGGTATACATTTTATATATGTATATACACTGCTGGTCAAAAGTTTTGAAACACTCATAATTTTTTTTCTTTACATTTTAGAAAAATTATAAAGTTATCAAAACTATGGAATAACATATATGAAACTATGGGAATTATGTTGTGACTAAACAAAATCCAAAATAGACAAAAACTGTGTTATTGTAACATATGCGCTCAGACACAGGAGTAGTGTTAAACCCAGAGGTTGTGTTTATTCAATAAGAGAGTGTTAAGGGAAGGAGATGAGTATCAGAAGTGCGTGGAGCTTGGGCTGACTTCACTGGAGTGAATGAGCGTGGAGCTTGGGAGATCGTTGAGCTTGGGAGATCTCCACTGGAGTAAAGGAGCGAGGAGCTTGGGTTGTAAGCACAGGAGCGAAGGAACGTGGAGATAGGAAGTTATACACAGGAGCGTGGAGATAGGTAGATCACAGGAACGAAGGAGCGTGGAGATAGGAAGATCACGGGAACGAAGTAGTGAGTCTGTATATGTTTTAACGATAAACGATTAACGAGACCAGACCCAGAGTGAGGGGAGAACAGAGTATTTATCGAGTGAAACGGAAACAAGAGACAGGTGCAGGTGATTAGTCATTAGTGGAGAGGGAGCGTGGAGCATAAAAGCAGGGAAAGACAGGGAGATCTGTGACAGTTATATTTTAGCATCTTCAAAGTAGTCAACCTTTGCCTAAAATTTTCAGAAATGTTCTCTTGACATTTTCTCAAGCGACTTCTTGAGATATCACCCTGGGATGCTTTTTAAACCGTATTGAAGGAGTTCCCATCTATGTTGGGCACCTATTAGCTGCTTTTCTTTATTATTTGGTCCAAGTCATCAATTTCAAAATCTTTTTTTATTTTTTTTTTTAATTACATTTTAGTTTTGTAATTATTTAAATTAATATGGTGGCACAATTATATTTTTGTCTACAAAACTAATTTAGCTTAAACATTTAAGCATTTATATTCAGATCTTTTTTTAAGATCACATTCAGATTTTTTAAGATCATGAGAAACATTTCTGGTAGTGTATGTGTGTATATATAATAATTATTTGGCCATACATGTTACCTGACATGCAGATAAAAAATAAATCATTCATATCTTTCTGCATGCTCTTGAGTCACTTAAATATATGAAATAATCCTGGGGGACAGTCTGTGGTTACAAAGCAGACCAATCACAGCTGTTGATCTGTGTTACATTTTTGAAGAGCCATAAACACTGTAACTATGCGTTGCCTACAGTGTAGGTTCAACGCAGAAGTATAAATCCGCCTTTAGGGAATACAATGCCCTGGCAATCAACCATAACATCTCCACATTTTGCTGATAAGTTTTGCATGGGCAAAAATATTTTCAGAAAAAAAAAATATTTTCAGTTTCACAACTTTTTTTTAGCAAGGTTTCTTCCTTCAACAACTATACTATCACAGAACCTGCAAATCCTTCAGCATAACCTCTTCACAGTGCATTGCCTTATCTTCCCCCGATCCTTCACAGACCTTTTGTTTTGCCGACTCTTTGTGCCCCAATTGCATAATGGCTTCTTCTCGGATATTGATAGGCTTCTTTCCCGCCTTTTATCTCTCTCTTACCATCAGCCTCTCAGCAGGTCCTTTCCTCAGATCCACCTTCTGTGTGCCGAGCTCTGTGGAGAGCACTAACATATTCCTTTTGTTAGCCATACCTCCTACACAATTTGTCTCTGCATGGGTGACCTTGACTGCTCCAATCCCAAAAAAGACCCTGCACACAGGTGTCTTTTTATCACTCCTTCAAGACTGTATTATCGCACACAGGTTCTCTTTCTATAAATGGAAGGTCCGAATAGTGCAGAATCAAAACTCTCGCCAAGTAAAAGCAATCTTTGCAATGTTTGGCATTCAGTTCTGCAGATTGATTGCTGCTTTGTGAAATTTTGGCTCCAGGGTTTATTTTCGGCAAGTCATCACATCTCTGAAATAAATGTTCTTTTGCATACTTAAAATAACTTATGAATGCCCATCTAGATCGTACTATAGAATACTGGATTTGTAAGCAATATATTGACATGGGTCTCTATAGGGTAATAGCCAGACAACCATAAACGAACAAAAGGATATGTTGACAAAATAAACATATAGCAGATATTCACATTTAAAATATACAATCTTACTCTTCTGGGAAAACAGACAAAAGATATTAATGAAGCAATTGCACTAATGAGCATGTTTTGTTCTCTAGAATAGCATGCTAAAGGCTATTAGCTATTTAAAAATCAGCCCTTTTTGTAACGCCCCAAATTCCTGTTTCATTGGACAAATTCATCAACACAGGAAATAAATTACTCAAAGAAGTAGTACAGGAAAGAAAATGACACTCATTCAAAGATTTAAAAGGTTTGTAAGCTAAATTACAAAATTATAAAGTTTTTGAAAATCTATCATTCTGTTTCCGAGGTATTAAATTAAAGATGCAACGATCTGATACTTGGATTGGTATTGGCTCCAATATTGAAGCTTTTAGACAGATCGTGTATCGGTCCGACGAGCCCAATCCAAATATTGTGTGTTAGTCATATTCATCACTGTCAAGCTCAACAAATGATATAAAAGAACCATAAAAACACAATTAAAGCCTCGTGTATTTTATTCAAAGCCACTTGAAGACGTGTAGCTCTGTGAATCACAAAAAGGCTGAGTTTAATAAGTAAATAAAATGCACATGCAGCTCTGTTTACAATACACACACACTCGCGGCTATTTTTAGGCTTCACGTGGTGCGCAATATTTGAGCGCTACTCACAAATAACATCTCAGATGTAGATGCTCAATAGTTCGGTTCACTTATAATATGCATTTAGAACGGCACTGAAGGTGCATTTTACCAGAATTTGAACAAGTAGGTGAATTACCCTACTGTGAACTTGACTACAAACAGACACACACAGGACTTCCTGGAGAGTTCAGAATGTCAAAATAAAAGCGTGAGGATTTAAAAGTTAAATGTGCACTATTGAGATATATTATATATATATATATATATATATATATATATATATATATATATATATATATATATATATATATATATATATAAATTTGTAATTTTTTTGCAAATGATGGTAATATTTAAGTTGAGTGGGTTCCAAAAAAAAAAAAAACTGTGTGTAAATTGAACAAAATAGAGACCTGAATCCTTTAAAGTCCAGATACAAGTTGAAATATTTTTTTTTAGAACTTCTTTTCTACTGATGACTTATAATGGAATTTTGCTGCTACATTATCCAGTATACTTGTTAATAATAAAGTGTTTCATAATAAGTTATATATTTATATTGAAATAATGTGTAGTTTGAGGTTTGTCTTTCTTTACATATTAAAGAGTACTCCCAATTTGTTCCACACAATAATGTAAAGATATTCTAAATTGATTATGCAAAAAAACAACACTGGTATCAGATCGGAATCGGCCGATATGAGATTTCCGATATCGGAATCGGATCTGAAGAGAAAAAGTGGTATCGGTTCATCCCTATATTAAATGTTTATGATAAATGCTTCATAGTTGTTCTGGTTTACTCCTTGTAAACAAAGCAATCATCAATAGAGACTAACAAGTGAAAAGAAAACAGTTGAGCTACACTGTAAAAAAAAATCCTGTTGTTTTTACAAAATAAATCTGGCAGCTGTGGTTGTCAGAATAATTATGTAAAATATACAGTTAAAATGTAAACCACTTTACAGAACAACCTATACATTTTACAGTTTAAAATGGTTGTAATTTACATGCTGGCACTGTAAAAAAAACAAACAAAAAAAAACAACAACAATTCTGTTAAATTTACAGTAAAATTGTTTTAAAACATGCCTTCTGAAACTGTAAAAATCTGTTGTTTACTTTATAAGGTATTTGTTAATCACCATAATAACTACAGAAAGGCACATGATGACATGAAGTTCATCAATAGTAGCTCTTCCAGAAGCATTAACCAATAAACGTATAGAGACAGTGCTCAATGTCACTCACACAAACACTAAACACCGTCATGGTAACACGTGAGATTTAAATAGTGCGGTAAACATTAACTAAACTACATCAAATATAACACAGAACACCCCAATGTATGTAACTGATATTAAAAATATGATGAAACGTAACTATTCCCAAAAAATATAATGAAATTATATTTAATGGGTCACGCAGGGAATTATGGGAATGCCCGATTACTGTTTTTTACTGTAATTTTAACAATAATTTACTGTAAAAAAAAAGTACATGTACTCTCTAGTTCATTTTACCATTAATTATACAGGACAATCTTACTTTTTACATTTAAATAAGTTAATTTTTACATAATTTTATTGTAAAAAGTACTGTATTGTCTTTTAAAATATATTAAAATATTTTACTGTATATTTTACAGTTAATATTTGTTAATCAATTAACATTTTATTTCTGTAGCATTTTTACAGTATTTTACTGTTAAAATTACTGAGATTTTTTACAGTGTAGCGTATGAAGTTAGCAAAATCCTAAGAGTTAGCAAGAAACAAGTGAGCTAATACAGACACAAGTAGATTTAGCTTCCACACAAGCTTTCAAAAACATTCACCTTGCATGATTACTTAATAATAATACACAGTGCAAACTATAAATATTGAAATCCAAAGCTCTTGTAAACAAAGTGATCATGAAAAAAATACTTAGAAGCTAACAAATGAAAAGAAAACAGTTGAGCTAACAAAAAAAATCAACGATAGAAGTGCTAGCAAGCTAATCCTAATATTTAGCAAGAAACAAGTGAGCTAATACAGACACAAGTAGATTTAGCTTCCACACAAGCTTTCAAAAACACTCACCTTGCATGATTACTTAATAATAATACAAGTGCAAACTATAAATACTGAAATCCAAAGCTCTTATAAACAAAGTAATCATGAAAAAAATATTAGAAGCTAACAAATGAAAAGAAAACAGTTGAGCTAACAAAAAAAATCAACGATAGAAGTGGTAGCAAGCTAATCCTAATATTTAGCAAGAAACAAGTGAGCTAATACAGACACAAGTAGATTTAGTTTTTACACAAGCTTTCAAAAATGTTCACCTTGCATAATTACTTCATAATACACAGTGCAAACTATAGCACTGCAACTTGAAATGCAAAACTCTTGTAAAACAATTGCCATATGAGCTGCCATATGAAATCAATAGAAGTATTAGGAAGCTAATATAAAAAGTAACCAAGTAGATTTAGCTTTCATTCAATCTTTCAAAATACATTTATGTCCATGATTACTTCATATTACAGAGTGCAAAATAAAGATCATCTAGCTTCCAGCTTTTTGCACATAGTTGGATGACATGAGGTTGATGTAGATTGTGGGATCTGCAGCTGATGTTGACATGTTTGAAATAGAAGCCACATGACATCTGACTTAGACCAGGGAGTTGGAGCTTCAGTCTCAAAGTGGCTACTCTGCAGCAGGCTAGCTTTCATCTTTTTCAAGAAATAACTTATCTGCAACCGGCTGCTATATCTTAGTGTGAATTGAATCTATGTTTTGCAGTGGTTATAGATGTTATCAGTCAAGCTCCATGCATCCACATGCTTGTACCTGTGGTCGGACACCAGCAACCATTCTATGTTCTGCTGGAATATCGAGAACATGTGTTAGCTGACAAACAAATAAAACAAACAACAGTTGGTTTGATGGGGATAGGACAAGAAAATTAGAATTTGAGCAACATTTGACAGTATTCCCACACTCAATGTATTACGGAACGATGGTTCTCACATTTAAGGTCTGAAATGGAATTAAATATCCTCCCCACTGAGTTTTTGTCACAGTTTCTCAGCAAAGCCACAGTGATTTCACATTTCTCTGTGGCGGGTCTTTGATATTAATGCAGGCATTTTTTGTGAGACAAGATATTTCTTCCCTCATTACTCTCCATTGAGGAACAGTACATTCAGAGAAATTCTATTGTCACGACTGTTTGGCCTGAAATAGGCTGTCCTTCACTGTGCTGGCATCTTGAAGGCATATGCAGCCTGTTTTCACAGTAGAGCCAATTTTTAAAAAATATGAAACTAGGGCTATGTGTGGAATATAGCTTATAAATACACATTGTCTTTAATCCAAAGGAAATAAAATGCTTCATAAAACCAATTTGAGGCCAAATTTAGCTTTAAAGTCAATTGCTTAATCCCTGAACAGAGTTAATAGACTAACCTCTAACCCAATACAATTAGTCTTAATGTTATACGCCCTCTCACAGTCAGGTGTTGAAGGGAAAAGTATGGCTCTAGTCTCAAGCTTGTAAGTATTTGCACTTTCTTTGATTTATGAATCTCAGCCTAAGTAACAGTAATTTTTTATAATACTTAATTAAAGTGCCCATTAAACACTGACTCTCCTTTAGTATTTTCAAGACAATCACATTGCTGGATTTTCTTATGGAGGGGTAATTAGATACCTGGCACAGTATTGGATGCTGGTATTATATTACCATTGGTGGAAGCAAAAGAGCAGTTCGCTCCATTTGTTGCTAATATGGAACCATAAAACTTTTTTTTTTTTTTTTTTAACTCAAATTCAGTAGACTATGGAGAGAATCCAAGAGCAGCCATTTTAATGTTATTTATGGAAAAAGCAGATTGCCTTTTCGGTTTCACCCAGGGTTAATTTGACTACAAGAGCATTTGGGCATTAGCAGTTCCCATATGTTTCTCGAGATGATAGTAATGTGGTTGCCCTCTGCTGGTACAATAGATGAGTAGCCCTGTCAAACCAGACATTATTTAGCAGAGACGGGCCACTTCTATTAAAATGAATGGGAGAAATTGAAATGATCAACCAAGGAGCTCTGAGCGCCCAACTGTCAACAGGTGTAGAAAGGAAGTCCTGCCTTTTGTAAATAGATTCAATCACATTTTAGATACAGACATCGCCTGTCAATCAACTCTAGAACATGCATAGGAAAATTGCATTTTTTTTTTTTTGTGTAATATGAGGTAAAGAATCATAATTTATGATTCCAGTATTGTCAGATTGTATTGCTGATTTGAAATATGTTCTTTGACCGTAATCTTGACCAACCATTTTTGAGATTTTGGTCTTCCTCCATTCAAGAAGATAGGAGCTGCACTGGTATGAAATAGTCTTCCGGGAGCGTTACAAAGATGGCCGACAGTGGACCAACTTGCTCAATGCAAGGAAAAATATACACCACAATATCAGAGAATAACAGCATTGTTGTTTTTAAAGGACTTGAAGTCAGGATTTTATGCTGGGTATTTCTTATTATAGTTTTATAGCATTATTGTAATGGCAGCTCAATTAAATTTGTAGCTTTTCAACGCAAGTTTTGCAACAAGACACAAAAAATTACATTAATAATGACAATATTTTCACCTCAATTTAAAGGGAAAAAATCTGACAATGAACACAACCATCACATTGTTTTCAGATAACTCGGTCTTTGATGTTTCAGATAAATACATTTAGAGGTTTGGTCCTATTTTCAAGACTTCTTGAGGATGTAAACTTGAACATTCTTGGAAACACACTCCATATGTTGTTTATGCAAACATGTTTATGATCTTTTCTTACCTAAACTATAGAGTGCATCCGGAAAGTATTCACAGTGCTTCACTTTTTCCCCATTTTGTTATGTTACAGCCTCGTTCCAAAATTTATTAAATTCATTATTTTCTCCAAAATTCTACAAACAATACCCCATAATGACAACGTGAAAGAACTTTGTTTGAAATCTTTGAATTTTATTCCATTTTAACTCTACTTTCTTAAATTAATATTCAAATTATAATTTTGCATTCTGTTTGCTACCTCAATTATAATTTAGGAATTTATTTGGATTAAAAAGGCATTTTCCATTCTATTCAGAATGGCACACAACCCTGATCTGTTAGTGAGGTGGATGTTGTTTTTCTGGTTCACTCAACATACCCAACACATTTCTGAACAGGGTGGCCCCTCGATACTCGTACTGTTGACAGATGTCTCATGTTTTGTTCGACATCTTTAACTCTGTGACACACATGTCACTGTGCTCTTGGACAAAAGCTTCACTTTGAAAATGGCATCTGTGCAGGGCACGGAGGTGACCGCAGGCCAGGGGTCATGTCCTTCAGGCTAAAGCATCTCTCTTCTGGTAATTTCACACTGTGATTATAAGGCCTGCAGGACAGAACTGTCCATTGCAGCCCGGACAGACTGCTCAACATGTGGTTTAACTCTCAGAGTGTTCAGTTTTCAACTCAGAAATTTACAGAATAAACGTACATGTATAATCACCAGTCATCTTATTAGGTACACCTGTACATCTACATATTCATGTAATTATCTAATCAGCCAAATGTGTGGCAGCAGTGTAATTTATAAAATCATGCAGATATGGGTCAGGAGCTTCAGTTAATGTTCACATCAACCATCAAAATGGGGAAAAACATGTGATCTCAGTAATTTCGACTGTGGCATATTTGTTGGTGCCAGACTAGGTGGTCTGAGTATTTCTGTAACTGCTGATCTCCTGAGATTTTCATGTGCAACAGTCTCTAGAATGTATAAAGAATTATATGAAAAACAAAAAACAACCAGTGAGTGGCAGTTCTGTGCACGAAAACACCTTGTTGATGAGAGAGGTCAGCAAATTATGGCCAGTCTGGTTTGTGCTGACAGAAAGGCTACGGTAACTCAGTTAACCCCTATGTACAATTGTAGTGAGCAGAATAGCATCTTAGAATGCTCAACATGTCAAACCTTTAGGCGAATGGGCTACAACAGCAGAAGACCACGTTGGGTTCCACTTCTGGCAACCAAGTAGAGAAAACTGAGGCTGCAGTGGGCCTACCATTTGTGTACTTCTGCAGAACTCCAGTTCCCTTACGACTTCAGTCCACTTGACATTGCATTTACTAACACATATGGGGAGTGCCTGTTTTAACGCATTTGAGCCCAGCCTGTTTTGGCGCAAATCTGACCGCTCATTTCGGCACGAACTGACTGCTATAAAACAGGTTTACAGACACCATTTCCTCAGAATTTGTTCCTTCAAGACAGTGATTACCTATTGTCTCGAACCCTCTACCTTAGCCGTCAATACACAACAGTCAGCAGACGGAATCAGGCAAATGGTCAGTGGATGATGCTGCCGCCCCTCCCCTAGCGAGGGCGAGGAATGTGCACGCGTCACTGCAGTCGAAGAGCTTCACCCTGACTGGTCTCCACCAGAGGAACCGTCTCGCCTCGATGAATGGTTCCAGCAGTCCGGGCACCGTCAAACGACAGCATCCCGCTCATTTCTTCCCCGAAGTTCATAATGAACTATTCAAGTTCTGACGCGTGACCTTATATGGCTCGCTCGTGCAGTGACGCCATCCTCTTTAATGTGGATCATGGGAAAGAAAACGGTTATGCCCAATTACCCCCTGTGGAGGAGGCGTTAGCAGCACACCTCTGCCCAGCGAGTAACATGTACATCCTTCCAAACCGTGTTGACAAACGTCTGCACTGGCGGGAAAAGCTTACTCAGCTGCAGAACAAGCTGGATCAGCACTCCACACAATGTCGGTGCTCCAGGGCAGAAATGAGTGATAAGGAAAAAGCCACTCTTTTAGATGCTCCAGTGTCTCCAGCTAGCCTTTTTAGCGGCTCTATGAATATGTTTTCTGAGTGTTATTTTGCAATTCAGCAGCAGTCACAGGCTATGAGACAATTTATGCCCACATGGAGTATATCGCAGCCGGTTTGCCCTCGCTCTGTTTCGAGTATATCGAGCATATATTCATTATGAGTGCTCTCCTCCTGGCCATCATGAGGATCACTCACTGCGGCATACACATGTCGGTTGCCGTCCCATAAGACTGCCCCACCATGTTTCCTCTCTAGGAAGTTATGTCGTGTAGTGCAGGGTGATGGGATTCTGTTCCCCATATGCGTTAGTAAACGCAATGTCAAGTGGACTGAAGTCGCAAGGGAATGTCTCGGTTACGTATGTAACCTCGGTTCCCTGAGACAAAGGGAACGAGACATTGCAAATGCTAGCCGCACCACAAGACGCAGAGTTCTTGAGGCACGAGCAATGCGCTCCTTGTTCTCAGTCAGAAATTCTGGGGAAATGGTGTCTGTGCACCTGTTTTATAGTGGTCAGTTCACACAGAAACGAGCGGTCAGTTTCAGCCAAAACAGGCTGGGCTCAAACACCATAGCCAATATTAGAATATTGCCGTTATTGTAGAGAGGTTTCAAATATGCATTTGTAAACGCAATGTCTCGTTCCCATTGTCTCAGGGAACCGAGGTTAAGTACGTAACCGAGACAATTTGTCAGACCAGGGGATGTTTTTCCAATTGCCTACTGTCCAGTTTAGGTGAGCCTGTACCCGAGGGGTCTTCTGCTGCTGTAGCCCATCCGCCTTAATGTCTGTACATTCAGAAATGCTTTTCTGCATAGCACTGTTGTAAAGCGTGTTTATTTGGGTTACTGTCACCTTCCTGTCAGCTTGGACCAGTCTGGCCATTCTCCTCTGACCTCTGTGATTAACAAGCCATTTTTGCCCACAGAACTTCCGCTCGCTGGATGTTTTTTGTTTTTTTGCAGCATTTTTTGTATTCTCTAGAGACTGTTGTGCGTGAAAATCCCAGGAGATCAGCAGTTACAGCAATACTCCAACCAGCCAGTCTGGCGCCAACAATCATGCCATGGTCTAAACCACTGAAATCAAAATTTTTTCCCATTGATGTGAACATTAACTGAAGCTCCTGACCCATTTATGTTTGATTTTATACATTACACTGCTGCCAAAAGATTGACTGAATAGATAATCACATGAATAATTAGATGTACAGATGTACCTAATAAAGTGGCCAGTGAGTGTATGTACACACTACCCATCAAAAGTTTGTACACACCTACTCATTCTTTATTAAAGTCTATTTTCCACATTTAAATAAAAACAATATATATGGTTATGTATTTTTATTTATATGTGTCAAATAATTGGATTATAAAAATATGGTTGTTGATAGCTTAACAGGTTATCTCTTTTGTCATTCGGTCACATTCGGTTTGCTAGTTGTCTATGATGAGGGGATAAACAAAAACCCCAAAATTCCTGATACTCCTTGTGCAAACAAAATTTACAAATGAAAACTCATAAATGATGCAAACTCTCAGCCCTGCAGATGTGCTGACTAATGCAATAAAGTCTTATTATCTTCAATGTACCTGAATAAATATTCAAATTCATAGCACAAATGCTTTGCATAGATAAATGATTGCCACGAAGACCAAGCGCCGCAGCAGAACACAGCGGTCGGATGGGGAGGAATCAGAGCACACCGTCAGTATGATGAAAAGGAAGCTTCCCACTGTGCTTATTGAAATGCATCACAATCATTTGACATGCAAGAAATCTACAGGCGTATGCTGGCAGGGCTTCTGAGCATCGAGTTTTTGAGCATTTTCAAAAAGCTACATTTCAGTTCTTTTTGGGAACCCAGTCAAGAGGAATGAAGGTTTCTGATATCTTCGGCTACATTAATTGCACTACAGTATGCGAAGACAACCTTATTGTTTTACAGCATATTCTGATTCTCAAATGCATTTTTATGCATTTTATAATAATTAATCTATGTGAATTACAGGCAGACAGTAATGACATGCCCATGAGTGCATGACAGATTGAGGAAAACCTTACATGCTCTTGTGTGGGTGCCACTGTTTTGACTAAACAATGCTGTTACTTCTGTGTGAAAATGCAGAGAATGTGCAAGCGAGAAATGGTATGAAAAGGTGATTTTGACTTACAAAACTGTAATACGAATATGTCTACTATAACCATCCCAATATGTGATTCATATTTCATGGACTGAAAGTTCTACATAACTGTAAGCCTACTGAAAAGGCCTAATAAAAACTCACAGTTTTCTTTCTTGTGATGACATATTTCTTATTGAAATAGGAAGTTGGGTGGGAGGAGTTATAGTCTAACTCATTAATTCCTTTGTGTGTTTGTGCATGTGTGAATGCATGTGTTCTGCACTGTGGATGTGCTATAGCCTCACTCCTTCATGTCTGACTGTGTGTGTGTTATGCATTGTGTCTGAATTTCTGATTTTATCTGACGAAATCCCCCCAAAATTGCTCTGTGTTATAGTCAAATTTGACCATGAACAACTCAAGTGTCACTTTTTTTTGGTCATGGGTCCTAAATTCCTAATTGAATCCAATACATTTTTGTAGGGTTTGTTTAGATAAAAAAATGTAGGAAAATTAACCAAGCCTCGAGCCATTCAGATGATTTATACAATTTTTATTAAAGAAACAAAATTGATTTTGGTCAAATATGACCGAACAGTGCACATGGATTAATTGAATTAAAAACGATGAAAAAATATAAACTATTGATTCAAATTGATTAATTATAAGTATAGAAACAATATATGTTAATATAATTGCAAAATATTCCTATATTTGCAAACATAAAAGTAGTTTGAGAGTGTAGGGAGACTGACTGTATTGCATCATTCACAGTGAGTCATGGAAGTGGGTGGTCGCTGCAGCGCTTGTTTGGGGTGCTTTGTTTGCTGCTATTCGCTGATTGGTGGATTATTTACCAACAGGATTATAGCTAGTGTAGTTTTCACCACAAATTTTTTTAATAAAAAAATGGATTTAAAAAAAGATAAAAAAAAAAACAAATTTAATAATGCAGACTGATAGCTCCAACAGAAGCATATAGTTTCGATTAACAACCTCGGAGCTCACACGGTAGGTCTGTTTTTAAAGGTTTATAAACTATCAAAAATAATTTCCCTTCGTAAAACATTTACAGGGATATTACTTCTGGAACCAGACTGTTGTGCACTACAAAAATCAAAGGTAGATGCTATTATGTTGAAGAGACACTTACTTTCAGGAGAACACCAGTAAATAAATAAATAAACAAATCTTGATTTCATTAAGGTCGTTAAGTCTGAAATTTTGGTCCAAAGACTTGCACAATTTATTTTGCACAAAACAATTTTTTTTGGACATGATGGGAACGGGACACAAGATTGTTTGCAGACAATCTTCAACCATATGTAAAAATTATTTTGTGCAACATGATAAGCACACATCTTTCAAGCATGAGGCATGTCAACAATGATGCTTTGCATGCAAGATCTAACACAATCTCTGTTGTTCAGACTAGTAAGCACATGCCCTAGCCTTGTGCAAAAACAATTCACTTTGGGCCTTATTGAAAAACTGATCACATCGCTCACTCTCTCAGGGTGCTTGTGCAGGTTGGCATTGCCAGCTTTCAGCATGTGTCAGAGTTGCCATAAGATTCCATATTTTTCCCAGCACAGTAATGAACCCTAATGGACCAAGCCTGAAGCTTTGGACTTCCTCCAAAGTGCAGGAACAAAATGTTTTCTCCAGGACCAAAAGCAGCTCCCTGCATACAATGTTCCATTTTTCCACACTCACAGACTGACCAATGCCTATACTACCACAGCCAAGTCATCATGACACAGTTCACTTTCTGTTTATACAATAGTGTGTTCCCCCCTTCCTACTTCTATAGCAGGCAGACCTACAATAGGTTGAGGGGTTGTAATGTGTTTTTTTGTTTATTTTGGTGCTGTTCTGCTGAGCAGACAGACCCTAAAGAGAAATCCCATTTCAAATTAAATTTAAATGACCCCCCAAGCTCATAAACAGTAGGTCGCCTGACAGCCTAATTTATTATTCAGCACTGAGTTAGGGGCTCCTGGTTTGATGTTACGAGATGGGGGCATGTGAATGAGTCTTTTAATCTGATGTGGCCATAAAAGCATATTGTATATAGAGACACTAAAAAGACACACAAACACATACCTGTGCACATATGCATACAGTACACAAACACAAATGCTCTCGTCCAAAACCTGGTGAGATTCCTATGTTGTTAGTATTTTTTAGGCATTGTATGCACACTACTGATGTAAAGGCAGCTTTGAAAAGGTAGATACCTTTTAAATTACTTTATTTTGTCCAAATTGGTCAAATTTGACCTATGTAGGCAGTGGACAGCAAGGCAGCTCAGTAGGTTTTGGTGCATTGCCAATAACTAATTTACATGCACAGGCAAAGAAAATGGGTAATCCAAAAATTCCAAATCGTAGAAGCAGAAATACTGTAATCTCACCTTGACCACAACCAAAAATTCAGATCAATGAGAATGCATGTCAATAAAATATTTTTCTTCCATTTTTGTTGATGAAATTCTGTGTCATCATGCATTATTTAATTTTCTCACATTCCTTGTTAGGCATTTTGCAGTTGAACTGCATTGTTTACAGGCTTCATGAGTTGACTTTCTCTGAAATGAGATCTGAGAATTCTCCCAGGATCTGTTTAACTGCTGGATTAATGTATGATATTAATGTTATGAGCAAAGAGGGACGCGTGTTTATGTAGTTTCAGCAGTACATGCTAAAAGTCAGCAAAAATACAGATGATTGAAGGATGTGTTAAGACAACGTGTGTTTGTGTGTGGTAGTGTTTGTGTGTTTTAGGCGAGGAAGAAAACAGAAATTATATTACATTTGTTTATCAACTGAAAATTATTGAAAACAAAGCTTTGGATAACATCGCAATTTCATTTTCGAACCCCTGCGAGGAACCCCCCCTATGATGCAACCAAAATACAATTGCTACCAAATTAGTTTCAAGGCTAGACGCAGTGGGATAGTTTATGCAGACAAAATCATCTGCATTGGTGGTTAGCCACAATGAAATAAGATTTGACCACCTAGATGGAAAAAAAAATAAACCTCCTAAAACCCTGCTGAAAAGACTAGGCCACCATTAAGTTCCATGTTGGATCAGGCTGATATATGCTGGTTTGGGGCTGGTTAAGCTCATGGACCAGCATTACCATGATATTCACCAGCAAAAAATGCAGCTTGACCAGCATGGTTTTTCTGATTAAGTTGATTGACTCTTTAAGTCTTATTAGTTAAGCTAGTTGCTCTCTGTTGCTTTTGAAAGTTTTTGTACCCTGAAATCAACGCCATTTAGCCAAATTACTGACAAATGCCATCTACCATAAGACATTTTGGCCTTAATTGGAAACCATCAGACATTTCATTTGTGAACACATTTCCCTGTAATATGTATAATAATATATTCTATTGGATACATTCATACTGCCATTGAGGCATGGCGGAGGGCAGGGCTGGGTTGTGATTACATACCCGGTCCCTTATTAGGCTAATTAAGCCTCCGAGAGGGATAAAGGCTGATGGCAGACGGTGGTGCGACAAGAGAGAGATCGTTTACGGACATTTCCGTCATGTGTTTGTGTCCTTTGTTTAAGTTTTTCATTCAAATATTATTTATATTGTCAAGCCGGTTCTCGCCTCCTCCTTTCCCTTAAATCCCTTTACAGCCGTATAACAGTAGGTGGCCACAGTGAAAAAAATGTGATGAAAATGAATAGGAGAAGAAGCTAAAATATGCTAACCTTACAGAAGCTAACAAGCTAACTGGTTACCTTGTGAGCGAACTGGAGAAAACAGTATAAAAAATAATTTAATGTCACCATTTATATCTTTAGTCTGATAATATGATATGTGTCATGCAATTTAAAAGTTATTCCTTGTTACATTTACACAGTTAAGTCAACATGAATCATATAGCAATGGCAAATGATTTTTAAAAGTAATTTTAGCCCATTTATGATCCGGGGGGTTGGCGTTACATGGAGTGGGAGTGTTGTGTAGTGGGTGTTCCATGTTATCTTGCATGACACTGACAGATACACTTGATCACAGGTGCCCATATGTTTAACAAAATTTCTAGCTTTGGCCACAAGAGGCAGTGGTCGTATTGTGGTTAGAACAGACCAATTTCAGCAGGACAACTCTCTGTTATTGACATTTCCCAATTATTTTCTGCCCATTTTTCCTCCAATCATGGCTAAAAGTTAAAAACAAAAAAGATAAATGAAGGCTGGGGAGAGAGATGGATGAAGAATAGAGGTCCAACCAGAGGACTTAAGGTGAAGAGTTGAAGGAGGGTTGGGTGTGAGTCATACTAGTTATTATTGCTCACTCGCTGACTTAATCAGTAGTTCGGTAGGGGTCAAGACATCACTTACTGTGTTCCTCCTTGCTTTTGATCAGATGCAGGGCTTTTCAAAGCATAGCCACTCAGACAAGTCTTCCTGAAGATAAATTGCCTGGTCGAGTCTGACCGGTCTACTCTACAGGTTTCTCAATTATCTGTACCCAATAACCTACTAAATTCAGAGTGGTGCTTCTTGTCAGAGATCAACTTGTCTTTTTTGCAAATAAGTATCAGAAGTCAGCAGACAGGGCAAAAACTGACCCTAGATCAGCTGAAATATGATTAGTAGTGCTTGCTTGGGTAAGCATTATGGTTAGGAATCTGAAGAGATTTGAAAGTATTAGACTTTGGCACGTAAGACATCCCACACTGTTTTTGCAGCAGACACAAATCATATCTCAAATCCTGCGACTTTTACTTTTCTGATTGATCTGACTTGCGATTTACAACTAGCAAACTATAAAACGGTGGAGAAAAATCCCATAGTCTTACACTGAAGTAGGGCCAAAAGACATACAGTATCTATGGACCAGAATATCAATAAGACGTGGGAATGAAGTATTTTTATTTGGACCAGTGAGCAAACTACTAGCAACCACACAGAACTTCCTATTAGCCCACTGGCAATACCCTAGCAACCACACATAACACCCTAGCAACCACCTAGCAACCCCCTGGTAACCCAGCCCAATACCCAAGCATCATGGTGGCGAGTTTTGCAAAAACTTCTACATTTTCTCTTTTGAAAATTTACAAATCTAGTTTGTGAATCAGATAATAAATGTGAATGTACATTATAAAATAGTGGCTCTTGGTCTAACTTACTTAAGCATACTAAAGATGTTAGAAAATATGGACTGAAAGATGGAGAGATAGAAAGGCAAAATGATGGAATGAAAGCTATACAAGATTGAAAGGATAAAAAGAGAGAAAAGATATATTATGCTTTCCATTTTCATTTCATGTCCATTCTTTGTGGAATCACATTCCCCACAGCAGAAAGCAGCTGCTCCTCTCATCCAATAAAACAAGCTTACTGGCCACACACCCTGATGGAAACCAGTAAAGATGTCTGCTCTAGGGAGAATAGGGGCAGCCCTCCTTTCTGTTAAGAAGAGCAAATCATCACACTCTTTTCCGTTCTGTTTTTCCTCTGTGGATACAGTAAGTGCCAGGAGGAAAAATATGAAGCTATGTCTGTGCGTTTGTGTGCTGACCTGGGAGATACCTTAATATGTCAAAGTACAGTACAATCATTTTGTGTTTGAAAAGATAAGTTTGCAAAGTATTGGGTAACTAATACTTTTTTGAGTCAATACTGCCATGCACCATCAAGGGAAGGATTGGTTATGAAAGCAGCACTTTAACAAGTTTAGATGTTAATTTAATCAATATTTATGTGAAAAAAGCTAGACAAGTCTTGCTTGCTGTTTGCATTGAGGGATTTGAGACTCAACTTGAGGAACTTGAACGTTCCCTCCCTGGACATAACTATGGAGAGAAAAAGTATAGGGAGGAGGAAGATTGTACAATTGATGGAAGAAATGAAGTTGTTTTCGCAAACCTTGACTCATAGGATCAAGTTACTATACCTATATTTTTGCAAAATTATTTTTACATTGCTCGTACGCATTGCGGGAGTTTCCTGGTGAAATAAACACTAGCTGCGCTACAACAATTATGACTTTCATTCATATTTACACAAATCACAAGAAAAACGACACATTATCAATTCATAAACACATACTTTTTGCCTTGTTCCTCAAGCAATGCTATCTTATGACATCTAAACAGTTTTACTATCTTTTAAAACATTTTAACATTAGCAATACATAACTGTAAAGGGAACAATGGAAAGGAGGAGGCGAGAACCGGCTTGACAATATAAATGATATTTTAATGTAAAACTGAAACCAAAAGGCACAAACACACACACACAAATAGGACGGACAGCTGCCAGTAAACATTCTCTCTCTCTCGCACCACCATCCGCAGTCAGCCTTTATCCCTCTCGGAGGCTTGATTAGCCTCATAAGGGACTGGGTGTGTAAAATCACAACCCGGAATGCCCTCCGACCTGTCACAATAACAACTACATTTACAAGCTTGTTCAAGTGTGATTAAATTGTGCAGCAGCTCAACTGATAGAGCATTGCACTTGTGATGCAAAGGACCGGGATAGGAGTCCTGAACAGTACTCAAGGCGAAATGTGTGTCATAAAAGCACCACAAAAATGCCGTAGTTATTCAGAAACTGGGTTTTTTTTTTATCTCACACTTGCTTTTATGACACTATCGATTACACCCTAGTCTCATAAAATGAACGTTACCATTACAAAATTTTTTGCAAACCGAGTTATACAAGATAGCTTTCTACGTTTTGCTGCAGTTTCCTGGTGAAATTAACACTAGAGGCGCTACAACAACTGTGTGTTTTATTCACTTTCACACAATTCACGGGTAATATGGCTGTTTATGACTTTAGGAACACTTATTTTTCACTCTTTTGCTCACACCCTGCTATGTTATGATAACAAAACACTTCTAATCTAACGGATAATTTAAAAACACGATACATTTAAACGCTTGTATTACAGACCTACCTACATTTAAACACTTATTCCAATGAGATTAGTTTCCATTGTAGCTCACCTGGTAGTGCTGGACTTTGGACTCGGAGACCCAGACTTGAGCCCAGCCAAGAAAGCTCGAAACGAAACTGAAAGTGAAGTGAAAGTTCCATAGAAAATTTTGCTTCAGTAAATGTGCTTTTCATGTCAAATTTGCTTTTAAAACACTATTGGTTAGGTTTAGGTGATGGTTTGGGGTTAGGTTGTTTGTTTTGTTCACCTCTCATTTATCTTTTAGGACACTATTGGTTAGGTTTAGGTTAAAGTTTTAGGTTAGGGAGATACGTTTTACTCATCCATTTAATATTCCCCTTTAAAGCCTTGTCTGATTACAACATAATTTCACTAGCTTTTGGCATCCCCCGTGGGACATTTCACTGGGAAACTGCACCCAAACGTGTAATGAAGCACGTAATGTTGATTTGCAAAATGTTGCCATTGTCATGTAAATTTCATGAGATCAGGCTGATCGGTTAGGTCTAGGATTAAGGTTTAGTGTAGGTAGATTTTAAACTCGAGGGAGAACATTTAACTTGCTTTAACAATTACGTAGTCATGTCAAGTCAAGTCAAGTCAATTTTATTTGTATAGCGCCTTTCACAACACTTCAAATTAGCTTTACAGAAGATCAGGCATTAACAGAAGATAAAACTGGCAATTAATAGTCTATGTATTCCATTTCAAGAACGTAGTCCATCAATAGACCAAGGTGATTTTGGTGAGGTTCAGTGTGGTCCATCCTAAGTCCAAGGTTCCAACAATGGCATGAAGTATCCCATGTCTTATGGTTGGAGTTGGCATCAGTTCATCCTCTGAAGTCCATCATGTAATAGTGACAGTCACATATTTATACTGAGATCAGACTGGCTAAAATACTCTTAGCTCTGTGATTGGTGAAAATATATTCTATATACATACTGCTAACAAACTTTGTATGTATGTATGTACATTTTCTGTTCATGAGCAGATTTGAGAGCAACATCCAAGCTTACAAATTTATTTTCTTAAAATATTTTTATGTCATATTTCCAGAAGCCAGTATTGTCATATTTCCAGAAGCCAGTATTTCAACTTAGCATGTTTCCTAAATCTCTGATAACATATTATGATCATTTTATGCTTTAATACAGTAAATATATTTCTATCGGGAAGACACGCAGGCTTGAGTGAGGTTTATGATGCCATTTATTTGATGAATGTAGAACAGAAGAGTAATGTCTCTCTTTGGCGTAGGCCCCGTCCGGCGGTCCGAGGGAGTTGTACTCGGAACCATCATATCCTGCCGGAGATAGGAGGCAGGGGCGAGGAGCCTACCCCTGTGTGGGACGGGGCTCAACTGGTGGTGGTGGGGTGGTGGAGGTTGCCATCTTAGCGCACTGAAACAACAACGTGATAGATTGGGAGCAGACTTATAAGGCAATGGCTTACCTGCGATTGGCTACGAATTACCCAGCTAATAGTGTGATGATGTACAGCTGCTAGTCTTCCCGCTAGAACTACGCTGCGCTCACATTACATATTGCACCTTTAAAAGTTAGCATAATATGAAAATTTAAAATGTTAAATGTCCTGAAAACCTCATTTCCTCACTTCTTTATCATTTTAACTCTAAGATTTAAAAAAAAAAAATCTAGTTTAAAAAATGTAAAACAATGCTTTATGCAAAGTTTCCAAACATTGTGAGAAAATTTATCGAATAACGTTATAAGGATGTCCCATAAACATTATTTTAATGTTTGTTCCTAACCTTTACAGAAGTTGTTGGAATATTCCATTTTAGTTGGAATAAAGATGGTGAGTGTTAAAAGAGAGAGAGAGAGAGAGAGAGAGAGAGAGAGAGAGAGAGCAAAAACCCACTCCAGGGCTGAGGGTAGATGAGAAGAAAGAGAAAGTGTGCTAGTAACAACAGATAAAGAGGTTGTCACAGAGAGTGCAAGTTTAGGGCAATGAAGACCAGATAATAAGAACAACAGAATTAGACCCCACTCCTCTTTGTCAGAGTAGGCAGCGCAGTGTTCTCTTTGAACAAACACACATTATGAAACATCACACATGATTAGCAAGCTCTTCCTTTGACGTTGACAACTGAATGCCTGACTGCTTGTCAGGAAAGGGGAATTCTGAGGAGAGTCATCCTGTCTTTTCTCTCTCTCCTTTTTCTTTCCATTCCCTATCCAACTTTGATAAATTATCACACATGTCAGAGGCAACGCTCGGTGGTTTGCAGTGTTTGTCTTTGACTCATTGCTTGAATAAATAAACACTTGAGCTGTGGCGTGTGACTGTTTTGGAGTTACACAAACTCTGGCATTTTGACAAGACGTCTTCCTCCACCCTGGATGGCTGCATGAATGATGACTGGTGTTATGTTTTCGAACCTGAGTAGGCACTTGTGGGAGATAGGGCGAGACTGTATATTTAAGATAAACTGTTTTTATTTTGGTGTGGTTATTTATTTTAGTCTGAAATGTCTTAAAATTATATTCTGAATTTGAAAAAATATGAAAATGTTGTGCCTATGATAAATAGGTATATAAAAAGCAAATTATATTAGCCTTTGTGTGAACCATAAATTCTTGATATTGTAAATAATTTCTGATAGAGTTGGAGCCGTTGTTCTGTAGTTAGTGCATGTGTTGTAAGCATGAGCTGAGGTGCTCATGCGGGTGATGGAGGTTCGAGTTTGGCCTACGAGATGTCTCATTCTCACTCGCTCTCCTAAAAAACATACACTATCTATGTAATAACAATTGGCATTTAACTAATAATTGAATTAAATCAAACTTTACATCAATGTTCCCTTTGTTAAGGGTTGGAAAAGGTGTTCATTAATCAGTGAAGGAAGTCATTTAAAAATGCATTTTAAATCTTTTATATGCAGTTTTTGCATTATGCAAAAGATGTGCAACATTTTACATGTAATCTGCATTATATAATCAGATTACAAAAAACAAGTACTTGTAATTTGATTAAATTGTATTTTAAAATACTTATAGTTACTTTTTATGGACTACATGTTTACATATTATTCAGGAAAAGGCAGAAAATTTAAAAAACAAACAAAAAAATATTCTCATAATTTACTCACCTTCATGCCATCCCAGATGTGTATGACTTTCTTTTGTCTGCTGAACACAAAGCAAGGATTTTAAGACGAGTATTTCAGTTCTGTAGGTTCATACAATGCAAGTGAATGGGTACCAAAGGTCCAAAAAGCACATAAAGGCAGCAAAAAAGTAATCCATAAGTGGTTAAATTTAAATCTTCAGAAGCAATATGATGTGTGGGTGTGAAACAGGTCAATATTTAAGTAATTTTTTTACTATAAATTCTCCTCCCTGCTCAGTAGGTGGCGATATGCACATAGAATGTGAATCAGCAAAAACAAAATAAGTATGTGAAAGTGAAAGTGGAGATTTATGGTAAAAAGGACATCTGTTTCTAACCCACACCTATCATATCTCTTCTGAAGACATGTATTTAACGACTGCAGTCATATGGATTACTTTTATGCTGCCTTCATATGCTTTTGGAGAGAGAAAGAGAGAGCAGGTGTGTTTGTTTTCCTCTGTGACCCATTATCTTTTAGTCAGAAGTGGTGTGTGATCAGGTCAGGTAAGCCGGGAGCAAAAAGTGTGTGTGTCCATATGAGTGTGTGTGCAGACTGCAGACAAACTTCACTATATTAATTGAGTTTCAGTGTGTGGTCAGGGCAGGGTCATCCTCCTTTTCACTCTCATTCACAATTCACAAAGGCTCCGGGGAATGATGCTAACAGTGGCATTTTCGGTTAATACACCAGCAGCTTTAAAGCACATACACACGCATTCTCAAATGCCCACATAGGGTGAGCTGGCAAGATCTGTCAAACGTTAAATTTTCTTAGAACTTTCAAAATATGCTCTTTCTGGGGATATGTCTCACACCAAGTCTTTCAAAAAGCTTAGTAAATGTGATACTTTTTCATATGCTGTTAAAGCGATAAAACTTTAAAAATGTACTGCCTTATTTGGAAGTGTGGCTTTCACTAGGAATTGCTCAAGTAATCAATATGGTATGGAATTTAAAAAATATATTACATTGAATAGTGCCATTACTACCATGACAACTAATAATAAATAAAAAATAAACAGTGGATAAATGAATGTAAACATGAAATCAAAATGGACCATATTTACCTTAAAGAGGAAATTTTAAAAAAAGTCATAATTTATTCACTTTCATGTTGGTCCAAACCTGAATGACTATCTTTGTTCCCTGGAAACCAAAATGAGATGTTAGGTGACATGTTAGCCTCAGTCAGAATTCACTTTCATTATATAGAAGAACTTTGCAATCGCGACTGAAGCTTAAAAATGTCTATGGGTTTGTAACCACATGTAACCACACAAGGGTGTAAATTATGACAGCATTTTCAGTTTTGGGTGAAAAATCTTTTTAAAGGATTGTCATCATGTAGCCATTGTGTGTTTTAAATCATCATATGAAACTAGAGAATATCCTGGCCTATCTTGTTAAAACTGGTCAATTATTTATTGATGTATTTTTTATTTCTTTGCCTGAATTGCCTAATTTCATCAGTGGTATATTTATTGCATCATACCTCATGAACCCTTTACTGGGTAAAAATACTTCTTAAACAGAACAATGTTAAAACCTCATGGGCTCAACTTCACACCCTGTTGGCACATACAACTCCCTGAAGTTCTGTGTAAATTATTCATTTAAAAAGTTTGAATTTTAATTGTTCAAATTAAGGAATTACTCTAAGTTGAGAGTTGCAATTTTGAAGTTTAATTCAAACTTTTAAATGAATAAGCAATGCCCTAAAATCCATTTTTTTTTATTCACAGTCAACTTGAATATTGATGTCTTCAGCATTTGACCCCATCAGTCTTCTGAGAGGGACTTATACTGCAGACATTTGATGCATAAGTAACAGGATGGATCGCGTGTTGAATTCAAACCATTGCTTTAACTGTAATGACTCCTCGGATTTAGGTTTGGAGTCTTTTAAGGTGAAACGCACTTCTTCGCTTGTAGCTAAATAACATTACGTTCAAGCTAACAGCCCTGTGGCTGTTATAAACAAATAAACAAAGTCCAGCAGGATCAAGACCAGCTATTTTGAACCCATCAGAGGGCCTTATCTGCACTCGCCGTGGATCTCGGTGTAGTGAGGATGATTTGTTGCCTCGGATTGCGATCAAATAAAAGGCAAGCTTACTTCAAAAGCTAGCTGAGCTAGCAATTCTAATGTGGCTAAATTTGACAGTAATGGTGTATCAACGCATCTAAAGTTTTCTGTGTGCTGTGTTTGGAGAACTGAACAGAGAACGAGTAAAACCGATAACAAGAACAGTTAGTCTACAATTACTTGTCATAGTGAAGAAAACAGTTGACGTTCAGTAGACATGGTTGTCATGACATATGATTATGCAACAATTACCTGTTGATACCATATTTTCTATTACCGTATTTACCTTTTACTACTCTACCATCAAAAAAAAAAAATATATAAAATGAAGGATTCAAATTATGGGATTATTTACTTACATCATGTCATTCCAAACCTTTATGGCTTTCTTTTTTAAAGAATAATTTTTAAAGAAAGTCTTGGCTGCTCTTTTCCATATAATGAAAGTGGAAGGTGACTTAAAAGTATCATAAAAGTACTATATTCCATGTCTACAAAAATCCACTTTTTTGAAGATTTTTTTCCTCTAAAATCAAATAGGTTGCCTTTAGAAGTCTGGTTTGAAGTCAGTGATGGTTCAAGTCTGGTTTGACATCAGTGATGTTTAGTCACATTGATCTTATTTATATCAAACCTGACGTGATGCATCTGAAGGCACCATTTCTGAATCGATACAACACATATGAGATTTAAGAGCTGCAATGAAAGTGAATGGTGACTGAGGTGACTGAATATACTGCCTATCTTCTCCTTTTGTGTTCCACACAAATAAAAAAAAAAAGCTATATAGGTTTAGAACAACCGGGTGATTAAATGATGACAGAAATTTTGTTTTGGTTGTTTACCCACCTTGCCCTATCCTTGAGACTTTTGATGCCACTTGTTCATTTATCATTGAAGATAAATACAATTTGTGGTTTAAAAAGCAGACCAGACATCAAGAAGGCTGCCTTAATTAATACCGAAAGCAACTGCATACGGTCCCTCATCTGGAGCTGTTGCCATTAATGATGACATCATATAATTAAGGCCAAACTAGAAGTGCGTAGATAAAAGAGACACACAGTATGCCCTCGCCCACCCCTAACTTAGCAGGAATATAAATTAAAAAGTGCCCCTTCTTTCCTCAGTGTGAGAGAATGGCGCAAGACCCTCATTGGGTCATTACACTTCAAAGTAAATCTATTTTGGAGCTTAAATATACTTTCCCATTGCTACATGAATGGTGTGCAGTGACTCCATTTCATGTCACACTGCCTTCTGGGCTTAAAAGCAACTTGCATTTACATTATACCCACAATATACAGGCACTATTATTGTGTAAATAAATAGTTATTGGTTATGCTCAAGATTAAATCAGACTCCAGACTTTAGCGAGCCAGTGTCGAATTGTGTAGTTATTCAAACAGTGCCTATTTTTTCTGGTTTCTAAATCCCAGCATGGATTTTATTTTGACCACATAGATTAATGGTCAGAATGTTACCAGTAGATGCTTGGTATATGGTTTTGAAATATTCATGAGGATTGTATTCCCTCAGTTCTATAGGGAGCAGTTGCTATCATCAATAGGAAATGTTAAGAGAGAAGGCACCAGGCTTTCTCAACATTAACCGTTTGTGAAATCTTTTACAAATATCATGAACATAGAGTGTTGGTGGTGCTGGATGGCAGGGGCTAAGGATGGATGATACCACTTATTTTCTTTTCGATCTCATACCAAGTACTTTTAGGCCAGTATCACCAATATCGATACCAATACTGATGCCTCTAATGAATTACATTTTCTTTGATAATTCTTTGGATAAAATTATTTACTTGCATTTTTTATATATTTATAGGTCTAAGCAGAAAATTATTTTGCTGCTTTGTTTACCTTTTAAAAATTTGTAAGCATAAGCAACATATAAAACAACAAAATTTCCATAGATATTATTATATTGTTACTATTACTAAAACCAAGTTACCATATGGATACTACAGTAATGCTGTAGTAAAACCATCCATCCATCCATCGTCAACCGCTTATCCTGTGTACAGGGTCACGGGGGGCTGGAGCCTATCCCAGCTAACATTGGGCAAAAGGCAGGGTACACCCTGGACAGGTCGCCAGTTCATCACAGGGCCACACATAGACAGACACACACTCACACTCACATCCACACCTAGGGCAATTTTTTGGAGACACCAATTAACCTAGCCTGCATGTCTTTGGATGGTGGGAGGAAGCCGGACCACCTGGAGAGAACCCACGCAGACACAAGGAGAACATGCAAACTCCACACAGAAAGGCCGGGGCAACCAGGGTTTGAACCCATGACCTTCTTGCTGTGAGGCGACAGTGCTAACCGCTGCGCCACCGTGCCGCCTTGTAGTAAAACCATGGTTAATTATATCAAAACCTTGCTTATTAAACATCTTAGGCGTAATTGTATGTAAGCACTTGCTGGATGAATGTCTTTGACTGTTGCACCATGTCTCTCTGTTTCTTCAGCATCTCGCGCAGGACCGGCACTGTTCAAACACCATGTCAAGTTAAAAACAACTTCAAATTTTCACATATCTGCACTATTATTCATTCTTTGCGCTTCGTCTAGATTTTTTTTAGCGCAGGTGTCATAAAGATTCAACGTTCTGAACAAGTTCAGGCTGCACAGAGGGGACTGTTGCATTGTTTCATGTTATTTCAGATTGTTCTGCACCAAGCAATGTTTCAGCGCATAAACGGTAAGGCAGTGCTTTTTCCATTCCGCTCTAGTGTACTGAGGGGCTGCCGTGTCCTGTTAAAACTGTATGTTTACTGTTTCAATACTGTTACGAATGTTGCCTATAGGCTTACATAAAATATAGCCTATTGCAACAGTACTTGCTAGGAGAAGAAATTATAAAGATAGTGGGCGATTTCGGGCTTATAATTTGATGGTATTTTTTGGGCCGGGTAGGGTTGGGCCACACAGTCTCGGGTACAGGTTGGGTTTCATTTTTAAGCCTGTGCAGACCTCTATCCGATATACCATTTTTAAAATTTGAGATATTATAGCAAAACACCTGGCTGCTAAACACAATGCACTTTATAGTGAACAGTAGTGCAAGGATTTCATTAGAAATCCTTTATTTATTGTGCATTTCGAACTGTTCTGAGACCAGTGCAGAAAGACACCCCACTGGAGATTAAGTCATTCACTAAATAGGGAGCAAGGGAGCCTCCTACTGTAAGTGCAGCAATGTGAAGCTTATACTTTTAAAACACTTAAATCATGTTAAGACACATATTGTTCAAATCTTGTGGGAATATTTTTGAAAAAGTGAGGATTTTAACGTTTACAGATTGGCCCCATTGACTTCCTTTGTAAGTGCCTCACTGTAACCCAGACATTTACTTTTTTAAAGAAAAGGCGGGACAATTCGAAAATGTTTTTTTTTTGTGTTAATCAACATTATGCCACAAATGCTGTCAGTTGAGCTTAATTTGTATTGAACCCAGAATATTTCTTTAACATGCAGAGACAACTGCAAAAAGTCAAAACATATGTTTGAGAATCCCAACCAGCCAAAAACTGCAACACTGGCCTAACCAACTGCATGAGTTAAGGGTGGGACTATTGTTGATCAGTTTCAAGTGTATCTGTCTGCATCGTGCAAGACTACAAGGAACACCCATATCATGACACTCCCACAACATGTAACACCCCCCTTGGATCATCAAGCGATTCTATTGGCTACAAGAACTTTTAAATTCCTATACAATCGCTGTATGATTAATTTTCTCTACCGCTTCTCCTCCTCTTCACTTTCTTTACATTTCTCCTCACTGTTGCCACCTTCTGATATGGCACCATGATTGAATTCAAAAGAACTTTTGATTTTTAATGATTTTACAAACTTTTAATTTTTTAAATCTTTGTGGTTATGGTAAGGTTTAGAGGTATGGATAGTTGTAGTTTGCTGCGGGACTCCAAATAAACACAACAAACAGTTAATGAATGTGGCATTTAACTGTTCCAAAACATCAGGATTTTGCTGTTTATTTGGAGGGGCCATAACTTGTAGTGGGCATGCCGTGTAGTGGGCATGTCTTGTAATAGTCTAGCAGGATGCAGAGGGGTAAGTGTTTGGGAAATCTATTTGAAAGCAATTATAGCAATTACATTCAGTGATCCTAAAGTGGTGCAGAAATGACACCCTTTAGCTTTAAAAATTATTTAGCTATTATAATTAATAGAGAAATACTTTGATCATCAAATGATGATTATCTGTTCTGATGCTGTCGAAAATCGAAATAATTCATGTATTCATGGAAGAAAACCTCGTCTTACTGCATTTTCCAATTATATCATGCCAAGTCCATCTTCTTTTTGTCATAATCCATGTGATTCATATAATGAGGTGAAAAGCTGTTCCATCTTTGTATGAATGTCTTAATATTTAATAGTCCCACACTGTTCCTCAAGTTAAGTGGGCAAAGTACAGATCCTTGATTTCAGTGATGTCTTTGAAGGTGGATGGACCCTTGAAGGAAGCATGGCCATGCGGGAGGGCAGGGGCTTCTAGTGGGGATTGGGGTGAGGTTGAGGGGGTTGGGGGCTGAAATCTCATTAGGTTGGCAATGGTGAAATGGAATTAATAATTCACACACAGAGAAGAAACAGGACAACCTTTGCTGCTTCTTGGCTCAATGGTGGGTGCACTTGTAGCTTACAATTGTTGAGTAATACTTGGAAGTCCTTGATCATTCTTTTTGTACTATATATTTTATTTTTTCCATTTTATTTAAATAGTTTCCTTTAAACACACCAATAATGTGTGTTTTATAATGATGATATTAAAATAAATAAATAAATGAAAATAGCTCAGGCACTTTTTTTTTATTTTATTTTGATATTTTGATAATTTACATAATGGCTAGAAAATCAAAGTATAGAACGCAACAGCATTGAAATAAAGAGCTAAAAATAGCCGTTGCTCAGTGAGGATTGAGAGTTTGTTTACATGAGGGTGATAAGTAAATTTTTGTATTTTTTTTACATATATTTTGAAATGTTCATTTAATCATATTGTATGTTTTAAATGAATATGCGAGTTCAATATAAGTTAAGCTTAATAGTTAGCATTTGTGGCATAATGTTGATTTCCACAAAACATAATTGTGGACTTGTTAATCCTTTTCTTAAAAAAGGAAGCAAAAATCAAGGTTAAAGTGGGACACTTACAATGGAAGTAAATGGGGCAAAAAAGTGAAGCTTATTTTATAATAGCAATTACATTAATTCTTCTCTTAAATGTTGTGTAGTATTTGAGCTGTAAAGTGTTTTAGATCTTAACTGTTATAGTCTTTTTTGGGTTTGGGTTAAAAATGTTACATTATGATGCAAACAAAGTTGTAAAATTAGATATAACTTTACACAGAAAAGTCATTCTTTCACACTAAAATCATGTTTATACATATAGTTTTCATCTTGTGGCAATACTTTTGAAACAGTGAGTATGTTAATGTTTATGGATTGGACCCCATTTACTTGTAAGTGCCTCACTGGTTGCTTTTTTTTAAAGAAATGGAGGGACGAGTCAGAATTAATTTCTATTGCAGTCAGCTTAATGCCACAAATGGTGTTGATGTTGACCCAGATTATTCCTTTAAAGTGAAACAAACCAACCAATACCACAAAACATAATAATTAAATAAATAACTTGTTAATGATATTTGTATTGTTATTTTCCAAAGGAAAATAAATAAATAAATAAATCACTTCAAATTGAAAAAAGTTTTTTTTTTTTTACTTAACTGTGTGATAAATGAAATCTTTATCATTATTATTATTTTTTTATCAGGATTTAATATTTTATCCAATACACTGTATTAAGATGACATTATATGATTGGGACATGGAAATGTACTGCATAGTGAATGGGAATGACCCTAAAACCAGTGGTGGCCTGTCAGAGGAGTCAAGGGAGATTAAGCCTCCTTAAAAACATATTCAAAATGATTGAAACAACAAAAGTGATCAATATAAATTTTGTTTTAATCAATTCCACTTCTAGCATACATAACATACAATATACTGATTAAATAAAAAACATTAGAGGATCTAAATACATGTGAAAGTCTGAACGACAGGATCATGTATAAATTTGACTCAGTAAAGCAGAGGAGGATGTGTTCCTCTACATTGTAGTAGATAATTAGATGTTACTGTTATGGATTAGGGCCCTCCATTCATTTATAAATGTTTGCATTGATCATAGTCTGAGTGTCAATTCTGCAGATGGAAACACCTTGTTTATGAGAGAGGTTAACCGGAGAATAGCCAGACTGGTTCGAGCTGACAGAAAGGCTTCAATAACTCAGATAACCACTCTGTACAATTGTAGTGAGTAGAGTAGCGCAATATCTCAGAATGCACAACACACCAAACCTTGAGATGGATGGGCTACAACAGCATAAGACCATGTCGGGCACTTTATTAGGACCGTAGTGTGACTGCAATCTTTCAGTAGTTTGATCTTTCAATACCGATTTACTGAACATATTTGCCTCCCTTGGAAAATTCCCTCATGGACCGCCACTGCCTAAAACAATATATTAGTTTTTTACCGCTACATATTAACGATGGCAATGCCAACATGTAAGTCAGACTACATTAATTTATGTGTCTCGCATTAATCTAGATGTTTTAATGCTTTAATCTATGGACCTCCATTACATTTGATCTTTAGAGTCATAGAATAAAAATTAACTTGCAACAATGGTTTCGAAAATGTGCCATGAACAGTATGAGTAATGCTGCTCGAATAAATCTTTCAATATAATTATAGTCAGATGATACCAGCTCGGGTTGAAATCTCACTCAAAGCTGACAGTATCGATGCAGTTCAATAAAATACTGATTGGTCTCCCATCTCAAGCTATCCATTCGTCTGGTTGTGTGATGACTTTTGGTCATGACCTGTTGTACCTCTGCAGATGGTGAATCACAGTTGATGCCCCAGATGGCGATACATTATCTGTAGGGAGTAAACGGAGCTCTGCGATGATTCAGTTTCATTCCCGCCCATTTTATTTCACCCATGCTAATCCACAAATGCAATTAGATTTGATAAACTCTAATGTTTAGATGCAGTGTTCTAGTGTTGGGAAATAACTAATTAACTAAAAGTAGTGATGCTACTAGTTAATTGAAAATGTTCAGTTGTGTTAGTGTAGTTCATCTGTTTAAAAATAGTGTAGCCTTTCCAATAACAAGTTGCTATTTCGTAGCGGTGTACTGTACCATGACAAAACACTACTTCAATGTTTTTGTCACATTGTTTCACACAAGCAGCTTTACAGCCCAACAAACTGAGCCAATGATCAATTGCACTCAAAACCATTGCCATGGATAGACCTCAGCATGGAAAGGGGAGAAAAGATGAAAAAAAAGGGCACTGATATATATACAGTAGTGGCCAAAAAAATCTGCATTATTTAGCCTTTTGATCTTTCATTCAAAACATTCACAAAAATCTAACCTTTAATTGAAGTAAAACAGTTGAAACAGAGGAAATATCTCATTATTAAATAAATATTTTTCTCCAAAACGCATTGGCCATAATTATTGGCATCCTTTTATTCAATACTTTTTGCAGCCTCCCTTTGCCAGTTCTGAGTCTTCTCTTATAATGCCTAATGAGATTGGAGAACACCTGGAAAGGGATCAGAGAGCATTTCTCCATACAGAAAATCTCCAGATCCTTCCAATTCCAAAGTCCATCTTGGTGGACTCTCCTATTCAGTTCATACCACACATTTTCTATGGGGTTCAGGTCAGGAGACTGGGATGACCATGGCAGAACTTTGATTTTGTGGTCAGTGAACCATTTTTGTTTTTAGACTTTCTGACCCCAAGACCCAACTAATTTCTGCAATACTCCAGTGTGTGATCCTTGGAGATTCTTTGGCCACTTGAACCATCCGTAAACTATTATGTGTAGCTTGTATGCTTGTAGCTTGACAAGTTACAGTTTCAAAGTAGCTTCCCCAATTTTGTAGTTTTCACATTTCACTTTTCGAGACATGTCAATCAGTCAATTGAGGAAGTTTCTGCCGTTGCCATTTGTTAAGAGGGAAAACAGAATGACTGTATGCCACTCAATGTTAAATATTTAATTTTGCTTTGATGATCCATTGCCTGAATCCTTGTGAATTGTCATACATAAGAGTGTGGGAATAACTAAATGTGTGTGATGTATTCTTTTAAAGTCAAAGTGAGTGTATAATGACTTCAGTCATTCAGTCACCTGAAATTTACAGCAAATTCTAAATGTACCCTGTCACAATTTTACATGAGGCAATAACAGCATAATTACAGCAATTACAGAAAAGTAGAATGGCAGTTGCATCTTCAGGAGAGTGAGGTGCTACTATAACTGAAGACTGGTTGCTTCATCTTTGTTTTTTTAAACAGTTTTGTGAGTGTGTGTGTTTATAAAAAGTGCTGGGCAAGAGAAATGCAGTGGCAAATTTGTTGTGTGCAATGCAGGGCAAGTTATATGTTACTAATAATTTAAAGCAGATAAATTACATTCAAACTAATCTTTTTAAAATGTAGCTAAGCTACTAGCAAAAAGCTGCTAACTACACTGAAGCTATAGGGCCACTATATATATATATTAGGGCTGTCGAGTTAAAAAAAATTATATATATATATATATATATATATATATATATATATATATATATATATATATATATATATATATATATATATATATATTTAACCATCCAACAATATATATATATTTTTTTTTATATTAAATACAGCTAGGTACAACTACAATACACCAACATGATCACATGAGAAGACGGCATGTTGTTTCAGAGAGTTCTGGTACCCTAGAATCGGCCACATTATGCCCACTCACTGACAAGCGCCATCTCCCATCAGACATTTTTGCGACCTGGGTTCGGATCCCACATTGAAACCAGGAAATAGTCAAGTTCACATTCTCAATTATGATTATGCCTTAAATTTTACTCCACTGAAGGTTAGGTTTAGGTTTGGGGTTTGGGTTGGTGGTAACAGCTTATACGTTTGTTGTTGACATTCCTCTTCACTATATTACAGCCTGTACAGCTGAAAATAACTTAAAATAACCCACATTTGGTCCCCTCAGTGGACATTACACCAAGAAAATGGAGCTCCTACATGCCAATTTCCATCTAAAAACACAATGCTTTGGCCACTGGGGACAGTATTTTGCATTTTGGTAAGCGGATACTGATTTTAGGGAAGAAAAGAGAACCTGCTGTTTCCAATTTCACAGTGTGATCAGTCTGAATACACCCTAATATAACTCATCGAAAACAGTAATGCTACTGAAGCATTTAACTGAGGGGCAGATTCACTAAGAATTAATTGCACCTGCTAAAAACGTTGTTTTTTTGCACTGGCTATCTGCGCTAGTTTAGCACCTGATTCACTAAAGGAATTACGCAGATCAGGCAAACACAAAATCGCTGCTGAATGCAATTTGTATGCGCAGTTCTGATATTGTGGTCCACTTCTGAGTGCAAAATAGCCAAGGATACTGCAGACCACCACATTTGACGCACCTAGCCAGGACTGAACAGCATCACATTGATCCAGACAACTGGATCATCTCATAAACAAGCAGAACATGTGCTAGATGACACGCATGTGGATATATGCCCGGTTATTACGCTTATCAACATCATTTAATGACTATTTGATTAATTACTGCTGAACAGGAGAGCAATTGAAACAATCTCCTCCACGGTGAGGGGGCACTGACCGTTCACAGGAAAAACAGAGCAACATATCTACAGTACATAGGTGAGAAGATCTATGGCAAATGGCAAGAAGATTGTAGCATTAAAGCTTGAAGAATTTGCCAAACAACGGTGTCATGTCCCGGTGCTAAAATACATCAAACATGTTGTTTTAATTATGCCGACATTACCTCAGAAGCAGCAGCAGCAAAGTTGCATTTAACATCCAACCTCTCCCAGCATGACAGTGAGAAAGATGTATCAAAAGCAAGCTTATGAATAAATTTGACAATGTAAGAAATACTTTTTCTTGACACTTATTATTCTCTGCTTTTGATGTTGAAATGTAAACGGGTATGAGCACAACACTTGTGCACGTTATATGCCGGTAATAATGCTGGAAGAGGCCAAATAATTAAGTGTGCCGATCAGTTTTTGCTCAATCCGTGAAAAAATCTTGGATTATGTATATATATCGTAATACCAGATTTTTTTTCTCACTACTACTAACATTGAAAGAATGTTAAGCTTGATCACTGGGAGCTTTAAACATAATAAGAATTAGCTTTATTGACAAGTATGCTTACACACACAAGGAATATGTCATGGTGACAAAAGCTTCCAGTTCAAGAGATTACTATTACAATTTGAAAAACTTCAAAGAGATCTCATCAAAAAATCCTCCACATGCAGCAATGACAGCTTTGCGGATCCTTGGCATTCTAGCTGTCAGTTTGTCCAGATACTCAGGTGACATTTCACTCCACACTTCTTGTTGAACTTGCCATATATGTGGCTGTCTTGTCGGGCACTTCTCACACACCTTACAGTCTAGCTGATCCCACAAAAGCTCAATGGGGTTAAGATCCATAACACTCTTTTCCAATTATCTGTTGTCCAATGTCTGTGTTTCTTTGCCCAATCTAACCTTTCTTTTTGTTTTTCTGTTTCAAAAGTGTCTTTTTCTTTGCAATTCTTCCCATAAGTCCTGCATCCCAGAGTCTTCTCTTTACTGTTGTACATGATGTCGTCATCCAATTACGGGGGCTCAAGGGAGAATGCCGGCTGGCTGTGGGGTTAGCCGAACTCATCCCGAGCTCGGACGGAAGCAAGCGAGTGTGAGGGGGGCGGGGTAGTTCGTGGGGATTTACCCAGCGAAACCGAGCCCGTCGTCATCCTCAAATCACCTTCATCGCCATCCATGTCATCTTCAATCCCGTGAGAAGAAGGAGCGCCACGGGGGGGGGCTGAAGTGGCATTCACCTTCAGGAAGGAGAGCCGTGACAGCAATGCTGTCATGGTGATATTCTCACAGTGAGTGCATGAACCATCCACAAATGCCGCCTCAGTGTGATTGCTGCCCTGGCACACGAGGCAGCATCTGTGGCCGTTGGTCTTGGAGAGATATCGAACGCATCCAGGTACTACACAGAGGTGGAAGGGCATGTTCAAAAAGATGCATCCTGAAAAGGATGTTCAATGCCTGTCTGTGTATTGCTCTTTTATGAGTGGAAACTCGAACTCTTTTAGAGAATACAAACTCTTAAGGAGGGGAAAACACTCTTTTAGACAGTGAAAGTGGTGTCGAAGCGCCCAGGGGCGTGGACTGCACAGCATGCAGAGAGAGAGAGAACGCCTGCTGGAAATGCGCCGTAAGATCCAACAGCAGTGCTTCTTGCCAACAGAGGTGAGTGGAACAGTGGTGAACTTCAGCTTGCTGTTGCACAACAGCTCGGCTCCGAAGAAAAAATCTGACTGACAGACGCACACCCACTTCCATTTATACCCGTATGTCCGGGGGCGGGACATGAAAATTCAGCCTGCCAATATCTCATTGGCCTTTTTTTCAAGTTCAGAGGTACGTGAGGCTCCCAAGGAAGTCACTTCAGTCGACACAACGTTGAGTGAGTGAAAGAAGGGGAACTGGTGTTAAGCAGGTAGAATTCAATGAAGCTGTCAGCTGAGGACATGTGAGGTGACTATTTCTCAAACTAGAGACTCTGATGTACTTTTCCTCTTGTTTAGTTGTACGTCTGGCCTTCCACATCTCTTTCTGTCCTTGTTGAGCCAGTTGTCCTTTGTCTTTGTAGACTGTAGTGTACAACTTTGTATGAAATTTTATGTTTTCTTTTTTTTTTTTGGCAATTTCAAGCATTGTATAGCCTTCATTCCTCAAAACAATGATTGACTAACATGTTTCTAGAGAAAGCTGCTTCTTTTTTTGACCTAATGTTGACCTTAAGACATGCCAGTCTATTGCATACGGTGGCAACTAAAAAACAAACAAAGACAACATTAAGCTTCATTTAATGAACCAAATAGCTTTTAGCTGTGTTTGATATAATAGCAAGTGAGTGTTGGAGTGATGGCTGCTAGAAATGGGGCCTGTCTAGATTTGAATAAAATTGACTTTTTTTCAAATAGTGATGTTGCTGTTTTTTACATCAGTAATGTCCTGACTATACTTTGTTATCAGTTGAATGCCACTTTGGTGAATTAAAGTACCAATTTCCTTCCAAAACAGCAAAATCTGTACATTATTCCAAACTTTTGTTCGGCAGTGTGTGTGTGTGTCTATATACATATATTGCTAAAAAGGGCATGTCGACTAGTGAGGTAAAGTAACTTAGCTCCTTGAACTCCACTACCAACACTTGTGAATTAATCACTTGCAGACCACATTAGATGAAATCTACACTTGAAGTCTGAGAAAAACATTTGAAGAAAATAACCAACTGATACGTGAGATGCAAGAGGGTTAAGTCTAAAAAAAGGGAAAAATAGTTCCTGGAGACAGTAATTAAGACAAAGGATGTGCAACGCCCTGTTTGGATCAGGGTTAAACACTGGCCATCCGTAAAATGGAGACCGTAAAAGAAGAGGGAGCGGGAGAGAAAGTGAAAAGAAAGAGAGAAATCCGCACGGCATCAGCACAGCCCCGTAGTGATGGATGAAGCCTGGAGCCAGCTATATTAAACCCATTAGAGGGACATTTCTTCACCTTTCCATATAAATCTCCAGATAAATTATTTACCTCTTACAGCCCCACGCAACATGATATATGTGTGCAGGCTTTTGTGTGCCTCTTAAGACAAGCTTTCAACAATTCTAACTGTACAGACCCTAAGCATGCTTCTGTTTGTGACGAGTGACCCATGCAAAACAACAGTTTAGCATTATATTGCTGATATTGCTGGTTAAATAAAATAAACAAGGAGTCACTTTACAGTCAATATGGTTGCAATGATTGACAAACTGTAAGGCTGTTTCTCTTTATGAGTCACACAGTGCAAATATGTAAGATGGAAATGACATGTTTGATGACTAATGCGCAAACTGCATCCCTGGAACCTCGAACAACCTAAAATATGGACCAGTTGATCTACAGCACAGACAGATGTGATCTCATTACCATGTGTACAGATCTGAAGCAGTCAGTAATAACCTATATTGTGATGGGAGAGATGTGCTGTTTATAATTCCTTCCCTCTTCACCTAGACGGAGAGATCGGGTTTGCTAAGAAGGTGATATTGCAGCTGTAGTTCATGACTGAAAAAAAGTCACACAATTGTTTTGTGTGTATGTGTGGTTCATGCCAGGCTGCAAGTGTATCAGTGAGTGTGTCACTGAAATTGAAAGTAGATTACATAGCCGATGAATTACAAGTGTGTGTGTTTAAGGGGGTAGTTACCCTATATGATAAGAAGCGCTCTATCTTCTCTATTAATATGGAAAAAATGATTTCCAATGCAGTTGCATGCATATATGTGGAAAAATTATTTGGCAAATCAGAATTAAAAAAATAAACAAAAACAAAGAATCAAGCAAAATATTTTTGAGAATTGTTTTATAGGCACTGCAGTGAGTGAACTGGGTTCAGATTGGAGTTGTTTGCCCATTAGTTCATAATTTGCATTAAATGTTCTCATTCCAAGTCACCAATTATAACTTGTGTAAAATATGTCTCACCAATGTGTAAATCATGTTGTTTTTTAACATATAAATTAAAACAAAAATCAGTTGAGACTGTCTTACTTGGAAACACACTGGCCAATGACATCTTTATGACAAGGAGTAAACAGTAGCAAGTTTCAAGGTGTTATTTATTAAAATCGCATGTAATCATATTAAATGGCAATCAAATTTTATACCAGACTGTGTCACTCTTTTTTAAAAAACAGCATACCATTGTTTTAATTTTGGCCACCCCATTTAAATTTTATTCATGGCATAATTCAGAGGAGTTTGGAACAGGAAGTCCTTTGTCAAATCCATTTCTTCCCTCTCTGACAGCCTTGCTCTTCTACCAGGGTTGGAAAAAAAGGAAAACATGATTAATTTTCCCAAGTTGCTTTCTTCTAAAGGCCATGACGCCTGGCTGGTAACCTTTCACTTCAAATACTTTGGTATGATGACAGAACAGAGAAGTTAAAAGTTGAGACAAAAATATGACTGGTTCACTTTTGTCTTTTTTGACATATTTTGTTTTTGGATTAGGAAAGAAAAGGACAGAATATGAATCAATGATTTAAGGTGGCTGGTTGCCCAGATTTTCAGAAAAATAAAAAAAAGTGACCTGAGCATGACTGCTGTATGCATTTTCCATTTCCCTTTGTGATTCGTAACTAGTAGCATAAAATAAAAATCTACAGTAAATAGTTTTCCTAAAGATTTATGTCCACATATGTGGACAGTGGGGCTAATTTGTGAAATTTGAAATAATACTAAACTATTGAAAGTCAGATTTTTTTAATTGAATTGTTCATTATATTTCCAGGAGTGTTGGTTATTCATGTTTTTGAGATGTTTCAGACATTACTGCTGATGTTCTGTAAAGCTGCTTTGGAACAATGTATAATGGGAAAAGCAAAAATAACAAACTATATCAATAAAAATTTGACTTGATTTGACTTTTTTTACAAAGTTTTTTTTTTTTTGGCAAATAAGCAAGTGATAGATAGTGCTGAAGTATTTTCCAATCATAAATTTGCATAATTAATTCTGATATAAGTCATGTCCAGCATCATCGATTCACTGCCAACCATGCTAAAATACAATTGTGCATTATATATTAAATCGGATTACAATTGTCCTATGGCTGCCAAACATGTAGAATGGTCCAAACATCATCTGCAGTCTTAAATTTTGGAAGTCTCGATTGAATGCATATAGGAAAGCTTTAAGATAATCCATTGCTCCCTATTTAGTGAATAACTTAACCTCCAGTGTGCTGTCTGTCTGCACTGTTGTCAGAACAGTTCCAGATGCACTGTATTGTCACCCTAACTCCATATAAATCCTGTGAAAGCAATTTTTTTTCTTTCTCAATGTGAAAATGAACAGAAAATAGGCTATAGTATTTCTCATGAAAACATTAGTGTACGTTGTGTTTAGCAGTGTGGCATTTCAAGATAAATCACTCAAATAAAAAAATAAGAAAATCATAACGGATGAAACTAGAGACTCTAATCTTTTGACTCAAAACGTTTTCAATGTAAAATATGTATTAGGCTTCTTACCAGATGTAGTGTAATCCTCCCAAAGACAAACTCTGCTGTGATTGGTGCCATGTTTTGTCACATGACTCTGTATGTCAAAAGTTTAACCCTTTACTGACAGTCCAGAGTCCTGAACTGAGATCAGTTGGTTAAAATTAAATTATGCATTGCGTATAGTGAAGCCAAAATACACACGTCCGTGCATGTATACTTTTTTTTTATAAAGGAAAACATTACTGAGAGCACCTTTATCATCGAATGATTATGTATATAAGCTTTAAATCGTTTATACTAATTAATTATTGTGGTACATTAAACAGTGCAATACAAACCCCACAATGAAGTAATATGCATTAAGAAAGCTTTCCTGTGAATACTGCTCTCAGCATCATACATTAATTCATTAATCTCTTTGACCCTTTCTGCCATATTACCATTAATTTTGATGCATGTGCATTATGGATATAAAATGCTTCTAAGGCTAACTTAGATTAAACATTTATGCAGATTGTGTAGTAGCTTTGATCCAGGTTTACTGAAGTGCACACTTCTAAATATCACTTTCTTAACCCTCCTATTGTATTGAAAAACGACACCTTCCTTTATTATTTGCAGTCATTTTTGACTGGAAGGGTCAGGTGTGTAACCCTTTTTTGATGATGATAATTTTACCATTTTTTCTTCCTTGAAGTGAGAACAATAAAATAATGCATTTCTTTAGGGATTCTATGCTTTTTATTGGTAAATTATGTTAATATATGTACATTTCCAAAATGAACCATTAATTTGCATATACCAATAAGCAAATATTTGAAAAAATAAAGAACCTACACTTCAATAAGTTGAAACATGAAGAAAATATGATTATTTGACATAAATTGGAGGCAGATTGGTAACCATCTGGTGAACAAAATATAAATAATATAACTTGAAAATCCCAGTTATGTCAGTAACATGCAGTAGATGGCTATAGCCACCTATTCCAAAGGTGTTTTAAAAAAACCACTTAAATATATAAAGGAATATATTTTTATTAAATGAGGGAAATGTATTTCGGTCAAAAATTACTGAATACCATAGGAGAGTTAATTCGTATTTTTGTCGAATATATTTTGATTTAAGTTTATTTTTCAGTTTTTCTCTTCAATCAATCAATCAATACATTTTTTTTAATAATGAATACATTTGCCAAGAGGTTAAGAAAACTTAATTCACTATTTTTTATCTGAAAATAATTTTAAGGATATTCCGACATTTTTACTAGAAAACAAGAGGAAAAATACTTCCTAAAAATATATTTTTGCAGCTCCTGGTCAATCAGGAATTGTTTAGGTTTGGACACTCCAGAAGAAACCCAATGATTTATACACAGCTTTATCTGCAGGAGCAGTCCATTACGAACCCACCCCATTCATTCGCCATAAATACAGCCCCTAATTGTTTCTGTGACAGGGGAAACATGGCCATTTTGTAACTGCCCACACAGGAACATTATTACCCAGACAGTAGCAAACATTCAGGCACTATGAAGCCACCACCCAAAACTCTCCCATGGAGACTCTGCCTTGGAGAAAAGTCATAAAATAACCACAAATGCACTGCATAATGCAAAGCCCAGAAACATTTGAAACCACTGGCACCCTGGAAAAACAGCCCTTGGGTCAAGAAAGTATCCAATGAAGTCATCAGAAGAACAAAGGAATTACAAGATAATGGGGTGATTAGGCCCAAGGTGCTGATGCTCAGGGAATTTGGTGGTAAAAAGGCATTAGCCGAGCAGGATAACTCAGCACGAGTAGGAATTAATAGCGAAGGATGCAGCATAATTCCATTAAAAATGTGTTACTGATGGGTCAGCAGATAAAATATTGTTTGCCTCCTAAGGTTACCCATCCCACTGCATTTTGTCAAAATCTATAGTGCACCGAAGCAATTGTGGTGAATCCTAAGCCCACTTGTAATAGATAATTGATGTTTTCGGTGTGTAGATCGTCTCTGTCTTTGGGTGTTGTAGCCAATTTGGTAGACTGAAAAGTGCTGTTTATTCAGCTTCCATTATTGGGATCATAAAGGCAGACTTTAGATTTCAAAAGGGAAAAGTTAAAGCCCTTGGCTATTAGATAAGTCGGGTTTGATATCATTGTTTTACTTTTTTCTTTTTTTACTTTAGTCTGTTATTTTGTATCGTTGGCTATGTCTGAATCCTGAAAATATCTCTACTCTCAAGCAGGAATGTCCAAATCCAGTCTTTTTATTTTCATTACATGTAACATTAATTCTTTCTGAAAAATTACAATTCTTACCGGCTCATCCGAAATGCCTGTCTGCAGTTTCACAATCATCGTAACTGCAAGGTATCTCATACAAAATTATTTTCAGCATTGACAAAAACAAACAAAATGGGTACTAAACACAGCATACTGGGAACACCCCACAAGACTTGCCATTTTGGAGATGCTCTGACCTAGTTGTCTAGCCATCACAATTTCACAAGTCGCTCAGATCCCTACACTTGCCCATTTTTTCTGCTTCCAACACATGAAATTCAAGAACTGACTGTTCACTTGCTGCCTAATATTTCCCACCACTTGACAGGTGCCATTGTAACGAGATAATAAATGTTATTCACTTCACCTGTCTGTGATTTTAATGTTGTGGCTGATCAGTGTAAACAAGCACACAGATAAAAGGCATATCACTTAAAGAAAGACCCTTATGTAGTGATAGGGAAAGAGAGAGCCCCCCAACATGAACAAACAAACAAACAACAACAGCAGAGAAATACTGAGGCATAGATTGAATTTGTTGGCAAAGATTGAAACAACGACAGAATTTTCCCACAGGGTACCACCTACCAGGAGCAGTGGGTGATCCACTCTAGCATTTGGCCTGGAAGAAAGTGGTTGTGATGTGTCTGAATGGTAAGTCAGTAAGCTTAGCCACCCATGAGTTTGACCTCTGCATGGCTCCAGGCAACCTGCTGAACCTCTGACCAGTGATAGTTCTCTAAGCAGCCTGCTGTAACTCTCTGCAGGTGATGGTGGTCTCAACTGAATACCTGATTTTCTGCACATGGCTCATTGTCCATTTCATACTGTATATGCTGGTTCTCAGTATGGAATGCTCATGTCCAATAGGCTTTTTAATTAGCATAATCAGCCAGACTTCCTTTGTTAACCAGACTCACAAGAAAGACCATGCTGGCTGGCAAACCACCAAACTGGAAACAATAACTTTGGCTAACGTTATGTAATGGTTAAGAGCAAAAGTATATAAATGTTAATGGAACATCCTTATGACATTATTAGTATTTGATCAAAGTTCTCACAATGTTAAAAGAAAACAATTCTTAGTGCAACATTGTACATTCTTGTACATTTTTGCCAATTTGCAGTCAATAAGTTTTTGCGTTTTGAGCAATTTTATGCTAACATAAATTAAGTTCTACTCGTGTGTGGAGAGTGGTGGTGGTGTAGTGGGCTAAAGCACAGGACTGTTAATGAGAAGGTTGCTGGTTCGATCCGCATAGCCACCACCATTGTGCCCTTGAGCAAGGCACTTAACTCCAGGTTGCTCTGGGGGATTGTCCCTGTAATAAGTGCACTGTAATTTGCTTTGGATAAAAGCGTCTGCCAAATGCATAAATGTAAATGTGTGTAAAAAACTCATAATTCTCACAATCCCACAACCACAAAATTTGGAACATGTTTTAGTTTCAGCCTCAGTCTATACATAGTTGGCCAATATTGCACACAAATATGACAAAAGCTGACTGAAAATGAATTGGCTATCTTGCACATCTTACAGTGTGTTGAGCAAAAAGGTATTACAAACAACGGGTTCAAGAATGATAATGCAGTGAAAAGTGAAAGTGCAATAGTGATAAAATATTTTAGTGGCGCATTAACATAAATCTGTGATTGGTTGCTTTACAATTTGGTCAGACTGACACGTCCTGCCTAAGTGTGTGGTTTATGGCCAGAATAAGTGGACCAGACTTGATTCTGTAGTTACTTGTCCACTTTCTAGTCAAGGCAAGTCATTTTCATTTGCATAGCGCTCAACACACATTGGTAAAAAGCAGCTGTACTTTTCTTCAGCTGAGGTGGTACTAGGAAGGGAGCGGGGAGCGGGGTCCGGAGGATACTACTGTATATAATCAAAACAGATAACATGTAATGTAGATAGTCTGGCATGTGAAGGTTTTAAAACCCAATTGCAGAATCTTCTTTATTGATCTAATCCAGAGCAAAAGGAAATCACAAAAGAAACGACACTAAGACTCACCACACACAACTCAGTACAATTAACAATGCAAGACAAAAGAGAAGGAGAACAGGAGGGCTATATATACACAGAACTAAATCACAGAAACACATGTAAACAATTGAGAAGGGAAAATTAGCTAAGACAAGACAATAACAGGGAAATAAAATTTCAAAATAGAAGTCCAGCCCTCTAGGGTCACCTACTGGTTGCTAGGGGAAGTTATACGTGACAGAGTCCCCCCTTTAATGGGCGGCTCCTGAGGCCCAACACAAAAACACAACAAGGAAGAATGGGTCCGGAAGTTTGGGTGGCAGCTCCAGAAAGGAGGTGCGGTCCGGAGGCCAGGGAGGTTACTCCAGGAAGGGACCGGGGTTTGAGGCCGGGGAGGTGGTACTAGGAAGGGAGGAATTGAGGATTTGTAGGAAGCCTGGGCTGTGAAACAGGGCCCGACAAGACAGAGGGGCATGTTGGAATCTCAAGGGGCGGGGACGCTGGTGTCTGAGGAGGTGGAGCTGCAGGGGATGGAGCAGTATGTGGCTTAGTAGAAGTTGCAGGAAGCGGAGAGCCGTGGAAGGTTTGAGGGCGGAGCCGCGGAAGGCTCGGAGGACGAGGCAGCTGGGGACGCAGATGTCGAGGCAGCTGTGGATGAAGAGGTCAAAGCAGATGTGGATGCAGAGGTCAAGTTAGCTGGAGATGTAGAAGTCTCAATGGTCAAGGCAGTTGGAGACACAGAGGTCAAGGTAGCTGGGGTCATATAGGGCTCAGTGATCAATGCCGCAGGAGGATGCAGGGTAGATAGTCTGGCCAGAGAAGGTTTTAGAACCCAATTGCAGAATCTTCTTTATTGAAAATAATCCAGAGAAAAAGGATATCACAAATTTGATTACATTCAAATAATAATTTATTTATTTATTTTTTTTTTACAATTTTTAACAGTAATTTTGCTAAAGTAAGGAGGACATACAATTCTGCAAAAGCCTCTGAGCGGGAATAAAAAATATTTTTTTTCCTCGCCTTGTTTAAATGAGCACTCCAAAAATAACTGATTCACTAAAAAAAAAAGAATGGGACTTTTGAATGCTTCATATGAGAGCACATTTTAGAAAAGCACATTTGATTATTGGCTCTAAGCTAGCTTAACAGTGAAGATGTGTGTGCTAAAATACCTGTGTAATGTTTTATCATGAAACTCATTGGAAAATGTAGTTTTTTACTGGAAAAGCTACACTGTTTTGAATACAGTTGCCTTTCTGTCATGCTACTGAAAAATGTAGTTAAAGGACTTCGCCCAAAAATGATAATTCTCGCATAATTTAATCTCGCTATCTCAAACTAGCATGACTTTCTCTCTTCTGCAGAGCACTAATAAAGTCTTTTAAATGAGATATGGTGTGTATTTATACATACAATTGAATGAATGTTACATTTATATAGCGCTTTTTCAGACACAGCACTCAAAGCACTTTACGCAATGAACAGAGGACTCTCCTCAACCTCCACCAGTGTGCAGCATCCACCTGGATGATGCGATGGCAGCCATAGTATGCCAGTACGCTCACCACACTAGCTATTGGTGGAGAGGAGAGATTAGAGTTATGGAGCCAATTAATGGATGGGGATTATTATGAGGCCATGATTGAGAAGGGTCAATGGGGGGAATTTGGCCAGAACACAGGATTACACCGTTACTCTTTTATGAGAAGTGCCCTGGGATTTTTAATGACCATAGAGAATCAGGACTTTGATTTAACATCTCGTCTGAAGGACAGTGCCTATTTACAGTATAGTGTCCCTGTCACTATACTGGGGCATTAGGAACCACACAGCCTGCAGGGTGAGCACCCCCTGCTAGCCTCCCTAATACCTCTTCCAACAGCAACCTTAATTTTTCCCAGGATGTCTCCCAACCTTGTACTGGCTAGGCTCAACACTGCTTAGATTCAGTTGGCAACCGGTCTTGAGCTACAGGGTGATATGGCTGCTGGAGATTAGTGTCACAACTTTTAGTAACTCTCCAATACAGTTTTTTCTAGCATTCTTTAGAAAAACAATTCTTTGCAGCCCTGTCTATACTAGTGTCTTCTGCCTCTACCCCATCTTTAACTTAAAACAACCCAAGGGACCATTAGCAGCACAATTTATCGAGCATGAACACCACTGGTTCATAACACGCTCAATGACAACTCCTAAATGTAAGGTGGTCTCAGTTTAGTGACCTATCAGTAGAGCCCGAGGAAACTCACAATGCCTGTTACAGTGGTAGTTAATGGCTTTTAGCTAGTCATATTAATTAAACACAAAGACAGTAGCCCAGCGATGTGACTGGCACTTTCTTTTCTCTTTTTTCTACTTGCATTATTAATGAGTAAAGAACAGGGCCCATTCTGCATTGCAGGATCTTATTGACTCTAATAGGACAGACAAAGGAGAGAGCATTAACATGAGCAGACCGCAGTATTAATAACGATAAGCTCATATTTTTAAGTGTCACTGTTTTCATGTGATGTGTAACATTGGGTGACTGGTGTTTGACATGGTTTTGAACAAATGCTTTTATTAAAGTTAGTAAAGTTGGAAATAAATGCTGCAGTCATAATTGGGGACTCTTAGAGTATGTGAAAATTATCTTAAATGTTTTTTGGTTAAGTTAACGTTTTTACTGCGTAATTGACAGTGTACGTTTGAGTGGGAACTTTTAATATTTAATTTTCATTTGAATTTATTTTAAATCATACTGAAATCTGATATATGGCAGTGCATGTAATATGTATGTTCAGGAATTACTTTCACTGATGTAAAAAGTCAAAACTTGTACAATACATACACTCAGTGATCACTTTATTAGGAACATCTGTACACCTCATACAATTATCTAATCAGCTAATCATGTGTAAGCAGTGCAATGCATAAAATCATGCAGATACAGGTCAGGATCTTCAGTTAATGTTCACATCAACCATCAGAATGGGGAAAAATTTGATCTCTGTTATTTCGACAATGGCATGATTGATGTTGCCAGATGGGCTGGTTTGAGTTATTGTTTTTTTAAAGCACAGGACTGATGTTCCAGGTGCAACAAAAGATAGATATTAGTAGAAATCATGTTCAACAAAACAATATTTGTCTACCAGACCAGAGTCTTCATTATTCAACCACTACAAGGTGTTTGAATATCTGTGAGTCTCTATGAGAAAAAACAGTGCCACTTGTTTCTGATTTATGTTCTGAATGCAAGGAAGAGTTAATTTCATCCACTAGTAATCAACTCATTAATCAATTGCTTCATATACACTACTGAAATCAAACAAGCATTAACTTCTGACAAACAAGAATCATATGCCTCTAATGAAGCTTCCCACTCAAAAATAATGCTAGTGAGTTCAATTTACAATGTATCGAGTTCTATGAAATCTTCCAGTTTTGCAATGCACGCAAAAAATACACTTTTTGTGCAGTAAACAACCTTAAAATGCACTCTGTCAGTGTACCTTTATTGCGCAACATGCTGACAAACGTTAGAAATGGATAGTGTAATATCTTTGGAATAATTTACTGAAAAGCACAGTATTTATCATAAGTGCTTTCAAAGGATTATAGTATATTATCGATAATGGCATATCCATGAATATGAAAGCAGACCAGAGGGATTCTAAATGTTTGCAAAACACAAGGCAGCATTGTTCAGGCTTGGCTGAGTTTTATATGGTTAAGTTACATTTGAATAATCTCAGATGGAGTGTGATGGTGTTTTACTGCCACTGCTGCCACTGTGACTTATGCAAGTGTACATGTAAGTGGCAAATCTCCCAAAGAGTAAAAGGCTTTAAAGGGATAGTTCACTTAAAAAACGGAAATGCTGTCATCATAAGTATTGACTGTTAGATTTTTTTATTTATTTTAAATGGTTCTGCTGTGTGACGAATACATTTTTAAATCCACAAATATTCCATGCAGTCTAAAATGGTCAGAAAACGGCATGCTTAGTAGTGATGAAATCATTTTAAAAAAATTGTGTTTACAATAGTTTTAACATTTCACTCCACAGAACACTTCAGCTATGTCAACTACCTATCAGCTTTTTTTTTTTTTTTTTTTAATTACATGTTTAAAAAGCTATTTAAATCCCCAAAATTAGATCCCACTCTTAAATATTTACTGTGAAAATGGGTTTTGTTGTATTATTGTAAACTCATAAACAATGGACCAACAAAGCATGCCAAATTACTTTACTTTCCACAATTGAAAAGTAAATCATAAAGTCAAGACATTATACAAAATGAAGCTTGGCAACAAGACCTTAATCACTCTTAGTTCAAAGCCGCATTGGCCCATCCAAGCCTGTTATTGACACTATTATGGAAATGCATCCTTGCCAAGACTCACAAGAGACAAGTTTAAAGGACTCTGCCACTGCTATTCAAATTACCAAACAGACAGCAGGCAGTGCAAGTGCTGCTAAAGAGCATTGAAAGTGGGACATCCACCAAACTTGGGACAGACCTTCAGACTGTTCTGACTCTGGTTTCTATGACTTTTCTTTCTAATCGGAATAACTATTTTCGCACAGATGATGATCAAAACTGAAAAATAGTATAGACTTATTTTGAATGAATGTTCAAATGGGCCATCCAGGGGCGGATTGGGAAGAGAAATCGGCCCTGGATTTTATATAGAAACTGACCCAGAAGTTGTTTTGCTGCCCTCTTCAGCCTGTCGCGGCCTGTGTGGCATAACGCAGTGGCCAGTTTCAGCTCATTTGGTATCTTTAGAGTACAGGATTTTGGAAAAAGGGGGCGTGATTAATCCAAAAGCTCAGTTCGTATAAATTCTAAAATAGCTTACAGCACCTTTAAGCTCAATTGGAAGCATTTGTGACATAATGTTGATTAAAAAAAACAAAAAAAACAGTGTACTCTTAAACATTCATCAAATTCCCTTATACAAAATAAAGCAATTTATATGACTCTACTGGTTAAATCCATATTTTCAGTAGCGATATGATATGTGCAGTGTTGGGGAGTAACGGAATACATGTAACGAGATTACGTATTTAAAATACAAATTATAAGTAACTGTATTCCAATACAGTTACAGATTAATTCATTGGTAATTAGAATACAGTTACATTAAAAAAGTATTTTGATTACTGAAGAGATTACTTTGCATTTTATTGTCATATGTTTCATTTAATATTTACTCCTTTCAGATGGAAAACATTTATACACATAAATGAAGTGATCCAAAGTGCATTTGAACAGCGGTGAAACACTTTCTTATGATGTGTTGCATTCATACGAGCAGACAGAGCAGAAGAAATAGAAATAAACCTTGTGTAAATTGTCAGATTTATGCTAAGCTAAAATGCTATTTCTAGCCATTTTACATGCACATTTTACCAGGCACGATATATTGGATCATAATTTCTTTTTTCTAGTAAGACCTTTGATATTAGGGCAAAAATCATGTACTTGATCATCATTTTTATTGTTTTCCTGTACAAATATAAAATATCAATTTGATTAATCTTGTTTTAGAAACAACACTGCATAAGATATTTAGGTTTTTCAGAGAATGTATTTTTAACATGTGTATGTTTTTTTTACTGTACTCGCAGATTTTTTTATAGTCAAAACAAGTGAAAAAATCTACCAGTGCTGAAGAAGTAATCCAAAGTATTTAGAATATGTTACTGATCTTGAGTAATCTAATGGAGTACATTACAAATTACATTTTACAGCATGTATTCTGTAATCTGTAGTGGAAAACATTTCAAAAGTAACCCTCCCAACCCTGGATATGTGTGGCTGAAAAAAGTTTTTTTTGTTTTTTGGAGAACAAATTCTCCTACCTGCCCAGTATGTGGTGTTATGCAGGAAGAATGTGAATTTCCAAAAACAAAACAAGAAGAATGTGGAAGTGAAAGTGAAAGTGAAAATGGATTGTGAGGACCTACAGAGCTGAGATATTTTTCTAAAAATCTTTGTTTGTGTTCAGCAGAAGAAAGAAATTCATACACATCTGGGATGAAACAAGTTTGAGTAAATGATTAGAGAATTTAAATTTTTGGGTGAACTGTGACATGCTTTATAATTGTACATGTTGTTATCCCACAAAAACAGAGCATGGAACAAAACTTTACCAAACAAGTCTGCATTTTTGGAGCTGTGACCAAATGATTATCACATGTGCTAACCAGTAACTTCCTGTCTCCTGTGTATTGTCAATAAAACGTTACCCATTTTTTAAAATGTAAAAACTACATTCAGAAATATCTTAAGGAGAGAAATATTGCAGATTTACCCTTATATATATATATATATATATAAAAAAACTTTCAGCAGGTGTGAATGTTGTACAGTAGCTTTCACAATAGTCCTGCATGCTCTGATGAAAATGGAGAAGATATCAGTCTTTGCTCCCTCCATCACACTGACCCCCACCCTGCAGGTTCATTCCATATCTCTTACTTCTGTTGTGCTGGGATCTTTCAACTGTGTCCGAACTTTCAACACACTGTGGCGTTTTTAACCCTACGGATCTCGCTCTCTACATGCCGAACATATAAGCAGTGGGAGACATAATGGTGTAGTGCCTGTTAATGAGATCTGTTGAACCAGAACATTGAATCAATGGTATTCTTTGTGAATCTGATCTTGCTGTGTATGGTTGGGCACTGGGATTGAATACGTGTGGTGTGTTTTGTTCCTTAATGTATGTCTGCAGCAAAAAAATTTCATCTGGTGTGGATGGCTGACCCCAGCAGGGCGGGTCATGTCAGACTGTATGAGATGGCCATGTCTTGGTCTGGAATGTGGATAGTGTTGTAGTATTCTAGAAGTAAAAAATTAAAACTCTGTCCCTTGGATTAGTCGTATATGGTATTTTTCTCATTTGTCACTTTAGATACTGTAAATCTGCTAAATGAATGAATATGCTGCCAAAGCTTTGAGTGTAATAACTTCTGCTTATGATGATGCACAAAATTATTATAATTTAAAAAATAACTAATATTATTTAATATTTGCTATTATTCTATACATTATGATAAAACATGGCGAATAATTTATATGCACAACATTTTATATTTTATATATAGATAAAATGATATGCCTATAAAATAATGTAGCATATATATATATATATATATAGGTCATATTTAATATTCATTATATTTATATTGGCTGAATGTATCATATAGTCATTAATGTTTTTTATTACTTATTCTTCTTATAACTTGGTGCATGTTCATGTTCATGTTATTTTTTTACCTTTGATTTGCAAGGTTTTGCTATATGTCCATAAAAAAAAAAATAAAATAAAAAAAAAATCTCAAATCAGAAGAATAATAGTAAAATAAATGTTAAATAAAAGCATGGCCTATACCAGGCCATTTTTATCCCCCTTTTCTTCTTTTGTTTTTGTGATAACAGCATTCAGTATCAAAGTAGTTGTTAATAGAGTCAAATCACATTAAAAGATGACCTCAGTCTTGCATCAACAAGATGTGAGTGTACTTATCATTCCCTTTGGACAGTATCATTCTTTATCAGCTTAGCACTAAATCAGCTCATATCAGATCAGACATCCCTTCATCCCTCAGGACCACCACACTTAAAACCCACGGTATACACTTGGGACACTTGCCACTATTGAACATTAATGTAACACAACACAGCAGACAACATCTATACACCAATCAGTGGCAACTACAGTGATTGTGTCGTGATCACTGAATGATCTTGAAGGGTCATTAGCAACTTTTGGTTTAAGGCTCTTTTCAACTGGTTTTGCTTCAGGACCCATATTTTACATTGTACATCAAGTGGTGACCCAACATAGTACCAAAAGGTTTTATCATCCCAAAATAACAAAATTCTCCTTAAATAAAACATGAAAGTTAAAAATATGTGAATTGGCAGTATCAGCATTGTTAGGCCCAGTCACCATTCAACATTTGCTATCTACGCTCCTGAGCGCTTGTGGCATAGTAGCTCCGCTCACTAGAACGGGAGCATTGGTTACTTCCAGCGCCCTCCGCCAGCATGTCCCAAGCTTTTCGCCCGGCACCGCAGAGTGTTCTGTGCGCTCACCTCTCGATGGCCTGAGGCACGGGCTGGAAGAAACATGTTCAGAGTCCGATCCTTCAGGGTGGGCCGTGCTCGTGAATGGGTGGGCAAGGACCACCCTGGCCCCCCCGTGCCGACCCTAATGGTGACTGTGGGTGCCAGTCCCTTACATTCTGCCTAACATTATTTGTCAACCTGGTCTCATAGTAAAAACTTGACTATATACTGTACATTTTGCCAAATTTGTTATATGTGTCTCCAGGTACAATTCCCTACAGTTTCCAGGTGAAATGAATACTAGAGACGATACAACAACTTTTATTTTGTTTTTTATTCACTTTCACTTAAATCATGACTTCAATGGCTGATATGACTTTCTAAACAATTATTTTTCATAACATTTTCATAACATTGAACCTGCTATGTTATGATATCGAGACACTTTTTCAAATTATAAATTTGAATACATGTATTAAAAGCCCACCTACATATATTCACTTATTCCAAAGCGATTAGCATGCGCGGTAATGCACCTCATAGATCATTGGACTTCAGACTCGGAGGACCATGGTTCAAAGCCAGACAAGGACTCAAGCTGACACGTTACACTACAGAGACATAGAAGCGACACAAATTGATGTGGTTGCTTCATAAAATTGACTTTTCATTTCGCTTCTGCATTTTAAAACACTATTGTTTAAGGTTAGGTGTTGGTTAAGTGTAGGGATGTCTGTTTTGAAATGAGAAACTCTCATATCTATTTTCAGACAATACTGGTTAGGTTTAGGGTAAAGCTTTAGGTTTAGGAGGTATGTTTTTAAAACCTACATCTAAAATTCACCTTAAAAACCTAGTCTGATTACAACCTCATATAGCTCGGTTTTGGCACTCCCTGTTGGACATTTCACTTGAAAGTGCAGCCAAATGTGTTATGGAGCATGAAATTTGATTTTTGCAAAAATGTTGCAATGCTCACGTAAAATTCTTGAGACCAGGCTGTCTTTTGTGTTCAACTGAATGAAGGTGATACAGATTTAAAGAAAAATATATATATATATTTTTTCAATTATTATTATTTTTGGGTAAGCTATCCCTTTAAGGAAAAAAAGGAGATGAAATGAAAGAGGAGGGTTATAGCCAATGTGGCATCTCTGCTATCCAAAGTCCATCTTTCAATTTTTCTGGCTCTGAGAAGATGTAATTATTTCAGTGAGAGTGAGGCACCAAATTGTTACCTGTACACACCTCTACTCCAGCTAGTGCATCACACTAATTGAGTCTTGTGTTGGTGTTTATGTGTGAGAGAGTGTGTGACCTTTCAATACAATGCCCACAGCACGCTATTCTGTGCAATTGCCTGCAGTTACTGTATATCTCTCCTGTAAATCTGTGTGTGTGTGTGTGTGTGTGCCAAAGACAATGTGCAAGGTGATTATAGTTTTGAATCTTTCATTTAATTTGTATTTGCATTTTTTTTTTCAATTTGTCCTTTCAATTTACGTAGTTTCCATTTTTGATAGTTAATTATATAACAGCATTCTATGACTGTTAGTTTTAGTGTATTTTCAGTTTTTCTAGTGTTTTATATTTTCAGGTTGGTTTTAGTTTTTTCAAATTGATTTAGTAGTTCATATATATTTAAGACATTTTATTATTATTATTTTATTTGAGTTTTATTGGGCTGCCAAACAGATATGGTTTACATATGTTTAACATATATGTTTATTTTGTATATATATTTAAATTTCTATATTTCTTTATAGTTATCGCTGTTATCTTGTGTTTTCTTGATTTTTTTGGGCATATGTGTCTCAAACAGAAACACTACAGCTCGAGTGAGGCGGTTATTAGATCAGACCAGTCAGGGGATCTCCATTTGCTGCCATTAGTTTCAGAGGGGAATGTTTTAGATGGTGTACGTGAGAGAGGATGTGGTTTCTGATGTGGCCTGAGACGATTCACTTCAGCTGGGTCATAAAGACTCGTAATTGCTGGGCCTTTTGCTTTATTGCTGTTCATTGCAGGGAAAAAGAAGCAACTCGAAGGCCAAATATGGGACCCTGCGAGTCTTTTATTGGACATCTTTACCCATGTTGGTCTACACTTAGATTCAAGGTAGAAAGAAATAATTGAATAGGGCTCAGATAAATTACTTGGGTTTGGGCAAAAGGAGATGCTTAAAGTGTTAAATAGATAAGGCCAAGAAACTCTGTGGATGAAACTCTGTGGATGGAGTCTCTGGTTGTCATTGCTTTATGGTTGGTGATGCTCCAGGCAAAGGTTAGGATGCAATTTAGAGGTTAAAAGAGCAGTCTGTTCTTCTCCAAGTAGTATTTCTTTCAAGACATATTTGTATCATTGCAAAAGTGCACCAGAAGGGTTGGTTCAATGTGTTAGATAGATTGAGCACAAGCTTGAACAAAAGCAATTTACAGATAGTAAAACAAAACCAATTGTTCTTGTAGCCAAAACAATAATGCAGAATTAAGAAATGAATTTACATATCCAGTTCATGCAGTGTCCTGCTATAGATTATGTATAATGTCCAAAAGTCCAAAAGTCTAACACCACATTGAAAATCTACTGAGGATTGAAAATCTATCTAAACCTGGAATATGCCATATACTAAGAAGTTGTACAATTAATGAAATTATTATGCTAGTACAATTTGTAATAAAATTATTACAGTAAAGTTGAAAAAAAAAAAAAATAGAATAATTTTCCCTTGTCTCTCAAGACATTTTTATCCCCACTGTATGTCTAAACATTTTCTTTATCACTTTTCTTTTTTTCTTCACTGTTTAGGTTTGTCAGAGCCCACCAAGCAATGAGCTGCACTGGTTTTTAATGTTTTTGTGGCTTAAATAGGATTATATGTTACACTTTAAATTAATCATGTTTTAAGCTTCTCTTAAGAAAATCCCTTGCATGCAGTTACTAGAAAAATCATCCTTAAGGATTTTTTATTGAATTATTTATTTTATTGTTGTAAACCAAATCTTTCCTTTTTTCTAATAAAATAAAAAATAAAATGCCTCCTCCCCAGTCAGACACCACTCTATTTTCCTTTGTGTGTATTTGATGGTAATGTACTTGGTTGACTGATTATTTGTTTTTTGACAAAATAAAAATAGACTCACGTCACTGTATCTTTGAAAGCAGCAATTAAAAAAACAAACAAACCCATGATTTTCAGTTATATTTATAATATTACTGATTACTGATCTCCATCTATTTTCCTTCTTGGTTCAGTAACAGCTTTAGTATCGAGGCACTGCTTTGCCCTAACCCATGCTGAAATGTTCGCTTACATTATTGTATAAAAGACTAACATCAGGTTGACTCAGACTGGCTCATTTTAAATAAGGTTTTCCTTGAACTAGTTCTTCATATTTAATGAATTAAAGAACATACATAAATAATAACAATAAATGTACTGTAAGTGCTGTATATTCATACTAGTTTGCAAAGTTTGAAACACTGGCTCCATTTTACAGATGTGTTTTTTTCTCAGTCAGAAAGTATTTTTCATTTCTTAAAATACTGTAAGTTCGAAAGAAGGCAATTTAGTTTTCTGTTTAGTGAAAATAATGTCCGCCCACTCACATGCATAGTAGATCTGAACGCAAGCTATTTTAAAGTGCTTGGCACACAGAAGAGAAGACAAATCTATAAAAAAAGCTTAAACACTACTTTAAGTGAATGTATGAAAAATAAATAAATATTTCAGAAGGAAAATGTGGGAAAAATGGCTAAAAGTTTAGCATGTTTTTTTGCAGTAGGAGGTGATTATTGTTTCTTATCAAAACAAAGACACTGAAGGCACTCCTTAATTAACTTAATTAAAATGGCTTTAATTAAATTTTATGCCTAGTTGTTTTTTTCTTTTCTTATTTATGTATTTTTTCTTTGCTCTTAGAGTCTCCTGGAGAGAATAAGATATGACTGGGAATTATTCATTTTCAGTTGTTTTGATGACTTTAGAAAAGTGCTTACGATATTAAGAGCAATAAAAGCAATAACAAAATGGCAATTTTTCTGTTATTTTTTAAATGCGGTAGATGCAATTCGGCACTCAAAACAATAATACATGCAGTTATAGAATTAAGCAATGTCATACAAGCAAGAGTGCTGTTATACTGAGTGCTGCAGGAAATAACAGCTGTGCTGATATTAAGTAACAAACTTATCACACTATGAATTCCATGATAATTAGTCAAAAGTTCTCCTGCTGAAATCGGTCTGTGCTTACTGAAATTCATACCACTACCCCAGAGGCAGAAGCTATAAGTGTCGTTCAATGTATGGGCATGTGTGAGCTTCAGTGTCCGGGTAAAATATCTAGAAACTGGCACCAAAATTCAAGTTGAATTTTTAGTTGTAGATAATGCAAAGCAGTCAACAGAAATGCATGTTTTGTTAAAGGGATAGTTCACCCACAAACAAAGAACAAAAGAACATTTTTAGAAAAAAAAATCTCCACTCTGTAGGTCCATACAATGCAAATGAATGGGTGCCAGAACTTTGAAGGTCCAAAAAGCATATAAAGGCAGCATAAAATTAATCCATACGACTCCAGTGGTAAAATCCATGTTTTCCAAAACGATATGGTAGGTGTGGGTGAGAAACAGATCAAAATTTCAGTCCTTTTGTAATAGAAATCTCCACTTTCACATTTTTCTTCTTTCGTTATTGCCGTTATAGTAATAAAGTACTTATTGTACTTATTAAAAAAAGTCATACACACCTGGGATGGCATGAGGGTGAGTAAATGATGAGAGAATTTTCCTTTTTGGGTGAAGTATCCATTTACCTCCTAACCCAAACCCTAAACCTGTTTTGAGCAAAAATGCAACCTTCGACTTGCACTCACCATTGTTTATGTGAATGCAATTTATTTCCTCAGAGTGACCTAATTTTTATAAGCTCTGATATTTCTTCTGCTGTATATTGCCAGTAAATGTCTTGTTTTGCAACTGACATTTAATTTGACTGATAATAATAGATTTTAGCTATGTTGTCTTCTCTCTTGAGACTGACTCTAAGGTTCATCTCTGAGATTGTGATCCTGAAACTCAACCTGATTATAAATCTATCTCTACGCAGAATGTATGTCACTAGAACCAAGACCTCTACCCTTCACTTCGCACTGCAGTATGACAGGAAAATAACCCAAGGACCGACTATCAGGGCCCACAGAGAGCTGTTGTCTCCCGTCTAGTAATCTTCATTCTTTGATCCCACTTTGTGTATGTCCATGTTCTCCATTACCAGCAGATGTTATACCAGCCTTATTGGAGTCATTTTGGCCACTCCCATCAACCTCCTGAGAATGGCAGTGGGCTTTTAAAAGGCTCCTCTGGTTGGTTAAAAGACATGGGCTTTGCTAGTAGAAACTAAATTGTCCCTATGGGTGTCCTAAAATGGATTCTTGACATTGATGAATTGGTCAGAATGAGCATGATAATATTTCACCCCTTAACATCCAACATAGTGCAGTATGCCATTTCCTACTCTAAAACAGAAGCACAAAACACCAAGACACACCAACAAGGCCTATTCTGTCATTTTGTTTCAAATGGGGAATTGAGTTCCCCCATTGATTGACATATATATTGTTGTCTGCTATATCATTAGTGCTTCATAAATGCAGATTTTAGCAAAAGTTGTGGAGGGAGTCCATGTTCATAAATATTTAAAATAAAAGTGTTAAAGGAATAGTTCACTCAAAAATTAAAAATATGTAATAATTTACCCTCATGTCGTTCTGATCCTGTACGACTTTCTTTCTTATGTGGAACACAAATATTCTGGTCTGCCTTTTTAATACAATGGTACAGACTTACATATATTACATGTATTATTTTTTAAATCTAGTAATCAGATTATAGTTACTGACTTTCAGATAAGGGATTTTTCACCCAAAATGAAAATTCTCTCATCGTTTACCCACCCTCACCTCATCCTAGATGTGTATGTCTGCTTAACACAAACAAAGATTTTTAGAAGAATATTTCAGCTCTGTAGGACCATACAATGCAAGTGAATGGTGACCAACATTTTGAAGCTCCAAAAAAACACAAAGACAGCATAAAAGTAATCCATATGTCTCCAGTGGTAAATCTCAAATCAAATCCCTTTATTGTCACTTAACTATATACCCAAGTGGAACAGTAGGTGAAAGTCTTGGGTGCAGTTCCAAGCAACATAGCAGTATGACAATTACAATAAACATCTGAATTACAAATAACACAGTTTACACATCTTGTTACACAACACAATATACAATATACACCTAATACTATAAAATATATAGTATTCACAAAATAAGAAGACTGTATACAATAAAAATAATTTACAATATACAGTATACACAAAATAAGAAGACTTTATACAGTAAAACTACACTATACACCCCCAACCCCAGTCTGAGGCTAGTAAAGTGCAGTGCTGATATATGTATCTTGAGCGATACCACATGCCTGATGGTAGCAGTGAGAGCAGCCCATGGCTCGGGTGGCTGAAGTCTCTGATGATCCTCCGAGCTTTTTTACACAACGCCTTGTATAGATGTCATGGAGGGAGGAAAGCTCACCTCCGATAATGTGTCTGGCTGTTCGCACCACCCTTTGAAGGGCTTGCTGTTGAGGGCGGTGCTGTTGCTGTACCAGGCAGTGATGCAGCCAGTGAAGATGCTCTCTACAGTACTGGTATAGAACCATGTGAGGATGTGGTTCATTTCAAAATTCCTCAGCCATCTCAGGAAGAAGAGGTGCTAGTGAGCCTTCTTCTCAACTGCCTCAGTGTGGACAATCCATGTGAGTTCCTCAGTGATGTGGACACCGAGGATCTTGAAGCAGCTGACTCTATCCACTGGTGCTCCATTGATGGTGATGGGGCTGTGTTCTCTGTCTTTTATCCTGAAGCCCTCCACAAGCTCCTTAGTCTTACTGAAATTGAGGGAGAGGTTGTGCTCCTGACACCAGCATGTCAGAGAGTGCGCCTCCTCTCTGTAGGCTGTTTCATCATTGTCAATGATCAGACCTACCTCTGCTGTATCATCAGCAAACATTGGGCATTGGAGCAATGTGTTGCCACACAGACCTGTGTGTACAGGGAGTGGGCTGAGAACACAGCTCTGTGGGCGCCAGTGTTTAGGTTTAGTGATGAGGAGATGTTGCTGCCAATTCTAACCACCTGGAGTCTACTTGACAGGAAGTCCATGATCCTGCTGCACAGCGAGCTGTTTAAGCCCAGATCCCAGAGTCTCATATCAAGCTTGGAGGGGACTGTAGTATTGAATGCTGTAGTCTACAAACAGAATTCTCACATAAGTGTTCCTTTTTTCCAGGTGGGAAAGAGCGGTATGTAGTGTAGATGCAATGGCATCATCAGTGGAGTGGTTGTTGCAGTAAGCAAACTTTAGTGAGTCCAGTGAGGCAGGCAGCACAGAGCAGATGTAATCTCTGATTAGCCTCTCAAAGCATTTGCTGATGATGGGGGTCAGAGCAACAGGATGCCAGTCATATAAGCAAGTGATTTTGGATTTCTTTGGTACAGGTACAATGGTAGACATTTTAAAGCATGTGGGGACCACAGACAAGGAGAGGGAAAGGTTGAAAATGTCTGTAAAAACACCAGCCAGTTGGTTCACGCACACTCTGATGATATGCCGTCTGGACCTGCGGCTTTACGTATATACACATCAGAAGGATCGGGTTATGTCCAAGTTTCTGTAAGGCAGATAATGCAGCAGTCCCTCGTCTCTTGTTGCAAAAGTGATCCGCGCATTCAGCTAGCAAAGCTTGTTGTAAAAATATTAATGTGTTATAATCATACAGTAAAGACCAGTAGTAGTTTTATGTTGCATGTCATTCTGAATGTTTCCTTGAATACTTGATAGCCTACTGCTTTTTTTTAAATTTTTTTATAAAGCTGTTAAAAAAACACTCAATCTTCTTAGTTTTTATTTTGTTCTATTATTTTTAATGTATTTATATTCATTGCTATTTTTTAATTGTCATTTTATTACTGACTGTGTACTAGTATTGAATAACCGACTACTGAAAGTTTGGTATTGTGATAATATATAGCCTTTATTGTACATGGTAGATCTTGCTGCAATAACATGATGAAAAAGTAGATTGCATTCCATAGAAGTGTGAGCATCCCTGCTGTTAATGGTGGCAATGGGGGATTTTCTTTATTTGACTACCATACATAACATAAAATAATAATCATACGACAATAGCCCTACCCGTGCATTTTACATTTCAAGTTCAAGGAAATCATCTCGGTTACTGTCGTAACCTCCGTTCCTTGATGGAGGGAACGAGAAGTTGTGTTGATGTAGTGACACTAGGTGTCTCTCTTGAGAGCCTCAGTTACCTCTTATCTTTGAGAAAAGTCCAATGAGAATTGTCGAAAAAAATTTGCATGCCCCTCCCCCGTATATACGGGTAAAAAAGGAGAAAAGCATGCGTCTGTCCAGACAGGTTTTGAGCTGAGGAGCTGAGAGTAAGATCCCGGCCATTTCAGCGGCTTTGTACAGTGTTGTGGCTAGAGGGACACAACATCTAGTTCCCTCCATCAGGGAACAGAGGTTACGACAGTAACCGAAACATTCCCCTTCTGTCACTCACACGACATTGTGTTGATGTAGTGACACTAGGGGTCCCTATCTAAAAATGCCACAATATTGAACCGTGTTACGGTGACTGCTGATGCAGGTGCATGCAAGCAGGTGTATCAGAATTCATGTTACCTTCCCCAACGTCCCAAAAGACGTCATATAGTTACCCACATCCCTGAGGGAGGGAAGCGACGTAACTAGCATGGGAGCAGGCCATGCCAGCCGCGGCCTTTTCTCTCTCTATGTTTTTTCTCTATAGATTGTTAGATGCGGGGCCATCTAATGCTATAATATGCATATAATTATTTTACAATCCTATTCTTTCAGGGGGAAAAGACCCCATGGAGACCACCTCCTGCCCATCAGGGGAGGTTAACATGTGGCAAATACCATGGCTTACCAGCCACATATGGAAGTGGTGTGGTGGTAACTGTCAGTATCTGGTGTAGCCACCAGCTGCATTAAGTACTGCAGTGCATCTCCTCCTCATAGACTGCACCAGATTTGCCAGTTCTTGCTGGGAGATGTTACCCCACACATTCACCAAGGCACTTGCAAGTTCCCGGACATTTCTGTGGGGAATGGCCCTAGCCCTCACCCTCCAATCCAACAGGTTCCAGACGTGCTCAGTGGGATTGAGATCCGGGCTCTTAGCTGGCCATGACAGAACACTGAAATTCATGTCTTGCGGGAAATCACACCCAGAACGAGCAGTATGGCTGGTATGGCCTTCGGAGAGCCCCGTTTCAACCTCTAGAATCAGTTGAACACACAATTGGACTGACGTGCAACTCTCTCAAAGATTGGAGGTTCTGTGGCCATTTTATGCCGCTCTCCCCATGCTCACTGAAATTAGAGACAGGTGTTAGACATAATTTAGCTCAGGTGCAAGCGCCCTTACCGCTTTCTCCCCCGGACGGGCGCTTGACCACACCCCCGCTGCCACAGACACATTATTCCATTTCTGTTAGTCACATGTCTGTGAAACTTGTTCAGTTTATGTCTTAGTTGTTCAATCTTTCTATGTTAATTCAAATATTTCCACATGTTAACTTTGCTGAAAATTATCAGTTGAGAGTTTATATGATTGTGCCTGGTAACAGGTGCATGTAAAATGGCTAGAAATAGCATTTTGGCTTAGCATAAAGCTAAATATTCAAGTACAATTTAAATATTTCAAGACAATTTTCACAAGGTTTATTTATTTTTCTGCTGCTCCAAACTCACTGTTTAAAATTTAGATTGCATCATTTACAGTATATGGATATTTTTTTTTTCCAACTGAATAGACTAAATATTCAATTAAACAAATGCCAATATAATGCAAAGTGATCTTTTAATTTAACAATGTTCTGATTACCAAAGATGTAACACATGTATATTTCGTTACTCCCCAATCCAGGGAACTGGCATACAAAGCTTTTGCATTGGCTGCACAAAACATGGAGCATTAAGTGACCACCACTCTTATCACATCCTGGTTTGACTTGATTTGACACTGTTTGTTTCCAAACCTGACACTAGAACAGAATTCCTGCCCTCCGGGGTATCATTTATTCACACACTGCTTGTTCTGTCACTCCATAAAACATTCAGCAATTACTAGGCTAAATGTTTGTGACAGTGGTTTGTTGCGGCTTTGGATTGCATGCTTCTGTCCAGTGAGTGTGAAGACCAGGCAAAAACTTAATAAAGAAGGAGTGTGTCCTCATTCACCATACTGATGACACACACACACACACACACACACAAGCACACACACGCACGCACGCACGCACGCACGCACGCACACACACACACACACACACACACACACACTTTTACATGCACACTTTGTCTAACTGGCACATAATGATAAGCCATTACTATTTTACTCTAAATCTGCATCTTAATTTCTTGTTTCCACAAATTTGTGTACCACCATAGATCGTAGAGGAGGAGATGGACCAGTAAAAGCAAAATGTCCATTGTTGCTGAATGGAAGCCATACTTTTCCATTAAAGAGTTAATCATCTTTTTGATAGGCTGTTTTTCTATCTTCTGATGCTTGATAAACGTAATGTGTAAAGTAATGTGTTACTTTTTTATAATACACCATAATAACGGAATGCAAACACAGATACCCTATGTCAATATACTGTATGTAAAACACACATATTTACATTCATGTTCATGCATGTATTTCCACTGCTATAAAAAGTAAAATCTGTGTTAATACCTGTATATGCAATAAATATTTCAGAATATAAAACTTGTCCGCTGTCCATGGTCATATATATATATTTTGGGAAATTATAGAGGATTTTAAATATTAGATTCTATTTTAAATAATATTATATGTCCTCATGTACAGTATATAAACTATAATTTGATTTATATGTTCAGATATGGCCATATATTAGATTTGTGTAGGGAGGGGACAAACACTTTTCTACAGACAATAAATAAATAAAAAAGAGGGCAAGTGTCAAAACTAACAATTTACCGCAAGTAGTAACTTTTCTGGTAACTCCATTAGTTACTTTTGCAATTCGAAAATGTAACATTACTTTCAAAAGTGATGCTCCCCTGGATATTCAGAGCAACAAACATTTTTTTTTTACGTAACATTCAGATTTCTCCACACAACACCTCTAAATTGACCTCTATAAAGACTGATTAAGTGCTTGTGTAACAGGCTTGAGACACTGGGTCAAACAACCGCAGAGCAATTTGTATGAGCAATTTATAGTAAATGCAACAATAAAAGATTGAAAACTCTCCAACAGTGACTCACACATTTACATTCCTATTTCTCAGCAAGAGTCTGACTCAAAATAAAAAGAAAAGAGCTATTAAGCAACATGGAGTCCAGGGTCTTAAAGGATCCTTGAACAGCTTTACTCCTCTCTATTATGTGGCTTCTCTTTTATATATAGAGCAGACATGGACTTATAGCGTGTTTCTTCTCTATGCCACAAAGAAGTCACCGACACCACTGTCTTTGGTGTGCCACGTCTGTAGATAAACACATGACAGGAATGAACACAATCACATACCTTCAGTTCTGTGGTCTCTCTGCGAGAGGTTTGAGAGGAGAGAAGAATGAATCCCTGCCCCTATTAACACTAAAATCGTATTTTTGGAACAATTGAAAATGGTTGCGCTACCATGCGAAAATCACAATACAGGGGTTTTTTTCCCCCCATTTGCTGAGGTATTGAGATCTTACAAATTGCTTTTCACTTGCAAGTCAAATTTTGTTTTTAAAAACTGGCAAAAAGAAACTCAGTTCACCTGAAATTCATTTTTTTTCCAAAGTCTATTGTTTTAGAGAGATGAAGGCTATTCCATACATTACTGTTTTAAAAAAGAATCTCTGAACAGGATAGAGAGGGACGTGGATGGCCAGATGCACAACAAAAAGACAACTAAATCACAGACCCTAGTTTGATAAACAGACTCCTCACAGGTCCTAAACTAGCAGCTTCTAAATGCCAAAGACCTGCATTGCTGCAAGAGGATTTTTGGACAAACAGAACATTTTAAGAATACAACACTTACAGTATATAAATAGAATTAGCCATTTGTAACATTCTAAATGTCTCAAAATCATCTCTAAACTACATAATGTGCATTGTGACTGAAACATATTAATATTTCAAGTTTATTCTCATTCACGGATGTATTTTGGCTTTTAAGATAACATTCTGTACAAAACGAATATAATGCAGTATTAAAGAGGATGAAATTCATCCTCTATGATATTGCAGCAATTATCCAGATATGGAATGAGATTATTAAGCAAATTGTTATCAACTCCTACATGCCAACTGAATAAAATAAGGCAAAAATAAACATTTCACACAGTGTTTAGTGAGAGATATGATTGAATTAAACACTAAAAGTGGTTGTTCTGTATATGTATTATTGTTTTTTAGTTGTAATAATAAAGTATGAATTAACATTATGGTTATTTAACAAATTGAGCTATTATTAATAAGTAAATTGTAGCATTTGTTTACATTATGTTTTGTGATTTCTCACACCTTCTTAATATAACATCCATCCCTTGTGCACTTTTGGCCTCTAGAGCGTAAGGCTTTTGAAGTACAGGGAAGTACATTACAGCACCGTGATTATTACCCACTAAGACTTTGATTATTTTGAACAAGAGGGGTGAACGGTAACGGAATTGAATGCATGAGTACAATACCGAACTGATGTGGATTGATAGAAGCGGAGAGCCTGACTGAGCTAGAGACTACAGCTATGATCACTACTGCACATGTACATTTTGTGCTTAAATGAAACCTTAATTAAACTGAAGCCATCAGATAGGTGACTGACATTAGAGTACATATGGATGTTTTCCTCTCTTCCTAACAGTGCCACTAGTAGATCAGTCCTCTGTTTTCATTCCTTGAGCCATCTGTTGCTCCTACTGTTGCTTTCATAGCTTTCATAAGAGAGAAAGACAAGAGAAAGGGAAGAGCAGAGACACAATACCAAAATGTCAGTAGTCAGTACCGATAACGGTAGCATTTAATGATTCAATGCCACAGCAAAAAAGGGTTAAATGCTATCAAAAACACTCATTAAGCCTGTCAAATATCAAGGTATATTTTAAAGTTTAAATTTAGTTTCATAAACAAAATGGTGTCTCGTCTATTTCATTCATAGAACTTTAAAACAAATGAAAATAGAGTTATAATTTTTTAACATACCATTGCATTATCTTTCCAAATGAAGTGCTTCTGTAAAGATCCTCACAGCATAATCTTAAACACAACACTTCTTTTTTTATAATAAAGTGCTGCACAACAGAGCATCACAGCATAAATTTAAATATTGATGACAAATAATTTAGTACCACAGTTCTATTGCTTGTGATATATCGCTTAAACATTATTATTATTTATTACTTATTAACGGTTACTATCATTATTAAATTATTGTTACTTTAATTTATCTTAAATTTCACAAGTCAAGCTTTTATTTTGAACTGAGCTTTTATTTTGATATGTGTTTTTGACAGAAGCTTCACACCTCTGGATAAGCAGTAGGTCCAGTGTGATTATGCAGTGATTTAATTTTATAAATATATAGTCTGCATGGGCTGCACGCTTCACAATAATTGAGCACTCTGTTCTGTCATCTCCTACATCATGAATAGCGTGCATTATGTTTATAATGTGGTTTCAGGATATGAGCTGCCAATAAATTCTTTCTTGCCTTATTTTAGTAGTCATAAAGCAGAGCTTTACAAACGCAGGACCTATTTTATATTAGAGGTCTTTATTTTGCTTTCTTGTGTAAATTGTTTTATGGATGTCCTCAGACAGTGTCTTCTGTGTCTCATTTGTCTCCATGGGGGACACACAAGCACATGGTTGTGATTTATGCCTTAAGTGTGCTGTAAGTTTTTTTTTTTTCTCGATGTTCAAAGTTATCAGGAATAACAAACCCCATTAATGCAGTTAAATGAGAGTGAGCATTTTCTTATTTTTCTTTTGATTCCCACTATGTTTTTGAAAGTGAAACTTTTGCCAATTTAAGGATTACAACTTATCCTGAATGTGCTGTTTGGGAGCAAAAGGTCGGACAAATTTGAAGTCATGATTTTTAACACTTTTGTAACCGCCATGGCTATAACCGTTCGTGTTAGAGAAATCACATTTTTCTCAGCTCATTCACGTTATAAAAATTCAAGAAGAATATACAGTAAACTGTATAGCAAAAACTTTCCCCAAGCTGTTACTAATTTAAGCATTAACATGACTAATTGCTCAAAATTATTTTTCTTGTTGCAACATTATCCTCTACGCATTCAATAATTAGAAATTATTTTACTCAGTGCTTCATAACCATTTGATTTAGAAATGTAACCACATTGTCCAAATAAAGACTGCATCCAGTAATTTTTTGCCAATATGTTTAAGAAATCTTGATGAGAATTAATATTTTTGCCATTAATTTATACACTATGATTATTTAATACAATGTATATTCTTTGTGTCATAGGTTTACAGTTAAAAAGCAGCTACACTATGTCTTCCAGCTGTGTTCTGTGAGGATATTTCGCTCCGCTTCTCCACTAAGTACGTGTGTGATAAATACAGAATTTGTGATCCATATAGAATTTTGGAATGTTCCAATTATTTACTTGGGTTTATGCATAAACATTTTGCCCAGTCACAAAATAAATAAAATAAAAACCTATCACACTTTATTTCACTTTTTATTTTTCACATTGTGAAGGGCTCACATACAAGTATATTGTCCACATATACTGAAAGACTGACTCTGAACCTAATTGTGTATTTCTACTGACACAGATGCTGTTGGACCCCACAACCTTATTACCTGCAGAGAGGGGCTGCCATTCAAATACACCAAAATACACAGTGATGGAATGTGAAGACATCATAGAGGATTGTGCATGTATTTTAGTGAAATTTAGCCTTAATTTGATCTTTTTTGTGTTTCCATGGGACTTTGCTATTCCTTGAATGATTGGTTGTCAGTATGGAAGAAAATTGCTCCCTATATAAAAGATAAAATAATGTACATGCTGCTGTCCCAGCCTTAAAGGAATGTTCCAGATTCAGTACAAGTTTAGCTCAGGCGCCAGCATTTGTGTCATAGTGTTGATAACCACAAAAATGTATTAATATATATTAATTCAACTCATTCATCCTTTTCCTAAAAAAAAAAGCTAAAATTTAGGTTACAGTGATATACAATGGAAGTGAATTTGAACATTTTAAGTGTGGCCAATTTTTGGAGGGTTTAAAGACAGAAATGTGAAGCTTATAATTTTATAAAAGCACTTGCACTAATTCTTCTGTTAAAACTTGTGTATTATTTGAGCTGTAAAGTTGTCTAAATGGTCATTTTTACAGTTGTTTATTGTTTTAGAGTTTGTTGATATTACATCGTCATGGTAACAAAGTTGTAACATTGTCAATAACTTTACAGAGAAAAGATTTATACGTGATTTTATCAGACTAAAATAATGTTTAAACACTCATCCATTATGTCTTTTGGCTAAACATTTGAAATGGTGAGTATTTTAACGTTCAAAAATTGGCCCAATTAAATTCCACTGTTAGTGCCTCACTGTAACCCAGATTTTTGCTTTTTCTTAAAGAAAAGGAGGAACGAGTCGAAATTAATTTTACATTTTCAAAAATACAAATTTTGTATTTGTTGATGTATTTATTAACATGCCTTACTTTTATTTAGATATTGTTTGTTTGTGTTTGTATTTAATATAAAACCATAATTGAGGCTATGTTTTATGGGAGCAGAAATATAGAGCATCAAAAAGGTTCTTTATAGCACTATTGTGGTTTTATACGCCACTTTCAAAGGAAGGTTCTTTATGGGACCTTTAAAAAGAGTTATATTTAGCAACAAAAAGGGTTCTGCTATTGTTACAAGCCGATGAACCCTTATTCGGCACTAATTAGAACCAAGAGTGTACTTGTGCGCATTTATTGAATGCATTCATTGAATGAGACTCATTGTTTTGGAAGATTCAAGTACATGTAGATAAATGGATCTACTTGGCACAGACCAATTATGCATCTCTTCAAAGAAATTTGCTGCTAATTTAGCTCTATAGGACAAGGTGACAGAGCTGGGAAATTTAGGCTTGAATGGTCCATCATACATTTAGTTTCCCAAATTTTCGCTTCTCTCTTTCTATCTGAAGCTCTCTTTGCTGAGGTGGCATAAAAACAGAAATCTGCATACAATACCATCAAACCTAATTAGCTTAGGGCACATCCCTATTCAAATCTTAGTTTAAGATTATATAAAAAAATAGAAAGTGCTTCAAAATCCAATAATATCGGTCCAGCTAGGGCATCAGCCATGATTATAAATGTAACCATTCATCCTTGACTTTGATCAGAGTTTCACTCTGTATGAAACTCAGCGTAGGGCAATGGAAAATAGAAAGTAAAGTGTGTGTTTATGTGTGCATGTATTTTTCATGAAGGTCCATAGTCCAGCACAGATCATAGGGTGTGGTTTTATGCCAGTGTGAGCTGAAGGCCAAGGCGGCTTGGCATCTGTAGATCTGTTCAATATGCATCAGGGCCATCCATCGCTTTTATGGCATTGCCCTCAGTAGAGTCTCTCTCTGAAGTCTGGCTCATTTGTGTATGACAGTATGATAGTCAATTCTGTGCTGATTTTACTGACAATGACTGCAAAAAAACAAAAAAAACTTTTGAAAAGTGTTGTTACTCTTGCATCATACTCATGTAGCACAACTAATTTAAGCAACTGACCTTTCCTGTGAGACTCGTCAAGACATTGTTTAAACCAAAGCTGTGAACCTTTGGACTATGAAGTATTTTACACCAGCTAAGGTATGTTTGTACCTGCAAAAATCCAAAGGCCACATATAAGGTATAAAAGAAAAAAAAAAAGTACTCATAAAAGTATCCACCATGGGTACTGTATTCGTAATCGTTATGAAACCTCTCTTGTCAAAGCGAATAAAGCTCTTTTTTTTTCTCACGCTTTTCATTCTTTTACTCTCTGTCCACTCACGATAATGCTGAGCAAAGCACTGCTCTAGGACGAATACTGCAGCAATCCAAAAGCCAATATATATCATCCTCTTCTTTACACTGTGGATTACAGATGTGCAAATTGAGCTTTCCTGAAGGAACTGTTCTCTTTAGCCATTTTTGTCTGTCTGTGAGCAAAACAGATTGCAGAACTTTCCTCAATAACAGTATTTCTATATTTGTCACTTTTAGTGACTATTATTGGGGTGAGTATTTATTGTTGGGGAGATAGACATGCTGCCAGCTCTAACTATTGTGCTCTAACTATTGTCCCACAGCTCCAACACTTATTTATGCCTGCCATGCGTTTTGGTTTGAACATTTGGTAATGTTTATTTTTGACAAAAATTGTAACCTTTCAGAAATTCCTGACTTAATAATGGATCTGTTTTATTCACCAAAACGTGTCTAGCATAGCTCTTGTGTTTAAGTTATGAATTTGTTCTGTGCTTAATATTTCATACTGTATTCTTAAGTAGTTTTTTTCCTTTACTTTTTTTATTAGCAGCTTTGCAAATAGAGCTTGACTGAAAAGCCACAAGCCACACAAAGAATAATGATATTTACTCCTCATGATTCCACGCTCACTTTAATATAGAATTAATCACAGATGTCAGAAGGTGCTGCAGAGTTTTTTTTTTCTTTCTGCCTTTTCTTTTTATTCCCTCTACCAGCTCCCTTACGGCTTCTTCCAAATACTGGCACGAATGTCAGCTTGAGAAATGCCACCCTGTTCCCTTTCTGGCAAGGCCCATGGCTGAGCAGATGGCATGTCGATGTCAAGCACTTCCACTCTAAATGTATTTATTGCCATGTGCCAACATGACAGCAAAAAAGCAATATTTGAACCTAATCATTTGCTGGTCGAGGACTGGAAATGGGTCTGAGTTTGAGTGAGTGTGTGTATGCTTGTGTTTGTGTATTAAGATCCTCCTGTTTTCAGATTTGAGGGATAACACACAGTGCCCCCAACGACAGCTCATTACCTGTTACTCAGCACTTAGAGTAGCTGCCTGCAGCTAACGCTAAACTGCACAGCTGAGGCACATCAGAGATGCACCCTGCTCAGCAGACCCCATATAATGCACAGGCCCATTGGTGGCCGTTGATCAGAGTGGGGCAATTATATGTATGCCTGTCAGAGGCACCAGTAATAAAGAACTTATGGCAGGAGCAGGGGTGAATACAATGGGTGAATTAGGGATGGAGAGAGGAAGGGGCAGAGGAAGGATTGTGGTCATGACTGTGGCAGGCCCCTCAACTTGGTACATTGTGACCTCAGAGCTGAAAAAATCTGAGCATGTGGTCCATTTAGAGACCTGTGGATCAGAGGAGACAGGGATACTCTAGAGATCCAGGGGCTTTAAGAGGCCTATTTCTGGCACGTCCAGAGGAACAAAGGAAATTAATTTGGGAAACAACTGAGCACATGCATTCACACAAAATCAAAAACACATCTTTGTCCACTTTCCTCCCACTATAAAATTTCTTTTTCTGTCTCTGAACGCTTCCTTTTATATTGTTTCCCTCACCTCTCCACTCTTCAATCATATACAAGCAAAACACCCTCACAAAAAAAAAAAAAAAAACAGCAACTAATCGCTGTGTATAGACCCTGTTTTGCAGGGCGGTGAAAATGGATTTGTGACGGTCTGATCTCTGTCAACATAATCAAGCAGTTCAAAATGCAAGTTTAGACACACAGGATAGAAACCTGATGGCTTGTACCAGTATCTTTTGCCATTCCCTCTTGAGTTTTGTAGGGTTAATTAAAGTCTTATCAAAGTCAACTTTAACAGGCCACTATTGCTATCTTGAACCCTCTGACTCAGGCAGAACCCATTTGCAGCATACAACCCACCAGACAATTGTCAGAGAAGAAAAAGCCTTGTACCAACAAATCTCTGATGTTTTTTAGACATTAAGGACCATTTTACAGCTAATGATGGACCCTACATTGCTGTCACCAACCATCTACAACTCACATCTAGTAATGACTTCAAAGTTGCAGATACCTTGTAGAACACCACCTGTTGCAATGCCTGCATTTGGTCCTCATTCCCTCTTCACTGATACTTGTTTGCCTTTTCTACACCACTCAAAAACAAGAAAAAGCCTAGACTACATATTACCCTTCAGAAGCTCCCCGAAGTTGCAATCTCTTTCTGTTGTGGACAGAGGTGGACAGATCTACAACTCCATTACTTGAGTGAAAGTACAGATACTACTGGTCAAATACTACTCCGTTACAAGTGAAAATTGTAAAGACATATTTTTTACTTGGTTTTAAATGTACTTAAGTATCAAAAGTATATTTACTTTTTCATGTCAACGCATTGTTTTATTATTGTTGCATTGTTGTATGTAATACTTACAATACCTTCTGCCTCTGAAGCAACGTACTGAATACACTGACTAGTTTGTAGTATCTGTGGAATAAAGAGCTTTTAAACCTATAGAAATGAAACAACTGAATTGACAATAAATTGACTTTTTATTTTTTTATTTAACACTCCTACCCACCCTCACAAAAGCAGCATGGTAGTGTTCTCACACAGCTCTGGCAGTGTGCACACATCTATGTGTATACATTCATCCACATTTGAATCAAGCGGACCGTTAAATGTATGTAATGCAGACATGAACACACACTTTGGTTGTAAGTCCAGGACTAGAAAAGACTGCTTATGAAGCTGTTTCATACCTATACATGATAACTGCTCTGGCTCAGCGGCAGCATCAATGCAGATTTGAATGTTGCGGTATGATTTTTTCAAAGGTTTAATAGACAGGCAAATCGCTATCATTTAGGAAAGAGATCGTGTGGGTGTTTGAATCGAGATATTTTTATGATTTATTCATGCAGCTCTACAAATAACTAAAGTAATTATGCAAGGCAACAGCGACAAAAAAAAACAAAACATATTTACAAGATATTAATATTAACGCTTTTGCATGCTAACTAATGTAATTGTCGAAACGTATGCGTTACCTATGCGTTAGGTAATGGAGATACCATTATGGGATTGGTCTTTGTCCGTCCCACTGGGGCCACTGAGTCAGTCACAAACAAAGTCAGAGTTTTTCCCAGAATTTTCTTCAGTGGTGTCTTTTTAAGGATCTGCTACTGAGAGTCTTGGAGTGTTGACCTTCCGTGTGTGTCTTTCTCTGTCTCATCTCTAGCTCACTGTCTCTCCCCCTGGATCCAAACCTTTGCTCTATTGATCCATTCAGCAGACTTTGATTTATTCCTCTGACACTTGTAGTCTTGTTTAGCAGTGCAGTCAAATGGATGTTGTTAATAGAGCTCTCGATCTAGCTTGGATTTTTACAAGCTCAATAGTAGGAAGACGTGAAGGGAGGAGTTGATGTTGGTGAGGAGTTCAAGAACAGGGACCGAGGACATCTGAATATATTTTTTTCACCCTGTGAACAAAAACCATTGAAGCAAGTCACTGCCTCCAATTAAATTGCTATTAAAGTGAAACTCAATATGCTCTACTTTCAATTTGTCTGTGATGGACTTACTTTGCACACTCACTCTACCTTGCCACCTGATGTGACAGACGTTTATTCCACTCCACAAAGAAAATGACTGTTCTCAACTTGGCAGAAATAGTGGGGTTAAATTGTTTTTCTTTCTTTGCTAAACAAATGGAATCGATTGCATCAGTGGCTAACCATGCTGCTAGGGTGCGAATGGTTGCACAGATTCTGAGTTAAGCCCCTCATGCTCTTGGTAATTAGTATTAAGAGCACCAGTTTAAATATTCTTGAATTGGCAGGCTAGTTCTGGAACACTGGGGAAAGCATTCCAACAAGTACATCATACACCATCATAGCTTGCGTTGTAGAAGATCATATTACAAGCTGGCAACTGTACCACAGCTGGGGAATGAGTCAAGGCTACTTACTTGATGAGATGCGATAAGCTACATGGATAAGACAAGATGAGTCATTTGATAGTTTTCAGCTGAGTTTTTAACTCTTCACAAGTTTGCAAGGTCTCATTATAAATTTACTACATTTACATCAACATATGCATACCTTTCCAGTTATTCCAAATGTTTCTGTGGTCTATAATCTGAATCTGAACCAATCTGAGGCCAACTTGATGTAAAATGTAACCTCAGGCAGTCATACATTTAACATCTTTACAAATTGCTGTTCATTTGATGCAATTGGTGGTTTGGTTTGACACATTCTGTTGCTTAAAACCTTGATGTGGATGTGACTGTTTCATATTCAAAATGGACACAGTTTCATTTAGAGTAAGCATGCTAAAATACAATTCTTAAATGAAGTAATTCAAATGTATATTTGCAAAATGTTTGTAGAATTTTTGTTTTTGTGTTATGCTAACTGCTAAGCATCTTTCTAATGTTTTTAGAAAGCAAAATGATTCAACATTAGCTGTAACACCAAATCCACGGAGTGATATGACTCATAAGGGTGGTCAGTTATCTTAACTTAGACAAAACTTGTATGGACCCAATGTGTAAGCTATACTATTGAAGACTTTAGTAGACCCCTCCTCATCACAGATCCTTGGACAACAATTCTGGTTGTCCCCTCCCTAATGACTTTGCTGTCAATCTTTACAATAATTTAAATGTAATTAAACTATTGTCCTTAATTTAACAGCTAAATTTGTCTATAACTTGATTAAATAATAAAGAAAAATGCCCAAACTTAACTTATCACATGGAAAGGTCAGTTAAGTCCTAGTTCAAGCAAATGGGAGAGATTTGCTTCTCGTTGTGCGCGATTAAAAAATAACTAAACCCTCTATTACTTAATTACACTTAATTTCCAGCCAACTAGGATGATGAATTGAATGACCTCCCTTCTTCTGGCTCTAATCAACTCTTGATTAATCAATTTCTAATCAATTCTGACTGATGAACTGTCTTGATGTATCATTTAGCTAGTGGAAGGGGGCTCCCTTGTGTGTCTGGTGGATGATGGTTTAGAATGGCAAGCGGATAATTCCAGACAGAGGTCATTAATGTGTATTTCACTTCAAAAGTAGAGACGTGCTAGCAAGACTGAGCTCTTTGGTTTCTATGTAATTTCGGATGAGAAGGTGGTTTGATCCAGACTTTAGGAGATGGGCTGGACAGGTCAGATTTAGCTTGTATAATGTAACATATCTGTTATGCAGTTTTCTGTGTAGCTACTGTTTGTACTGAATGCAATGTGTAAAGTTTAGGAAAACTATATTTAAGTCTTTACTAACTTTACCCAGGAGTTAAATTGGGGCGGAATTGTCAGAGTTACGGTTAGCTTTCCATCTCTATTTAGCAAGTGTTCTGGTTTGAAAACACCTTTAAAGTTCTTTAAAGTTCATTACAGAAGCATTATGGTTCCATCAAATCTGTGTCGGAACTTTCAGACCTCTATCTTTGACTAGAATGGCACTCTTTTAATGGGGTGCACTGCACACATGCTCTGCCTCACTCCGCTAACTGTATTCTGTTCCTGTTAGATCACAAATTAATAAGCAATCAGTGTTTAAAGTAGGTAGAAATGTGTGTATGTATATCTGTTACTGAATGATTACAATAGTCCATTTGCATTGTACACCATAACTCCATGGTACATCAATAAATACTGTGGAACTTCAAAAAAATAAAATGGTATTACCATGGGGCTTTTTTGTTATTGAAATTCAGTCTATATATTTTGCAACAATCGGAATAAAATTTCTTACTGCTTGGTTTGTCTTTTCCTGTAAGACAAAAAGAAATTGCATTCACGACTCTTTTCTTCCATAATGCTCTGCATTTCTGTTTAAAACAGGATATTCAATGAAAAAAACTGGATTGTGAAAAGAGGGCGTTCCATACGAGAATTGAGTCCGACCTGAATGTGAGGAGTCTTTTTAACCGGGTTGTGGAGGCTGAATTTCAAGTTCACTTTTAAGATAATTTAATTGTTTCCTAATGGAAATGCTTCTTTTTATAGGCAAAACCCTTTACTATATTAATGGGAGTCAGCATTAAAGTACTGTTTTAATAATTAGCAAGATTTTAGAAAGTCTGGGTTACCTTATATTAACCGATAGCCTGCACGGCCTGGATAAAGCTGTTTCAGAGAATTTATTATATTTTGGAATAACTTGCACTAAGGATTTATGACCAAGTATGTGTATTTAGGAAGTCTATGAGGTCAGTTTTGATTTCATACTGACTTATTATACTAAAGCAACTATATTTAGTGTATCCACATGTGCAGGGCATGCACTGTATGTTCAGGTCTGTACCGAACATAAGCATGTGCATTGAATCTAAACATCATGATTATTAATCTAATAGTTGACATTTGCAACATTCCTTGACAAATTTCAGATGTTTTTGATGATACCCCACCAGTCACTTTAAACAACTAACAGCATCCTATAATAAAAAGCATGACCCTGAATTCCGGAAACTTCTTGAATAAGTTAGGGATGTGCACGAGAAGTCGAAGTATAATTATTTGAATAGTAAAAATACTATTTGAATTTCGCAAAGTTTTGGTTTGCTGGCCATATATACAGTGAGATGCATGTTAAATCTTGAACACACAAACTAAAACTGTCAGTTATATCAGAATGCACTGTGTGGCGCTGTTGAGTGTGGACACAATTTGATCACATTTGTTGAGCAAACGGGTCTGTCAGTACGTTCAGATGGACACCAAAAAAGCGGCTTATTGTGAGAAAGCTGGGTTCCTGTTTAAATGTACTGGATAAGCGGTGTACTCTTTACTCTCGAATATGTGCAGCTTGACAGAAAGCAGCGTTCCCTTAGCAACGTAATCCCTGTGACGCTTCTGTAAACAAGAAACATGGCATCCGAGAAAGACTATGCTAGCTGAGGTAAGGGACATTCCATCATTTAAACTGGTGTGTATAATGAGTATAGTTTACTGAGCATGTGGATATGCTTGTTTTTCTCAACAAAAACATGAGATACAATATAAACATAATAACTATTTGTGGCACGGTGGAGGGCGGGGCCGGGTCGTGACTCAACACGCCCTGTCCCGTATTAGGCTAATCAAGCCACCGAGAGGGATAACGGCCGACTGCAGAGGGCAGTGCGAGAGAGAGAGATCGTTCACGGACATGTCCGGGATTGCTCTCTCTCTCGAACCGTCGTCACCGGCCGCCTTTATCCCTCGCGCGCCTCATCAGGCCGATTGGGGACTGGGCGCGTGACATTCCAGCCCGGCCCCACCCCCCTCCACTCCACACTATTATATGCCAAGTGTTTACATTCATGCTGTACGTTAACTGCGTCAGTCAACTTCATGCATTGCTTGTTTAAATATATATATATATATTTAAAACACAGGACATGATATAAGCTTGTTTTGATTATAATTAGAAGCTTGTTTTTTAATGGTGACGCACCCTTTACGACTAAAAATATTCAATATATCTCTTTCAAATTAATTACCTTCATTTCAAAAATAGAATATTCGAATATTTTTTTTTTTTTTTAGCTTAAATATTCGAATACCAAATTATTGATGAATGCCCATCCCTAGTATAAGTACACTACTTGGAAAAATAAACACATGAAGAAAGCCCTTATAATGCATGAGACTGTGCTTACAAGTGGTGTACTTTTTCAGCATGTTCTTGGAAGGCACAGAACAGCAAATAGAGTGTGTGAGAGAGAGAGAGAGAGAGAGAAAGAGAGAGATGTTTGATTAGGCCCACTTTTGTTTGTTTCCCATAATGCACAGCGCAGACTCCCTTGGAATACCTAATCAGCTAACACACTTTAGTGAGTTGAATTATGAACTAATGAGCTTACCTTCACACTTCTGACCTCACACTGGAACTGATTGAGTCCCTTTTTTCTTTGTGAGCCAGAATTTATTAGAGTTTTGATTGTTTTCATGCTAGATCCAAGGTGTAACATCTAGACAAGACAAAGTTTTTATTTTTTATTTTTATAGAATGTCTTAAAGATGAAGTATATAATATCTACATCACATAATTTACATAAAATTACAAATTCTTCGTAAAATTACAGTAGCAAAGACCCTACTTTTACGGCTCAGATAGAGGTTGGAAAATAGTCGTGTTAATCAAAAATTTGACTGTTTTTGGTATAAGAAACTTTGGCCAACATTCTAAGTAAAAAAAATGTAATGCTACAAAAAGTATAAAATATGGCCTTTTTGCAACAAATTGTCTCAATAAATTGTCCGTTTATATTCATCTTGCTCCTTCATTAGAGAAACATACTTGCAAAGTTTTTTAAATTAGTATTATGCCGCTGACAGTATACCACATGTCCTTTTTTGCACAGACTGCAGCAGAATTGAACAAGATGGGAAGTTAAAGGAAGTTATCACACTTGTCTTATACAGACTTTCGATCAGACTCTTTCTCCCAAAAGTCCCTCCTCTCACAGTAGTCTTCCTGACTCGCCTGAATGACTTCAAAAGCCTGGGTACAATTTGAATGGCATTACAGAGAATATCAGCCAAACAACATTCAGAACGTAGTGATTACCACACAATATAGATATATAGCATACTGCAGTAAATGCTCTTGAATGTTCTTATGCGCTGCAATTGAGCAATAAAAGACTGTTTAAAAAAATTATAGTTCCGTCATTAAATTCAGATTGGATGAGCTGCATTCAAACTCATTGTAACTGGACATTCAATGCAGAGTGTGTTTTTGCTCACAAAAAAAAAAAAATGGATGCAGTGCAATGACTAGAACAGAAGGCAGGTGCCCCAAAAGCATTTTTAAAAGTTTGAGTTCTTTTAAACATACTATAGCATCAAAAATGACATGGCACACAAAAATGCATAAAATCATGCAGGTATGGGTCAGGAGCTTCAGTTAATGTTCACATCAACCATCAAAATGTTGAAAAAATTGTCAGATGGAAACGCAGTGTTGATGAGCGAGGTCAATGGAGAATGGCCAGACTGGTTCGAGCTGACAGAAAAGCTATGGTAACTCTGATTACCACTCTGTAAAATTGTACAGAGATAAAACATTTTCCCCATTCTGATGGTTGATGTGAACATTAACTGAAGCCCCTGACCTGTATCAGGATGATGTTATACATAAAACTGCTGTCACACGATTGGTTGATTAAATTATTGCATGACCAAGTAGGTGTACAGGTGTACCTAATATAGTGGTTGGTGTGTGCTATTGAAAATATTTGCAAAAAGTTGCAAAAACACGTTTTAAACATTTTAATGTGCTTACTATATGACGTAGATTCTAACTTCAACAAATTTGCTACGTTGCTTGGCAGCCGCAAACAGGCAACTGTTATATTAAGACTACATCAACACTAATCCTGCACAAGGATGATGATTTATCGACTTTATAGACATTACATTTTTATCGTCTGTTAATGCTGAACTTCTGTAAAGCTGCTTTGAAACGATGTGTGTTGTGAAAGGCGCTATACAAATAAAAAATTGACTTAATCCGTTTTCGTTTGAAAATGCGGACATTTTGCTACGTTTACCCTTCTCAACCACACTAGAATGGTGTTTTCCTTAACCAAAAATGGAACATTTGAAATTGTCATCCATTATGGCATACTTTGGAAAATGATGACGCTAGGAAACTGAATATGGAGTTTTCAAATTAAAACAGATTAGTGTGGATGTGACCTACTTGGCGGAAAAATAGTTTATTACAATTATATAAGTAGCAAACGTAATGGAAATTGTTTATGGAATGTTGGTGTCTTTTAATATATTCATGGTGCTGTCATTCTATGAAATCAATAAACCACTGGAATCTGTGCATTGATGCGATTTTTTTACCATGGTTAAGGGGGTTTTAGACATTTCGCTTCAAGTTGAACTGCCCTATTGCATAGCAAAATCATAGTAATCCCCTGCCTCTCAAGAAAAATTGCTTTGTTTTGCTCGTTAAGAGCACAATGCAGTCACTTCATGAGATTTCTATTTCGTGTTTATCAAATAATGTTTGATACAAATTTGTATTTGGCCTCAAGGCCTTGATAATCAGACTGATCCTCTCTCTACAACGACTGTGTTTGAGCATTGTTCATTCCTCTTTATCTTCTCCTCTTCCAATCCCGATACAGTGGTTGTATAAGTCCTGAGGTGTTTAGAGAGTGTCAGATATTGATTATTTCCTGTCAGGACTTATTTGAGGCTGGTGAGCTCTTTTACATTAGCCAGTACACCCACACACAATGGCTCTGCAGTAGGAAAGCAATGCCACACACAGACACTGACATTAACACAAGAAGGAATTTTAAACCCTTCTGTAACAGGATTCACACATCAGTTCATACATTTTCTTCAACAACTGTTTAAAAATCAAGAGAAATGTGCTTGCTCACTTTCATGCTTAAAATGCATGTTCTTCAATAGGTTCCCCAACCATAGATTCAAGATAGTGCTGCATTTTTTAAAGGGATAGTTCACCAAACAAATGGAAATTCTGACATCATTTACGGTACTCACCTTTATGTCATTCCTAACCTGTATGACTTTCTTTCCTCTGAACTAAAAAGAAGACGGTAGGTAGAATGCAGTCATCAGTCACCATTCACTTTTATTGTGTGGAGAAAAGGTGCAATTAAAGTGAATGTGACTAAGACTAACAATCTGCCTAACATCTCCTTTGTTGTACTTTGGTACGATAAGGACCGACCAATGACCGGTTTTTGGGTCGTGACCCACAGGTAAGAAATTTCCGTCCTATGGCAACAAGCTTATACACCATGTTTAGTTCTATCTAGACCTTTATTTATTTTTAATAGTGTTTGTTTGCAGGATTTATTGTGAGCTCTTAGAATGCATTATTACTGCAGTGTGATGGTTCAGACACTGTATGATAAATAAAAGAAAAACTGATCCAGACAAAGGTTATTAATGATATAAAACCTCAGACAGAAGAGCTTGTCTCATCAATCAGGTATGAAAGCAATTAAGTACACTAAGATACTGATAAAGACTGGGCCTCTTCTAAGTGAAATGACCCGACCATATACAATATGCATTAGAGTACAGTGCATTTAAATGTTATTCACACAGCCATCCACACAGAGTCATACATCTGTTAAGTTTGCTTCAAGTGTGCATTTACAGAAACTCCTAAGTGTATGTTATTATTATTCTCAATCAGAAAACTTAGCAAATCAGGCTGAACCAGCATGTGTGTGTTTTGAATGGTACCTCATGTTACGAGCCTAGGGTCAGGTGGCAACAGAAAAGCAGAAAAGTGAGACTGACGTAATGAATGATAATGTTACGTTTATTTAGAAGAAAGAAAAAAAACACATGAGGTTAAACTTCTGGAGCCGACAAGGCCAAAATAACAAACAAAAATCCAAAAAACTAAAACCCAAGTCTTCTTGCTGACCTAAACAAACAATAAGTAAAGGAAAATACATGTACTACCCTAACTCCCTAACCAAATAAACAAAGACAAAAGATTTACAATAGTCAATATGGTGTCAGACTCCCTTCTTCCCACTTCCCAAATTCTATTCTATTAACAAGTATTTACACAAGATAAATACAAACAAGTATATATACATGTACATATACATATAAAATACCACATTACAAAATAATCAGAACAACTTAGGAAACTGAAGCTTTCAAGCTTCAAAAGCACCTTGAAAGTATCATAAAAGCAGTACACTATATTCCAAGTCTTCTGAAGGCATACCATAGCTTTTTTGAGAAACAGATAAAAATTTAAGTCGCTATTCAATTAAAATTTTGACATTCGCTCAAGCTCTCCTTGGCACGTTCAAGATAGTTTATAAGAGAAATAATAAGGTCTGATTCGTGAAAACAAATCTTTATTTTAAATCAAACGTTTTTGACCTGATTCACAAAATTGGTCTGGATAATTTGTTCACGAATTGTACTGATCTGGTTGTAGGACTTGTTGATCTGGCCTCAGCCGTTAACAGCTCAATGAAGGCATCCATTATTAGTGAATAATGACTTAAATTTCAATCTGATTCTTGCACAAAGCTATCATCTGACACATGGAATGCTTTTATAATACTACAATAGAGCATTGCCGTACTTTTTGAGGCTAAACAGCTTCAGTCCCCATTCATGGTAATTTCAAAGAAAAGAGTGACAAGCACAGTCCACAGAATTTCTCCTTTTGTGTTCCACTAGGTCATAGGTGAAATGGTATGAAGGTCAGTAAATTCTCAGAGAGAATTTTAATTTTACACTTTAAAAAACATATTTAAACACTATTTCTGTCTTTTGACAGAAAAGGAATCCAAACACTCATCAACAAAAGTAAGATAAAATGCATAATTGTTGTCCCAATTAGGAGGGAAGTGAAAACATTGAATGGAACATTTACTGAAGAGAGACGTTAACTACAGCCAAAAAGATGACAGTTATCTCGACAAATTCAAACATGAGTGATGAGAGGGAAGAGCAACGTTCCTGACAAGCAAAATGAGACGGCAATGTGAAGAGGCAATTAAGGAGGGAACGCAATCGAGAAATTCACATCTAGCCATTATTTCACCCTTCCTAGGAGAGGCAGGTGCATTTGCAAAAAAAGAAAAAAGAAAAAGAAAAAAACACTGATGTGCAGGTGACTGAGTGGGGTTTTGAAAAACTCGACATCGACCAACTGCTAGACTAGCGCTTATGTTTTCACCATCAGTGGCTGTGACAAGTTAAAAAGGCCCTTGTGGATTGGAGGGCTTGTTTTTTTCGCTAGCTCGTTTATTTACTTTAGCTTGGTGAGTTCAAATGGAGCTGACTGTTAAGCTGATCAAATCCTTTGCGATGAATTCACTGTTCTGCTGTTTTTATTTTCATTTTCTGGAACAAAAGAGGGAAGTGTGATGAAAAGTCTGTTAAATGCAAGCTGAGAAGTATTTTTTTCGTTGGAATTATTGGGCTCACTTAGAGACCATGTGATATTAGGGTGTCTATGCCATGCTTTAACAACCCTTCCCCCACTCAAAGTCAAATATTTAGTCAAATCTCAAGGAAATATTTAGTAATTGTGATGTTTTAACTTCTGGAAACGTTTGCTTATGATTGTATTTGTAATTAAAGGTATAGTTCACCAAGAAATGCAAACCCATATGATTTTTTTCCATCTTCCATGGAACACAAATGAAGATAATGTCCAGTCAGACTGATCACAGTGTGAATTTGTTGAAAGTGGGTCAAAACCAAGCACTTCTATCTACCATGCCAGCCTACCAGCTTAGCATCACAATGCACAACGCTGCGGCCCCATAGACATTGTATGGGCGGTACACTGGTGAGGAGACCAGAAGAAGTTTTTTTAAAATAGATGTCTATGTGTAACCGGTCTTGCTCGACTCCTACTGGGATTCAAACTGGCATTAAAGAGTTACTGTTTTACTGTATTATTGTTCTTGTAGAGTGATAGGGCAGAAAGTCTTGGAGAAGCTAGAGAATAGAAGACACCGACGGCAATTTATGCAAGCTGCTGTGCTCATGATGCTGTGCCCTGTTGGCTTCCATCATGCCGCACGCAGCACGTTTTAGTTTATAAACAGCTTTGTAAAGTTGTAAGAAGTTTTTTTTTGTTGTTGTTGTTAATTATTGAAAACAGTCAACAGGAATGCATATTTAACCTCAAGCTCTAAACTTAACTGTCAGTCGAGCAAAAAAATGAATCTCAAGGAAAATCCAACCTCAGAATCATGCTCATAATTTATTAGGTGAATGCGATTACTTCCAGGTTTTATTAGAGCCAGAACAGGTGTCTCTGAGTGCCACAGAAAAAGGTCAATACAATTGAATCAATCAATCACACATGGAGTTGGTGAACCTAGTTCAGATTGCATGTTTGTGTCAATTGATTTTAAACGTTCACTTCATCTTTTCAGCAATATTTAACCACAATTCAACACTTTGCATCTTCAAGCTTTACAAGTAAAGGCTATACAGTCTCTCTCTCTCATTGCAGCAGAATGGTAATTTATGCTACAGTGAAAGCTGAGAGGTAGACTGTCTGGGGACGGTGGAATCTATTGCCAAGGTGTTTATCATGAGGCAGTCAGTCTTTAGAGCTTGTAAGTAAATGACTTTTCTTGTCAATATACACCACTAGGGAGCCTAAAACTGATGTTGGACCTTTGACAATGGGAAGCAATTTATTGAATGCCACATCTTGTTCGCAAAACATTCTTGAGAAAAAGAGCTTCTTTATTTCAACATACAGTGGAGTTCAAAAGTATGAGAGCACATTGAAAAAATGGGATTCAAAATCTAATATAAACATGGAAATGCTCTTTGAAACATTCTCAAAGCATATTGGGATGACATGGATCATCAGGTTTTTTACAAACTTGTGGAGTCAATGCCAGCTAAAGTGCATGGTGTCAATAAAGGAATTTTGTTGAATTGTCCAATTAAAGTTTTCACTCAAATTGTTATGCTGATAATATATTGTAATTTATTATGAAAAACTGCAGAAAAAATTAGGAAATTTAATTTTAACAATTGGACTGCATTTAGAAAGGTTAAATAATATTTCAAACCTGTTTTGTGTATATTTTGCATTAGTACACATTTAGCACATCTTGGGAAAACTGTTTAAAATAACATTAAAAGGACTCGTTAATCCATTAGTTGCATTACAACAATAAAGAGCCTGCAATCTCATTGCATTTCACAGTGTAAAATGTTGTATGTACCCACAGTGTTCATTTATGAGGTTCTGCTTTGGAAACATGTAGGAAGTGCGAATGACAGATGGTTGTGTTCCTTCACTCTGTCAAGCAGGCTTCAACCCCATGGCTCTGTGGCTCCATTCCTCTGAATTGCTCATGATGAGGAATGATGGGGCAGGTCAGAGTTTTGGGAGAGGGGCAGGGGTGAGATAAAGACGGGTGAGTTTGTGGGTAGGAATGGACTGAACTTGTGTATGTGTGTAAGAAAAAGTTGGGGGAAAAAATTAAACTTTCATTCCTTTTTTCAAAACTAGCTTTTGCAATTATAACTTAACAATAATTACACTTTTTTAACAAGAAAACATTACATATTTGCATATGAAATGTACAGCTGTTATAATGCCAGAGGGGAGGACTGGCTCCCCCAGCTGTGTCTGGTTTTCTCAAAGTTTCCCCCCTCCATTACACATTACAGAGTTTTTATATCATGTAGTGTTTTCTCCTTTCCAAAGTCACTGTTGGCTTGCTCACTGGGGACTTTAAGTAGTTTTCTGTAAAGCTGCTTGGAAACAGTTTGTATTATAAGAAAGAGCTAGAGATATAATGTTGAAAGTCTTTAAAACAGAGATTCCAATTAAATTTAAACTTGATTTTACAGCTTGATCAACCTTTTTAAGTTCCATAAATAACTAAATAAATTTTAGTGAAGGAAAATGTGTTGTAGTGTGGATGAGAGCAATAAACTTAATAAAATTAAAGGAATATTCTGGGTTCAATACAAATGAGACTCAATCAACAGTGTTTGCGGCATAATGTTTATTACAACAGAAAAAAAAAACTTTGTTTAAAATGAGGCTTAAATGTTCTGTTAAAATGTGTGTATTATTTGAGCTGTAAAGTTGTAATGTTCAGTATTTTTTTTTTTTAACGACATGTCGAAACTTTTATCCATCTTGATTTGATGTGTAGTGCTCGAATTGGGGAGTCCTGGACCCCCCATAAGTCCAGAAACATACTTAATTCAAGTAAGTGAATGCTAAGTGCTTAGCCAGCACATTGCCATCTCATGGTCTGGTTGAACATACTAAAATGCATTTTTTTGCTGTACTGTGGCGGTAACAACCCTCAGTACTAAGGGCAATAGAGTTACCTTCAAAAGGTTGTGCCTGTAAATTACACTGAAGTAGGCACTGATGGAAGGTGAACAGTCACAATGTGTACTTTAATGTGTTTCACCACAGCAGAACAGACTTGTAGCTTCTTGTACATTTGCAGATGTTCTTCTATACATTGGTTGATTTGAGGATCTGGGTTTATGCATGCATGTAAGTTCGTGTTCTTCTAGGTATAAAACAAAAGGGACCAGAATTAGAATACTGAAATCACTGAAATTAATCAACAGAAATAAACAGAATTATACAAAATAATGTAAATCATGTCATTTTTACATCACAAATTATCTAATATGAATTACATTTGCAGCATAATGAGCAATAGCAAACATATGCTAGCAAGCATTGCACTGACACAAGCAGATTAATAGAATAATTCTATTTCCAGCATTAGAGTGAAACAATCTCAAATAAATTGTCGTTTTCACGCAGTGATTTCCTAATGATTAACTAGAATATTTAACAATAACATTACTCACGTATGAATAATGTACCAATACAATGCCGTTCAGTCAGAAATGAAACTATCTCAAATAACATCAAACACAAGAATAATCTAAAATAAAGGTGACTTTCGGGTATATGAATGCACACTCTCTTAAGAACAAATAATACAGTATAAACTCGTCAGAGATCTACAAATGCTTCTTCACTTTTCCCCCAGAAGAACCGTTATCCTTTTAAAAGGGAAGTTCCTGCTATTGAAGTAATATGCTCTAAAGCCTCCGGGTGGCGCTTGGACCAAACTAAAACTATAATACAAAAGAGGGTCTTTTTCTACAGCCGCCCCCACATTTACTACGTAAATAAGTAAATCAAAAAAGGCAACATCAGGAACTCTCATTCTGGTAATGAAGGGAGACTAAAAAGGCAAACTGGGCGATTGTACATTTTGTGCTTAACTTTACCTTCATCACTCCTAATTCTACCATCATCTCCATGGAAAACTTGAATGACCTGTCCAACTGGCCATAGAGCAAGAGAGAGTTGCTGGTCTAGGAAGGTAACTTGCTCCGCAGAATATGCTTCGCATCAGCTCTTCATCCTCACTGATCAGGGGACTGAAGGAGGAATGGTGGACCTTAAAGTGGCCAGCTAGTGTCTGCTAGTGTCTTCTTTTTCAGATCTTATGGAAGCATTTAATAAACAGTATGGACAACCTCACCCGCTGGCTCTCCACCGAATAGCAGAGCTTATGGATGGACCGACCATAATCAGCTGAGATGTGAAAGCCTTTAGGATGTTTGCCTTATGAGTTCATTCCTTAGTCAGCATGTTGGATCAGCTGGGGCGAAAAGGCCAGGTCAAACTCAAATGCGGCTCCCATGTCTCAAGGCTACTATGTAAGCTTCCACATGACCTGAGAACTAGCTTTAGATGGTTCATCCACCCTAACAAGGTTCCAATTTCTACCTTGCTTGATTTATCCTCCTGGCTAGAGTTTGAGCTGCAAGTTCAGGAAGATAACTCAAGGTTCTCCCAGCACAGCAGCAAGGATGTGGTTACGAAATGGAGGGGACAGCGTAAGGAGGTTAAATACCCCACCAAAGCAACAAGTGTTTTTCTGGGTACAGAGAAGTGCACAGATTCTTGTGAGATGGCTATAAAGGCAGTTGAATCCAATTCAAAAGAGAGAAAGGTGTTCTGTCCTTATTGTGACAACCAGGATCACCTTTTAAATGGTTGTTCCCATTTTAAACAGTTGAATCAAGAACAGAAGGTGAATTGGATTCACTCAAACAATCATGCGGTCAAAGAGCAGCTAACTGTACCCCCCGGACCCTATGCAAAAGCTGCAACCATAAAAAATTGCTTGTTCTGCATGAGGTGAAAGACAGATTTTCAGAGAAAATAACTGAGCATTCCAATGAGAAAGCTCCAGAGAGCTGTCTAGTGAACACAACAGCAGATTTTCTGTACATTGATCACGCCAAACAAAACAACCAAGTCTTGCTGAAGATCTGTAAGGTGCTTCTGACAAATGGAGCTCATTCTTTGGAGACTTACACCATATTGGACGATGGGTCTGAATGAACGATGTAGCTCAACAACTGAGGTTGATAGATCAGCTAGAAGAATTAGTTCTACGTATTGTACGTCAAGATCTACATATCCTATGTGGTACTACTGTGTAATTTACAGTCTCTCCTGCTTCCCAGCCAAAGATAGCCTTCAAGATTTATGGAGTATTCACTAATGAACCCCTAGGACTGGATGAACATACTCATCCAATCAGTGAGTTACTGCAAAAGTATCAGCATCTACATGGATTACCACTGAAACAGAATGATTCCATCCAACCAGCCCTCCTCATCGGTTCTGACTATTCACATCTTCTCACACCAGTGGAGCTTGTGCATTTATGTCCACCAGCTGGACCTGCAGCAATCAGAACCTGCTTAGGGTGGACCCTGCAGGGGGCTACTCACAAGATTCAGCATCTTGTTCCAGAAAGGCAGTGTCTCTTTACTGCGACATACTCCCCTTCAGCTGACTTGCACAAACAAGTTGTGAAATTATGGCAACTTGATGTGATCCCTTATCGTAGTTCAAATTCATTACCCATTCAAGGCTGGTTTAAGAAGCCATCGCTGTACTTGAGACAAAGACAACAAAAGCCAAGGTTGAAGGAGTTGCAAGGTATGCCACACCTCTGCTTCATGTGAAGCACATGCCCATCCTACATGCTCCATTGGATAACGTCCTCCAAAGTTTCAGTTCAGAGAAGGAAGCAAAGTCACTGGCATCAAAGTTGCAAGACATCCTTTTCACAGGTGGGTTTGATCTACGGCAGTGGGCAAGTGATACACCCTGCTCTGCTGAGCCATATGCCATCCCATGCACGATCATCCAACATTGAGTTGTGGTTAATACAAGGTCAACCAGATGCTCAAGAATCAACATTGGGACTACACTGGCGCTGTTGTTTGGACATATTGTCCCGCAAGTATCGTCCCATAGACTGTTCTGTCCCTATAATGTGAAACATCTAAAAAGTCTTGGACAGTCAATATGACCCTTTGAGTTATATTGTCCCTTACATCACAAGGGCCAAGGTCCATCTATCAAATTAGTTGTTGCAGGCTTGGCATGCATGGGAGAGAGAGTTGCCAGATCTCCAACTGAACTTTCTCCTGGTGTTATGTTACTCTTGAGTTGGATACCTCCTAGAGTGTTAGAGATATTCACATCTTCTTCAATGCCTCAGAGCAAGCCTATGGTTCCATCACTTACCTGCACACAAAAGGTCCTCAGGGTCACATAAAGGTAGCATTTTTAGTAGATAGGTCTAGAGTTGCCCCCAAAAAGCAGCAGTTGATTCCCCAGCTAGAGTTGTGTGCTTCTTTAACTGGTGCCCAGCTGGCTAAATGCAGAGAAATGCAGTCCAGATTTGGTTGACCAAATACAAATTTCCAACTCACTTTCTTGGTCTGTCTCATTCGAGGCATTGGTACAGGCTTCTCAATCTCCTTTGTTCTTTGAGGGACATTATGGCGAGGCTATGGGACAGGTGAAGTTGTTATCGAATAATGTTCTGACTGGCTAGAGGTCCTAAGCTCATTAACCTGTGCTTCAAGAGCCTCATTCCTTTTCTCTAACCTTCTGAGTTCCATGATAGCTGATGGAACCTGATTTACTCGACAGCGTAGTTCCTCATTCTCGCTCCTCAACTGCTGAAACTCTGCTAAGATCTCTGCTGATATGTCTGAATAAGGAGAAGTATGTGTATGCTGCTGTTCAATATCCCTGATGGAACTCCATTGATCTAATGTAGATTTGAATGATGTTCAAAGGGCATGGCAGTAAACTCCATGGAGGTTGCTCCTTATGGCTCCACTTCAGGGATAGAAGTGTCTGGTCTGTTAGGTGTCTGATGTTTCCGATGAAACACACTTGGGAGCTCAAAGTCTGGTATGTAACTAGGGATTGCAGTGATCTCTGAGGTCTGACTGTAGGCTCAAGAGGTTCAGATCTGGTATCAGGATTACTCTGACACATCTTATTGTGACTGCTCCGTGTCTGGCTAGGAAGGACTACTTACACTGCAGTAGGCACTGAACAAAAGTGTCACAATGTGTCTGGTCAGAGATGAGTGAATGTACTTTAATGTGTTTCACCACAGCAGAACAGACTTGTAGCTTCTTGTATATTTGCAGATGTTCTTCTATACATTGTCTGATTTGTGTGTGTGTGGTTCTAGGTTTAAAACAAAAGGGACCAGAATTAGAATACTGATATAATTGAAATTAATCAACAGAAATAAACAGAATTAGATGAAATAATGTAAGTCTTGTCATTATTACATCACAAATGATCTACGATTAATTACATTTGCTGCATAATTAGCAATAACAAACAAATTATTTGACACAAAGCAGATTAATACTTCCAGCATTAAAGTGTAACAATCTCAAATAAATTGTTATATTCACACAATGATTTCCTAAATCGCCACAATATGTAATTAAATACAAATTTAAATGTATAACTAGAATATTTAAGAATGTTACTCACATATGAATAATGAACTGATGGCATTCAGTCAGAAATGAAACCTCAAATAACATCTGTAAAACTGTATCTTCTCAATAATCAAAGTCAAGAATAATCAAAACTGCTTCTTCTCTGCTCCCCCAGAAGAACTGTTATCCATTCAAAACGAAAAGTAATACGCTTCAAAACCACTGGGCGACGCTTGGACCAAACTAAATTGAATACAAATGAGGAGCCTTTTCAACAGTGCCATAAAACGGATGTGGTTATTTATGTAAATAGTTATAAATACGTTGATTTTAACTTTACAATATTTACAGTATTTTACTTTTTAGAGAAAACTCAGAGCAGAACCGGACAGTTTACGCTAATGTTCGCTATAATGCCCCTTGTGGCCATGTTGAGAATGCAACTTGCATTGTGTTATCAAAGCGTTCTGACACATTTTGTAACGCAACGAGACAAGAAATCAAGCTTGCATCCATGTACTTGCACAGTATGTTTCGGGCTTAAGAGTGGATGTACTTTGTTGAAAGCAAATGATCTAGCTGAATTATTTCCCTGATTGTTTCTTATCAGAATTTTCATCTTAAGAAATAGCATTTTATCTTAGCGTAAAGCTGACACTTTACACAAGGTTTATTTCTATTTCTTCTGCTCCAAACTTACTTCAAGCATAATTATAAATATTAAATGAAACAAATGACAATAAAGTGCAAAGTAATCTCTTCAGTAATCAAAATATATTTTGAATGTAACTGTATTCTAATTACCAATGATTTAAATTGTAACGCTAGTGGAAAACAGTTACTTATATCTTTTATTTTTAATACGTAATCCCATTACATGTATTTCGTTACTCCCCAACCATGTACACTTACTATATTACTATATTATCCCTGTGTTTTCCTTTGAGCTAAACAGACTTCAGAACTCTTAACAGCAAAATAATGGTTCTGCAAACCATATATACAGCAAAAACATACTCACCTAAATAAGGTTACAATGTGAAAAAACTGCATTGGTAACCTTGTTTGAGTCGTCTCTTCCTGGTTGATACAGAATACGAAATATATAAGAAATATTTTTTTAGCATCAGTGTTTTCTTACATTCTTAATATTACACTATTTTTGAAAAAAATAATTAATTAAATAAATAAATAATAATAGTAATCAGTATTTCCATTACTGCATCCTTCTCTTTTGGAAGATTTTACATTTCGTGATAACCATAACTCTTTAAATAACTGGTTGAAACTAGTTATATGGGCTACCAACTCTTAAGAAGATTATCCTGTATGAGTCTCAGGAAATTGGATATGATTTATTTCTAAAGAAAGAGGAAAGCTTTGGAGTTAAAATATAACAACAGCATGTGTGGGGCACGAGTCATATTGGTGTTTTAACATGCTTTCTCATCTACCAGAATGCGGCCAAATTGGGATAAGTTAGTGTAAGATGAAGCTAAGTGATTTGGGATCAAATATTTATCGTGTGACCACATTGGCAATTTGTGAGGAAAACAAAGTGAGGCTTGATGTGCCTGCATTTAGCTGTGGTTATTTGTAGCTAAATGGGAAAATAAAAAAAAAGTTAAAGTAAAAAGAGTAGGGGAAAGAGTACCATGAAACATTTATATTACTATCCTACAAAGACCTTACATAAAAATGGGTCATATTGCATCACTTTAATTTTGAATACCTTTATTTCACTGCACTATTCTACAGTATATTCATGCACCTACACATGTTTTAGCAAAAAAAAAAAAAAATATTGCATTGTAGTCTTATTAAATCAGTGTGAAATAAAGCTTGTGTTGTACATTCCAATTACATCATGTACAAATTAATTATACAATGGGTTCCAAAAATTGAGACAGTGATGAAAATACTTCTGTTTCACATTTGTATAAATGAATGCAAAAGTTGTCTTTACAAAAAATATTAAATTGGGGGAAAAGTTAAGAAAATAGTATACATTTTATTATCTTTGTATTTGGCATGCCCCTCTTTTGCTTTAATGGCAGCATGCACTCAAACTGGCATGGACTAATTAAGTTTGTGCAAACCATGATGATCCATGATATCCAGCATGAGAACATTCCAAAGAGCATCTTGAGTGCTTCTTTGTGCAAAATAGTTAAAGGGATAGTTAACCCAAAAATGAAGATTCTCTCATCATTTACTCACCATCATGCCATCACAGATGTGTATGACTTTCTTCTGCTTTTAGAAGAATATTTCAGCTCTGTAGGTCCATACAATGGAAGTGAAGGTTGACTAGACCTTTCAAGCTCCAAAAATCACATAAAGACACCATAAAAGTAATCCATACGACTCCAGTGGTTTAATCTACGTCTTCATAAGCGATAAAATAGGCGTACGAATATTTAAGTCCTTTTTACAATAAAACTCCACTTTCAATTTCACATCTGAGTGTGAAAGTAGACATGCATAGTAAAAAAGGGACTGAAATATTGATTTGTTTCTCACCCACACTTATCATAAGGCTTCTGAAGACTTAGGCTTCAGCTGAATATCCATAATTCTCCACTATATAGTATGCCAAAAACAGTATGACAATGGAGGAGTATGTCCGAATTCACAGTATTCATGAAGCAGTAAGCCTGAAGTACCCAGATGACCTACTATTTCCATCAATATTTTGAAGTGCGGATTGACTGGAAAGTTAACGATCCCATAATCCCTCAGGAGCTGACATCATGTTCAAAACACTGGATTTAAAGGAACGGCGGTGAATCAAGAGGCTGACGGCTCTTTTCAACGGTGTAAAAAAATGCAATATATACCAAGATCCTTGTACTTGAATGGTGCTTGTTTGACAAAATGACAGAGATGACAGTTTTTGTGGTTTTTGTTATTACATCATATATACTGGTTATGAGATAATGCCGATGTCCCCAGATGATGTCTAAAATCTATTCATACTACTCGCATGCTTACCTAAAATAATCTATTGTTTTGCCGGCAGATAAGTGAATCCTTCATCAAATACTGTACATACTGTGACAGTCTGTGGTTTCGGACGCAGCAATGGATTTAACCACTGGAGTCATATGGATTACTTTCATGCTGCCTTTAGTATGTGCTTTTAGGACATTCAAAGATCTAGCCACCATTCACGTGAAATGTATGACCAGCAAAGCTGAAATATTCTTCTTAAAATCTCTGTTTTTGTTTACCAGAATAAAGTCAAACACATCTAGAATGATCATTTTAGATGAACTATCCTTTTCTGACCCAGTAATAGTGCAGAACCTTAATTTAATATAATAACTTAACATTTTGAAATCCTTTATTTCCAAGTTTAAGTAATAATAATAATTAAAAAAAAAATAAGATTTTAAATGGGTCTTCAGACTTTTGATCCCAATGTATATTTAGCCCTGTCCATTTGTTAATGACAAAATCAAATAGTTAATTAAGCCACTAACAATTCTTAAATTTGTGTCAGAATTAAATCAATGTCACATTACACATGTTCCCCTCTGCTCATTGCAGTGTGAACACATTCTGTCGAATGGAAGTTTTTGTTTTATTTTCCTTCTTTGGATTACAGCACACTAAATAACAATAGATACTGGTGCCAGTCATCTTTTTTGCTCATTAAGCGATAATTTTAATGAGAAATATGTTCTTTTGTCATATTTATGAAGACCTAGAAATGTCTAATGTGTCAGAGAAAAACGACAGCGAGAGAGCTGTAGAAATGAGATTGTATAGTAAAATGAAGTTCTTCTTTTTGTTGTATTACAGACTACAGTGCACTCAATAGATAAAACAGATGCCACACTAAAATGGAAGCCCATTGTGAGAGTGTTAGTGCACTAATTGTTCATGCAAAGGATGTGCTATAAATCGATGTATTTCCTTCAGAAACTCACCCTTTGGAAACCAACATTATTCCCTGGGTGAAGAAAGCAGCAAAATAATTGAATCAGCAATGCTATTTTCATCATGATCTAATGAATGTTCAAAGGAATAGTTCACTCAGATATGAAAATCCTGTCATCATTTCCTCACCCTCATGCTGTTTCTAACATGTATGACTTTCTTTTTCCTATGGAACACAAAAGAAGATGTTAGGCAGAATGTTGGCCATTTGCCATTAACTGTATAGAAAAAGATGCCTCTTGTTTAGTATAGTATAATTATAGATTTGTTTACCTACATCCATATCTATAGTTGTTCTACTCTATGAATTATGTTATGGACTCATGTACTCGCAAGATATGACTTTACCATCAGCCACAGTGAACAAGTGCATAATGCTTACTGTTTATCTCTGAGCAATGTCACATAAATACTTTAATCTTCCCCAGGTAGTTTTAGCAATAGACCTTACAGACAGTGTACTGTCTTTATGAAGGCACAGTTAATCACAGAAACACTCAGTGCAAATAGAGACCAATGTACCCTTGGACTGCAAGCTCAGGTGCCAAGAACCATCTTTGGCAAACATGGAGGCACAAGTCTGTGCTGTCTACTTGAAAGGTGACTTGTGTTTTTAGTGCAGTTGTGTGTTGACTTCTGGTTTGTTGTGGAAGTCTTCAAATACACAATGCTTTTTACAATGGGCCAGGTGGAGAATGGAGGGTATAGTGTGGACACAGTGATGACATCCTTAATAGTGATACTCTGTGGGTGTACATATAAGGGAATGTGAGCGCAGCGTAGTTCTAGCGGGAAGACTAGCAGCTGTACATCATCACACTATTAGCTGGGTAATTCCTAGCCAATCGCAGGTAAGCCATTGCTTTATAAGTCTGCTCCCAATCTATCACATTGCTGTTTCAGTGCGCTAAGATGGCAACCTCCACCACCCCACCACCACCAGTTGAGCCCCGTCCCGCACGGGGGTAGGCTCCTCGCCCCTGCCTCCTATCTCCGGCAGGATATGATGGTTCCAAGTACAACTCCCTCGGACTGCCGGACGGGGCCTACGCCAAAGAGAGACATTACTTTTCTGTTCTACATTCATCAAATAAATGGCATAAAAAACCTCACTCAAGTCTTCCCGATAGAAATGTTCTTTTTAGCTCTGAATAAAAAAAAGTCTTAGTTTAAAGGTGAAGTGTGTAATTTCTGATGCACTAGTGTCACAAAACAAAACCGCAAAACCTCATGCCATTGGTTGAACTAATGTTGCTATGTCTGGGTGGTTGAGATCCTCAGACAAAGAGTGCAATGTTTTGATAGTGCTAAAACCACAGTGTTTACATTTTCAGGGACTCAGCTGTCAAATGTTTTACTTAAGGTTGACTGCATATTAAGATGGGATATGAAAAATTCTTTTAACATTGAAAAAAAAATACTTCGCCTTTAAACAATAGTGGCACTTGCTGCTATCTAAAGACAGTGACCCTGCATAGATTTAGCATCAAATGTGCAGATGGCTAAGTGGTTTCACATTTAATTTATGAGGGTATCATGGGGCAGGACACTTTGCCTCTAAACCACTCAGAGTTCAAAGAGCAAGATCATCATAGCTCAACTTACAGTTTAGCAAAAACATGATTCCACAGCAGATGAACTAAGATCAGGATGGTGACCCCTAAGGGCAAAGTTTTCTAAGTTTGTTCTTAAAAACAAATGTGACAATTTTACCACCTGTTGCTATTCAGATCTCTTATAAAAATGATTGAGTATTGATTTTACAGTAACGCTTAATATATAATGCAATAATGTTAAACAAACATTAACAAATGTAATAATGCATAACAGAGCAGTGTTTCATGTACATTACATATGAATATAGGAGTGACTGTGGCTAGTTGTCACAATTTGTACTACAGTGAAAAGTTAAAACAACTTTCCAAAAATATCTCTCTGTAGCCTACTACTAAAGACTATATATGTAAAAGAAAAAAGCGATTGAATATGTCCACCAATAATGCCCATACAATTTATTTAGATTTATATATAGTGGGGCATGTTGTCAAATGGGGTATGGGGTAAGTTGTCGCAATGAGAGCCTGCTGTTTATTGACTGATTTGAAAAGAGAGCATTTTTTAAAAATTGAAAATAAGGTTAATTTGCATCTTTCACAATATATCTATATTTAAAATGTATCGTAGGCTACTAAAGAGCAAAATCTAAACACAAAACAATAAATAAGATTGAAAAATGGAAAAGGCTGCACATACAAATCTCAAAACATTGTCCTACACAAATGCCCAAATTTAACACTGTTTTAAACTAGGTGTTTCGAACTAAAATAAGCATTTTTCGAAAAAATAAGCATTTTGACTTCGAATTCAAAATTGCATAGTTAGTCTAAGACATGGCCCTTGTGCCATCATCACTGTCCTGGTTCTCCTCCCTGCCAATTAGGTGGCGATATGCACGAAGAATGCAAATAGCCAAAAACAACAGAAGAAGAAAGAGAAAGTGAAAGTGGAGATTTATAGTAAAAAGGACTTAAATATTGATTTGTTTCTCACCCACACCTATCATATGGCTTTTGAAGATATGGATTTAACCACTGGATTGTTATGGATAATTTTATGCTGTCTTTATATGCTTTTTGGACCTTCAAAGTTCTAGCCATCATTCACTTTCATTTTATGGATCAGTATCTCGGATATGGAGATATTTAAAAAATAAACTTTGTGTTCAGAGAAGAAAGAAAGTCATATACATCTGCGATTGCACGAGGATAAGTAAATGACAAGATGATTTTCATTTTTGGATGAACTATAACTTTAAGCAATATAATGGGTTGTATAGGTTATAAATAATAAGATATGCTAAAATATTTGCAAGCATTTGCTGTCTGTTGCAAAGTGTGTTGATAATTAGCCGGTGCTGCTCTTCTGCAGGTGCGTCAGTTTTTAATCTGCCCAGTAGGTGGGACTTGATGCTCGGAGCATGAACCTCTCTCTCTCTCTCTCTCTCTCTCTCTCTCTCTCTCTCTCTCTCTCTCTCTCTCTCTCTCTCTCTCTCTCCTCCGATTGCGCTGTGACGCTTCAGTCTTCAAGTCGGAGCTCCAACCTGGAACTATAAGCGCCAAACAAGCACCAAAGAGACGGGGAAAGCCTGTACCATGCAGCCCGGAGAGGAGGACAGCCTGGAACAGGTGATTTTTGACCTCTTTCTACACTGACGGAATATTTGGGGACATAACTGCAATCTCATTTATCTGACATACCTTCACTCTCATCCACGCACCCGTGCGCGCTCTCGCACCATCATAAGGATACCCGGACCGTTTTCTCTACTCTCGCAATTGAACATTCCCCCACAAAAAGGAGATAAAATATTGAGGGAAGCATCTGGAAACATGGATTTATTCTCCATCCCACCCCGCGTTTGCTGGTGGAGGGTCTTGTATCTCCTCAGCATCTTCCAGAATTACATGAGCTCCATGCTGGACTGCCCGCCAACCTGCGCTTGTTCCACCACGGACATCTTTTGCAATAAGTCTTACCAAGGAAATTTCTTTCCCCTCTTGGCGCTACAGGACACCGTGAACGACGGCAATAGCACAAACAGCCTCCCGGACCTGTTTGAGAACATCTCCACCATGTAAGTCAGGCGCACAAGTGTCTGTAACATGTTGAGTCCATGTGTGCATTGAGATCAAATCTCAGCTCGGCCACTCACTCCAGCCTTTGTGTGGGATGATTAGCTATAAGCATTTATTTTAATGACCACCCGAAAATGTCCTTAAATTGGCCAAACTGTTTGCTATGTTCTTTTTAGAGCTTTGCAATTCAATCTTCACAGGAATAACCGGGAAACGACATTATAATCTTCACTCTTTATCTCTTAAAGGAAGTACTAGGTTGTGGTCTCGTAAGAAACAAAAATGTAAACATAAGATCATTCGTCATTTTTTTTTTTTCTGAATTCAGCAGAGTGAAAATGTATTCCGTTTATATTCTCTTGGGATTATCTATATGTCGATATACTTGGGAAAAAAATGATCGCAACATCTGAGGTTAAATGCACCATTTCTTGGTTTTTCCTTCACAGAGAGGAGTCTTTATTAAGACTGCTTTGTATTCATGACAGGAATCCCAAAAGGAATTTTGTCACATTTTACTTCGGTTGTGATCTACTACGTGAAAGGTGCATTTTGCATCGATAAAGGATGGAAATAAATGTTTGCACGAGTTTAAAGTCCTGACAGCCCACGTACCTGCGTGTAGCCTATTAATAGGAGAATAGGAGAATAGGTTAAGGAAAGTGTGCGTGGATATTTTAAAGTCGGAGCTTGTCTTTCCAATCTGTTCTAACCAAGGCTGATATCCAAATGCATGTTTTTGAGAAATTAGATGTCGGATTAGGCAGCTGTAAGGGAAAGCAGAAAGAAACATTATGCTGTAATGGGGATAAACTCATTTTAGGCTATGATGGTCTTTGTGATGGTCCCTGATGGTTTTTAGGATAAATAATGGGAGCTGCGTAATGGCCCTCAACTGATCAGAGCGAATAAATAATAACGCCTGAAGCAAAGACAACGTTAATGTTGTTTTCTTCGGTGGGTTAGGCCTTCCAAATAATGACATTTTCAGTGGAGAAAGCTATTAGTTTTAAGAGATGAAAACATAAATACTCTCCCTCAAAGTTTTCCAGTCATTCTGACAAAAAATTGGGTCATTTGCACTACTGTGGGCCATTTTGTGGCTCAGCACTGTTTTTTGGGGGATAAGCCACAGACTTGTGTTCCATTTTCAGCATGAAATATCAATAGGCCTAATATAAAACAACAAATGCATTGACAGTGCAAATGTAGACAGATCATGCTTTTTTTCTAGTGAATCATTTGTGCCAGTACTGCTTTGAGAACAAAAAAGCACGTTTGGTGGAACAAAACCCCAATTCATGATTGATTCTTTGTTGGCAGCCTATCCAGGGAATGCCATGACAACCTGTTTTGTAATGGATTCCATTTTTTTTTATTATTAAATTCTATCAGGCAAGCTGCATAATGTGATGTATGAACTCAACAGTTTCTCCCAGTCAATTTTTAAGGCCACTAGAGGGGCTAGTGGTAACCTTTTTCAGCATCTAAACTGGAAAGCCTTAAGCACTCATTAGAGTGTGTAAGTCAGGGAGCGTGTTTGTTTGTTGTGTAACTCTGTAAAGTGTGCATGTCCTTTCATCAACTAAGCAGTTAAATTAGTTGTTTGCTTTAAATATTTATTTTTGAGGAGGATTTGAAGTAGGAGGTGTGAGATCAGCACCACCAGACGTTGGACAGCTCCTTTAACTGGACAGTGGATTGTGCCAGCATACACAGTTTCAAAGGCAGTCAAAGCGGGGTAAATGAGGCCTTGGCATTTCCCAACAAGTCATCAACCCACTTCTATTGTATTCCCACAACCTTGACCAGTTTACAAATGATGGCGATGCTCCTTCTGGCCTCTAGAAGGTTCACTGTTGGAAGAACTAGCAGTGCCAAAGGGGAAAATGTAAAATTTTCTGACATTCAAGGCCAAGTTAATGGCTTGTGCAATTCAGAGAACTCAAGGACAACCAATGATGTAATTAGAAAGAAGTAATTCAAGTTTTGTTTCCTGCTAAGACTGCACCTTATCCTTGCAAAATACATTTTAAGCTAAATTCTATTTTGCAGTTCCAGCGTTGCTTTTAAACAGGAGTTCTCTCATTTAGCAGTAATTAAATGAACATCTATTAGCTTATTACTTCCTTTAGGTTTAAATAAGACTAATGAGAAACAGTTATGTTAGCACCAAATTTAAAGACAGTTTTGCATATTTTTGTGTTTTTGTGAGCCTTGCTACATGCTAGCAGCTTTTAAAATTTACTGTCAGTTTTCCAATTTTGTGCATCGGAGCAATTGAGTACCCTTAGTCTAGCTCATTTGTTTTCATCAAGCATATCCATTACGCTAATTGTCTTTTTTTTGTACTCTCAATAATGCTATTTTTGTATTAGCAAGGACATTCTTTTATTTCGCTAATGGAATGTCATAATACATGGCCAGAATATAAAACTACATACAAGCATTTCACATCAGATGCCTCTTATTTAACACTTTATGCTACACTGTAATTTTTATATTCGTAATTTTAATGTAAAAAGAATGTAAAAATGCTACTTTAAAAACAAACAAACTTTTAACTGGTTAACTGGCTGTTACTTTAACTTGTACAGAGAACAATTCGATTTTAAGGTGAAAATACGTGTAATTTTACAATAAAATATTATAAAAAATACTTTTTTATATAAGTATTGTTCATTGTTAGTTCTTGTTAACTAATGTTAACAAGTGAAACCTTATTATAAAGTGTTAGCATATTAATTACAAGAAAATATCTGTACTTTTATGGTAAACAATTGATGACATTACGGTGATAAACAATAATTCAACAATAGCTTCAAAACACTAGTTCACCAGAAGTCCCTGTGTGACACATCACATCACATGTACAATATTATATTGTATTAAAATATTTATGTTTCTTCCTATTCTTTATATCAGTTCAATGGGGTGTTTTAGAGTATGTTACATTTTATTTTGTTTAGTTAAAGTTTACTGCATTATTTTATTGTCACATGTGTTTTCCTGATGGTGTATTTTTAGTTTACACTGTCTATGCATACTGTATTTATTGGGCATTTCTCCTGGAAGGGCCATTCTTAATTAAATTGAAGTCAACGTGTTGCCTTTTGTTTTAACATCTGTGTTACTATGGTGATTAAAAGTAGATTTAAAAGTGTAAAGCAGATTTTAGTTGTTCCAGTTGGTTGGTATATTAACATTACTGTAAATAATTTAATTATATATACAGCTGTGTACTGTAAAATATACAGGCTCCATTACATCCTGTAATGCCTGAAACATGGTCAATATATTTTTAAGAGGAATTTCTGGCAGACACAGCTGCCAGTTTTATGTTTGTTTGTTTGTTTTTTAACCACAAATTTAACAGGTAATGTCAAACTCATAGAAATGTATATTCAGATGATACATTTTGAGAAAGCATATTCTCATACAGTAATAGTCTGCTACTGAAGTCAATAAGAAAGTGCCTAAATTACAGTTTTGTCTTTGCATTTGTGGATTTGTTGTATTGGGAATGCATGATTATCCCATTTTGAAAGACAAATAATTTTCACAGCTGCTGTGGCTATTTTATTCTACACATCAAAGAACCGAGCATGCTAAGGAGATTTATTAGGAATTCTACATGCGTTACATTTATACCAATGTGAGAAAATAAGTCACTTACTCACTACTGTTGATTGATCATTCAAACTCCATTCATCCGTCTCAAGAGTACGTATCTATAGACCACCGTTTAAAAGCCTAATTTCATGTGTGATTAAAAAAGAGTGGATTTGCAACAGTTTGAGATAGGTCTACTTAAAAATGACTCCTCTAAATCTAAATGGCGGTACTTTGCAAAGATCTCCACACCTCAATTATACCAAAGCTTTTCACAAAGTGTTTTCAAAGTAAAGCACCCGTTTCAAATCGGCACCTATAAAAGCCATCAGGAATGGCACAAACCTGCTTGATAGATGGAAAAGCCATGAAAAAATAGGTCATTGATTGAAGAACATTTTAATGGAAATTCAAACCACTTCTATGTTTTACTCTTTGCCGTGCATAAGGAGGACTGTTTTTTTTTTTTTTCTTTTTACATTGTCTGCCTGCTTGATTGCTGCTTACAGGTTAATCAAACAATAGCTTCGGGGCACAAATTAATCCATAATTACGCACTTTATGCAACGATCAAACTTTCTCTCCTTCACAGGATCCTGTTGAGAGAGTTTGTTGGCATTAACTATGCAAAATTTTGACTAAAAGTTTGCGAATCTTTGCTAACCAGTTTTTGCTGGACTGGTCACGATCTGTGACTCTTATTTTCTGCTGGCGTGATAATGTGCAAGGCCAGCTAATTTCAGCATGGTCTGTCTGACATGGTGGCTGGAAAACCATGTTAGAAGCTGTGCAATCATCCATGGCATATGTTGTGCTAGGAGAGGCTTAGAGAGGTGAAGATGGTTATTATCTGCCCGGGATCAGAGTGCCGCATCTAAGGAAAAGCAATTGGATCTCATTTGCATCAGCTTTTATGCCTGATGCCTTGGTTGTTATACCCCAGTGGGAAAGGTCACGGAGATAGGGACACTATGGAAATGCTTGCTGTAGTGTTTGTGAAATGCATTGAATATTTATTGGCTGTTTGGATGCCATGTGTTGTAGATGTCATGTGAACGTTAGACTAAGGAATGGTCTAGCCTTTCCAAATAGATCTGATGTACTTCACCCACGCATTCTTTTGGGAGTCTGAGAGACACAGAGGCCCTTTTGAAGTAATGTTCCAGGTTAAATACAAGTTAAGCACAATAAACAGCATTTGTGGCATAATGCTGATTACCATAAATAAATAATTGCTACTTTCACCTTGTTTATTAAAAAAAGACAAAAATAATAAAAAATGCTGATATAATATAGCACATCAATGAAAGTGAACATTCTCCATTTTGTTGATTAAATGTCTTCTTTTAATCTTGATTCGTTAATAAATAGAAACAAACCAAAATATTATCTTAAATATCCCAGATGCGGTAAAGACACTGTATGACTCCACTCTTAGCTACCCCCCCCCCCCCCCCCCCCCCTCGTTCTTAAAGAGACAGAACTCAATTTAAACAAATTACATATTTTAATGCAAAGTAAGAAATTTTCATCCAAATATGACACATGTATCAAATTGGTCCCACAAATGCAAACAATCAAAACACAAACATCAAAGGGCATAATGTACTACAAAATATACGATGCAAAACGTGCAGATGAGTCTTTGCAAATAGGCTCCTACACAAAGTATATACACAAGATGTAAATATTATATGTGTTACAATGATTTCAGTGTCGTGAAACTTCTCACTAACTTTATCTGTGTAACATTATATCCGATATTACAATTTCGTTGTCATGACAACAAAACCCTATAATCCCAGGACTGGATATAACTTAACACAGATAATGTAAGTTAGCAGTAGGGGTGTAACGGTTTATCGAGGCATGATACAGTGTGGTTCAAAAATGTGACGACGCACATCATGAAGATTGGACGGTTTTTAAAAATAAAAAATATATATATATTAGTACCTAGTCTATCCAATATGTGTGACGTCCTGATCCTGCACAATTCGGCCATACAAATGTAAATTGCTTCACTGGACACAAGGAGCTCTGAAATACCATTGCACACTAGCAGCCACAGGTGTTGTGCAGTGAGTGTATGGCTGAACCTGCGGAAACCAGTAGCAGGAGAAAGACGCACCTTTTCAACACGAGGTATTGAATGTCCGTTTGAATTGCGAGAATGATCTACTCTCACTGCACAAGAGAAAATTAACATTTACAGAGGTTTAATGATCATACTAATCATTATTAATCACAATAATAATGTTATTAACAATATTAATTTTGCTGTATATAATGCTGAATATTATGTATAATAATGCTATGGGGGAATATAATCCTCATGTCAATTGTCATGTCTCATTTAATTTAATCAGTAAATAATTATAATTTAACTGGATAAGCGTGCACTTCCTTTAAATATATATTTTTGAAAAGAATATTTAGGTGTAATCAGAGACAATATTATTTTATAAAAATATTAATTTAAAACATTTTAAATGTATGTAATCAGTGAGTGTGTAAGCAGCATATGTATCAGTATTTTCAGTAAGCAGAATTATTAGATAATATTTCCATTTGGTGTCACCATTGCCCTGTTCTAGTCTGCTTTTTAGTAGCAGAACATCTTTGATGGATCTTTTAGTACTTTTTAGAACAGTACTTTTCACTTAAGTTTAAAGGAAAGGAACTGTTCTGCATGTCTTTTGAGTTTATATATATATATATATATATATATATATATGTAATCTTAACTTTTCTTGATTTAGGCTTAGTTTAAAGAATCGTGGAACCATGAGTTCAGCAGCATGAACCGAATCATGAGATGAGTGAACCGTTACACACCTAGTAAGCACTTTTATCACACTAAGATAATGTTGGCACATGCAATGTTTGCATCTCAAGGTTTTACATTTGAAAGAGTGTGAATTTGAAAGTTTATGGACTGGCCCCATTCACTTCAATTATAAGAGTCTTACTGTAACTGTAACTGTTTTTTTTTGTTTTTTTTTTAATAAAGTGTGGACGAGTCAAAATGATTATTTTTGGTATTCAACATTATGCCACAAATGTTGTCGATTGAGCTTAATGGACCCACTTTATATTAGGTGGCCTATTCATTCGTTCATTCATTCAACTACTACGTACGTAATCATTTGGTACAAAGTACTTATTATGTACATACGTGTTGTTGCATTGTAATTACATTTAAAGTACTTGCATTTATTTACATTTGTAGTTACACTGTTAACTTTACCCCTTCCCCTAAACCAACCCTTACCCCAAAACCTAACTCTAACCCCTAATCATAATCCTTATCCTAAACCTACCCATACCTCAACCTCAGTAGCAGCAAATGTGGGAATTTTACAGAACAACATGAAGTTACACAGTAAATACATAGTCTTAAATGTATTAAATGCTAGTACATAGTAGTTAAGGCCACCTAATATAAAGTGTGAGAGTAACTTGTATTGAACCTGGGACATTCCTTTAATAGCTTAAGAACTATGTTAAGATTAAGGTATCAGGAGGATTCCTCATGACTTTTCTTATGAATTTTCATATTTGTATTTGTTTTATTATATTTATATATATTTTCAATAGGATTCAATTGTTCCCAAACAGAAACAATGTTACTTTTCTGGATAAAAATCACCTTTTTGAAAGTGAATGCCTGTTTTGTGATACAATAGAGGGATAAATCTTCAATAATATATGTCCACTGAGTTTTGATTGGGTCAAAGATTAAGTAATACATAAATAAATACAATTGCACATACAGTATTGGGGACTCTGAGACCCCAGGCATTTAATCAAGTTTAAGTAAATTCATATACATTTCAACAGAACATGAGGGTTAAAGGAAATTCAGCCATTGACATTGAATCAGGTATCTTACAGTGTTTATTCTATCCTAATTAGAGTCTTAAGATTAGAAGCTAAACTACTTTAAACTGTTTCCTCTCTACCTTTCACTTTAGTTTTAGTAATCAGTAGCTCTCCTTCTTTTTGTAAGAAAATCAAACTGGCCTCATGCATAACAAAAGTCCTTCTTTTTGAAAACCATTTGGTCTTATTGGCTTAAAGGCCTTTTCAATGACAAAATAAGCATTCCCTCTAAATAAAATAAAACAAAGTCCCCACAAAGTCTTTTTTTCTATATATTTAGAGAAATACAGGTGCAATTTAACAATTTCGAAAGCCGTAGATGTGGAATCAAAAGAAAATTAATGTCTGTGTTTTCAGAATTGGCCTGGTGCTTGTTGAATTTCTCAATCTAAAAACTCTACCAGGGTAGCTTGCCTTATTGCTGAAGCCCTTGTGCGACCTTTTCGTTGACGTTGATAGCTTAAAAAGCTTTTTTGTTTATCATTATGCTATGATATTGGCAATCTAAGCACATGCATGAATAACCACATCATGTACATTATTATTTTCAATATTATTTTAGACACAAGGCCCTTTTAACAGGTCACTTAAACAGCCGAAAACAATGCCAAGCTTTCGCTAATGTGCAATTTATGGATTTTAAAAATAGTATGTGAGGGAACGCTGGCAGGCCCTGACCTACTACTGTCCTTAGTGCAGTAATGTGAGGCATTCATTTGCATGACCCCTCATGTTCATTTTGTGTCTGGAGGCACTCTTTATGATAACCATAATGGCAAAAAAAAAAAAAATCAATAAGAAACAGAACTCCAAAGACCCTTACAGTGTGGATGCAGATATGAATGTGTGACAGTCAGGGTCTTGCTATGCCATGTTAATCAGTATATTGTCCCGATAACCGGGTTGCTCGAGTTTTCCATTTTACATGTTGTATTAGGTAAGCGCCTTCAGTCATAAATTATCCCGACATGTCATTGAAATGGGGCAGCATTTGACGTGTGGTATTGAACCAAGATTATTTTCCGTGAAATTGAAATGAGCAGTTTGTGTAATGTTGGACTGATGGAAAGGGGTAGAGTTGTTTACAAAGTGGGAGGTCCAGTTTAAAGACCTGCATAGTAACTGACACCAAAGAGCCAATATAAAATCCCCATTTGGTGTCCTGAAATGTCCATGTACTTTTATGGTTAATAAGTTTTTTTCCTGTATATAGTTTAAATGTAAAACCACTATTACAGTGTGATTCAAGACTAAGCTTTACGGGTTTAATAAAAGACAAGGATTTAAGGGTTTGACTTGGCTTTGTATGTTTAGTCCAAGATGGTCCAAGACTAGTATTTAAGGGTTTAGTTCAAGACTAGGCTTTAAATGTAAGTCCAAGGCTTGGCTTTAAATGTTCAGCCCATGTTTAGGTTTTAAATATTGGCCCAAGTTTTAGCTTTAAGGGTTTAATCCAAGACTAAGCTTTAAATGTTTGTCCAATACCAGACTTCACATATTTAGTTCAAGACATAGATTTAAGGATTAGTCCAAGGCTAGACTTTAAGAGATAGCCCAAGATTATGCTTTAAATATTGGCCCAAGACTTAGCTTTAAGGGTTTATTCAATGACCAGGGTCTAAATGTTAGTCCAAGACCAGGCTTTACATGTTTAATTTAAGATTTTAAGACCAAGATTAGGCTTTAAATATTGGTCCAAGACTATTTTTTAATGGTTAAGTCCATAATTAGCTTTAAATTTAGTCTGAGACTGGGCTTTAAGGGTTTAATCTAAGACTAGACTTGAATGTTTTAATCCAACACTGATCTTTAACATTGTTTTACAAATTACCCTTATATATTTATAGATACAGCCCATATATCTAAGATGCAGCCCGTAATATAGTATGATATAATTGTCTATACTATATTAAACAGTGTAGACAAAAACAATAAAGTTTTTCAAATCATTCATGAGCCCGTTCTAGCTGTAACTCCCTGGCTCCATGTGACACTAAATAACAGTAGGAAGTTGAGGCAAAATGAAGGCCTGTGTTGCGTCAAACAGTGTGGTGCAAAAATATGTGTTTGCCATCCCCTCCTCCTGCTGCTTCATCAAATAAGTTACACAGTGCTTCGTCAGACCCCACACTGTGAACACTTCTGTTTGCATGTTTGATGGGTAATCGTACCCTAAATTTGGTTGAATGCACTCAGTTGAAGGAATGACAGTCAGAAAGCTCAAGGTCAAATGTAGGTTTACTGAACATTAAATGAGGAGGAATGAATGTACTGTTATAGATTTGTAGAGATATGGAAAAACTTGAAGTGCTTGATCACAATGACCATATGTTCTGTGTTTCTCCAGGTCATGTTGTTGACCATGCCAGCTTTTATCTGTAACCTGTAAAAAGGAAGTGAACAGTTCTCATAGCTTTTTAGTGGCTTTTGTGGATATTTAATTTGTCTTTATAAATTACGTTTTTTTTATTTTTTTTATTTTTGCATTAACTTTTTTTACCTCAGGAAGGTTTTTACATGATGCAACTTTTATTTGAAATAATGTCATCATCCTGATATTTAGTGAGGACTCGTAGGGCCCATAGACATGATGAAACATTGATCACTCTCTGCATTCAACACATGATATAGAGTAGCCCTTTACCTCATTGGCTCTTTGCGAAACATAAAAATGAATTAAATCTCTTTCTAACTAGCAAAATTGTGAATGGACAATTTTTGTGTTTCTTTTTGTGTGGTAGTAAGGCAATTGTTAGCAATTGCCATGATGAAAGTTAATGTAACATAAGCCTATCTCAGCAATTCTTCTAATTCAATAGAACATCATTGAATGGGGCAAAAGTAATAGAATAAATGTAACAGTGACATTCCAATCTAGAATATTCGGTGCCACAGACTGCGGATAATACAAGGGAGTGGGCTTCAATCATGGACATGTTGGAGGTAATTTCACCCACTGCTGTTTTAGATTTCCTTCTTTTTCATTCTCTCTTTTTCTCTCTCTCTCACCCACACTCACTCAAATTTATTTTCTTTCCCTCCTGCTTGCTGCTGATCTTTTATTCATTGCATGGCTAATGAAGCGCCTGATTGACTGTGGAACAGTCTGGATGATCCTGAGCAGTTCATTTTTTGGTTAGCTGGCAGACGGCAGATGAGAGGCGTCCACAGGTAGGCAGTAGCGGCGTCATGCCATGCAGTTTTCATGCTTGCCTGAGTTCTTATATTTTTGCTCCCTTTGAAAAGGACTTACATACCAGACCTGGAGATATTTTTCTCTTTTTATTTTATTTGGCTGAATAGACGAAGAATATAAGAAACTGGATTTAGAAAGGACTTTACTGTGTAAAACATATTGGAGTATAATGTGGCCCCAAAAATGATTTGGACACTTAATGGGATAGTTCAGAATGTTGAGAATATGCATAGGCCAAAATTAGCTTCAGTCACCATTCACTTTCATTGCATCTTCTTTTCCATACAATGAAAGTGAATGGTGACTAAGGCTAAAATTCTGCTTATCATGTACTTTTGTGCTTCACAGAAGAGAAAAGGCATATGTGTTTGGAACAACATGAGACTGAGTAAATGATGACAGAATTATCATTTTTGAGTAAAGTATCCCTTTAGGCAATGCTTAAAAACATATGAATATATTTGCATTATATAAAGAAATATCAAACAAGTGGCATTTATGATAAAGAAATACACAAATAAACTTTTCAAGCATCACATATAACACGAAGTTAGGTTAGGTTTAAGATTTAAAACATTAGGACACGAATATAAGATTAAAGATATAAAAGAAGAAATGCATGCTTTCTGGTTGCCAAACTTTATGTTTACAACATGTCTATAGTTAATGTGAACCTGTGTGAACTTGAAAGGAACTTACTTTATACAGCCACTAAAAATCACCTTAAAACCAGCTGGTTAAAAGTTATTAAAAAAAATGGCTCTAGCATCATTTGTGTACAGATGCCAATTGGTTTGATATTTTGTATCAGATGCAATGGCATTCATGCATTTTAAAGTGCGGCTTAAGTGTCCAAATAATTTTTAAGACCACTGTATTTGTTCCTGCCCCTGCCATCTCCGTTTTTTTTTTAGCAAGTAATCCACATTGTCATTGCAAATATCCAAAGATCAGCATTTCTTCACTGTCTTACCTCCATAGCACATTTTATATCTCTCCACTTATGCTTCTTACACACTACATGACTTTCAGATGTCGGATTGTGGTATCGTTCATATTAAACTGTCTGTCTTGTCATGGAAGTCGTAGCATTTTCAAATTACACAAGGAATCGTGACAGGGATGAACACATTACAAAACATTTCACTATTGACGAATCCCCGGCGACTCTGCCTGGACTCCAAATTACATTTCACAACAGAGTATACGCGAGAAGCGATACGAGATACGAAAACAAATGCATGATCATATGTTATGCATTTCAGAATATGATGTGTATGTTTTTAATCGCCTAAAGACATCCTACATTTTATTGGTTACAAAATGAAAAAGTACCTCCTACTGAAAAATCGACCTATTTGCTTACCTGACTATCCAAGAGAACTGGCAATTTCTCTCCAACACTTTTCTTTCTCCACCCGGTTGTGGTAAAGTTCAAAGGAAACATCAAATAGACACTGGTGCTCGTGCCAATGATCCACAAATATTTCCTACATTTCTGCGGTCCAATGAGGCTTTCTTTATACTGCTGCCATGCTATTTGATGTTCTGTTGCAGGTACATCAGGACTCCTCCCACTGAATGTTCCTGTACCACGTTTCTTGCTCTCTCATTGGCTGTTGGTCAACACTGCAGTTGTATTCAGTCAAAACATACTTCACATTGCACGATTTGAATGGCATACAGGTCCAGATATTTAACATTCTAGATACCTCGCTGACATTGCTGACGTGTTGGCGCTTCTCTCAAATCGCGTCTTTGATAGTTCATACATTGCGTTCGTCACTCACGGGAGCGAGCTCCGATTTGCCTATGATTTCAGACTTTTGTCAGCGATCTCCACAAAACTGTTGGTGAGTGAAAATCGGGCTTAAAATTGTGGAAACTCATGGGAAACTCGTGGAAACTCTAAGTCATACACTTAGTGTGCTGTATATCACATGTAAGCATACAGGGCGTACTACAAAAACATTTTGATTTTGACTGACATTCTAAAGCCAAGAAGCCCTTTAGAGGAGGTTCTAACCACAAGAGATTATGAAATACCAGAGGTCCAATACTCATTGTTATTCATAGGGAGTCATAGCAGAAAACATGAGTTGGCGTCATGAATGGGATTGAGCGTTTTAGAAAGCACCTGCGCCAGGCTGATGAAGGTTGGGTTTAGCCGTGTATCGCTTTTCCCTAATGTTTTTTTGGTCTGTTTAGGATTCTGTGGGAGCCTTTCAGTGATGAGAGGCTAAGTGGGATTGCACTTCCTATCTCTGGCGTTTCTCTGTGTAATGAAATGTTCCTTCCAACTTAGCTGAGTCTCTATAAGGTCATTGTGATGGTGTCTTGAAAACGTGTTTGTAATCCAAGTCCTAGGACACCTCCATAAATTAGTGTTAATTTTATCAACATTTTTTTAATTTAGTCTTAGTCTTAGTACTGTGTCAAATGTCCTTGTTAGTTTTTATCATATTTAGCCAAGCTTATTCATTTTTTTTTTTTTTTTTAGTTAAGTTTTAGCTGACTAAAAGTCTTGGTATTTTAGTCTTATCTTAGTCAAAGAATATTCTCGGTATTTTAGTCTAGATTTAGTCAATGAAAACTGTTGCCATTTTAGTAATATTTTTGTCACGTTTAGACAGGTGAAACATCAAGAAATCCAAGTGTTGCACTATAAGTAAAATCAAAATCAAAACTAGGTGGTACTTTATGCAGGTTATGCAGTCATATTACTGCAGACACCTTTTTGAGGTATGTTTTTGTAGGCAATTAGTTTTTATATCATAATCAAATTCATTTTGATGCCAAATCAAATGAATTTTGATGATAATGTGAAGGACAAATAAACACAGCATTGTCACCATTCTCTATACACAATCTTAAGTTACCTTTGCCACTCATTTTCAGCTACTTAACAACAATTTGCTAGCCTATTAGATTAATGAGTTCGGTTTAGCTATAAAACACAGCCTACATAATGTAACGCCACCGCCTTGTCTTAATATAGCGTATTAAGTTGTCTAATATAGTTGTCACTTGTTGTCTTAATATAACTTAAAAAAAACAACAACAACCCAACATTACCACCATGACGTTAACCTACCTCAATTTCTTTGTGGTTAGCCTTCATACCATTGTCTCTTTCTCCCAAATTCAAATGTTGCTGTCATTATTTTATCGCGGCGCTGTTTTGTGGTCTGAGTTCTGCATAATGCGGTGGGTCATTTTTGCTTATCGTGGCCCATTCGGCACGTTTCGCGGCCAACACACTGGCCTGCTCTGTTCTCCCGATGGTCAGACCACTTTAAATGCAATTACAATGCAACAACACGTATGTACATAATAAGTACATTGTTCAAATGGTTAAGAACATAGTAGTTTAGTCCACCTAATGACCTAATAAGGTGAAACTTAGTAGGGAATTATAAAAGTAGCAATTCTAATAACATTTTATATGTTAGTGAGTTAGTTATACTGCCATATAATCCAAAAATGTACCTTAAGATATTACATTTAAGACTAGATTTTGACATTTTGGAAAAAACACTAACCCTAAGTTTAATCAATAATATCAAGCTTATTGACTTATTTTTACAATCAAAATAATTATAATGTTGACATACATAACATAGAAATGTGTACAAGAGGATGTGTTATGCCTAGCATTTACACTACAATGCAATTGATAAAAATTCTTCACTATAAGTTTGTAGGTATGGCCATTATTATGTCCTTAGTCTGATTGAAATGCCCACTTTTCTGGTCACTTATTTATTAGAGACCTTGGCTCGTGTCCTGCTGTTTAAAAGATGTTTCCTTTGATAATTAAAAGTTCCCCATCTGTCGCTCACTTCGACGTTGTGTCGAAGTAGCGACACTAGGGGTCTCTTTTGCCTCTGATCTATGAAAAAAGGCCAATGAGAAGTTGGCAGACAGTATTTGCATACCCCACCCCTGACATACAGGTACAAAGGCGGGGAAATACTTCTGTTTCATTCAGAAATTTTCTTCGGAGCCGATGGTTGTGTATGCAGTCAGCTGCGAGTCACATACCTGTTCCTGCCTTTGTTCCTCTGACGCTCTGCCTGCTGTTGGATCTACGGCGCACTTCAGTGGCTTTTCTCCTTCTCTGCACGGCAGTGCAGCTTGCCCCTGGATGCTTCGACAGCGCAGAAAGCTAAAAGAGTTTATTAAAAGAGTGATTTTCTCTATAAAAGAGTATTTTCCTCTAAAAGAGCATTTACACAGTGGCGTTGAACGTCCTTTTCAGGACGTGTCTTTATAAAGATACCATTCCGCCCCTGTGTAGTTCCTGGATGCGGTAGAGTGCTCTCCGCTTCAGACGGCCACAGGCGTTGTCTCGTGTGTCTGGGCAGCATTCACACTGAGGCAGAGTTTGTGGAAAGCACGCTCGTTGACTCCCATCTGTGCTCGAGACAACGGCGGCTCGCCTCATGGCCAGCCCGCTTATCCTCTATAGCTCAAGGTGGATGAACTCGCCGCTGCATTGGAGAGTGCAGCGTCTGACACAGATGACTCCCCTGGGCTGCCGCCTTCGGGCCAGCACGCTCAGGCTGAGGCTGACGTGCAGATGACCGACATGCTTTCCCGGGCCACTGCCAGCATGGGGCTGGACTGGAACCCTGGACTGGACCCCCCCAGTTCATTGGCGCTCAGCAACCGACCTCACCCTCAGAGCCATGAAGGTCGCAGCGCAGTCACTCAGGAGGCAATGGCCATGCTCGTGGTCAAGGAACGTCATCTGTGGCTGAACTTGGTCGAGATGCGTGAGACAGACAAAGCTCGTTTTCTCAACACCCTGTCCCCCAGACAGGTACCTTCACATCTTAATTCTGCCTCGACACTGACCCTTCCTTCGGCTCGTGTTCGACGGCCAGGCGTATCAGTACAAAGTCCCCCCCTTTGGCACGTCTCTGTCCATTCAAGGCTTCACGAAAGTCGCAGAGGCTGCCCTTGCCCCGCTCCGAGAAGCCGGCATTCGCATACTCAATTACCTCGACGACTGGCCCATCCTGGCCCACTCCTGAGAGTTACTATGCACTCACAGAGACTAGGCGCTCAGGCACCTCAGCCGTTTAGGGCTTCAGGTCTACCGAGAAAAGAGTTAGTTCGCCCTGGTTCAGAGCATCTCTCTTCTCGGCATGGAGTCAGACTCAGTCTCAATATCAGCATGCCTCATCAACGAGCATGCACAGTCAGTGCTAAAATGCCTCCCTGTCTTCAGACCGGGAACGGCGGTCCCTTAAAAACCTTTTCAGAATCTCCTGGGGCATATGACATCCTCTGCGGTGGCCGCACCACTGGGGTTGATGCATATGAGACCGCCTCAGCACTGGCCCCACACTCGAGTCATGAGATGAGCATGGTGCCGCGGCACGCACTGTGTGACCTACACCCCCGCCTGCCTCTAAATGTCAAAACCCTGGACAGGCCTGTGCCTTCTGTGGACAAGAGTCCCCTCGCAGCAGGTGTCCCAACGCGTCCTGGCCATGACCGACGTCTCCAAATTGGGTTCAGGCGCCCCTGGATGATTCCTCCATAGCCCTGTTGGTCCGCAGTTCAGCAGAGGAACTCGCTGACCCAATCCACTGTGGGTACTTAATCTACCCTGAACTGGAATAGGTGCTCCACAGGTCAGAACTCCTATGTTGACTCCCCCTGTGTGAATCGTCCGCGGTACGTCCCCCTTACAAAGTAAGGCAGTTCCAGCTGCCCTTCGGTCACCGTGTTGAAGCAACTCCCCCCTCCTTGAGGCTGGATCCACCACTGCGCCACGTTCCACATGCCGCCTAAAAACCCATGTGATGTATTCGCCACCTTTACCTCCCCCTTTCGGGCAGGTGTGGCCTCCGCAGGGTCTTTTCCCCCTGCAAGAATAGGAAACTGGGTAAGACCCCCTTCCCTCGATGCGTGTAAGGGCCCCGGCCGTTCTTGCTCTATGCGTAGAAACATAGAGAAAAGAGGCCCAGCCAGGCTTGGCCAGTTCACATGTTGGCAAGCGTCGCCTTGTTCCCCTGTCTAGGGTAACCAGAAGGATTCCGATAACTTTTTTGGGGGCATTGGGGAAGGGTACGTGCAGTCTGACACAGCTGGTCGCCTTTGCACGTTAAATACCTGCCCGCTTCTGTGTCAGCAGTACACGTACACGGCTCAGCACATGGCATAATTTAAATTGGACCCCTAGTGTCACTTCTTCGACACAACATCAAAGTGAGCTACAGACAGGGAACGTCTAGGTTACGTATGTAACCTCCGTTCCCTGATGGAGGGAACTAGACGTTGTGTCCTCCCGGCCATGTCGCTGAGCCGAGCCACTGTTGTGGCCAGACCATTTCCGGCTCTTAAGAAAAATCCTGAATGAAACAGACGTATGTATCAGTATGTCCGGGGGCGGGGTATGCAAATACTATCTGCCTACTTCTCATTGGCCTTTTTTCATAGATCAGAGGCATATTCGGCACTCAAGAGAGACCCCTAGTGTTGCATCTTCGACACAACATCTCGTTCCCTCCATCAGGGAACGGAGGTTACATACGTAACCGAGACGTTTTCAAGCTGTCTAACAGGTGCTCTGACCTGGCCATCTCATTTACTAGAATCAGTTTGGGGGAGTAGTGAAGGGTGGCCAAGAGCCAAATCCATCTGCCTAATTACCCAGCTGCCACTGAAGATTTTTTAATTTCCTAAAACTGAAAAGGAGAGAAGCATTTCTGCACCTGATTTTAATGGCAAATCTGTATTATCCATCTGTCATTTGGAGGCTTTCTTGATTGCCTCACAACTATGTGGTTGACCACAGATTTGGAGGAAAAACAGCACGATAACATTTCTTAAAGGAATAGTTCACCCAACAATGAAAATTCAGTTACCTGATTCCAGATCAGTGCTCCCACTCTTGTTTCATTTGTAAATCCTTGCCCAGACTGCAGTATAGGAAAGCCTCACAGAGGGTGTGGGCAGTGTTCATCCTCCAGCGTGAGAGGAGTTTTAATGAGAGCGGAGCCGATGCATGTCCTGTGCATTCACAAATAGCTCCTCCACCCCCGTCAAACTCCTTTCATCCTCTGTCCACAAGCCCACGGTGCTGATATCAACATTCAGCAAATGCAGTAAGACAGCAACACAAAATGCAAAAGGAACAACTGATTCCTTTACTGGATGGTGCAGTCTCATTCAGACATTAAACACAATGCTTCAAGCATACTATGGGAGGGTGCTGTAAAACATTGAGGATATGTCAAAACTACCAGTGAAAAGTTTGGACACACTTGACAGAATTTGTGTTTTTCATGATCTCAAAGGGATAGTTCACCCAGAAATAAAACCATTCTCTCTTCATTTACTCGCCCTCCCTGATGTGTATGAATTTCTTTCTTCTGCAAAACACAAACAAATATTTTTAGAATAATATCTCCGCTCTGTTGGTCCTTTCAATGCAAGTGAATGGTGGCCAGAAATAGGAAGGTCCAAAAAGCAGATAAAAGCAAAGATAAAAAAGCAAAAAAGTAATCCATAAGACTCCAGTGATTAAATTCATATCTTCATAAGCAATATGATTGGTGTGGGCAAGAAACAGATCAATATTTAAGTCCTTTTATACTATAAATCTCCACATTCACTTACAGATGTGAAAGTGAAACTGAACTGGTGCCTCATGTGACTTTCAGATTTTAAATTTAAAGTGAAAGAAAAGGGAGTTCAATATTGATCTGTTTCTTACCCACACATCATATCGTTAAAGCATATTAAAGTCTGCATATCGCTACAAACTTCTGATGTAAGTTTTTGTTTTACCCAAGCTGTTTTATAGGGGTCATTGATTTTTCTGCTTTAATCCTTGCTTTATATATAGTTTTCAGTGCATCAGAGACTTTTTTGCCTGGCCTAGCTTTCATTTAGCAAATACAAATACGAATAGAGAGAAGGAGAAGGGAGGGTTACTTCAATTTTCTCTTCATGTCTTTGTATTGTTAGAATGCAGGGCGGCACACTTTAAAACCCTGGTGTTTTTTTCTGTCAAGCACAAATGGCCTAGACAGGTCATGCCTTTAAGTAAAAACATGCAATTATACGACTGTAATTTGCCATAATTAAAGCTTGAAAACTGATATGAGCGTAGAACATCAACAATGGATATTTAGTTCACGTACATGCATCACTAATTCATGGGGATATCTGGTTTTAATTAATTCATAATTGCTTTGGAAACTTAGAGAGCACACCACTGTTACTTTTTGCCCTAAATAATTACAACCATGTCACCCAACGGGATGTTTTAGGTTGATAATTGGAATTTGATTTAAGTGACTTTTTAAATATTTCAAGCCTAAAGAATAAAAAAGTAATAGAACATTTAAAAAGGACTGAATATTTAATATCCTGATAGGTCTGAACAATTAAGGGGAGTGTTAAATTTGATTTGGCAATATTGGTGGAAAGTATCCACAATATTCTCAGCACATTCACTGTATTTTGGAAGGTAGGCGTAATTTCCGGTTGGCTAGCGGAAGTGTGATTGGTTGGCGTTTTGTGTAAAGCCGGTCACTGCTTGCTTGCGTGTCATGCGGTTAGATTCTTGCTTTTTATATGTTGTAAGTTGTCTTAAAATTTCCGCTGCCAATGTGTGCAGTTAATGTTTATCCTAATAATCAAGAGAAACTAGAGAAACATTGCTTCACATGTTTTGAAATGGCATTCTTTCTGAGTGTAAAAGGGAACAGTGTTTTTACGAACGGACTGTGAGTAGTGACAATGTTTTCAACTGTTTTCATGCTGTGATGCTAAATGGATAAATTCTACAGTAGAAGACCATAATTATTATATGAGACATGTAGAGTAGTGAGAAGTTTTATCATGTTTGAAATTAACTGTATTCTGATTTTCCTCTTTCTTTCATTGTTCCTGCCTGCAATTCACTTTCTTTTGAGTGTCTTTGCAGAATGTGCTTGTCTCTCCTTAAGAGGAAAAGGTGATTTGGAAAACAGTGTGGACATTAATTCAGTATCAATTAAATGTATTTGTATAGCTAGAGCTTTTAATTATGCTTACTGTTTTATAGTTGCTTTTCAGAGAACATTGGACTTTTGTGTACAACGTTTATAATGTATGTCCAAATAAATATTTTTATTTGTATTGCATGTAGTTCTTTTTGTATGGTACAGTTTATTGTGTGGCTGCTAGTACATCATTATTTCCTACTCAAGAACAATAAATTCTATCTATCAACAGGATCAGTTGTTCAGTCAACACTAAAGCATTTAAGTCATAGCATTTAAATACAGAGATTATGAATTTAAACTAACAATTATAAATCTAGATTGAGCTTACTACACAGACATCTCCGAAAAATTAATTGTATTTTATCTGAAAAATGGCAGCATGACAGTCTCATCGCCTGAGTCCTGTAATACACGAGTATCCGTCTGTCTGGACCTCCCTGGTATCTGTAGTGAGTACATAATCTTGTTACAAAAACTCTTCAGGTTCTGACTAGACTCAATATATGATTTAAAATAAACATAATTATCTACAGATCTCAAAACATGTCCAACTTTACAGCTTTGAAGGTGCTAATAGGCTACATAGCTTTTCAGGTTAGTCTGCTCTGATTGTTCCATCGATGGATAAAGACTCAACAAAATAACTAAAATGCTTCTATTTGCGATATTTGGCCATCATCCTCAACCCATAATCATTAATAGATTGGTGGGGAAGAACAATATCGCCTCGCTATCATTCTGTGATCATTTGTTCTGAAGTTTCTGTAATTTTTAATGCTGCGTTAGTAGCCTACATAACATAACGATTTTTTTATGCTTATCCGGAATTTCCGCCCACATTGCCCACAAAGCATCATGGGACTTAGGTATATTGTGGATAAAGTAAACAAATAACTATGGAAATGTGTTCGGTTTATTTTCTGCGGCCACTGGCTGTGCGGACGTTCATGTAACATTCAGTGCAGTGGTATGTCAGAGCATCCAGCATTTCCCATGGGAACCTAGGACCATTTAGACATTACTTTTGCTTAGAAATTACTCCTGATTTGGTCAGATCTCTGCTATTTAAGCCATCAGCAGATAAAAATGTTTGTGTCATATTTTAGTTGCAACGTTTTACATTGGAGAGTCAGTATTTGTTGCATAAACTTGATTACAACAAAATAGATTTTTTTTTTTGGTCTTGTTCCTCTCTGTTATAAATTTGTAACCACAAGACATAAACAGTACAGATGTTATGTGATTTTAGTGTGATAAAATCACTTCCTAACCTTTTCTGTGTAAAGTTATATCTAATTTTACAACTTTGTTGATATGACGATGTAATACATTAAACCCTAAACCCACCAAAAAATTGGGAAGTAACCCCCCAATAATCAAAACAAGAAAAATTTTATGAACGTTATCCTGGTAGTATAGCAACAATTAATTGAAAGAGATATCCTATGTTTCATGTCAGCTCTTGATTGGTTAAATTAATGTTTTTCTGAATGCTTCAACTTGGTGTCTCTGTATGGGAGAGTGCTCAAAAAAAAAAGAAAAACAGCTGAAAGTCTCTTTCTCCAACGCTTTAATTGCAGGTCTATTGAGAGCGAGAGACTGCGAGAAAGAAAGATGAGAGATTTTCACATTCATTTCTCTAGAGAAGATGAGTTTAGGGATTGATGATATCTCCTTCCTTAATTGTCTTTGTTGAAAGACGCACCACCCCCCTCGACTTGTTAAGAATACCCCTTGGAATGAGCCAAGCCCTTGGATCATACCTTTAAGTCCAACCCCATATCTGTATAACCCACAGCCCAATTAAATCCTCAAAACGAGAAGATCCTCTCAGCCAGAATCCTCCATTCTCTATTATCCATCTGCAGTTTTCCAATGTTGATGAGAGTAACTAACTACATGTAGCGATGCTACTAACTAAACCACACTTCTCAGTTGCAAGACAGTAGCTTAGCTGCTTTCAAAACAGTACTTGAAAACAGCTTTTCAAGTAGCAAGCTACTTTTTTACAACAAGTTGATATCACATTTTTAATTTCACATTTGTTTGCACATGCGGCTTTACAGCCGATTGAACTGAGCCTGAGGTACAGTATTATTTAAAGTCTGATTCATTCATATTAAATCGTTTCATTCTAAACAGTTCTCTCTTATATGGCATTGGAAAGTCTGATTCATTCTAGTGAATTGATTCGTACTAAAAGCTTCTCTGTAAAGGTCCTCTCTCATGTTTCATTGAATTGGAAGGATCAATTAATTCTTATGAATCAGTTTGTTTGGACAGTTCATGAACATATTTTAGATTTGAGTCCTCGTGTGGCAGTTTACTTTTTAAAATGCTTTTAAATCCATCTTTATAGCAGAACATTTGTGGTTTTGTTTTGTTTGTTTTTTGCCATAAAAATACTCTAATTAAATGATAAGTTATATCATCGGCTAGGGATATATTTAAAAATATATTGTCACCTTAAATAGTTTCAAAGTCACTAGCTACTTTCTTTTAGTAGCTTGTAATGTTCAGTAACTAACTATTTTTTAAAGGGTAGCTCGACTATAGTTTAAACTACTTTGATTTATGAGCTGCTGAATAGCTTGTAACTTGGCAAGCTACAGTTTCAAAGTAGCTTTCCCAACACTAGTGGGTGAAGATCACATGTGGTATGATGCAGAACCCTGGTGTTCTCCCTGCTCTCTCCTTCTCTACTTCTACCTTTCTGAATTAGTTAAGATGGAGAGAGAGTAGTTTCTTGTGTAGCTGTACAACAGTGAGACGGTCAGGGGTGGAGCAGTTCAAGATGATTTCACAGCTGTCTGTGGAATAATTGAAGAGTGTGGGCTTGCGTACGAGAACTACATGCCCTGTGGCCTCAGTGGTAGCTATGCACAGTGGTACATTTCAAAACCCGCTCTGTGTCCCAAAGGTATGTCTAGTGTAGTCTGAGTTTATGTATGGCACCCTGGTGAGAAAGTGGAGTCAAAGCATCCCCCCATGCCCCTTTCCTTGGGTGCCTTTGCACAAGAGGAGGGCAGACCCTCTGTTGCATTATTCATATTTTGAGTTATTTCTGGCTAGTGCTATTGATAGGGCAGGGCACTCTTGTCACATTCGTAGTGGAGAATAAAGCTTAGATTAGTGAGATTGTGATCCAGGACCCACTTATCACAAATCCTCACTCCACTTATTTAGTTTTTTGTTTATTTGCATCCTTTAATCAGGCTCTCTCAAAGTCTGGCGACTGGGTTTTGTCGCCAGTAACCATTCCCCCACATTTACTGAGAGAATGTCGTCAATACAGCTTAATCTAGTTTAAAGAGCTGGAAAGCCTGTCAGTTCACAAACCCCTCTCCAAACAGCTCCTCCTGAGACCAACAGTGAGCGTGTGAATAAACTGGTCGACACGGGTAGTTTTTTGCCCATTATGCCAATTTCACATGCCATGTAAACACCTTACCCAGTGTTCTTACTGGCTCATCCAATGTGCAAACGTGTTGCCCACATGCCTCTTCGCAGTTTGACGTTAAAAGTAGAGAATAATGCAATTATTTAGCAAATTTCTTGCCTTGTCAGTTTTTAAAAGAAGCAGATTTCAGAGAGAAATCAGCATATTGGTGTGCATCCAAATGGGCTCAATGAGATGACTATTAAGGAAAAATAAACTAAAGATGATGCCCACTTAGGAAGAACAAAGAAAGAAGGTGTAGAGCAGACATGGCAACCTCAATGAAAATAATGAGTATCCAAACAGTCCTGGTGTATATAACATGAGAATATGGGGTATAGAGATTAATCAGTGTTGTCTTTTCCATAATTTATACAATACAAATAATTTGGTAACACTTTACAATAAGGTTACATTTGTTAACATTAGTTAACAATAGGTCTGCAATGATTAGTCATCGTCATTTTAATTATGCTTACTGTTTTATAGTTGCTTTTCAGAGAACATTGGACTTTTGTGTACAACGTTTATAATGTATGTCCAAATAAATATTTTTATTTGTATTGCATGTAGTTCTTTTTGTATGGTACAGTTTATTGTGTGGCTGCTAGTACATCATTATTTCCTACTCAAGAACAATAAATTCTATCTATCAACAGGATCAGTTGTTCAGTCAACACTAAAGCATTTAAGTCATAGCATTTAAATACAGAGATTATGAATTTAAACTAACAATTATAAATCTAGATTGAGCTTACTACACAGACATCTCCGAAAAATTAATTGTATTTTATCTGAAAAATGGCAGCATGACAGTCTCATCGCCTGAGTCCTGTAATAAAAAATTGTCATAAAAAATTGTCGACAAATATTTCCGTTGTCAAATAGTCGTTTAATCTAATTTAATGTAACATGAGATCACTTTAAACGCTAATGATGAGAGCAGCACTACAGCTCGCACCTGACTTAGGAGAGGAATAATTACACAGCTCACAGTCCAGATACAATCTAAACTTTCCAGACAGTTTCAGGTGATGTACATCGCAAAGTACGAGGGAATTATAATGCAAAAACACAAAGTAAGTAAAAACAGAAGCACTCTCGTTGTGGAATAAGTGGAGATACCACTACACTGAAGCAAAACTTGCGTGTCGAGCTTCTTTAAAGGAAACACCCCGACGTTACATCTTTAATGGACTTATATTTAATGCATTATAGCTTTATTAAATTTAAAATAATATGGAAGCAGATCATGTAAATAACTACAAACTCCGAAATGATAATTTCTCTGTGCAGTCAGCACCTCTTCTATGAGTTGTGCGAATGTCCCAAAGATGGATTGACTATAACAGAAAAGGTGAGAGAGGGTAGTTTTCGCCCCATTATACACTGCAACAAAATATGTTTTTGTTTTGGCTTGTTTTCCAATATAAATATGTAAAACTCTTTTAAAACAATGTTAAAAAATTTAGCAACTATACTGCATAAGACATTTTTTTATTATATTATTGAATATAATATTGAAAATACAAATATTTTAAAATAGCTAAAAATCCTTTAAAATAGATAGAAAAGCAGCATATAAGATATTTAGACTTGCTTTTAGAGAATAGATCTCGAAAATAAGTATATATTGTTTTTATTGCACTTGCAGAAGTATAACCATGAAATAAATTCACTTATATACAAAATACACTTATATTTAAGATGGATTCTCTAAATATCTTATATGTTGCTTCTCAATTAAATATATCTTGTTTTAAGGATTTTTAGACATTTTAAATTGGAAAACAAAAACACTTGATAACAATATGATTTTTTTGCAGTGAATTTCTTTACTGAATTAAACTTATAAAAAGTAATTTTTCCCCCTTTAATTCAGTGAATGTCATTTAGAGGTATTTTTAAAAGATGATTTTTTTTCATATTTTTTGTTAGTAACCATGTTAAATACAAACAATTAAGTTGATGCACAAGCTGACTTATCGGTTAAGAGCTAATGATTAATCGTTGCAATAATCGCTGACTAGTCGAATAATCGTTCTAATAATCGTTCGATTATTCGATTATCAAAATAATTGTTTGTTGCAGCCCTAGTTAACAACATAAGTTAACATTAACTAACAAAGAACAACACTTTTTTAGCATTTATTAATCTTAGTTAATGTGAATTTCAACATATACTAATACATTTTTAAAATCAAAAGTTGTATTTGTAAACAGTAGTTAATGCACCATGAACTAACATGAACTAACAATGAATTTATTTAATTTCTGCTTTTTGAAACAATATTAAAATAAGTATTTGTTAGACTTCAACTATAAAAATCTAATATACATTATTCATATTTTAATAATATTTATATACAAAAAAAATTAATTTAAACACAAATGTTGGACACATTTTTGCCATTTATAATATCTCTGGGCCAGTTATTAAGGAACCGATAACCATTTAAGTAGAAAAGGGTAAATATCATCTCTAATGTGAAAATAGAACAGACAGCATTGCAAAATGTTTAATAAATAATACCATATTCAGACACAAGGTTTGTATTTACCCTTGAAAAATAGGACCTAGACATGTTGTAACATAATCGTATTATTTCTATGTAGATCATTTAGTCATGCTAGTCATAATATGAACAGACAATATTGGGTCTCTGTCTATTCAGGAGAATTAAATTTGATATGTCTTTTTCATAGTACTGCGTGTTGATAAAAGATTGGAAATGAGAAACATGTTGTCTGTGACAGCCCTAAAGATGCGTTATTGCTCCTGTCCTAATCTGAAATAACACACTATTATGTATAGAATTTATATGCCACCTTAAGATCCACATAATAGATGATTTAGTGTACGTGCCATAAAGCAATAACAGGGCAGATTGAGTTTATGGAATGCAATTTTTCATTCTGCATTCTAGAGCTGTGAGTGGAAAAGAATGAATATCACTGAAACGCATACCGTCTCTCTGCAGTGGCTACTAACAAGTGTTTGGAGTGTGATTGCATTGCCAGGGTTGGGTGTGTGTGTGTGTGTGTTTTTATGTACAAAGGAAGTAATCAGTGTGTTTTGACCCTCGTTCAACGAAATGTAAGTATTTATCGCTGAAAGTACAGCAGTTGATCAAGCAATGGGAAGCAGCCAGTTTAGTTTAGGGGGTTTGAAGCTTAGAGTACAAAGTTAAACAAGTCAATAGTTATTCCTTTTCTATCAAATGTAGCAAACAGACACTGGCCAAAGTCTATTTGTTGATTCTCTAATGCATATTGCTTACAAAACTTGAAAGTACTTTCTCAATCTGGTAAACTCTATTCTGGTTTGCTATTTTTACACAATTTATGGAAGCAGGGGGCTCACAGGTTTATCAGTCTGCCTGCTTGGGTTGTTCCCAAATTCTGGCAAAAATTGTTTTGAAATTGTCAAAAAGTATCGTTTTATTTGAGCAAAACGAACATCTCAGGGGGAAACAGACCCCTGCCCCAGTCAGATGGTGAAGTTTCCCATAGTGAAGTGACAAAATGCTCAAGGGAGAGACCTAGAATGAAAAAATGGTCAACTATATTGCCCAGAAATAAAGTCGTGTTTACAAGGTACCTCACTTATATAACGAGTACTGTTGATTAAAATGATCAAGGCAGTTTGAAGTTTGATGTTAAACTGGATGCGCACTGAATGATTAAGAGTCTTTATGATTGTGTCAGATTGTACAAGGATCCCAGTAGAAATTATGTCAGTTATCCCTGTAGAAATTTTGTGACAGAACTTTGTCGGATGGCCAGATTCATTGCAAGGGCAAATGATCGGTTGTGTGTGAACATGTTATGCTAAGCAGTCATATACTGCCGACTTTTACAACCCCCAAAATGTATCTTTACGTGACCAGAATCGTACAGTGTGCCTGGTTAGCTCAGCAAGCAAAGACACTGACTACCACCCCTGGAGTCAGGAGATTGAATCCAAGGTGTGTTGAGTGACTCAGCCAGGCTTCCTAAGCAACCAATTGGCCCAGTTGCTAGGGTGGGGTGCCCAGCAGCCAGCATTTTTTTGGATGATCGCAAGTTCCATCAAAAAATAAACGTCATAAAAGCTGTCCAATCAGGTTGTGACTTTGTTCTGATGCATTTGGTTTTGTATTGTTAGGTTCGGTGTTAAAAATGCTAGCGTGAACGCTAAGGGAACCAGGACTAAATGTATCATTTTCTTTTTTGGTCCGGACCAAGAGGACCAAGAGAACCAAGTGTGAACACACCCTCAGAAGTGGAAGCAACTGAGATTCGTCCTTCGCCACCCAGATTGAGGCGAGTCACTGCGCCACTATGAGGAATCAGAGCGCATTGGAAATTGGCAATGCCAAATTGGTGAGAAAAAGGGATAAAATCCCAGTAAATAAAATACAAATCTTACAGTGTGAACTCAGCTTTAGTGGCATTACATTTTTAAATTATATTCAGAGTTTTGTTTAAGGCATTTAGTAACAAGTAAACAAGTAAAGCGGCTTTTCCACCATCCGGCCGAACAGTTCTCGTCGCAAAACCGTAACATTCCATGCCAGTGGGTATCATCAAGTTTTCTTGTGTGGTGAAATAAGGAGAATTTACACAACAGGTCCTTCTGTTTGCGAGAGCGTGAGAGGTAAACATTGGATGATAATAGGATGATTGCATATTCAAATTTCAATGACTGCAAAGACACAGACCATGTTGCAAAAAGAAAAGTAAAGAGAAAAAAGTAAGAGGTTCACCATCAATTGCTTAGGGCTTGTTTTTGGCATTGGACACAAACATGCAAAAAGGTAAAAGTTCCGAGACTAGCTAAAAAGGATATTTAAGGATTATATGAAAATATTACATGAGAATAAATTGATTTGTGTTTTGAGTTTAAATAATCTAGATCTACATCCTTACATCCCTGATGGAAAAAAATAAGAATGTAGGCTACAATACTATAGTTAGTCATCATAATACAACTATGACGATAAATTAAACGAGTCACCATGCACTAAATCCATTCCACTATCACGGTTGAGTATGGATAGCAATCGTTCCTGAGAATTCCGGGCCAAAAGTGGTTTATAATTGTGCCATGCCAAACAGTGCTCAAGTGGAAATGCTACTGTAACCGTTCCATACCATGCTCAGAACTGTTCAGTCCGATGGTAGAAAAGAGACTTAAGTAATCACATGTAGAACTGTATATTGGTTTTCTTTTAGATGGGCAGAAATTCTTATAACATGTGTCTATAAATATTTATTCTACTATTTTTCCAGTGTTTTCTGTACAACTATTTGTAGACTGCTGCAGAACCTTTTTTTTCACTGGTCTATTGTTGTGTTTTTATAAAAATTTTATCCCCTTTTCTCCCCAATTTGGAATGCCCCAAAAAAGTTGCCAATGAGAGCGAGAACCACATTATAGCGACCACGAGGAGTTTACCCCATGTGACTTTACCCTCCCTAGCAACCGGGCCAATTTGGTTGCTTAGGGAACATGGCTGGAGTCACTCCACACCAGCCTGGATTCAAACGCATGACTCCAGGGGTGGTAGTCAGTGTCTTTACTCGCTGAGCTACCCAGGCCCCCCACTGATGTATTTTAAATAAACATTCTAGCGAACTGTGGTTGGTGGCTTTATGTCTGTCAAACAGTCCCTTGCTGTCTGAGTAGGTGGTTGCAGGCCAGAATAGGCTTCAATGTTGACCAGACCTATTAAGACAATGTCTGGGTACATCAGACTACCAATGAGTTAGCTGAGCCTGTTTGCATTTCTCCAGTGCTGACATGGCACTAGAAAAAATCAGATTGTTCCTGCCTCTCAAGATCCTTACACTGACAGTGTGTCTATTCCCAGTCTTCTCCAAAGAGCATCCAGTCCGCCTACTAACAGAATAAAGGTAATGATTGTGTGGTCACGGGCATGTAGGCGTAGGAGGAAAGGCGGGAGAGAGGTGGGGGCACATGTGGGGGGTTGAGAGGAAGCTGTCAATCAAAGACGAGCTTACGCAGTGCTGACGAGGTCCTCTTGTTAGTCTGGAGGTGCAATCAATCATTTAAAGGTGCCCAAGCTCTGTCAGCGTGCTTTCAATCATGCCAGTGAGTTACGAGCAGACCCAGGGAGCTTTTCAATCATGCGCTCTCAGCTGCCGAGCCGGGCCTATTTTAACAGTCGTATGCGTACCGTATGTGAGCAAGTGTGATCATGATCATTCCAGATGGGGTTCCTTTGCTTTTCTTGCCGTGATCGTGTCTGCTCATATGACTCATCCCTTTCCTATTACCAGTCCTAAAATACACACGCACATTAATCAGCTGTCCTGCTTAGACAGGGGTAGTGTGGAATCACTCTCCCCCTCATGGCTCTGGTTTTTATAAGTTCTGTTGGCTGGAGACTTTGGCCTTTGTGAATTAAATATAAAAGTGATTAGTGTTAAAATAGTGATTAAGTCTGGCACAAATTATGAGATGCTTCTAGAATGGAAAAAATTAAAGAGGCAGTAGTGCCTTAGTCATGTAAGCTTGTTAAGAATCTATCTATCTATCTATCTATCTATCTATCTATCTATCTATCTATCTATCTATCTATCTATCTATCTATCTATCTATCTATCTATCTATCTATCTGTCTGTCTGTCTGTCTGTAGGAATATATGTGCCTGATTGTCTGTATAGGATGTTTATTTTGTGTATATGTGTGTCTGTGTGTATACCAATGGCAGCATCCTTATAGAACTTGCTGTTTATAGCGTCATTTGTAATACACACAAACAACACAGTCATGTTCACTCTGACCTCAGAGGTGGAGAAAGCATTCTGTACTTCGGAACAACATAATATTATATAAACAAAAATGCCATAATTTGCCATAAACCTATGTCTCCTCTCCTGCTGGGCTCTGCCTGAATTTAGATTGCATGGCATCGATTGGCTACCCCACAACATAGGCAGCCATCCAGTCATTACTTGTCTTGTGTATGGATTGCAAACAGCTGGCATTGCCACCTGAAAATGTGCCACACGTGAGAGATATATTTCTTCCATCAGCTCCATCACACTTATAAAATAAGATTGACTCAATAAGATTGTCTCACGCTTTTAATGCAGATCTGATTAAGCCGTTTGAGACTCAAGTAGGCTTTTTTTCCAACTACTGCCAGAGACAGATAGCAGTTGGTGTGAGCACTTGTGTCTTGCATGATTCTATCCCCCCATATATACTCTCTCCCTTGGACCCCAATAATTTTGTACTGCCTTGCGTATTACGTTATCTTAATCTTGTTCTAGCCAACAAGCGGTTGCCTGTTGTAGTTTTACTCTGTTACCTCTATTGCACTCTGTTATCGTGCAACTGGTACAGTATATGCTAGGCTAGCAGACTAGTCAGATAGTGTTATGCTAAGTCCTCTTGTTAGGACAAGATCTTGGTGTCTTGTTAAAGTTAAGCAAAATAGCAAGCTGTAGCATGTTGTATCTGTACTCGTTTATCTCAATTGCACTTTGTTAGTAGTGCTGTATCATACTCTGTGATCATGGAGCATGTATTTAGTAGATAGATAGTCAGCAGAATGCTAAGCTAGTAGGTCAACCATAACCTAACTGGAAAAAAAAGAATTGTAAATGTTTAATTTGACCATTTAATGTATAGATTTAATTATATAATGTGCTATGAGACATAATTGTCTTATTTAGATATCAAGGTTGAGATGCAAAAAGGACAAAGATTTGGACAAAAAGTGATATTGCGGTTATTTTGATGTGATAAAAAAACAAAAAATTAATAAGTGATTCCTTTTGACCAAAATGTTGTCATGTTTGGCCCATGTTCTACTGCAAATAAAAAGGCTACACTTTGAGGATTCACAAAGTCTTGAGTCCTCTTAAAAATAACTGAACTTGGACATTTTTCTCTTCAGCCACACACAAAGAGAAAACAAATTTTAGTCTAATTATAAAGTCTTCTTTTTATTCACATTGTACCTGTCTACTGTGCACCTGTTTGTGTTCAGTTTGTGATAGGTTCTCAGCACACTATTCATCATCATTACGTATTATTGTGTATATTACAGGGCATGGTGGCTCAGTGGGTAGCACAACAAGGTCCCCCGTTAGAGTCTTGGCTCACCAAGGGCCTTTCTGTGTGGAGTTTGCATGTTCTCCCTGTTTTTGCATAGGTTTCCTCCAGGTGATCTGGTTCCCCCAAAGTCCAAAAATATACAGGTTTAATGAACTGGAAATTCTAAATTGCCTGTAGCTGAGAGTGTGTATGTGTATGTCTACATGTGTTAGCCCCCGAGACAGCTGGGATAGGCTCCAGCACTACCTGCGACCCTGCATTGGACAAGCGGCTTTAGAAGATGAATGGATGAATGTGTATATTATTGTAATATTAAAATTCTATTAATTTAATTACTAATTAAATATTACTTTTATTATTAAACAATAGTAATATATTTCTGTAAAAAAATCTTAACTTGCATGGAGCATTGCTTTCCCTGATAGCACACATGCCACACCCAGACTTTTATATGATGTGTGTTTCTACATCTGGAAGACATTGTTTGCTAATCTGCATTATGCCTCAAGTTTCCTTTCGGATGTCAAAAGGACATTCAGCAGATGTCTTTGAGACGTTTATGATTTAGGATGTGTGTAAAACTGCTCTCTTTATGATGTTTATCAGATGTTAATTAGAATGCATTGCTTTCCAGGTAAAACACTCTTACAGAAATCTCTGAGATGTACGTGCGCTATCTGGGATGCGATCTAGTTAATCCACAGAGTTCCAAACCATCTAGCTTTTATTTTGGCAACATCTGTATGAAGAGTTTATGTGTAGTTTAGTTCACATTTACAACAGCAGCAAAATGTGCTCCTCATTTTAACATACAGTATCCTCTTCTGTACACAAATACGTAAACACTAATATGTAAATTAGTGAAATAAAAGTGAATCTAGAATCTGCTTTAAATATAACGCACTCAGCTCATGTGAGCAAACGATACTGAACTCTGACCACATCTGTTACTTTGAGCACAAGATGAAGTTGTGGAGCATTGAACCGCTCTGAAAACACTGTAATAATGCACTAACACAACACAGGCAGGACAATGCAGCCCAGATACATTTTGAAGTGAGCAGCATTAGCAGACTATTTATTTATCAAATTAAATTACAGCCCTTTGCAGTTTAATAATCAAACTTGTACATAATGGTATGTTGATTTTATTTTCGATTAATTGTGCAACCGTAGTTCAAGGGTTAGTTCACCCAAAACTGAAAACTTTGTTGTTACTTACTGACCTTTATTTTATACCAAAACCCATGTGACTGACTTACGAGGAACACTAAAGCAGATATTAGGCAGGTTGTTCGGTGATGACAAACTCACACTTTCATTGTATGAAATACAAGATGAAATGAGAGTCAATGGTGACTGATGCATATGTAGGTTTTGAGTAAGTGACAGAATTAAGACAACATGCATTATAAAGAGATTTTGTAGGATTTCTAACCAGGCATTAAACAGAGTACCCATTAAACAGTCTTTCAGCCAATAGAATTACCTTGGAGATTGGATTCTGCAGAGGGAAATAATATTGCATGACAATGCAACAGAAGGATGTGTGTCTGTGTTTGTGACATGCACACACCGCTGATCCATAGCACTCATTAAAACTGATGCTTATTAATTTCATAGGCCCTCTGGGTCTCAAAGAAATACAATAAACTCTTTTGAGTGGCATTTGCCGATTTGTGCCCTCTCATTTCCCGTTTTAGCAGCTGGTCTTGAACGGTGAATAAAGTCATAGAGATTTGTAGACTTTCTGCTGTAAATACAGTTCTAGGGGTTGGCACGGTGCTTCTCATATATTACCATCATTTGTTTTTTACAGCTCTAGGAGGCCTTGAGTCCTTAATGAGGATTAAACAATGTCATATGCTCTGACTAATGAGAACGTTTTAACACTTTTCTTTGATTTTTGGCCTGAAACATTAATTGGGTTTGGAGTTAATCTAAAACATTAGCTACAGCGGAACAGGGCTCTTCGGCCAGGAGGACACTAATGCCAGCTCTCATTTCCAATCTGCAAAAATCACAATGACTTTGGACATTGCATATATTAGATTCACCAGACGCTAGCCAACGTTTGAAGCAGGACTTCAAATAAATCTTTGCCTGTGGAGAGAGTGAACAAGCACGACTATGGTGTCTGACATGTTATTAGACATAAAAGCGACTATAGAGAGGGTTTGTTAGCATTGACGAACCTAAAATTGGAGAGAAAGTAAAAAGTAATCTAGGTTGCTTTCAATAATGGCTCATTTTTGCTGACTGACACGGCAATGAAGCTTTACTAGTGTGATAGCGGTAGTCAGAGGCAAAGATAAAGTATTATTTTTGCCTTACAGAGAATTTTCAGTACCATTTTCATGAAAGTAAATCTTCAAAGTACAGTGCAATGTTGTTAGCACAAAACAGGAGCTATGCAAAAGCAGTCTTTGGGTTGTTTTAGATTCTGACCGTATGAAAGGGATTTAGGGGATCTTTTTTATGTTTGTGGAGTGAAAGCAAGTTTCTATACTTGTGCGAAGATATCTTTTATGATTTTTGGCCTTTTCTGATGCAAAGCAATTTGATGACAATTATGAAACTGTGCTACACAGTTTTATATTACATGCCTGTGTCAGGGCAATTATTCCAAGGAAATGCACTCCCCTAAAAATATGCATGTTATTACAAACGTTATGATCTTGCTTTGATAATAGAGCTGTTACATTCCGAGATAACTTGCTTGCGCTTGCACGCTAACATGCTTGATACAAATCTTATAAAAGACCCTAAAGATGTAAGGCTTGGGAGTGAAATATGTAGTGCTCAGCTCATAAAGCCCAATCATAAAGCTATAAACTCGATAATATTGAAAGTGTGTGTGCAGATATCTTCCCTCAGCAGGGCTGACTTAAGATTGTCTTTCAGTCTCTATTTATCAGGCCTTGCAGATGGAAGGTGCTTGAAACACATTACTTTTCACAAAGCATTGGCAGACCCTTTATTTTCTTTCTGCTGGGCTCATATGGCCTGGTGCCAGAAGGATATGATCCCCTATTTTCTCCTGACAGCCTGGGTCTAGTTGCACACTGTGCTCTGGAGCATTCCATCGTGACACAAATTCTGATGACAACATAGGGCTATCTTAATCCAGTTTGCCAAGTGGTATACACCTTCATTCAGCTCAGGCCTACAGCCTGCACTCCCTGAGCTATAGACAACCCACCCAATTGATAATTTCAGCCATTTAAGAATCCAACAACAACAGAGAGGATTTTGTTGTTATGATGCAATTGCTCTGTTTCAAAGCTTATTGAGCTGCCAGGGCTGAGCGATATATTGAATACTGACAATATATTTGCAATAACTTTGGCTGGTGATATAAAGCTAAGCAACAAATATTGTGGTATTTTAATGCATTTCTTATACGTTTTCAATTTCTTGATTTTGACAGTTTGATTCATTTTAACAAATTAGTATGTCTGTTTTAATGAATCAACTCAAAACTCTGATTTGTTTGCACCATCCCTCTAAAATGTTCACAGAAGTTCCAACGTGACATTTTTCAAGTATTAAAATATCTTTGTTAACCATCAAAATTGGGAAATATTTTTTATCTCAGTGATTTCATCTGTGGCATGATTGTAGGTTCCAGACGGGCTGGTTTGAGTATTTCTGTAATTGCTGTTTTAACTAATTTAAAACATTTAAATCTACTTAAAATTAAATAATTTTCATTGCACATAGAGATTTCATTCCTGCTTGAGAAAACTTTTTAAACCAGACTAAAAAAGATAATTTAAGTTGTCAAAAATGGTCCAAGATGGATTAAAATGTTCTCCTGGCCTGGTCAAGCTGGTCTTCATCTGGTTTATTAAGGATTTGGCTGTATTCACAGGTGAAGCCTATTCTTTTGGTGTATGCGTTTTCATGGAAAGTTCCAATGTATTCCGTAGTTATAAAGGATACTGGCCTCCATTTGCAGCTTATTACAAAGCTCTATCACCTACAATCAGTGGAAGTAAAAGAAACAATAAGAATAGTGTGGCAGGGCAGAGGGAGGGGTCGGGTCATGATTCTGTACACCCATCCCCTAATTTGGCTGATTAGCCTGAGAAGGATAAGGGCCGACTGGAGATGGCAGTGAGCGATTTACGGGCAGCTGTCCGACACCTGTGTATGTTTTTGTCTTTTGGTTCAGATTCACAATTTGGTTTGGTTCACAATTATTTATAATCTCAAGCTGGTTCCTGCCTCCTGCTTTCCATGAATCTCTTTACAAATAGAAAGTAATGTCAATGCAAAATGTATGTGCTCTGGATGTGCTCAATTAAATTCATCAAAAAGAAACTACCAATAATTTAAGTTTAGCAATTTGACTAAAATTCGTAGCTATTTTGAAGCTGATGCTGGTGTCACAAAATTTTCTTAAAAAAAAATATAAGTGGTGCTTGCTCATTCAAAAATAACCATCACAATGCTTGGGGGTCATGGGTGGTTGCTAGAAGTTTGCTAAGGGGTTCTGTATGTATTTTAGTGTATTGATTTGCAGTTGCTAGGACGTTGATAGATGGTTTCTAAAGTGTTCTGGGCCTACCAAGCGTCACTAAGTAAATCAACCCAGCTTAGAATAGCTTGCTTATTTTAGTTGTATCTGCATACTACTTATCAGAAACATTGAAAACATAAGAATAGAATACATTGTACACATCAATTCTAAACACACTTTCAATCAGAATTTAAGTACATAGCAGTTGTCCTTATCTGGTAAACATATATTATCCTTCTTACCTTAAAGCAGGTGCAGCACTGAGTGGAATGAGATCACATTGCATCATTGCCTTCAGATATGCGCTTGTTTTTTACAACAGCGGCCAGATTAGAATAAACTGCAGACTCAGCAAAATACTGCTGTACACCATGCTGCTGAGGGCTTGTTGATCTGAGGCAATGGCGCTGGGATGAAAGCAATATGCTAATATGAATGAATGAATGAGTTTCTGCAAGCTCAGATTCCTTTGATATTTACCGTACCTGACATTTATGTTTACTCATAATCATGTTTGCTCCAGGGGCGGATCTACCGGAGTGGCATCAGGTGGCAAATGCCACCCTAAGAAATAGCATTGCCACCCCAGCATTAGTATCCCGATGTATACAAAATAAATGTACATTTTGTAGGGGTTTAATAATTTTGAAATGCCTTAACCAAGCCCACAACACAGACCTATTGAGTGAGTGATGACAGAAGCAGCTAACTGCATCAGTGCCCAATCGTGTGATAGATTACATCTGTGGCCAATCATAGACGTGCTGTGAAATGAGCACTTTTTGAAATCGCTTTAATCAGGTATGTGTATAATCCAGTTGAAACATCTCCAGTTCATGAGTAGGAGTTTCTATTTAATCTAAACATTTGGGCAAAATGATATGCATTACAAACAAATCAACATACCAAAAACATTATCAGGTATCAGATAGCCAGGCAGACTGTATATAGCATTATGGGCACTTGCTTTGGTGTTGTCACCCCTAATAGTCTGTATGCAACCCCCTTGCCACCCCATGAAAAATGACTAGAACTGTCCCTGGTTTGCTCTACACATTAAACAGAACTTAAGGGATACTTCACCCAAAAAACGTTGTTGAGACATTATTATTTTTCTTTCTTTCATGGAACATGATATTTTAAGTTGTTATTTCCCATTCAGTTATGATGAATAGGGACTGGAGCTTTCAAGCCTCAAAAAGAACTCTAAAGCACCAGATCAGTCCACAAAAGGGGTCTATGAGCTTGTGTGCTATATCCTCCTGAGAACTGAGCGTGACTGCTATGTGCATTTTAGCATTTGTAACTAGTAGAACCTAATAAACATGCACGTTTTCCTAAAAATATATGTCACATATGTGTACACCGGGACTAAGTTGTGATTTTTTTTTGTAAAATAATACCAAGCTATAGAAAGTCAGATTTTTTAGTCAAATTGTTTATTATGTTTACAGGAGTGTTGATTATTCATGAATTTGAGACATTACAGATTTTACATCATAAATTAGCATAATTCATTCTAATTCAAAGTAATGCCCAGCATCATCCAATCAATGTCAGCCATGTTAAAAAAATACATTATAAATTTGGAATCTATGTAATGATTAACATTGTCCCATGTCATCCAAACATGATTTTTGGATTTTTAGGAGTGTATGCACTTACTGTAGCTGCACAGAAAGCTGTAGGATGCACCCTGGCTCCCTATTTAGTGAATGACTATACCTCCAGTGTGCTGTCTGTCTGCACTGGTAACAGAACAGTACGAAATGTACCTTATTTTCATCCTAACTCCATATAAATCCCCCGAAAGCAACACTTTTCAGCTTATGGATGAACCCATCCATAAGTTTCAATGTTAAAACTTGTTTATGTTTCTTACCAGATAAAGTTTTGGCTCCCAAAGTCAAACACCGATGTGATCGGCACCATGTTGTTTTGTCACATGACTCTGTGTGTCGAAAATGTATCCCTTTAATGATAGCCCAGAGTCTTTTGAACTGAGATCAGTCGGTTTAAATGAATTTAAATTATGTGTTGAGTATTGAGAAGCCAAAATACAATGTCCATGCATGTATACGTGGGGGTCGCATGAGGATATTCATGGACAATGCCTAGATAAACTGATGCACTAAAAAGATCTGATTCAAAAGAACGATTTGTTCATGAATTAGACATGAACATGCCAAGGTGAGCTTGGGTGGATGTCAAGATTTTTAGTGAATAACAACCTAAATTTTGAGCCCGACCACAGTACATAGCACCTGTGACTCATAGTGGGTCTGGCCGCGAATTACTCCGCTGAATTCGCCGCCAAAAGGCTAGGGATCGATGCATAGTGGCTAACCTGGGATAGAAGGCGAACTGGATCAACTTGGTGAAGGGCGCTGTGTGCAAGTGGAACACCCGGTAGGTATTGTGTGTTGCCCAGCCCTCTGCTCTGCAGATGTCTGTTAAGGAGGTGCCATGGGTCAGTGCCCACGAGGATGCCACACTTCTCGAGAGTGAGTGTAGAGTTTGCTCGAACCCGCAAGGAAGTGGGCACGTCCTGGGTGTGATAAGCTAAGGAAATTGCATCAACAACCCAGAGAGCTAACCTCTGTTTGGAGACGCTGTTCCCTTTCCACCATCTGCCGAAGCAGACAAAGAGCTGCTCAGAAAATCTAGAGCTCTGTGCGGTCCAAATAGATACGCAAAGCACCTACTGGACACAGCAATGAGAAGGCTGGGTCTGCCTCCTCCCGGGGCAGCTTGCTTGCATGCTCACGACCTGGTCCCTGAAGGGTGTCATAGAAACCTTGGGCATGTAGCCCGGTTGCGGCCTCAGGATAAAATGAGAATGTGCCGGACTGAACTCCAGGCAGGTGTCGCTGACAGAGAACCATGCAGGTCCCCAACCCTATTGATTTAGGCTAACACGATCAACTGAGTCAAGCGGCTCGATGGGGGGTCTCTGAAGGCCCGAGAGGACAACAGAGAGATCCCAGGAGGGGAATAGGCTAGGCTGGGGAGGGTTCAGTCTCCGGGCGCCTATCAGGAACCTGATAATCAAGTTGTGCTTTCCTAGGGACTTGCCATCTACTGCGTTGTGGTGGGCTGCGATAGCAGCTACATACACCTTCAAGGTGGAGGGGGAAAGCCTCCCCTCCAGCCTTTCCTGCAGGAATGAAAGCACTGACTGAACTGCGCACCTCTGCAGGTCTTCGGCTCGAGAAGAACACCAATTCACGAACAAGTGCCACTTTAGGGCGTAAAGTTGCCTGGTGGAGGGAGCTCTGGCTTGGTTGATCGTGTCTACGGCTGCAGGTGGTAGATCCACTAGATCTTCCACATCCCATCCAGGGGCCAGACATGGAGGTTACAGAGGTCTGGGTGTGGGTGCCAGAGGGTGCCCCTTCCCTGAGAAAGAAGGTTCTTCCTCAGGGGAATTTTCCAGGGAGTTGCTGTCGCGAGGAGCGTAAGATCCGAGAACCAGGAACGGGTGAGCCAGTAAGGGGCCACCAGGATGACCTGTTCCTCGTCCTCCATGATCTTGTACAGCACCGGTGCAAGAAGGCTCACTAGGGGAAATGCGTACTTGCGCAGACCCCGGGGCGAGTTGTGTGCCAGCGCATCTGTCCCGAGAGGAGCTCCTGTCAGGGAGTAACAGTGCGGCAGTGCGAGTTGTCTTGGGAGGCAAAGAGATCTATCTGTGCCTTGCCTAATTGGTCCCAAATCAGCTGGACCACCTGGGGGTGGAGCCACCACTCTCCGCTGGGCGAAACCTGCTGGGGCGGAGGATGCAAATTCTGTCTGCCAACTTGACATTGGACTTTTCTCAGGTTCAGAAGTATGTTTGGCTTCCCAGGAAGACCCCTTGTGTCACTTCATTCGACACAACGTCGAGTGAGTAGGGGAACAATATTTAAGTACTTTTTACTATCAATCTCCACTTTCACTTTCATATTTGTCTTTTCTTGTTTTTGGGGATTCACATTCGTTGTGCATTTCACCACCTACTGGGCAGGGAGGAAAATTCATATAAAAAATTATTTAACCTTTGATCTGTTTCTCACCCACACCTATAATTGGATGGATTCATAGCTTTAATGCTACCTTTATATGCTTTTTGTACTTTCAAAGTTCTGGTCACCATTCACTTGCATTGTGATGACCAACAGAGCTGAAATATTCTTCTAAAAGTCTTAGTTTGTGTTCTGCAGAAGAAAGAAAGTTATACACATCTAAGATGGCATGAGGGTGAGTAAATGATGAGAGAATTTTCATGTGAAGCACACAGCTATTCAACCACTGTACCAAATACATACAATTATATGAATGGCAGTGGATATGTTAAAATTGTGCTATGTAGATATGAATAATGTCATCCAAATGTGTTTCCTACCTTTTTTTTTTTTTTTTAGCCTTAACTTCTGATGACACTTTTTTAATTATAGCTGTAGACCTGCCAGGACTATCATTTAAATGACCCTATCCTTTTAGACTAAAAAATAAAAATAGAATAAAAATAATACTTGTAACTGGCAAGATAATCAATATGTATGCTAGTTTACATTTAAGATTCATGACGAGACAATTTTCAACCCTTGCACATCCTGCTACATATTGCAACAGTATTATACTTCTAACATGACTCTTTCTTACAAACCAACTTACATGTCTCCTTGAAGCAAACTAAAAATTATAATTCTCTCATCATGTATGCAGTTTTAAGCCATGTCAAACTCATTTGACTTTCTTCAGGGGAAAACAAACAAGATTTTTGATGGATATATTATGTGTCTTTGTCCATATAATGGAAGTCAGTGAGATTAAAAACTTTCAAGATCCATTAAAGCAGCATCAATCCAAATAATAATCTATATGACTTGAGTGGGCATTTTGGTTTGTGTTCCACAGAAGACAGAAAATCATACGAGTTTGAGAATTTATAAGGGGTGAGAAGGCTAAATGACACAAAAAGCATTTTTGGGTGAACTACTAAAATAATTTTGATTAAGCTGAAAATTGAACATAAACCAACACTCAGCTAATGTAAGATGGTTTCCCCTTCAAGATGAAGGGGTTCAATGAGGCATTTGCTTTGAAACATGTAGAATAATCATTTAAAGCAAGCAGCAACCACAACAATGAATCCAAAATGTATGCTTCACATGATATTGATGTATTTATTCATGTCGTCTCAAACACTAACTGAATGCTAAAACTGTAGATGAAATTGATGAAGCAGAATATAAACCAACACTCAGAAAATGTTCACTGGTTTCAAGATGTACAATTTGAAGTTTGCATTAAACATTTTAAATTGGTGTAGAAATCCGATTATCATACTGGAATTACCTGTTGTTTGCTGAGTTTGAGGAGTTGAGGCAGCAGTTGAAGATGAAGAGTATCTGCCTGGTGAAAAAATGCACACTTTGTGTTTGTTCGACTGTAAAAATGAACACAAACGTTTAATATACTGTAGATTTGCAAACGAAATGCAACGTAAGTTAACAACTTCTTTGCGAATAGAAATTTGAAAACACTGAAAATTGATAGCAAAAAAAAAAAACTTTGTTTTTTACTTTGTTTAAAGTAATTTACCTTTTAACTTTTTGGCAAAAACTTTGTGTTGTCCACCACGAGCTCTCCTCATCCAAAAAGGCAGCCAGCCCCAAATATGCTTACTTAAAATTCAATCACATTCTGCATCACGTGGTTTCCCATGGAATCTGAAAAAATTAGGCTGGGTTTACTAAACATCAGATTATTGTCGTGTCACTCAAAATAATTAGCAAAGTTTCTTATTATTATGAGCGCAGCATCTCAATATCTAGTGTCATAAATATAGCATATATTAAGGAAAGTTGACGGCATTACGTTTTCTGTCAAATCTGTTTATTTTAATGAGCAATATTTGCTGAAGCAAGGAATCGTAATTCTTTTTTTCAGTGTACAGCACAAATCCTATGGGCCACTTTAATGGTGCTTTTGTGCAATTTTTGAAACTTGTAAGTTCCAGTCCTTATTCATTTTAATTGACCCTTTGCTAAGACCCACCTTAAAAGCTTTTCTGACCAATTCTGTCTTAGCAACTGTTGCCCCACTGCCATTTCTCTGACAAGTGCTTGCTTTTTTACAATGAGAGCCTATGGGATTAATGTGTTTGAGTAGTTTTAAGCGGTGGTTTTTGGGTGTGTATTTTTTCATTATTTTTAAAAAAAAATCTTTAAATAAATATAGAGAAGAGCATGCTATGAATTAAAGTGTGTCATTCCTCATTTCCGAATGAATGTATAACATCAGCGAGGACACCCAACATTTGCTCCAAGGTAAATTATAGTTAATAAATTAACATTGATTAATTTAAGAATTTATTCAGGTGTTAGTAAAAGTGATAATAAATAAAGAGCTCACAGCATCAAAATGAGTGTGTTATGTGATGTTATAAGCGGTTCTTTTTACTTACACTTATATTATGAGGTTTGTAATCTATTAAATTAAGATCCACAGTCTGCACAGTTTTCAATCAAATTACTGTGTAATTTAACAGTTTATAAAAAATAAAAAAAAACTTCAGATAAATATGCCTTACAATGTCACTCTTTATTCCAGCCACTGCAATTTCCCATTCATTCCTATGAGAAGTTCTGCAGAACTTGTCAGAGGGAGCAACCATAACCAAAGGGGGTGGAGCTTAGCTAAGGATCAATTGCATGGAAAATAGCTTTGTGTTCCACAGAAGAAGAAAAAAGTAGTATGGGGTTTTAATCAACATGAGAATGAGTAAATTAATATATAATTTTAATTTTGGGGTATACTGTCCCCTTAACAAGATTATTATTATTTTTTGGGGGGGGTACTGTTAAGAGAGATGAGCCACCATAATGGCAGTGAATGTTTTTTTAATTTTATTTTGTAACTTTCCTCCTGTAGGCTAGTTCTGTTGGTGGTATCAAAACTTGAAGGTTCCACAGTGCAGTAGAGTGAGTTGGAGAGAGGGGGCGGCTCCACTGCTGAGATCAGGGGGTAGGAGAAACAGAGAGAAAGAGAAAAGGCCAAACGACCACGCTCAGTTCTTCTGCAACCTTCTTTGCCACCCTTCTACCTCGGGACAGAGTGTGGTCATCAGTATAGTCTGTTTGTCAGGTTAGGAATGTCACAGGGGTCCTGCACACAAAAGAAAGCACTCTGTGTTTCTTTCAAGGCTTTTAATAAAAAAGGCTTTGAGAGGCAGTGCAAGCTTTCAGAGCTTTCAGAGCCTTATGGTTGCCTCTGTCATATCTGCAATCAGCTTAGCTGATATCATTGCAATGTCAACGCAACTCTTCGTAATATGGGCGACACCAGGGCAGGGCTTCAGGGCTTTAAAGGGATAGTTCACCCAAAAATGAACATTCTTTCATCATTTACTCACCCTCATTTAGTTCCAAACTCATATGACTTCTGTTGAAGATAAAATTAAATATAAGTCTTCATGTTAGCCTCAGTTACCATTCACTTTCATTGTGTGCATATGTACATATATTCATTTGGCAGACGCTTTTATCCAAAGCAACTTACAAAAGAGGAATAATACATCATAAGTGGATTATATTAAGGAGACAGTGGTATGGAAAGTGCTGCATTACAATGTTTCACTAGCATCAGAATAGTAGAATTCAAGACAGATTAAAGTGCAACAAGAATATATATATATATATACATATATACACATACGCACACAAACACTGATGGCCAAAGGTTTGGAATAATGTACAGATTTTGCTGTTTCGGAAGGGAATTGGTACTTTAATTCACCAAAGTGGCATGCAACTGATCACAAAGTATAGTCAGGACATTACTGATGTAAAAAACAGCAACATCACTCTGAAAAAAGTTATATTTTATAAAATCTAGACAGGCCCAATTTTTAGCAGCCATCACTCCAACGCCTTATCCTTGAGTAATCATGCTAAATTGCTAATTTGGTAATAAGAAATCACTTGCCATCATAACAAACACAGCTGAAAGCTATTTGATTCGTTGTCTTTGTGTTTATTTTTGAGTTGCCGCAGCTATACAATGCTTAAAATTTAAAAGATTTAATACAAAGGTGTACAATACAGTTCTCAAAGACGACTGGCTCAACAAGGACAGAAAGGGATATGGAAGTTCAGATATACAACTAAACAAAAGGATGAGTACATCAGAGACTCTAGTTTGAGAAATAGATGACTCACATGTCCTCAGCTGACAGCTTCATTGAATTCTACCCACTCAACACCAGTTTCATGTACAACAGTAAAGAGAAGACTCAGGGATGCAGGCCTTATGGGAAGAATTGCAAAGAAAAAGCCACGTTTGAAACAGAAAAACAAAAATAAATGGTTAGAGTGGGCAAAGAAACACAGACATTTGACATCAGATAATTGGAAAAGAGTATTATTGATCTTAACCCCACTGAGCTTTTGTTGAATGTTGCATTTATATCATTTTTTTGGACACTATCCTCAAAATGCTTTACACAGTGAACAGGGGACTCTCCTCAGCCACTACCAGCAATCAGCATCCACCTGGATGATTCAACAGCAGCCATAGTGCGCCAGTATGCTCACCACTCACTAGCTATTGGTGGTGAGGAGAGAGTAGTGTTATGAAGCCAATTTATGGATGGGGATTATTAGGAGGCTATGATTGAGAAGGGCCACTGGGGGGAATTTGGCCATACATTTTTGGCCATGGGATTTTTAATGACCACAGAGAGTCAGGACCTTGGTTTAACATCTCATCTGAAGGACGGTGCCCTTTTACAGTTTAGTGTGTCCATCACTAGCATTGGGTGAAATGTCACCTGAGTATCTGGACAATCTGACAGCTTGAATGCCAAGGATCTTCAAAACTGTCATTGCTGCACTTAGAGGAATTTATATTGAAAACTCTTTGAAGTAGTTTAAGTTCTGAACATTGTTTTCAAATTTTAACAGTAATTTTCACATTATTAATGTCCTAACTATATATTGTGATCAGTTGAATGCCACTTTGGTAAATAAAAGTAGCAATTTCTTTCCATAAGAGCAACATCTGTACATTATTTTAAACTTTTGGCCACCAGTGTGTATATATTTACTGTATTTACATATATACAATTTTTGAAGATAGAAAGAGAGTTAGCTTCACAGATGGAGTTGGGAAGATCATTCCACCAACATGGTCCGACAAAACTGAAAGTCCGGGAAAGTGTTTTGGTGCCTCTTTGTGTTGGTAGGTGGGAAGGCACCACTCCTTAACCGACTGTAGTCTTCTGGTGGGAAAGTAACTCTGCAAAAAAATATTTTAGGTATGCTGGAGCACACCCAGTGACTGTTCTGTATGCCAGCATCAGAGCCTTGAATTTGATACGTGCATCAACCAGCAGCCAGTGAAGAGAGACAAGAAGTTGTGTATCATGCACTCTCTTTGGTTCATTAAAGACCAGACCTGCTGCTGCATTCTGCATTATTTGCAGGGGTCTGATTGCCACATGCAGGGAGGCCTGCAATGAGAGTTTTACTGTAGTCTAGTCTAGTTATAATAAGTGACTGGACAAGATGTTGTGTGGCATGTTCAGATAGGAAGGGTCTTATCTTCCTGATACTGTAGAGTGTTACACGATCGTGCTGTCTTTGATATGTGGTCTGTGAAATTGGTTATTGATGGTTACCCCTATATTTCTGACCATTTTGAAATCCGTTATTGTAGTTGAACCCAGCTTCATGGTGATGTTGTGTTCAACAGCAGGATTGGCTGGAAAGACAAGGAGTTTAGTCTTGGATGGGTTAAGTCGCAAGTGGTGTTCTTTCATACAGGCCGAGATGTCTGTCAAACAGCTGACTTCAAGCAGTCACCGTGGTGTTGTTGGGCTGGAAAGACAAGTAGAGGTGTGTGTCATCAGCATAGCAGTGGTAAGAGAATCAATCTGGCACATATTATAGTGTATTGTGCCAGACAATCTCACAGTGAAATCCGAAAAAAGTTAACTTTTCTTAAGCTAAAATTGATCTATGCTTACCGAAATTCGAAACACTGCCTCCAGTGGCCAAAGCGGGAAGCGGTTCTGTTGGGTAAAAGTGATCTGTGAAGTGAGGTGATTTTTTTTTTTAGCTGTACGGACTGTAATACAGTGAAGAGGGATGCATATTTTATAAAATGACCTCGACAACTCAACCCCAAACCTAACCATCAGTGGAGAAAAAAATATTAGATTATATTATTAAAAAAAAAAAAAAAAAATTATACTATAACTTACCAACTTGCTAAAATGTGCTAGCTACCTAAGTATATGCTTTAGTAGCTGTTTTCTAGCTTGCTGATTTAAATATATAAATATTAGTGCTTCAAATTTTAAAAGGTTGAAAAAATACCATGTGAATTCAAAATGCTGAAATGCATATGGGACATTTTGACCCTCTTTATGCAGCCATGGGGTAGTGATATAAAACTTTTTTTTTTCTGAAACTATGACCACGAAATATAAAAATTTTTTTGGTGAGGGTCACAAGCAAGGGGAACTGAACCTGCTTCTGAATGTTTGTGTATTTTTATAACACAGTCTGTAAAGAAAACATTTTAAGAGATGGGGCATTGAACGTCATGTGTCGCACCAGTGAGGTGATTGAAGAGTTTGATGTCTAGCATGTTGTTTCATTTGTAGTATGCATTGTTTTCCTGTTTGAAGGCACATTTTCAAAATCTCTCCTTTATTTTCAGAAAATGAGTTTGCCTTTTCATTCGGGGTATAAGGATGTTGGGTCATTGATGTGTAAAATCAATGATCTGGACCCCTAGTGCTTCGGAAGTGCATCTGTCACGTTGACAACAGAAAAGAAAGACAAACAAAAATACAAAGAGGAATATTGTTTTGCGTGGTTGTCAGATCTCGATACGCCAGTGTGTCGCTACATGAAGTTAATTATTGGAATGCTTCAGTAACTCACCATGGCTTTGTACTCATTCTTCAAGCAAAGTTGAAGTGAAGGGAAGATTTAGAGCTGGCAGTCTTCCAGCGTTCGCTCTGACTCTCAGGTTCCCTACATCAAACGAAGTGTATATGCAGATCTCCAATACTAGAATATTTAAGAAACACAGACCAATCTTTCTTGTTGAGATGCTATTTCGGAGATGGAAGTAGATGTTTTTTGGACTTTTGGGATGTGATGCTGCATGTCCTTGCTTAGCCATACATAGAGCAATCTGTACTCTTGCTAGGAAAAGTACCAGCTAGCTTTTAGGCGGAGGTTGGAGGTAACTTTGTTACTGTCAAATGTAATATAATAAGGAATCTTAATGTGTAGAACTGAAAGGGCTTGCCTGATGAAAATTGTATTCATCAGCATTTTGTTATGAAGATGGTCAGAGGTCATACAAGTGCAGACTCTTGCACAGTTCTAAAACTAATTGAAATTCTGACAACCTTGCAATCTGTTTATGATGTGTTGGGGATTTTGATTCATCCCAGTGACGAAAAAGTTTCTAATGCTATAATGTTTATTATAATGCATTTTGGTCATGCGGTAGTCAGTTTCTAAAGGCAGGAAAAGCAGTGCGTGTGATTTCTTTTGTTGTATGGAAATGACCAGCTTGGACTAATCAGACTGATCTCACAGTGAAATCAGAAACAGTAGGTTGAATTTTCTTTTGCTAAAATCGGTCTATGCTTACCGAAATTTGAACGTTTTTTTTTTTCCAGCTGTACAGGCTGTAATAGAGTGGAGAGAAATGTATATTTTAGAAATTGTACCCCCTAGCCTAAACCTAACCATCAGTTTAGTAAAAATGTAATCTTAGAGGGAAAAAATGCAACATTTGAATAGCATTAATCATTGATTATGGTTTGACACAGGATCTGACCCGGTCTCTCATGCTGTTGATGCAGCGTACTTCTGATCATGCCACAAGGGAAGGTAAACACACTGGAGCCGATGCAAAAATGTCTGATAGGAGATGGCGCTTGCCATCCTTGTTAAGGAACTCTCAGAAAAAAACATACCAACTTCCCGTCTAATAATTTTGGAACTATTCCTTTAAGAGTTGAAGTTGTAACGTTTTTAACATGTTAAAACAATTTCTCAAAATGTACTGCTTGGCCAAAAAAAGAAAAAGAAAAAAAAAGTTTCATACTCTAATAATTTGTTGGATCGCCTTTAGCTTTGATTACGGTGCGCATTCGTTGTGGCATTATTTCAACAACCTTACGCAACGTCACAACATTTATTTCTGTCCAGATACATTTTTGGCCAAGATCTTTTATTGATGACGGTAGAGTTGAACCACTCCATAACGTCTTCTCCATCACATCCCAAAAAAAATCAAGACTCAGTTGTGGCCAATTCATGTGTGAAAATGAGTCCTCATGCCTAAACCACTCTTTTTCAATTTGAGCCCGATTAATATTGCAATTGTCATCCTGGAATATGCCTGTGCCATCAGGGAATAATAAATCCATTGATGGGATAACCTGGTCATTCAGTACATTCAGGTATTCGGCTCACTTCATTTTATTGCTGCATAATGTTGCTGAGCCTAGACCTGACCAATTGATGCAAACCCAGATCATAACACTGCCTCCAGAGGCTTGTACAGCGGTTACTGTGCATGATGGGTGCATCACTTCATGCGCTTCCCTTCATGCCCTGATGCGTCCATCGCTTTGGGGAAGGGTAAATCTGGACTCATCAGACCACATGACCTTTTTCTATTGCTCTACAGTCCAATCTGTATGCTCCCTAGCAAATTGAAGTAGTTTCCAAGTAGCCTCACTAACAAGTGACTTTCATGTGACTGCACAGCTGTTTAGTCCCAATCCTGTAAATTCTCATCGCATTGTTTATGTGGAAATGCTCTTAATTTAACTATTAAATATGACCGAGTGTTCTACTGTCGACGTTTTACAATGTGACTCCACCAAGCATTTTAGTAATCTCCGATCACGATCGTTCAAGATTTTTTTCCAACCACATTTCTATCACAAAGCTAACGGTTCACCACTATCATTCCAAGTTTTTATAATGCGTTGGACAGTTCTTAACCCAATTCCAGTGATTTCAGCAATCTCCTTAGTTGTTTTGTTTGTTTAATACAGGCCAATAATTTGCCCCTACTGAAACATATTTTCCACGACCACGTGATACATCTTCCGACATGGTTGTTTAAGAAATGAGAAGCTACACACTGCATCAGTTTGGGTTAAAATAATTGTTGCCTGCTGAAACATATTAATCACTGCAATTATGATCCAATCATAGGCTCTTAAGTATCTGCTTATTTAAATCCAAACTATGATTTTTTTTTTTGGCCAGGCAGTGTATAAAACCCAGTCAATTTTTATTACTGTAAACTATGATTTTCCAAGGAAATCCAAATGGATTTATTTTTTTTTTATTTATTTTTTACGATATACATTTGCTTTTGTCACAGCAATTGAATCCACGATAAACAAATTTTGGCTGTCTTAGTATCTTTTTATGCTTTATGGGCACTTATTGTTTTAATGGCGTACTTAAAGTTTTAAAGTGACAGTTTTGCTATAAAGTAATGCTTAAATCTGGGTGCAATAAACGTTAATGTATCAAACAAAATTCACCAAATAAACAAGAAAGCATTATACTTTAAAATCAATTCATGCTGCAGTGGTCCAGTAAGCTTTAAGCTCTAGTGAATGTTTATTGTCCAAAACTGTCAAGCATATTTAAGAAACTCTCACTAATGCATGTTTATGAGACTACTTTATGTGTACTTACAAGAAAGCTTTATGAATGTATTATGACATGATAATTAGAGAGGTGTCAAATTGGCCTGTACAGAGTGTATATGAGACACGGGACACTCTGGATCTTCTCTTTGACTCATTATTGGTTATTTTGAAACTGCACAGCACAATCAATGCACATCAATTAGTCGATTTGTCAATTAGTCACAGGGGAAAGTTCTCTGTTTTAGATCTGTTCAGTCCATCGCTACCTGTCACCCACCCCCATTTCGATTTCTCTCTGTATTCAACTTTCAATTTAAGCACGTTCTGCAAAATCTGTTAAAAGAAATTCTGATGGCTGTTATAGAACTGAAAATTACTTTAACCTATTAGCCAGTAGACAGATGTGGCTGGAACTAGCTCTCTGAAATAAAATAACAAAACAATCACCCAAAATTCAATTTTTTTTTATCAAATTTGTCTATTTTTAACATGCTCTTTTCACATTTTAAAATATTGTTAAAGAAGATAAGTAAGTATTCAATGAAACATTTACATTTAGGATATATTTACATTTATACATTTGGCAGACACTTTATCCATAAGCAACTTGGTGCATTCAAGGTGTACATTTTATCAGTTTGTCAGCATTTCTCAAAATAGAATCCATCTCAAATAGTCAGTGTATAAGCAGAAATTTCTGAATTGCATCAAAAATCACACTGAAAAACCATTTGACAAAGCCAGACTGATCGCACTTGAATTCTGCGACAGTAGTTCAAAAGTTCTTCTGTTGAAATTAGTCTGTCCTTACCGATAATCAAACCACTGCCCATAGTGGCTAAAGCTGGAAGTGTTTTTGAATGTTTGAACACGTGTGAGCTCCTTTGTCTGGGTAAAAGCAAGTTGTATTTTTAGTTGTAAATTATGTATTACAGTCAACACGAATGCATATTTTATCAACCTTACCCCCTAACCCAAATCACAACCCTAAACCTAACCATCAGAGTGAAAATCCAACCTCCAAATCATTCTAATCATTGTTTATGTGAACATGATTAGTTCCTAGCTTCAACAGGACCAGAACCCCTGCCAGGAGAACAGACATATTCAAATTCATCTCAAAGATCACAATTGCCCAACCACCTGTCATAAATATCACTTACTATTAGACATCACAAATATTCAGTGGTAGACTCATATGCAGTAACCAATCAAAATTTGCAGTAAGGCATGTGGTCTCACCTAAATGCACAAAACCACATCCACAAACACCCACTAACCAACACATACACAGATCAGTATCCCCTGAGTAAAGAGAGCTGACATATTCAAACCAGATACGGCCATTGTCTACTGCTGATGTAAATATGTGCAAGCCAAGCTCAGAAAACCTGATTCCATCAACAGATGGAGGGTGGCTTTTAGTTTCCTGGGCACAGCTATGGGAGATGCATGTCGTGCAGCTGCTTGCTATGGTGTCTTTCAAGGAAAACAGCATCTGGGTGTGTGTGAGAGAGTATGAGCGATCGAAATATAGATAGAGAGAGAAGAGCCTAAACCACTGAATGATTGAACTGAAGGGATAGTGAGCATGACACTGTGGCAAATCCCTGAAGTTTTAAATCATTTGCCATTAAGTGCCAGATATAAATAAGCAATTAAGACTCCTCCGCTCTGGATTTTTTTAGGGGTGTCGCAAAATGGCCTCCATGACTCGTGAATTTGGCAGCAGCAGTTCGAAAGCTCTTTAGCTGAAATCGATCTGTGCTTTCTGTAATGTGAGCCACTGCCCCCAGAGGCTGATGCATGAAATGATGTTGATTATACAGGCACATAGCTCCAGTTTCCAGTTGTCCATGTCCACGTACTAGTGACAAAAGCAAGTTGTAAAGAAGTTTTTAGTTGTAACTTATTTAATATAGACAACAACAATGTATATTTTATTAATGATGCACCCTAACCCAAACCCCAACACTAAACCTAACTGTCAGTAGAGTGAAAATTTTACAAGGGAAAGGGAAAATATAACCTCCAAATCCCACTCATCATTTATTATGTGGAAGTGATTACTTTCTGGTTTCAGTGGGACCAAAACCTGTGTCTCTGAGGCTGCTTGCCCAATATCCTATCAGTAGCACCACAGGAAAAGGTAAACACATATGCATTGATGCAAAGATGTCTGATGGGAGATTCTGCTTGTCTTAACTCAGCACAATGGGGTCAATGTTATGGTATTAGAACATTTGGTAGCAATATATCGACTTCCTGCTAGATCATGGTTTACCAGGCACCTTTCTGAGAGAGACAAAAATGTTTAAACCAGCCTAAGATTGTTTTCTGGTCTTAGTTGGTATAAGAGGGTCTAGGTGCTGCCAAGTGCCTGAAACCCCTCTGAAACCAGTCTGACCTGGCTTGGAGACCAGGTAAGACCAACAAACAATCTTAGGCTGGTTTATGCTCTTTCTTTCTTTCTTTCTTTCTTTCTTTCTTTCTTTTTACTTGCAAGTGGACAATTTCTGTCAACTGACAGGAAGAATGGTGGGGCCATGTTTCCATGACGGCAAACTACAATTTGCATCTGTGACAAGCCAAGGCTTCAGGGGACGTGGGAGTCCTCTTTTAATGAAATGCTTTCTCATTAGGCTATGTGTAATTGCATTGTGGGTAATTTAAACTAGTCGTAAATTGTGAGGGGGAACATGATCTGGGAGTAGGCCTATCAGACAACAGAGTAATAGTAAAGTACAGTGGCCTGGAAAACAATTCTTGTCTGGCCTCTGAAATTCAATGGAAATACAAAACACAGTTCCTTGACCTCACTATATATGACTTTCTTATGTGATACACAAAGAAGATGTTAGGCAGAATGTTAATCTTAGTCACCATTCATTTTAATTGCATTTTTTCCCATACAATAAAAGTGAATGGTGACTGAGCCTGTAAGTCCTTAACATTCTGCTTGTAATCTCCTTTTGTGTTCCATGAAACATCAGAGAGTGTAAATGGCGACAGAATTTTAATTTCCCTATCTGTCACCCACTCAAAGTTGTGTCAATGTAGTGACTCTAGGGGTCGCCCTTGGGAACCCAAAACACCTCTGATATTTGAGAAAAGGCCAATGAGAATTGGCGAGTGGAATTTGCATGCCACTCCCCCAGACATATGGGTATAAAAGGAGCCAGCTTGTAACCACTCATTCAGATTTCTTCAGAGCCGAGCGGTGTTGAAGAAATCCACCAGCATTCCATTCACCTCTGAAAGCGAAAGTGTAAAAACGGCTGTTGGATATACAGCGCATTACCATGGGTTCTCCCTTTCTTGCACAGATAAGTACAGAGATCGCCCCTATTTTCTCTAAAAGAGAAGTCAAGGTGGTTTATGCTCATGTCGTATGTCACAACTCGCCCACATCTCCTCCTTTGGTGTCAGCAGTGACTGAAGTCATTGCGGGCCACCAACATCCCGGGCGATCTCAGCCATGCTCCGGATGTGCTGTCGCGGCATGTGACTCTCAGGGGAGAGTGGAGACTCCACCCCAGGTGGTCTGCTGATTTGGAGTCGATTCGGTGAAGCAAAGGTTGACCTGTTTGCTCCCCAGGTGTCCTCCCACTGTGGTACTCTCTGGCCGAGGCCTCCCGTGGCACAGACGTGCTGGCACAAAGCTGGCCCCAGGGTCTGGGCAAGTATGCGTTTCCCCCAGTGAGCCTGCTTGCACAGACTCTGTGCAAGGTCAGGGAGGATGAAGAACTGTTTGTGTTGGTGAAATCATACTGGTCCACCCAGACTTGGTTCTCGGAGCTCATGCTCCTTGTGACAGCCCCTCCCTGGTGAGTTCCCCTGAGGAAGGACCTTTCTCAGGGATGGGGCATGATTTGGCACCTGCGCCCTGACCTCTGGAATCTCCACGTTTGGCTACCTCTACAGAAAAATAATACTTGGTTTAAGTTACTTTGATGAAAGTGACTTGAACTACTTAAATGCAAAAAACATTTGTCAACTTGTTTTCTAATGATATTTTCCTCAGTGGAAAAGTTACCATCAGAAGTTATCTAGGTTTTTTTTCTGTCCCAAGAACTCCATGTGTTGACACATATTTGAAATATTCCTTGCACAAGTCACCTAACATGAATATATTATATTAGTCCAGTTTTTTTGACATGTGCAGTTACATCGAGAGTGACTTGCTTAAAAAATTATGCTGGGAGTGACACAATGACCTGCGCTTTTTTACAGCAATTTGTAAGACTAAATAAATAAAAAAACAGTGAAAAACAATCGCATTCTCCTGTTACTTGGTCCACAATTACCTGATATGCTTGTCAACATTTTTGACTTACAGCAAAAGTTGGGAAATCATGAAATGGTTATTTATTTATATAGTCCATTGTTGCACCACTGCTTCTGTTTTTAATTGTTTACTGGCATTGCTTCCCTGTGGAGCAGACTGTTTATTTGCTGTTATAATGGGGTCCTGGTATGTACACACGTGTCTGCAGGCCATCCTCTCTGGCTCACTGGCCAGCGCAAGACAGATATTAGTGATGCATTTGCCTCCTGCTGTTTGTCTAAAACCTGTGGTCACCGACACTGGAAAACTATTGTCTGGATCCAAGAGGGTCTTTAAGATGTCCTTTGGTCTACAAACATGGTGCTGGTGCTGTTGCATGACATAATGGTGTTCTAAAATAATCAATTACGATTGGTCTGGCATGGATTGCTCGCACTTTTGTTAGTAGTCACAACATCAATGGCCCCATCTGATTCCGGCTGGCTGCTTTCGCGTATTTGCACTTACATGTGCACAAGTGAGATTTACTACAGAATTTCCGCAAAAGTAAAGTTGTAGTGCCAGCTTTGAGTGGTTGTAAGTGCAGACTTATGGTTGTACTACAAAACTAAATTAAAGTACAAAAGTAAATATGTATCACTAGTTTGTGTCTGTCATTATATTTATGTGAATGCCATGTTACACATTTATGACTATTTGTCTGCAAGTTTGAATTCAAACTGTGCAGATTGCAACATTCAACTTTAGGTTTTGTTATATTTTATTTAGTTTCACATGGGCTGTAGAAACTTCTAGAAACATAGTTTTGGCACTGGCAAAACTTTGGAAAACATTTATTTTTCAGAGACTGTGTTGTAATGGGTGCTAATTCACACACACTCAAATCATGATGCTAGCTGGCTCTTTTCACAGCTGCTGTGAAGGTCTTGTTGTTCAGTCACTGCAGTCTGGCTTTTGCAATAAAAATCATGAACGTTTTCTATTTTTGTAATTAAATGTGAAGTGTGTAATTTCTTTAATGTTAAATACTTCCTCCTATCCCAGTTTAATGTGTAGAGACAACTTTAAGTAAGCCATTCATATATTGATTTTCCAGAATAGGGTAAACACCGTGGCTCTGTGGTGCTATCAATAATTTTGCTCTGTTTGTTCAAGTGGCCAGTTATAGCAACATTGGCTCATTCAATGGTGTGAGTTTGGTGGCGGAACTACATGTGTGACAGCTCTCAGTTCCTAATTTTTTATTTTTTTTTTTTATCTAACATCTCCCTTTGTGTTCCATGAATAAACAAAAGTCATACAGGTTAAAATAAAATGATGGTGAGGAAATGAAGACCATTTTCATTTTGATTGAACTATCACTTTAAGGGAGTGTGATTTGTAAATTATTATGCTCTAATTCTATATTCTGGATTTGTTTTACAGACACATTGAGAACTGGTCCGGTTTGCAGATGCTAAGAGATGTTGACATGGAGCTTTACACTGGACTTCATAGACTGTGAGTACCGCAGTTAGCACACACTCCATTAAAGCAATGCTAATCTCACTTAGCACTTTACGCCACTGAGCACATTGATTGCTGTGATAAAAGCGGTCAAACGAGGATGTCGTCACACTTCAAATAAAGAAATCTTCAAATCAAGTCCCCAAAGAGAGCTTTTTGATGTGACATCTGTAGAATCATATTGGTAGCAGTGTCAGGCTTGCATTTGCATTTTCTTAGTTTACTAGTGGCTTCAAAAATATTTTCTAGCCAGCCTCACATAAAAACTTGCCTCCCCAAGGCCTGCTTTAAAATGATCTAATAATGCTGCTGAAGTAGCCAGAAAATTTAATTACATCCCCTAAAACCCTCCATCTGGGATGGAGGCTAACTCGCTTTACCTCATCCACTCTGCTGTTGTAATACTCATATCTTCACTTATTGCCACCGCCTCTCCACCTGGTTCCTCATAAGTATAGCTTCCTCCCTCTTCACAAGAGCCCCTCAACTTCATCTTCCTCCCTTCACAGCTCAGCCTGTTCTTGGAGACCCGAAGCAAAGATTAATATGGTTCTCATTAGTGGTTAGCTCTCACCTGTACAAGGCTAGTTCCTTCTTGTACTTTGACTCAAGGGGACATGGCAGAACTTGGTCACAGTCACACAGTTTGGGGGGAACCTGCTAAAATATTATATTTGCTAAATAATTGATTCTTCACTTCAGCTCTGGCCCTTTTGCTAAGATTGTCAGTTGTCAGTGATGTATAAAAGTGGGGTTTTAGGCCTTGTTTGACATTTGCAGTGTGGTTTGAGACCTCCGTTTGCTCCACCATTCAAAAATTGTGGTCGCAATTGGAAGTCAAACAGTGATTATCAGCTTTATTGCCAAGTATGCTTACACACACAAGGAATGTGTCATGGCGACAGAAGCTTCCATGAAAATGCAATGTATATACATACAAACATATACATTTAAACATATATACATATAGTGACATGAAAAATAAACAAAATAAGATATAACAGATAAAAAAGTTAAATATACAATAGCACAATAATGTTGTTAGAATATTTATATAAACAGATATACAGTTATGTGCAGGTGATGTAATATATTGATATGTTAAAGAATATAAATTAGATATAGATGGATGGATTGAATATTGCACATGGTTGTATTGACAAAAGGAATCTATTTGTGGGCAGTTTTAACTGTTCTTGAGGTGGGTGGCCTGAGGGAAAGAACTGTTCCTGTGCCTGGCTGTTCTGGTGCTCAGTGCTCTGTGTTGCCGGCCAGAGGGCAACAGTTCTAAGAGGAAGTGTGCTGGGTGAATGGGGTCAAGAGTGATTTTTCCGGCCCTTTTCATCACTCTGGATGTGTACAGTTCTTGCGGGGTGGGTAGGGGAGCACCAATAATCCTCTCAGCAGTCCAAACTATCCTTTGAAATCTTCTGATGTCTGACTTGGTAGCTGAACCAAACCAGACAGTTATAGAAATGCAGAGGACAGAGTCCATGACTGCTGAGTAGCACTCTATCATCAGCACCTGTGGAAGGTTGAACTTCCTCAACTGGCAAAGGAAGTACAATCTCTGCTGGGCCTTTTTAAAAATTTAAAAGTGCTGATTGTACATGTGCTGGAGGTGAATTTCCCCATTCTCACTAGCTGCTGTCAGAAAGCTGGTGTTCCACTGACAGACAGAGCCGGAAACAGAGAGCTTTGATAAAAAAATGTTTTAGGTTTAATTTAGTCCATGGTGTTAAAAGCCAAACTGAAGTCAACAAATTGTATCCTTGCATACGTCCCTGGTCTGTCTATATCCTGTATGTAATGCAGTCACATAATGACTGCATCATCTACAGACATGTTTGCTCTATAAGCAAATTGAAGGGGATCAAGAAAGGGTTCAGTGATTTCTTTCAAGTGGGCCAACACCAGTCTCTCAAATGATTTGATGTCAGAGCGATGGGTCTGCAGTCATTAATTCCTTTGATCTTGGGCTTCTCCTGGGATTATTGAGGAGCATTTGAAGCAGCAGGTAACTTAACACTGCTCCAATAATTTGTTGAAGATCTGTGTAAAGATTGGGGCCAGCTGTTCAGCACAGAATTTTAGAGAAGTATGTGAAATACAGTCTGGGTCCTGTGCTTTTCTTGTCTTCTGTTTCCGGAATGCCCGTCATACATCCTGTTCACAGATCTTAAGTGCATGTTGAGTACCAGGAGAGGAGGGTGGTGGCATGAGTTGTAAATGACTGTGTGTTGTGAAGAATGGAGCAGGTGTGGGGTGTGTTACTGGGCTTTTCAAATCTACAGTAAAACACATACTGGTGGTCAGCCTGTTGTTAAATCCCTACAGTGTTGGGGGATGGTGTCTTTTAGTTAGTAAAGTATTTCAGGCCTCTCCACACTGATGCAGGGTCTTTTGCTGAAAAACCGTTTTTTTTTTCAGCTTTTCAGAATAACTTCTTTTAGCCTCTCTAATCTCCATTGTTGTTTTTGGCCAGATTGTACAATATTTTATCCCTAATTCAGTAAGCATCATCTTTGGCCTGACAAATTTGCCTGAGTTTTGCTGTACACCATGGTTTGTCGTTGTTTTGTATAATATCACAGTATCTGTGAGCTCGTCCAGGTCAGTGGCTGCAGCTTCAAAAACACTCCAATCAGTGCCATCAAAAAAGGCTTTTTAATTCCAGCTCTGCTTCAATGGTCCACTTTTTTTACAGTCTTTACTACAGGTTTAGCTGATTTTAGTTTCTGCATGTAGGTCAGAAGAAGATGAACCAGAGAGTGATCAGAGAGTTCTAAAGCTTGTGGGACAGAGCGATATGTATCCTTTATTGTTGTGTAGCAAATGATCCAGTGAATTTCTGTCTCCGGTGGGGCATGTAATGTTCTGTCTGTATTTGGGCAGTTCACGTGTGAGATTTGTTAAAATCTCCAAGAATAATAATAAGTGAGTCTGGGTGTTGTTGCTCCATGTCTGTGATCTGATCAGCCAGCTGTTGCAGCACTGCATTCATGCACACGTGTGGAGGAATATAGACACTCACAAGAATACACAGGGAATACTCCCACTGCGAGTAGAAAGGCTTGCAGTTTATGAAGAGTGCCTCTAAATTAGGACAGCACATGTTCTTCAGCGTTGTTACATCTGTACACCACCATTAGTTGATGTAAAAACACGTTCCACCTCTCATTTTCCCTGTTAACTCTGTAGTGTGATCTGCTCTGAACAGCTGGAAGCTCGGCAGATGTAATGCGCTGTCCAGAATGGCTTCACTCAGCCAGGTGTCTGTGAAGCACAATGCAGCAGAATTTGCAAAATCCTTATTTTTGTGGGTGAGGAGAAGTCATTTGTCTGTTTTGTTAGGAAGAGAGAAGAGATTCGCTAGATGGATGCTTGGCAGCATGGTTTGAAAGGCGCACTGTCGAAGCTTGACCAGCAGTCTGGCTCGCTTGCCATGATTGCATTTTTTTATGTGCTTGTGCAGCACCAAAGCTCCTTCGGCTAAAATGTCCAACAGAACAGCATGTCCTACAGAATAATCAAAAACTGGTAAAAGATAGTCTGGCGTGTGCTGCCGAATATTCAGCAGCTTGTCTCTGGTAAAACTGATCGTAAATAAATTACTAAACAGGACAAACAAACAAAAATGGCAGCTCCACACTGAGGCGGCAATACGCAGGGCCATCTTAGCAGACATAAACCATGTTCGGCGATCCTACTTCTTTAACATGATGCTTAAAGAAATACTTCGATGTAATCACTCCCTCACATGCTTGTAATGACAAGAGAGTGCTACGTGCAAATAAACACAAATGCCAATGTAAATGTTTTTTTCAATATACATAATTGATTCCAGCTGCCAGCGTAAATAACTCCGGGAACAAGGATGCAGGCTCTTGATGATATTCTGCCCTTAATGGCACTCCTTGAGGAGAAGAGACAGACTGGAAAAGAAGATTAGATGATGTTTTTCCCTTTTACTTCCACTTTTCCCCTTCTGACTCTGCTGCGAGAAAGCAAGGCAATTAGCGGCCCGGTTAGCCAGTAGCTGCTGTCAGATCCATTTAAAATGACATGAACTGGTCATCTTTTTTACCAATTCAGATCTTTTCAGAAGTTATTTTAGGCTAATCGAAGCAACTTAGCAAGGCATTTGACATTAGCATAACCTAATTGTCCATTTACAAACATGGTTGATGTTTTTTTCATTGTATAAGCAGCATTAAGGTTTCCATAGATACCATCACATATTTTGCAATCAATGTCATAACAGAATGCAATGCTTGGGTTCCTTGTTTTGGAACCCAAATGCATATTAAGCTTTTGGGTTCCTTCTTTGGAAAAATATATTAAACCAGCCTAAAGGGGTTTGCTGGCCTTAGCCTCTTAGCTGGTTTAAGATGATTTTACAGCCTTGCCAAGCTAATGCTAAACTGGTTCAGCCTATTAGTCAACTTTACTCCCAGTTTGACCAGCTGAAAATCCCCTCTAAAAAATTTTCCAACAGGATGCTACTGGTTTTGGAAAATACTTATACATTTTTACTCATCATTTCTGTTCCAGGTCCATTGTGAACTGCAACCTACGTGTGATTCAGCCAAGAGCCTTTGCTCAGAACCCCAACCTGCGCTACATGTGAGTTCCAGAATTTTCTAAAGTCTTCTTCTGATTAAACAACTCATTTGGATGTCTAAGTCTTCTAAGACTGATGCACACTCATACTGTTAAAGATGGATTGTAGGCAATATATCTCCTCAAATAGGCCATGTTTAGCAAATGGGTACAATGCATTTTCTGTCTTTGGATGGTTTTCACAATCTTCTCAGTATCATGACTTACAACCCCTTTATTCAAAAGATGCCTTGCTCCTTCATGCATAATTTATTATGATGAAGTTCTCTGAAACATCTTACTGAACACCTCCCGCAGCCATTGATCAAAGTGAGATTGCAAATCAACTAGTGGAGACCAACGTTGGTTTTAATCTCCAAAAAGCAGCTTTTCAGAGTCCTTGTTAACATATTGTCTTTGTCTATGGCTGTTTTATGGTTTGAAATTGAGAATATAAGCCAAATAAATGAATTCTAGCAGAGAGACACCTATGTTGTTACCCTTTGTCAAGCAAAGTGTCATCCTTCTACAATCAAATGACAATGCTAAAGAGTTGGCAAACCTTAAAATGGTGGTTATTTGGATATCGGATAGCAAGCCTGCTATCTTAAGCTTTGAGTACCTTATTTACACTCCTCATAATCACAGTCTTTTCCTGTGCCCTGCTGAAAAAAATCATAAATTTGTCAAAGATGGTTTGGTGGTCTTAGCTGGTCTTCCATCCTGGCCCAGTAAGACCATCTGATTTTAAAGAGGTTTTGGGCACTTCTGAGATTGTCATTGTGTAAGACCAGCTAGACCAGCCTAAACCAGCTTAGACCAGCAAATCATCTTAGACTGGTTTAATATTTTTTTCCCCCACAGGCTAAGTAGACATGAAATGGCATTCAGAAGACTGTTTCTCAAATTGAGCTGGCGTGTCACCCAGCAGAAATTAATTTTAATCTCTAAACACCATCTTTGCAGAGTGCTTGTTAACATATAGTCTTTGTCTATTGTCGTTTAAGGCTTTAAATTGCTTGACCAAAATGACTCCTTTCGATAATTGGCTTAACTGTCAGAACCATAAAGTGGCAGTGTCTCTTGAAATTCTGTTAGATTGCTCATGCACTTCCTGATTCCAACAGTCAGCAAAGACTCTCTGTTGTGTGCTCTGAATAAACAAAGGCTGTTTGAGGTAGAGTTGTCTGAGTCATGGGGGAGAATGAAATGAGAAAGTGAGAGAACGAGTCAGAGAGATGATTTACTTAATGAAGGCTGAATAGGACAAGTATGACAGGTCTGTTATTGCCCAATTTCCTGCTGGTGAGTGGTGGAAAGGAGTCGCAAACTGTCACCTCCACACAGTTCGCCCCAATTTGAGCTGTCTATTACAGCCTGAAATGCATTGCTTATTTTCTTTCTGTCATAAAATGATGCATAAGAATGTGTGTTGGTGAGGAAGAATGTCTCCCATACAGAATGTTCACAAACACTTTGTGGCATGTATTTGTCACTACATATGTCAACTGTAAACACTTTAGTATGGTATTCAGGCAAATTATTTAATGTCATGCTTAAGGTAGGACCTGGGCAGTGGTAGTCTGCAAACTCTACCCTTGTGTTCACTTGCAGACCATTGGAGGAAGGGCCCTTATAGGCTAACAAAGCCCTAACCCTCATGTCTGCCAACCCCAAACTGTCCTACTTTAACTTTTCAGTCTACAAACACCCTTATTAGAGGTGGGGAAAAATACTGATATGTTGAAGTATCGTGATATTTTTCCTCTTGATATTGTATCAATATTTGCATGCCAAATATCTATAATATGATTAAAATTTTTCAACATTAATATTATGGTGATGGGGAAAAAAATTGACTTGGACAAATCGAGGAATTAAACAAATTAGAAGGTGCAGAAAACATGCACATAAACACATATTCACTCTCCCTTTCTAAAATGTTTTACAGTGTTGTAATAACATTAACTTATCTTAAATTATTTTGACAAAATTTTTTTATTGTCATATAAAATAACCTTTTAGGTGAAATGTATTATATATTGGACAAAAAAGTCATATTGCGATTATTTTGAAAATATTCCGATTGTGATTTGAAATGTGATTATGATAGACAAATAAAAAAAAATAATAAAAAAACATTTTATATATATATATATATATATATATATATATATATATATATATATATATATATATCAGAGTTTCCGCTAGAAAAAAATGGTGCCGGTCAAAGTGACCGGCAGAGGTTTTGTTTTACGGACATTTTGATGATATGTCAAATATCGCCTCTTAATTAGTCAAGTTGAGGAAAACTGGAGGCAGGCTATGTAACTTAAAAAAATGACATAATCAGGCCGTATAGAATGCAACATGTTTATTAGCCTAACTTTCAAATAGACGGAAAAAAACATGAACGTCCAACTGGCGTTTCACATTCATTGTTTAACAAACCAATCCCCCTTCCCCACATAAAATATCTGAATAGTAGCCTATTGTTTTTACTCAAGCGAATTTAATTATACACTCTCAGTATGTCTCATTTAGCTGGTAACATTTAAATTGGCCACCGTGAAATGACTCCTTGTCAAATGAACTGGAACAAACAAATGACTAGGCCTATAACATTGTCTCGCATCATTTTAGGCTGCTTTTTACGCTGTTTTGCAGTGCTGAATTGTGCAGCTGCCGATTTAAAATCAAAACTTCCCAGTGTCTCTCCACAACTTGCAATGCGCATAAGCCGCGTAACCTTGTTCTCCGCAAGGCGACTTCGCTGCTTCGTCTTGGTCCGATTCTGCAGCGAGAACCCCCTCTCTGCAGGAACACTCGAGACCGGGATTACACAGGCTATCTTGGTGAGTTTGGTCCACTCTGGATAGGCCTACATTTTAGGCTTATTCTCAAATTCAGATTGTGTTAGGGGGGCGGGATTATTAGGCAATTTTAATCGGACAATTTGACCGGAGAGATTTAATTTAGTCGGACATTTCATTTTTTTTCCGGCCAATGTCCGGTAATTACCGGACAATGGAAACCCATATATATATATATATATGTTTTATGTTTTTCACATGTACAACTGCCAGAAGACTACTGGGGTTCCCCTTCTGTCACTAACTCAACGTTGTGTCGAATGTAGTGACACAAGGGGTCTTTCTTGAGAAAGAAATTTGCAGACAGAATTTGCATGTCCCGCCCCCAGACATACGGGTATAAAAGGAAGCGGGCATGCATCTGTCAGTCAGATTATTTCTTCGGAGCTGAGCAATTGTGCACCAGCAAGCTGAGTCTCACTACTGTTCCACTCACCTATATCAGAGCATTGCTGTTGGATCTACGCCGCGTTACCAGTGGCTTTCTCCCTCTCTGCATGCTGTGCAGTCCACACCCTGGGAGCTTCGACAGCGCTTCTGTAAAAGAGTGTATACCTCTAACAGAGAAGTATCTTTCCCCTCTAAAATAGAGTATTTCAATTCACAAAAGAGCAATACACTGACAGACGCACGCCCGCTTCCCTTTATACCCATATGTCCGGGGGCAGGACAAGCAAATTCTGTCTGCCAATTTCTCATTGGCATTTTCTCATGTTCAGAGGTATGCGAGGCCATCAAGAAAGACCTCTTGTGTCACTACATTCAACAAAACATCTAGTTCCCTCCATCAGGGAACGGAGGTTACAAAAGTAACCATGATGTTTTCACACTTGAGTCCTCTTAGAAAGAACAAAACTGAGAATTGTTTTTCAATTCACCACAAACAAATAAATATATAAACAGTGCAATCAAAGAAAAAAACACTGTCTTCTTCATTTTCAAATTGTACCCATCCACTGTGTACCTGTTTTTGTCTATTATGTGATACAGTCTCAGCCCACTAATCATCATCATTAGTTTTTGAAATACAGTCAACTTGAATATCAGGGATGCTCCAATCAGGATTTTAACATCCTGTATAGATAGATTTTCTTTTCATCTAATTGTCTGATGCTGATCATTTAACTTTTTAACAACAGCCCTGTCAAAACTGGTTATATGTAATCTTTCTGCTCAATGTCACTGTTAACTGAATTTCCCCGTTGGTAATACCATTGTTGTTGACTAGAATTTACTGTCAAAATACTGTTGGTTGATTGAATATTTAAACATAAAATATCACAAAAAATGTTACTCTTTACTCTAGGCCTTTAAACAAGTAGACTTATACAAACTATTCTCTACTGTGTATAAGATAGTCCTATAATGATAACGAGGCTTAACTGATTACCCATTGGTGTAATTAAACTTAAAGTGAAAGTTTTGGTTAGTTTATCACAAATTCGTTTAAATATATATTTTTGATTATTTTAGTATATTTCATTTAACAATGCATTATATCATAGTATCGAAATATTTTTTATATAGATTTATTATATGTACTTTCCTTCCTTTTCATTTTGTTGGTAATATTAGTTCCGCTTTAACTTGTTGCCACTGATAGTGAAATAAAGGCGACACATTCTCTCGTAAGGTAAACAAATGACTGGAGAATCGAGAAAGAGTACGTGTTTCTGGACTCTACAGGTGCTACAGTTTATGCAGTTTGCTCAGCAATCATTTAATAAAGATGTTTGAATTACACCTCATCTTGTATAGCATTATTATTATGATACCTGTGCCTGGCATAGACTGAGATGCTGCTACTGGAGATAATAATAAAACTGCTTGATGCAGAACGTGTCGGTTTTAGTGTAAATAAAGCGTTTAGCACAAGTAAGCAAACAGAACCGAACTCTGAGCACTTCTATTACTCTAAGCATGAGATGGAGTTGTGGAGCACAGAACCACTCTGAAAACACTGTAATAATGCTCTAACTTAATATAGACTGAACAGAGCAGTGCAAATAAACTTTGAAGTGAGCAGACTATTTATTTATTTACTTAAATTGATCTAAAATTTCGATTTTATTTCGATTAATTGTGCAGCCCTACTTCTGTGTATTGAAACTGTGTTGTAATAAATAATGTTTTTAAAAGTGTTTAGATGAAGATGAATGAGAAACATTGAGTGAAATATTGCAATATACTATAGTTTTAAATGCAAAACACCAAAAATAAAGATTTGTATATTGACCTAAATATCGATGTTATATCTTATCGCCAGTTATCTTGTGACTCCCACCCCTAAACCTTATACACAAATGTGGGGCTATTCACAATTAAGGCAATTAATTGGCCATCGTTGAACATGTCATATTGAGCGATCGAAGATAGCTGAATTGGTCCAACGACAAATCTTTTACTCTCCCCAAAATTTGTATCAGATGACAGAAATTGTGGCCAAAATCATATAGTGTGAACCAGGCTTTAAGCTGATGAGGGATGCATCTGCTCCCAGTGTACTACTTGTACTGCTACACATAGGGGAGCTGGGATACATGGAAATCGACAACTGTTTTCAAGTTCTGATTGGGTAATGGTGACCAAGACAACATATAATGGTATGTACTCCTCTTATCGCTTTTGTTTTTTCAAAGTTCAATGTGTAAGTGTATTTGATGGAGATTTCTGTGCCAACAATTACAAAATGTGACCCAGAAACTGATGACAATAGAAATACCATAGGTTCTTTTTGGGCCTTTATTCTCAGTCCTGTGTGGGGCCTGTTGTTTTCATAGAGCTAAGTGAAAAACCCAGATATTGACAGATTTAAAGTGCCATTTACAACATTCAAAAAAAGGGGGTCAGATCTCAGGAAACAAAGTGGCAGTGTTCTGATCATTTCCCATTTTTTAAGCCTCAAATATTTGATGTGGATGAATCATTCATACTGCACAGTACTATACTTTCACAGGGAGTTGAAGATATGGCCCCACTAGGGCTAAGAATTTGAACTCTAACAAGTTTTGCTCTTCGGGATCAACACATACAGTGCTAGCTAGCGATCAGACACCTATGGTGTCACGCTTTAAGAATGTTTTGTGGAACACAAATAAAGAAATGACAAAACAAAACAACAAGATTATTGTGGTTATATGGTTATCTGTTAGCATGCTAGTGATTTTCTGTACCTTAAGGCTGTGGTAAGTGATTTTTGCAGATCTGGAACATCCACCAGACTAGCCGTTAAATTAGCCACACCCCCTCTTTCCAAAACCACACACTCCAAAGACACATGCACACAAACAACCACACTAGAGACCACTGTGTTGGACCAGATGTAGGAGGAAGAGTCACCCTGAGCATTTTGCCATCTGAACCTGAGTGTTTCGTCGGAGCAGGAAAGTGCCAGCACTTATACAAGCATATATGGGTAGCCATGTGAGCGTACAAATGATTGACAGGCAGAAAGTCTTCTGATTGGCTAAACAAAGGATCTGTCTGCAGCCCGTGGACATATTTTACCTCTCTGTTTACCGAGCCTAGGGCTGTTACAGGTGTGATATTTCATGGCACCTATTTCAGTGATATCTGACAGGTAATAAGGATGCTTTCAGCATGTCATTTCATAAAAAAATCACTTACAGCACATTTAACAACACATTTTTGTCAGTCTCTATAGATTCATTGAGCTCTGCGATTTTTGGTGTCGAGAGGGCTGTTGCCTTGTGCTCATTCCTTGTTCTTTATACCTCAGCCGCTGAAGGAAATTTGTTTTCAACCACTTTAGATAAAAGACAAAGAAATCAAAATGCCAGGCTATTGCTTTCAACAGGCTTTGGTCGACCTGCTTTTTGTAGTGGGCCATTCGCTTTCATGTGTCAACTGGCCATGTGTGCCGAAATTAAATGTTGCTTTATGGATTTTTAGAAGGGCATCTTTTTTATTGGCTAATATGAGACTGTTCACAATAGGTCTCCAGGAATGGTTGTTATAGATAAGTTGTAAGGGTTATTCCCATGAGGAATGGCAGAGGGAGACAAGAGACTAACTCTCATTAAAACATTGCAGCAACCTCACTGCACATGCATGCACCAGAATGTCACTGTCGCAGACTGTTCTAGGAAAGATTCCTTTTTACGAACTGATTGCAGGAAGTGTTCTTTTGATAAAAATGTTAATTTGACAAAAATATAAAACATTTTCAATATTTCACTGCATTCATTAATTGTAGTCCATTTTACTCTGACTTAAACAGCATATTATTGTAGTCAATGAAAATAAAATTTTAGTTAACAATAATTTGCAAAATGACAAAAACCTATCACCAGACCAACAGTCTTTCAATATTTTTTCTGTGTAAACTTTGTGCTAGATCTTTTACTTACACCTGCATTATTTTCTGTTCTATTCATTGGTTGTAAGAACAGTTTGGTCTAAACAGCCCTTTTCACACTCTCTACCTTTGGAAGTTGATTTTAAAAAAACAAAAACAACAAAAAACAATGCATTCATATTTAGTTTATGTGATATGTCAAGCCTGCAGAACAACAACAACAACTTTTTTTAAAGTAGCCCCATTTTTTGCAACCCTAGCCTGATACCAAATTCCCTTGAACTTTCTCTCTGCCACTCTCTCTTTTTTTTATTTGCCTTGTCTTTCTCTAAAAACCATTACTCATAGACCTCCCACTCTTTTTGGCCTTGGCATGCAAACTCACTTGTTTCCTTTTTCTCCATCATTCTTTTTCTCTCTCCCTCTATACATCTCTCTCATTATTATTCATTCCAACGTTGATGTGGCTGCTGTTTTATTCCCCTCACAACGGGAGGAGCGTGCTAAAATGGCTTACATCTTTTCCTTCTCTGCGAAAGAACTCCAAAATGAGCCTTTGACTTTGTGGTTAGTCAGTCAGCCATGTCTCCGTCTCTGAAATGCGATAGGATGTTCATCAGTAAAGGAGAAACTCCATTGTCTCTGTGGGTTTGGAAGGCCCCTGAGCTGCACTAGGGAGTTTCATTTGGCTTGATGAAAGTTGAGTGCTTGAGAGAACTCATTAAATGCGTTGACGCCATAATTTTTGCTCATTGAAATATGAATTGGAAAATAATGATGATGCCTGTTTGTGATTTCAAGGAGTTTTATTAAACATTGGCTTTGGCTCGGAATTACTAAGTGCATTTCCTGGACGTGTTATTTGCATTACTGCATTATTCATTTGTGGCAGGTGAAATCTATAGCTTAAAGAGATAGTTCACCTAAAAATGAAAATTCATTTACCCTCATGGTGTTGCAAATCTGTATGACCTACATTCTCCATCATCTCCACAACATCACCACAGAAGGAGATGTTATGCAGAAGGTTAGCCTCAGTCACCATTGACTTTCATTACATATTTTTTCCCCCATATAACGAAAGTGATTTGTTTGTGTGATTGGCATACAAACTGCATTACTGCATTGTTCAGATAAACAACAGGGTAAACTTTTTAAGTAAACAAATTAATTTAAGAGGATAACACCAATGCTTTTTGGAATGTAAATCCATTGAAAGTCCATTGGAAAGTCAATCCATTGACTTAATAGAAGCATAAACAATACAGGAATCAAGCTTTGTTTTTTGTTCATGAACAGTAGATCATCTAGTAGAGCATGAACAAAAAATGTAAGGTACTGAGGCAGGATTCAAACAGAAGTTATACCATATTCCTACCTGCAGGATTTTACATTGTTATTTTCACTGCAATTTACTTCCCATTACGAGCCTATGAATCCCAGCAATGAGACTGTCACTCATCGAGACTCTTGATGCGTTGTAAAGCCACATCACAAACTTCTGAAAGACAGTTCCCATAAAACTCATGCAGGCAGAGTGACACAGATGAAGTCAGCTGTCAATAAGGGTTGTAAAGTTATATTTTTAAAGATGTGTGGTACTCACTGTCCCCCAAACTCCCCAATATCTTCTCCTGTCACGGTACCTGTCATTTTTGTATTTTTTTCCACTATCATTTATTTAAGTTTTTCCACTATCATTCTTGACTGATTTCTTTTCTTTCCTTTAATTTCTTTTCTTTTCTTTCTTTCATGTTCTGCTCTAATATATTTAATCAGCTTCTTTCTGGATTTTTTTGTGTAGAAAACAAATACGTTTTAAATATATATAATTATAAATGTTTTCACCATAGTGCGATCTTTTACTAAAGTGCATGACTTGTAAGGTGATACATTTTAATTGCATTTTTCATGTCACTTTTTATAACACAATTTTTAGGTTTAGGGTTGAGGGTAGTAAGGTAAGTTTTGTTAATTTAAAACTGGATAAAGCATTAACCTTAACTTGTTAAGGAGAAAAATGTACTCCCTTTTAGTGCCACACAGTGGACATTAAACTGATACATGTAATGAACCACATAATATAATTTTGCAAACATGTCAATGCAGGCATATCATTTCCATAAGATTATGTTTTAATTCTTTAATTCTAAAGATTTGAAATCTGCCCTGAAATCTCAATAAAATGGTTTGTTTTAATCCTTATTCTGTGATCATGTGTAATGAACTGGCCATGGAGACTGTGTTTGGATCCATGTGCTGGAAGTTTATTAGAACACAAGCAAACAATCTAAATCGGCAGGCAAATAGAGGTAGTCGTTATAGAGGTGGTATAATCCAATAAATCAAAAAGACAGTCCAACAAGGCAAACAAAACAAAGGGGTATCCAAAAAGCAGTAAATCCAGGAAAACAGGCAATGGGAATAACATTCAAGCAATAGCAATGGAATAACGCTTGGTAAGGCAGGGTGAACTAGCATTACTTCGCAACTTGACAGTGGAAACAGAACGGTATTTTTATAGTTCGAACAGGAAGTAACCAATGGAGAAATGGTACAGAGTTAGTATTCGGGAGAAGGCTCCCTCTGGTGGTTGGTAGGAGGGGTAGCAACCTTGGATGTTTCATCATGCATGACTGGAAAGGTCATGGCAAAGTCATGGAAAATTTGTTTGTCAAAAAGTGTGAGAACTAGGGCTGTCAATCGATTATAATTTTTAATCAAATTAATTACACGGCGTCCCAATTAATTAATCACGATTAATCGCATATACAAATATTAGCTGAAAGCCCCTCATATAGCAATAATTCAATATATAATGATGAAATAATTATACATAGTTATCTTAAATGCATTACATTCTTGTAGCAGAAGAGTTAATCATTGATAAGACGATACAAAAAGCGGCTTTAGAATACAATGTATTGTTTACTACCATATTATTGATCATACTGTAAGTCAATCATTGGCATACAGTTCACAGCAATCCATTTCACATTTTGTCAATCCATTTTGAATTCGTCAGTCAGTTCGATATTTATTATGAGGGCTTGTTTAAGGGCCTGTCAATGTACACTATCATCAGACATGCTTGTGTAGTGTCTTGGGTGCGTTGCGTCATAAACATAAAATTTTTAGGTCACCGTGTCAAGTAAAATATAGTTTATAATTTAGAACACATTTTGAGATCCCTTAGTTAGAATTTGCGCTCCATCAAGTGTTTTGAACACAAGAATGTATCATGTTTTCTTCACTGTATAAACTATGCATTGCCACACAGCTGAAATTTCAATTACTTCTGGAGTAAACAGGTGGTACTACAAGCTTGCATTTCTCAGGAATATTCCTTATTACGGTCTAGGGGCATTGCGATTAATTGCGTAAATTTTTTTAACGCATAATTTTTTTATAAAATTAATCACACTGAATTAACGCATTAAATTGACAGCCCTAGTGGGAACCCTTACCCAGGCAGGATAATTCTTACTGAATAATTACTGAACTTCGCAAGGTTTAATCTGATTGGGTAACTTTATGGAATCTCCAGGAATCGGGGTGCAATAGTTTTTAATCAATACGCCAAAATAAAATTGTGTAGTAATTGTGAAGTACCGGTAATCAATGGATTTGCCAAAGTTTGTGAGGTTTGTAGCATCAAGTCTTTGAAAGATATGCATAATTTGGTTTGAGTCCATTTGTAGTAAGAACGTTTATATCCTTGATTTAATATTAATTTGCATAATTGCCTTGAGTGTGATCACATTGAAATCTGCAGTTATTGGTTGGTAGTCAGTGTCTGTGAACCGTTAAGCATAGCTTTGTGAAAGGAATGGAAGAGAGTGAATTCTACCTTCCACCTCAAGTTCCATTACTGTGATTAAATGTTGTTGGCTACAGCTGAACCTGATGCTGTATTCACTATCAAAAATAGCATCATATGAGGCAGGATGTACACACATGAAGTGAAATATTGGGTTAGCATACAGTTCAGCCATCCATCTCAGTTGGATGTTGGATGGGAAGGTTGTTAGGCTGCCTTCAGCCAGATCTTACCTCGACACCCACGGCACAAGCTGTTGTGTACTGTATGTGTGTGTGGTGAAGAGGCTCTGAGCTGTGGGTGGCGAGAGGCCGGCTGTGGGTTTGTAGAACACCTTGACGTGCCGGGTGTGTTTTTTTTTTCCCCTGTTCATAGTGAAACTGAGATTTTGTCATTGTAAGAACAGAGCAGCTCCAATTCCTCTACAGTTCAGACTCTAATTTAAAAGAGCCAGGCTTCAATGTTTTCTAACACGTCAGTGTCTCTCGACAGTGATGACTTAATAGGTGGTAAAAGCTTGTGCTTTTAGAGTTTGCAGTAGTCTTTAGTGGTTCCAACTCTATCTTTCTGGACTGAAAGTGTATTTTTCTGTCTAGACATTTTCTGTTTAGAACAAAATTGTCAGATACCTCTATTCATGTGCCATCTGAGTTATAAACCACATATCTAGATTAAAAACCATACTAAAAAGCACATAGCTCAGTCACCTTGACTTAGTCCATATACTAAGATGGTAGGTTTGGAGATGGAGGCGTGGCAGAGCGATGGATGTAGAGAGTGAGGCCGGGAGAGGAAGGACAGTAAGGATTGACACCTGTGGGAAATCACCTCTAACAGCTGTTTTGTGTTTCATTGAGAGCTTGAGGGGGTTAAAAGAGCAGTCCAAACCACCAGAGGGGAGAGAGAAAGAGAGAGAGAGAGAGAGAGAGAGATATTTTGATTTTTAAAACACCTTTATTACAATAACATAATCCATTCAATCAACATTTGAATCAAGCATCAATCACTAAAAGACCCGCAAACTTGATCTTATATTAAAAAAAATAATTTATCATTAACAATTTCACACAATATCCCTTTACAACACCAAATTAGTTCAAACGTTACTAGGTCATCCAATGCTTTATAATAATTAAAGTCTATTAAGATTCTAGACTTCACAGAATTACCAAACACAAACTCTAAACTATTACATGCCCCTTGATCCACTTTCTCCTTTCTTGTGATGTAAATCGCCATTTTTGCCTGACCTATTATAAAATTAAACACCTGACTTTGATACTTTCGGCTCTGGAAATATTTGAAACCGCAAATGAACATCTTCATTGAAAAACTCTCATTAAAACATTTAAAAACATGATTTAAAACAATAAATAAAGGTTCCAGCCTTGAACATTGCATGAATGCATGGAAGACAGTTTCCCGTTGTAAACAATAAGGACAATTCTGCTCTATGTCAGGATTAATTACAGAAACAAATGCATTCACAGCAATAGCCCCATATAACAATCTCCATTGCAAATCCCCAATTCTCTTAGGCAATGGTGACTTATAAAGCACTCTCCACTCAGGTTTCTCATCCTCCTCTAACTGAAGTACCTTACGCCATGGGGTGTCAATTCTTTTATCCAAAGCATTCTTATTAAACACCTTGACACAAATTTGATAACAGTCCTTTCCAGATGTACATTCCATGCCAATAACAATCAAAACTTTAACTTTTTTTTAAAAAAGTGCACTCACAATCACCCATAAAGGGAGTTAAATACAAATTGGGAAATGGATCACAAAAATCCGGGTTAATAAACCCCAGTGAATACTCTCTTAACATTTTCAACTCAGTTTCCGAAAGTGCTGACCTCCATATAGCAAGAACTCTGGCAACCAAATGAGTAGATCTCACCACCAGCTGTCCAGTCATTGAAATCACATCTTTAAAATCAGCTCCGGCTGTCCGTTGTACATGTCCAATAGTTACAATTCCAGAGTTGAGAAGATTCTCTTCTGTCACAGAGTAACCCAGTTCATTGGACAGATCCAAGCGTGAGCCAAAAATTAAAGGCTCTTGCAGCAACCAATGCAAAGAATTTACAGTCCTTCTCTTTGGTACTTCAAACAAAGCCCAGACTTTAAAAAGATTTCGATAAAAAACCGGAAGCTTGGAGAGGTTTAACTTTTGAGGATCCATTCAAAATAAGGCTTTGTCCAGCCCCAGTCCTTCAAACTCTCTCAATAAAGAGAAAGCTACAATCTTCCAGTTTGCATTCTCTGAGTCTTTTAAAAGTCTTTGTATGAATTGTATCCTGAAAGCTGCAATTCGACTCTGCAAATGTACTAGTCCATGACCTCCTTCTTCCTTGGAAAGGTACAACACATGTTTTGGCACCCAATGCAGCTTGTCCCAGAAGAAGTCTATTAAAATCGACTGAAGCTTTCTCAGAAAGTCTGCTGGGGGGTCTACACACGTCAGACGATGCCAGAGAGCGGAGGCAATTAAATTGTTAATAATTAATATTCGCCCCTTATAAGACATTTTCGGAAGTAAAAACTTCCACTTATTTAGGCGCCCTTCTACTTTTTCAATAACATCGTCAAAATTTTTCCTAATAACATTTTCATTTCCCAAAAAAACTCCCAAATATTTAAAACCATCCCTGGTCCATTTCAGACCAGCTGGAAGAACGGGCTCACCACGTAACCAACTCCCAACACTTATGGCTTCACTTTTTTGCCAATTTACCTTCGCAGAAGAAACACTTTTAAACTCTTCCAATAATCGAAACATCATGTTCACATCATTTTGATCTTTAATTAGAACCACCACATCATCAGCATAAGCTGATAATTTAACAGTATAGGTGAAATTTGGCATATCCACACCTGACATCTCTATTCTTAACTTATTTAAAAGAGGTTCTAAGGCTAACGTGTAAAGCATGCCAGATAGTGCACAGCCTTGTCTAACCCCTCTTAAAACCTTAAAAGGAGAGCATAAGTCACCATTTATTTCCAAAATACTCTCAACGTCACAATATAGAGCTTTGATCATTAATATAAAATTAGGACTAAAACCGAAAGCTTCAAAAACATTCCACAAATAACTGTGCTCGACTCTATCGAAAGCTTTTTCTTGATCGACTGAAATTAAACCAAAATCTGAAAACTTTTTGCCATTATCCAAAATATCTCTTATAAAAGAAATATTATCACAGATTCTCCTACCAGGCACACAATATGTCTGGTCTGAATGAATAATTTGGTCTAAAACTTCTCCTAATCTTTTCGCCAAGGCTTTCGAAAGTATTTTGTAGTCGTTGCATAACAAACTCACAGGCCTCCAGTTCCTAATCTCACTTAAATCTCCCTTTTTCGGGAGTAAAGTAATGATGGCTCTACGCAACTTTTCGGCAACTGCCCATCAATTAAACTCTGTTTAAGAACTTCCAGTAGATCTGGACCTACCTCTGCCCAAAAAACTTTATAAAAATCTACTGAAATGCCATCAATTCCAGGCGTTTTTCCGTTTTCCATACTTTTAAGAGCTCTTTCCAGTTCCTCCATCGACAGTGCTTTGTTAATTCCAGTATTTGCCTCTTCAGATACCTGCGGCATATTTTCAAGAAAAACATTATTCAGGTCTTGTGTACCCAGCAATTCACTCTTATATAAATCCTCATAAAATGTTACCGCTCTCTTCCGAATCTCCACAGGATTGAGCAAAAGGACTCCCGTTTCTGAGCGCAGAGCAGGAATAAATCTATTTTGGCCATTTTTCCTCTCCATATTAAAATTTTTTTTTGAAGATGCATCCATAGATTCAATACTCAGAAAATGTGATCTTACGATAGCACCCTGTGTAGTTAAATCCAATAATTCAGTCAAAGAAGCTTTCTTTTTCTTAAAAGACTCTGAATGAGTACTATCTTTTGTCAACTCAAAAAGCTCTTGAAGCTTAACTAAATCCTCTTCTAATTTTTTTATGGACTCAAATTTATCTCGTGTGACGTTGAGAGTATATTGTTGACAAAGTTGTTTAATTTGGGCTTTTACAAACTCCCACCACTGCTGTAAGGTTTGGAAAGAAGACTTCATGGATCGTACATTTGCCCAAAAAAACTTAAAAACATCAATAAAATGTTTATCACATAACAATGTATTATTAAAACACCAATAGGCACTTTTCGGTTTTACACAATCAACAAAAATCTCACATTTGACCAAACTGTGATCAGAAAATCCAACTGGACATATTGAACAATCTTTAAAAAAATTCAATTGATGCTTGAAACTATAAAATCGATCTAATCTTGCCAATGATAACTTATTTTCATATGCATGTACCCAAGTATATTGTCTTTGTGTATAATGAAAGTTCCTCCAGATATCAATAATATCATGGGATTTCATTAACTGAACTAATCTCCTACGTGACTGCATATGTGGCTCCACATGATTCCTATCTAAAACATTTTCAGTACAATTAAAATCTCCCCCCAATAATAAAAAACTTTCTAAATCACAATCCTTTAAAACTTTGCACAGAGTATTTAAGAATAGCATTCTTTCAATTGCAGCGTTTGGAGCATAAACACAAATTAGCACAAAAGAAAAATTGTTCCCATAAGAAGCTTTGACTTTTAAAAGTCTACCTTTAATTATTTCATCGACTTTATAGGATACCGGTATAAAACTTTTCGAAAACAAAATAGCAACCCCACCGCTAAGCGAGGTAAAATGACTTAAAACAGAAAGCCCATCAAACTCCATCGCCCAATCTGAAGCATTTGATAAATCACTGTGGGTTTCTTGCGTGAATAAAACATCAATCTTCTTCTGTGTCATTATCTCAAACAACTGTGCTCTTTTCCTACTATCTCTTGCTCCATTAATATTTAAAGAGGCAAAATGTACCACTCCCATAAATAGGAAAAGAGACACCTCCCACCATAACAAAGAAAATAAACACAAAGTAGAAAAACGACCCTTAACCATTTTGACTATTTTCACTAAATTCTGATTGAGCTTTTAGTCTGGTAAGTATCTTTTTTAACCGATAACCTTCTTGGTCGGTGAAACAGTTCTCACTCCTGAAAGTTTTTGCCTTCTCAATAAATTGCAATATATCGGGAAAAAACTCTCCAATTTTGACTCTCCTTACATTTTTCGTCACTTTTAAAAACTGTTTGATGTCGTCTGCACTGTAAACTCGACTAGAGAATCCACTCTGAGGTAAGCTACCTGTGATGCTGCATACTGAGACTTCACTGTCACTTTCTGTATCTGTATGGCTCGCCTCCCGAACATCAAGTCTTTTAGTCAATTTACTGATATGGCATTTCTTCGACTTTCTTTTTTGAGGTGCTTTAAATGAATAATCCTCCATTTCAAACACAGAGCCCTCAGTATCCACATTCATCTCGCTCTGCTCACCAGATTCAGCCTCACTACTTCCACCCTCCGAATCAATCCTTCAAGCAGCCGTTATCTGACCATTCTCTGCAAGACTTTCATTCTCCTGGTCTTCAACGACCGCTACTTTTACACTTTCAAACGATTCAGCTGTTGTCGTTTTATTTGTATTTTCCCCCGCAACTAATGCAGCGGGTACACAAGTTGCACTTGTTCCCGGCCTTTCCGCATCCACAACGGGAGTAACGTTCTGCACTTCTCTAGCAATTGTACTCATAGAAATTGTGTCAATCGTCTCAGCGCTTTTATCATTTGTTTTATCCACTTTCCTTGGGCAATCGCGTGCAAGGTGTCCATTTTCTCCACAAACAAAACATTTCATTGTGTTCGTTGTGGCAAAAATAACATAATTAAAATCTTCATAACGAAAATTTAGAGTTAAGTCCAAATCTTTGACATTATCTTTTAGAATCATATAGACATAACGTCTGAATGACACCACATGTTTTAGTAGAGAAGACTTTCCCCCAATTGGGATCATCTTTATTGTTGACACCAATTTCCCATATCTGGAAAGCATCTCTACCAAAACCTCGTTCTTATTAAAGGGTGGCACGTTAGATAATGTTACCCTTTTCGAAGGTGTGGAGAGAGGAAGCACCTGCGCAAAAATGCCACGAATATCAACACCAGTCTCCACCAATTGATTCGCCAATTCAATTGTCTTAACGAAAACAACAACCGCACCATTCATCCGCGATGCCGACAAAATATTCTCACATCCAATTAACGTACCTATAGCTAAACCACATTCTTCGACACCAAAAACTGAATCAATTTTTACCGCATGCCGTCTCGTTAAAAACCCGAGACTCTGCACACCTGGAGTCGCCATGCTCCCAGTACAAACACTGGGAGCAGAGAGCCCAGCGAATAACCACCTCACCAACAAACACGAACACTAAGCACCACCAACCAAGAAAAACAAAAACCAAAAACACACCAAAAGAAAAAAAAAAGGAAGAGAAAGTAGAAATTAATCACTCGTACCTCACACCCTCCACGCTCAAACGCTCCAAACACTCACTCCGCACATGCGCACACACACAGAGAGAGAGAGAGAGAGAGAGAGAGAGAGAGACAGACAGATAGACAGACTGACTGTGGGTGTGTGTAATTGTGTACTGAAATGCAATACTGTGTGCTAAGTTGAAAAGTGTGTTTAATTAAAAGGACTCACATTGGATTGTTTCTCCGGCTCCTGTTTTCTCCTTTGTAAACATGTATACATTTTTTTCTTTGAAGGGTAAATCTTACCTTTAAAGGACAAGTTTGTGATTTCTGTGCTATTAGTGTCATCCAATGTAATAATAAAAAATTTAAAAAAGACTAATAAAATCAAGTCCCACCCTTCATTATTTCCCACTTAATATTCAGTTTCATTCAGAAATATCACACAGTACTGAAATTAAATTAATTGCAAATGCAGGTTTATGTTGTCTTTTAAGGGAATAACTCCTCTCTTTCCCTCTCTTTTTTTTTTTTTGTGAGATCCTTTTTGGCGATAGCCTCCATCCCAGATTAACCATGCCTGAATGTTCATCTGTCTGCACAGTGATAGATTGAACCAGCCTTGCTTTAATCCACTCTTAGTAGTTTTGCAGTGCAGAAAAATGTGTTGGAGTGGACAAGCCAGTTATCTTTTTTTTTTTTATAACTTCCTGTTTGTTTTTATTCATTATATGTCAATACTTAAAGACATATAAAAAGTCTATAATACTAACCTATATTCACCCCCACCAGCTCAGCTCTCAGCATCAGTGTCATCTGTCTGTGGGGAGATGTTCTTGTACAGCCGAATGAAAGCTCTCTCTGTCATACACACGAACAGGTCTGCTCCATGAGAGGGGGGACTAATTGGCTTCTTTGTCAGAGATATGTCAAAATAGGAGGATCCTTTTTATAGCCAAAGAGTTCTGACAGTCTCCCTTATAAACGTGAGAAAGAGAGCATGCTGGGGTGACAAGAAAGGTCTTTTGACAGCTGACTCACAGACTTAAAGGGATAGTTCACCCCCAAATGAAAATTGTGTCATAATTAATTCATAGAGAAAAAAAGGAAAATAAGAAAAATAAAAAAATGGGAAGGAAGGAAAGAAAGAATGAAAGAGAAAGGAAGGAAAATTTAAAATGGGAATGAATGAAGGAAGAAAAAGTAAAAATGGGAACGAAGGAAAAAAATCAAAAACAAGATGGAAGGAATAAATCAGGTCAGGAAAAAAGGATGGAAGGAAAATAAAAGACAAAGACAAAGAAAGAAGGAAATATGGAAAGAAGAAAAATAAAAAAGGAAGGAACAAGGAAGGAATGAATAAAAAAGAACAAAGGAAGGAAGGATAAAATGAGAGGATGGAGAAAAATAAAAAAGTAGAAAGGGAGGAAGGAAGGAATGAAAAGGAAAAATAGAAAAGAAAGGGCTAATTATTAAGGAATGAAGGCAGGAAAAGAAAAACAATAGGAAGGATGGAAGGAAGGAAAAGACAAAGAAGGAAATATGTAAGGAAGAAAAATAAAAAAGGAAGGAAACAAGGAAGGAATGAATATCAATGAAGGAAAGAAAGAAGGAAGGGATGAGAAAAAAATAGAAAGGAAGGAAGGAAGGATGGAAAGAGGAAGGAAAAGTAAAAATTGGAATGAAGGAAGACAAAGTAAAAATGGGAACAAAGGAAAAAAGAAAAAACGAAGGAAGGAATGAAGGACAGAAGGAAGAAAGGAAGGAAGGGAACTAAACGACAAAGAAAGAACGAAATATGGAAGGAAGGAATTAATAAAAATGAAGGAAGGATAGAAGGAGTGGATTGAGAAAAAGGAAAAATGGGAAGGAAGGAAGGAACCAAGGAAGGAAGGAAAAGGAAAAATGGGAACAAAGGAAGGAAGAAAAAGTAAAAATGGGAATGAAGGCAGGAAAAAATAGGAAGAAGAAAGTAAGGAAGAAAAAGAAAAAAGGTTAATACATTTATAAAAAGGAAGGAAGGGAAACGTCAAAAAAGGAAGCAAATATGGAAGGAAGGAAATTTAAAAAAATAAAAAGGAAGAAAGAGAAAAATAAGAAAGAAGGAAAGAAGGGAGGGAGGGAGAAAAATAAAAACATTAAAGGAAGGCAGAAAGTAAGGAAGGAGAACACAAAGAAAGAAAGAAAGAAAAGATAGAAAGAAAGAAAGCTTGTTTGCTTTACTTTCAAAAGTATTTTTTTTTTTTGTATTATGTGTCCTAACACAATGCAACACAATAGAGTGACAAGTGATATGTCAAGTTCTATGTCTTCAATAATCTATTGAACATCATTTTTGTTCTAATCTGCCACAACTGCATACGACATTTGTGCATAAGACATTGTTGATTATTCAGTTTCTATTTATCATGCTTAACGCTTTGTAGCCCTGGCCTTTTTAGAGGCTTATTGGTCAAAAATCCTGCTCTATATAGACATACAAAACATCAAATATGTTCTGTTTAGCTTTTATTTTGTCACATTTTGTGGTATTTTGCTTTCAGTGAGGCAGAAATCTGGAAACTTTTCATGTTGAGCCTGGTTGGAAAAATATTTACGGCAAATCAACCCTCATGTCATTCCAATACAAACATTCCAGACAGTGTCCTTTCTTCTGTGGAACATAAAAATAAGTAATAGATATTTTGAAGAATATCCTGTCTGCTCTTTTACAAATAATGAAAAATCCAGGTAGAAATAAAATCATACGGGTTTGTGGGTGACTATGTCTTAAAGGAATATTTCCCCCAAAATGAAAATTCATTCATAATTTAGTATATTCACAAACAAAAACACACAATCTGCCTATTGGAACTAAAACTCACATTTTGAGTCACTGGGCTCTTACCTTCTTTTTTGCAAGACCCTTGCTTCCTGTATCAGCTGGGCTAATGGGCTGCGATGCTCAGATAAGCCGGGCATAGCCTGTGCTCTCCCCTGGGAGGCCACCCCAACCTGGCTGACACAGTATGGATCAATACCTCTGTTGCAGGCCCCCATGATGGCAACGTAACGGTTACCTCCTGCCATCCAAACCTTGGGCATGTCAACATACACAGTATTTATTTTTACAGACCTCTTTTTCTGGCATCCACTTAAGCAGTCGGTAAGCACAAGGTATAATGAGAAAAACCAGCAGTATGGAAGAAATGCAGAGGGTGATAAAGGAATTGTTCACTGTATGACTTTCTTTCTTCCTTAGAACACAAAAGAGATGTTAGACAGAATCTTAGTCTCATACTATAAGCCTTTTTTTCATACACTGAACATGAATGGTGTTGATAACAACTCCTTGAAATGTTTTACAGTGTGTTTTGGAAGAAAAAGAGAAAATGACTGTTGGAGTGGATTTGGGTAAGAGTGATGGAGAGATTTGTGAGACATAAAAGAGAGAGACAGAGAGATGCACATTTATGCATACAAACAGCCACTTGACAGTAGAGCTGACAGCTCTGCGTAGACAAATATCATTGTTTGCGTCAGTTTATTTGTTCCTCTCTGACTGCCATGTTCAGTATGCACAATTTGCGTTTGTTTGGTGCCAAGAAGAACGTCAAATCCCCATTGTACCCCATTTGCATCATCATAGTAAACTGTGCATATTCATTTGGCAAATAGACTATAACAGCCAGTGAAGTTAATGAAAAATATCAGGTGCAAAACTAATATGGCAAGCTTGTCTGCCTGACTAATGTGCAATTTTACAGTCAGTAGGGCCACTCAGTCATAAAATGAGCTGAGCAATTGATATATTGAGCTGTGGTGCTCTCGTGGACAATGCAACTTTGAATCTGGCTTGCGTCATTTGTCTATCTCATTCCCTCCTTATATCCCTACTGTACCTACGGATGAAAGTGGTAAAAGTGTACATACATTTTTTACAATTTTACACCAGTCAAGACCAGTCGAACCAAGTGGAACAGTCAGATCCAAGATCAGCATCCCTTCTGATTTACTGCTCCAAGGAAACTGATGTTTAGCTCCTAACAGGGTATTAATATAATAATTCATTATGATTCCATATTCCCATAAGGACACTGTAGCCCAACACACTGCCAGCCCTTGGAAAACCCGGCTCCTCTGCTCCCAATTTTTTGATGATGGACCAAGTTTGCCAGGTGCGCATCTAGTGTGCCGCACACTTACCCGTGCTATAATTAAATCTGTTCTGCTAATGATCTAATTAAAACCCTCAGGAAGTTGAAGAAAGGGCTATAGCACTATCATTAAGTAACGGCACTAAAGAGTGGAGCACTTTGGCAAGGAATTGCAGTCCCCTCTTGCCTCCCAACGGGCCGACAATGCCCGTTACAAACCATCCCCTCAGATAGTGGCCCATAGGTCAACGTTTCCCAACCACTGTGCCGTGGCACACTTGCGTGCTATGAAAGATTGTCAGGTGTGCCATGGAAAATTATAAAATTCCACAAAATAAATAAATGCATGAAAAAAAATTATTTCAGGGATCCAAACTCCTCACCTGTTGGTGCCATTTTATTCGCCATTTTAGAACCATAATCGGTCACTTTTGTGATTGTGTAGAGCAATGATTAATGTGCAGAATTGAGTGATATTTATACGCGTTAAGGGTCTTTCACATGACTCGAGTCAGCACTGCAAAATACATTGAAGTCTATGAAGTAAGTGTTTTTCACAAGCACATTTTTGCTTCACTAATAATGTCTTTGAGAGTACTAAGCAACAATAAATATTTAAAAACTGTCCAAATTTGTGAAGACACATTGAATGTCTCATAATTTCTTTTAATGTAATATTACTTTATCGTTTACGAATATCAGAGACCCCAGTTATTGAACTAATTTAAATTCAACAAGAAAACGCTTATACCTAAACATAAATGAGTCCTTCTATTACTTTCTGCTATCAAAGCAACTGCAAGAATTTTCTCTCTTCCAAATACATGTTTTCAATGTTTATTGTGCACACCTCCTGCTTTTTACGTGGCAAACTCGTAAAATCGCCCCTCTGTGCAACTCTGTTCCTTTCTGCAACTCTTGTCATGTGGAGGGCAATGTGGTGCTTGACGCTGGGTTCAGCCTTCAGAACCAAATTAAAACTGACACGAGAAGTCGTCTGTCCGAGACAAAGACGCAAATTCTAATGACAATTGCCTCAGCATCAGTCTCCCTTTGTGCGTATGATTACACACAGGCAACCACCAGTTTAAATCGATGTGGAAAAGAAGGAAGGTTTGAGTTGTCGATTTGAGTTCTGTTCATATTTTAAACATATTTGTTTTTTGAATATTGCATTGTTCATATTTTAGTAGCCTCCACGGTCACTGTGGGGGAAAAAAACATTAATCTGCTTCATGTGGTGTTTCTGTTGTTCATCTGTTCTCTTCATGAATAAATAAATGCATGATCTGCTATATGCTCATCCTGTAAATCCATTATTCAAAATGAAAATGTGAATGAAAATACAAGCTATTAAATGTCTTATTATCATTAAAATAGTACAATTATAATGACGGGTAATAACAGATTATGATGGAATTTTTACAGCCATATCTGTCAAAATGACGGGCGATGAGAAAGTCTAATGCAAGCACTGTATGTGACTTGTTTTGTTGTTTTTTTGTATAGCCGAATTTCAAACATTACATGCTACTAAGACGGAGAGAAAACATAGACAAGTTCTTGAAAAGGAAAAATACTGACGATGGTTAGCCTATGTGGGATAGTGGTATGCCGTAGAATTTTTTAGTCTGCCGTGGCAGAAAAAAGGTTGGGAAACACTGTCATAGGTCATGACAGTACCATCATCTGCTGAAAGACAAAGTTCTCCAAAATAACCCATCGAAAGAGAAAAAAAGACTCATAAAAAGACTTGTGGCTTTTTCTAGCTCTCTTTGCTCTACTTTCGTCTTCATAATCCATATTCACACAGAACAAAAGTGGTCAGAATCTGCCATGTTTAAGGAGGCTTACCTTACAAAACATGTTTGGGTAAAAAAAAAGGAAAAAAGGTGGAAACAAAATTGAGTATTAGGTCAGGGCTGCGTGCTCTTGTGCTTGGCGTGCAGAAGGATGCCCCTTTCTGTCGAAACTTGCAAGCTTGTAGGAAGCCTCCATCTCACATTTGTTAGAAGAGGGTTTTTTTAGGAAGAGGCGTTGCTGGTCTAAGAAGATGTCTTGACTAGTTTGAGGTTATTGTCCCAATTAGGCCCACTAATATGTAATTAGGCAGAGGTAGATCTGCCTTTTTTTTAATTTCTAGAGAGCTTAGCATAGCTGTAAAAGAGGTTTGACATAAGCAGTGTTGGGGTATTGTGTTAAAAGTTATGCATGTTACGTAATCAGATTGCTTTTTCAAGTAAAACATGCAAAAATGTGTTACATTTCAATTTACTTAATTTATTTAGCAAGAAATATAATTGAAAACCTCTGCCTTCCCCATGCTGGGAGAAACAGTGGCATATTAAACCCTTAAATGCATGGGTGTTTTGTCAAACATTATTACATACAGTACCTTGGTTCTTCAGCGACCCAGCACGTACACTCACTGACCACTTTATAAGGTACAGTACACCTAAAACCTACTTATTTTCTAATCAACCTATCCTTTGGCAGCAGTGCAATGCAAAAATCAGGCAGATATAGGTCAGGAGCTAAAGTTAATGTTCACATCAACCATGAGAATAGGGAAAAAATTTGATTTCAGTGATTTCGAGCGTGGTATGATTTTTTTTTTTGCCAGACATTGTTACGACCCTATGGATTTGTATTTTGTTATCTCTCTGTTGTTTTGTGAGTCTCTCAGTGTGTCTGTTTAGGAACGTCTGATTGGTTCCTGCCGGATGATTGGAACGACCATCTGATTGGTTCCTGTACGATGATTGCTGCTCAATCCTGATTGGTGCAGCGTGTTTTAAAAAGAGACATCATCACTTCCTTTAGGGAACGTCAGGAGATATTGTGTTTTGAGCAGAGAGAGTTTGTCATTTGAGTGTTAAAGAGTTTTGAGACCGAGTAGCCTTTTGTTTGTTTGTTTGTTTGATTTGAAAGAGAGAGTTTGTGTTTTGAGACTGTTAAGAGTTTGAGACTGTGAGTTCCGTTTGTTTGTTTGTTTTGAAAGCTGTTTGTATCTGAATATCCTCATTGGTATATTTGACCCTTTGCCTGTTTACCGACACTGATTTGGACTGCCCTTTTCAGTTTGTTTGCCTGGCTGTAAATATTGTAAATACTGATTGATATTTGGGAAAGTAGGGAGCTTGACGCCATTATTTTCTTTATTGTAAACTGTTTAATCTCTGTTTTTGGTTAGGGAGATAGGTCTATTGATTGTATCTTCATTTTCTTTTCTTTTGGGTTAAGGTTTAGGAAAGAGGTTTAAATTTAAGGTTGTTTTGTTTGTTATTTTGGCTTGGTCAGCTCCTGAAACACAAGTCCCAAATTAAGAAAAATAAATAACTTTTTGTTCCAATTCTTCGCATTTCGTTGACTCTTTCATGTTGCCCCTTTCCCCCTAGACGGGGTGTAACAACATGCTGATTTGAGTATTTCTGTTACTGTTGATCTCCTGGGATTTTCATGCACAACAGTCTCTAGAGTTTACTCAGAATTGTGCCACAAACAAAAATGGTCTTGTTAGCGGTTCTGTGGATGGAAATGCCTTGTTGAGAGAGGTCAACAGAGAATGGCCTGACTGGTTCAAGCTGACAGAAAGGCTACTGTAACTCAAACAACCGCTCTGTACAACTGTAGTGAACAGAATAGCATCTCAGAATGCACAACACGTCAAACCTTGACACGAATGGGCTACAACAGTAAAGACCATGTTGGGTCCACTTCTGTCAGCCATGAACAGAAAGTTGAGGCTCTGTTGTGAACAGAAAGGTTCGATGTTCTGTGCACTGATGTTTTTTTGTTTTTGGCATCATTCTAAATAAATTCTAGAGTCTGTTTTGTGTGTAAATCTAAGGAGATCAGCAGTTACAGAAACTCAAACCAGCCCATCTGAACACAAAAATCACACCACGGTCAAAATCACTGAGATCACTTCCTCTTTCTGATTGTTGATGTGAACATTAGCTGAAGATCTTGACCCGTATTTGCATGATTTTATGCATTGCACTGCTGCCAAACGGTTGGTTGATTAGATTACCCCATGAATACATAGGTGTACAGGTTCACCTAATAAAGTTATTGGTGAGTGAATATCAATCAAAAATGGATCTACAAAATGCCCAGACAATATTACATTTTCAAAGCATTTTTCAAGATGGCAGATGCTTTTATCCAAAGCGACTTACAAAAGAGGAAAACATAAGCGAATCATATTAAGGAGACAGTATGCTATATATAATAATAGGTTTATGCTAAACCTATTTTGCATGCACCATAAACTTCGGTTAGTATTGGTCTTAATCAGCTGATGAGAAAAATTATGTAAAAAAATTATGAAAAACAATGCTAGAAATCTTAAAATGTTACTTTCCATGAAAAAGTAACTATGAACTTATAATTAGTCACTTTTTTGCAATGAGGAACACAGTGTTGTTTCCCAATGCTGGACCCTAAGTCCTCCAGGGTGTGATTACTGTTAGTCTCCAACATAGTCCCCTGACCATGTCTTGTACAGCAGGAAAGCAGGTTTCACCTTTGTTTGCAGAAGGGTGGCCAAGGCTACCGCTGGCATTGCGCCGTCAGTGGTGGAGGTGTGCTATGAATGGATTTTCCCAATGTTGTTTCTGGTGCTGCGCCATCAAGTGCCAGTTTCATGATTCCATCTGTGCCTGCTGCTCAGGATGTCTCAGCTCAAAAACAGTTCAAGATTGCCCCTTCCTTCTCCAATGCATGCCCAGACCAGACTACTCGGCTGCTATTTTCCGTCCAGCCTGTTGCCACTGTTGCAATTGGAATGCATCTACACAAAGCCAAAGGGGCCAATTGGCAGCATGTTACTGCCTCGTGTGGTCAGAGGTAGTAAAGGCATTGGAATTCTTCTCATTCAGGGTGGATTAGTTAATCACAATCTAACATAGAGCACCAATGAATATCCTGAGCATTTAATGAGAGGTTTGCATCTTCACTGATCGTTTCTGGGTTAGCAAGAGATGTTGTGCTACCTAAATGCTTTTCATAGCTCATCTATAAACCCAGCCCACCTATTTAATGACCTTTAATCAACTGTGAACCACACACTTTGAAATTCCTGGATTTAATAGAGTGGGTGGAACGTAGACCACTAAATGGCTGCTTTCACATGTAGAAGTTTTGTTTTGACAGATCGTTTATCAAATTCACCCATGATAAATTTATCACGCTGTAGGATAAATAAGTGATTATAGAGAAATAAAAGTGTAAAAGTTTGATTGCATGAAGAGGATCATTACAGGCAGAAGAAGGAGAATGCTTTGATGCAGTTATACAACAGTGACTACCAGGGGTGAGAATCTTTGAGTTAGGTTGACTTGTTGCCAAATTTGGTGTTATGATTCATCATAAAAGCTGTGCTAAAATGTGTAAATAAATTGGAAAAGTGAGTATAATAACCTAGCATCAGATTCAGTTATGTGCCTTTTTTCATTGTAAATGAAATTCTAAATCTGAGCAGCTTTAAACTTTGTAATTGTCAATTAACATATGTTTTGTTTTCTGTGGCTGTGCACAATACATTCCATCTTCTATGGATTCCTGTGAAAATATACACTCAATGAGCACTTTATTAGAGCACCTGTCCACCTTCTATTTCATGTGATTATCTAATCCGTCTATCATGTGGCAGCAGTGCAATGCATTAAATCATGCAGATATGGGTCAGGAGCTTCAGTTAATGTTCACATAAACCATCAGAATGGGGAAATAATGTGATATCAGTGATTTCAACCGCAGCATGATTGTTGGTGCCAGTCGGGCTGGTTTGAGTATTTCTGTAACTGCTGATCTCCTGGGATTTTCACACACAACAGTCTCTAGAGTTTAATCAGAATGGTGCCAAAAACAAAAAACATCCAGTGAGTGGCAGTTCTGCCAACAGAAACACCTTGTTGATGAGAGAGTTCAATGGAGGATGGCCAGACTGGCTCGAGCTGACAAAAAGGCTATGATAACTCTCTGTACAATTGTAGTGAGCAGAATAGAATCTCAGAATGCACAACACATCGAACCTTGAGGTGGATGTACTACAACAGAAGACCACGTCTGGCACTTTAATAGGACCATAGAATTATGAATAATGAATTAATAATTCTGATTTTGAATTTTTGTGGATTAGTCCAGAATTGTTTGAGTAACAACAATGCATCTAGCACAATGTATATATTTTTTTCCAGTCCTTTATGATTTGCTTGTCATATTGTACAATTAATCTGCAATTGGTGAGCATGTCACACTAAACTATCAAATGTTGCTGATTTTGCCCTATGACAAAATACATATTTTACAGTCCCCGAAATTTGTCTCAGGTGGCAAAATCATGGCCAAAATCACAGAGTGCAAGGGCTTTACATGTGCTGTTGTTTTTGCCATTCTGACACATCACACTAGGTGTTATATGCAGTCAATCAAGGGTGTGAGTATGAAGGGAGGTCTTGGAAGCAACACCTCTAGTAGGAAGTTTTTTTACGCACTAGTTTAAGCCACCTGTCTGGATGACACATGTCAAAAAAATCTCTGTCTCACAGTAACACGTTTGAATGAATGAATGACCTTCCCAATGCTTCATAAATAATCCCACATTTAAACAGACAGAAAATGAGCCCAGAAATCATAGTTGCATCTGTATGACAACTGCTGTATTTTCAACTCAAACTAACCGCAAACTATCTAACATTGGCTAAGTTCGGGAAAAAAAAAATTAGCATACTAACATACATATGCTTCAAACTTTCTGAATACTGTATTCTGCCTACTATTTAAAAACAGTATGATAAATAATACGCAGAATGCAACAATAAATGTTTGAAACAGTAGTTGCTGTCACATTACCTCATTACGTTGCATGTGTAATATAGAAAGTTCAATTTATTTATCATAAAGTAAATAGTTAAGTATTTTCAAACCAATTTTGTTTAACATGCTTTTGATCAAATCACAAGTCAAGAAAGAGGAGACTGCAGTTTGGATTGAAAGTATACTGTGCACATTATACATACTGCATATTTTTTTAAAAATGCTATTCCTGTCACATCCATTGACTTCCTTGTTAATGTGGTCTGTTTCTGACTAACCTGCTCCAGTTAACATTAACTCTGGCACAGCTTCGGTAACCCCAGAAAACAGAATCATTCTTCCAAATACTGAGTTGAACTTGTTGAATCACTTGAGACAATTTAAAGCATCACCTAATGACGAACCACACTTAAAAGCCATAAACTATTTATTGTAGTTTGAGTATTGCCCTTTTGGCAGACAATGGTAAGAGAAGGTGGAGCGCACAGAGTTATAATCTGCCATTGTTGTGCATAAAATATTATGGACTATTCTTGCTCTGAATAATGCAGCTTGTTTAAGTAATTACCAATGATTGTGTAGCACTAGAATAGAACACAGCCTATAAGTGGGGCCCTGTTGTGCCTTCTGTCGATTGGATTGTTCAATCAAGATTATACCACTTACACCAGCCCAGTACACATAGTCTGCATCTGTCAGAAAGTGCCTGAGTGTTTGATTTTTCTGCTTTTTCTCCCTTTCTTAGAAAATAGGATGAAGAGAGAGATCAAAAGGCAGACAGATGGGAGGAGTGGTGGTTGAGAAAGAGAGTGGTTGAGAGTAATCAATCAGGCTGCATTTGTGTCAGTTGGATTTTAAAGCTCTCCTTTGGGGTAATAGTGATGATTTCGCAGGGGGTGTGCACTCAAATATGGGGAGCATGTTTGGGCTCTGCTTATTTTTCTCACACTACCTACATTCTTATACCGAATTATTAAATGTTGCTGGTTATCGTGCTGGAGCAAGTGTCTGGCTGGTTCTCAGCTGGAGGATCTGCAAACACTTAAATTTGAAACATAGTCTACGCAAGTACAAAAATGCTGTCACTTCTAGCTACACAAGCACGATTTTGCACATCCTTGCTTTCCAAGATGTGTCAGTCTGCAATTCATTACACTTTGCAAGTTCATGTTGCATTCTCAGCATTGCCACAAGTGGATATAACTTTGAACTGTCTGCTTTTACAGTGAGTTTTTTCTTTAAATCAACTTCTAATATGCCAGAACATTAGTTTGAAGATATACTGCTGGTCAAGTAAGGATGTGTCAGTATATTAATTGAAATTTACCTGAATGATAACACATCCAGTATAATGGCACAGACTTCTGTACAGTAGTTAACTGTGTTGGCCCTTGATTACTGATGTTTGTTACTTCCACATTAATGCAAGAATGGACATTTAACATAATCATCCTGACCACATGTTGACAATGCACTGGTTAAGCACTCTCATCTGTGTATGCATTCTTGCGTTAAGTATGTTTTATTTAAGATAGACCAGGAAAATAATGTGACTGGAGCATATGCGTCATATATTGGATGGAATGTCGCAATTAGGCCTAAATATTATGCGTTGCATCACAACATCAGACATTTCAAGTGTAAACAGTATTTTGGGAAACTCATCCAATGCTGTAGAATGTTGTTGCACGTAAGAAGTGTTTAATCTAATCGAAAGGATCGCTATCTATGCAATATGCAACGGGAGCCTTTGACCTCTCTATGACATTATATGCATTTTCTTTAGTCATTTTTATTAATCTCTATAAAGTTGAGCATCTATACATCTGAAATCCCGTCTTACAAAAGCCATCAGTTTAATGTATTAAGTTCAGTAATATTTAAAGCAATAGTTCACCCTAAAATAAAAATGCTCTCATCATTTACTTACACATTAATATTTAAGTAAATTTTTGATAGGAATTCTTCTCCCAGCCCCGTAGCAGCCCTGCCGTCTCGTCAAGATTGCATGCCATTTACATGTTTAACAGTGTTTTCACTTTATTTTTATGTTTCAGACTTAACAAAAGTCTTGACCTGGACTCTGTGAACAAGCCACTAAAATTCTACTTAATAATAAGTGATCTGCTCACTTGTTTGGGAAAAAGGGGTTACTCCATCAGATAAATAATGAACAACATTAATTTTAATCTTAAAAGCATTAAGCAATGACTATTTTTACATGGACACCAGAAATGTAAGTGCAGTGTAGTTCTAGCGGGAAGACTAGCAACTGTACATCATCACACATAGCTGGGTAATTCCCTGCCAATCACATGTAAGCTGTCGCTTTATAAGTCTGCTCACAATCTATCACATTGCTGTTTCAGTGTGCTAACACGGCAACCTCCACCACCCCACCACCACCAGTTGAGTCCCGTCCTGCATGGGGGTGGCTCCTCGCCCCTGCCTCCTATCTCCGGCAGGATATGATGTTTCTGTGTACAATTACTTTGGACTGCCAGACGGGGCCTACACCACAGAGAGACATTACTTTTCTGTTTTAAATTCATCAAATAAATGTCATCTTAAATCTCAATCAAGTCTGCAAGTCTTCCTGATAGAAAGTGGCTTATTGTAAGAAAGCGGGCTATTGCGATAAATCAGTGTTCCTGCTTACATGCACTGTATCAGCGGCGTACTCTTTACTCCTGTATACATGTGGCTTGGTCAGTAAGCAGCTTTCTCCACAGCAATGTAATTTCCCCGCAATGCTTGTGTAAATAACAAACATGGTATCCGAATAATACTTCACTATTTTATTCTCTGTTGCTTAGCTTTATTTCCAGATATTCCAGAGTTGTTGCTGTGTTTGTTTCCCTAACTTTCTATCGCAACCTGTAGTGAAATTGCTTTGCGAATAATGGGTTTTCCCTCTTACACAAATCTCTGGGAATTCCCCAATATACGAGCACATATATGCAAATGTGAGGGACCATCAATATTTTACATTGGTGTGTATAAATGGGGATAGTTTATAGTGTATGTGCTTATCCCACTGCACTCTCAGAAATGTTTTGTTGACTTGTTCTTGGGCTCCATGCTATGACATTTGTTATCCGGTCTGTTCACGTACATACTCCTCAAAAACCTGTATAAAAGCAGCTTATGTGTTTGCAAGGCCACATTAAGCTGCATTCTCCAGGAGAAACTTGTATGTGTTAAACCGCTTTCTTAATCCCTTCAATGCTGTAAGGAAATCAGCATTCTTGTTTACAAGATGTTTCAGAAAGCTGCTTTCTGCAAATACCTTGGAATAAACCGTTTTCTTAAATGCATGTAATCGTGGTCACTGTTATCGGGAAACCCAGCCTTTGTTGAGCTCATTTTATGAACCCAAAACCACCTGTTTCAAGACTTTTTTACTGACAATGATTGATTTGGTTTGCACAGCAGCAAAAAGGTCATCTGGGAACCTTGTGAGAATGTATAAGCACTCTGATTGGACAGGCAGGTAGATGTTGCCCCCTGCACAAGTAGATACAAGACGAAATAGCTTTGATATGAGAGAAAAGAAGGACATTTCAAATCCACATTTTCCTTCTTCTTTCCTGTCTGTCACTCCATCTTTTTCTTGTATTTCCCTCTGTTTTTCTTCTTCCCCTTCTTTTCTTTATAAATTTTAGCACTTCTCTCACAGTTACTTTGAGAGATGTCCTCTGCCTCAGTCAACTCATTATTTTTTACAGCTTGTATCAGTGACACATGCTGCCGTCCTTGTGTCTGTTTGATTATGAATCCACCAGGTCGCATCTGACATCCCAGGTCTGCCAGTCGCTTGAAACAAGCTAATTTATTTAAGTTCAGTGCCAGTTAGTGCTTTGTGCAGTCCCTCTCCAAACATTTGATGTGATCCTGGTAACATCCGGTGGATTGGTTACTTTTAATGTTTCAGTCTGTTCACTCTGTAAACAGGAAGTAGCAATTAAAATCCAATTGTTCTTTCATTCACTGGTGTACATGTTGTACCTGTTACCTGTTGTAAGCTACAGAGCCCTTTTAAAAATCATTCTGCAATTACATGGTCTGCTGAAGAAAAAAAGAAAACCTCTTAAAGGTGGTTAGGTGTTCTCCCAGCCTGGCTAAGCTGTTACGACTAGTCTGTTATTTGGGCTTTTATTTTGGGGTTAACCAAAGCAAACGGCATTCAGTCATTACTTACAATACAGATTGACAGGCCACACGTGTAACCCCTCTTGGTAACAAATCAAATATTTATCATGGAATGCCCCGAGGTGGAGCTGCTCCTGTGGGACTGCTGATTTTATTATGAGCCGTGATTTCAGCACATGTGTGGTTAGGCAAGGCTGCCCTCTCTGCTCATGTTTGCCGCAAGCCTGTCAAGCCACCTGATCAGGGTGAACCCGCCATGTTGTTCCCAACTACTGACTCATATCCCTTCTCTGTCATCTCATTAAATCCTAATTAAATGCATCTCATCTCCTGCCACTGTGATTGCGGAGACCCGTGCCATGGAAACATGAAAAAAGCACTGCGGCTTTGTTGCTGAAAGTGTGTGTATGTGTGAATGTAACTGTGTTTGTTTGTTTTCTTTGTTCGCTTGAATGCTACTCTTTGATTGTATCCCTGTGATGTTGATTGTGTGCATTCAACCTCAAACCTCTGTCCATTTTAGGATCGCCAAGTTCTTGAACGCTCCATCAATCTTTCCTGTTGAAGAGACCAGTATTGTCACCAGCATATGCTGTGTTTGGATGCTGGTGTGCAGGTGGGCCAGCAGACTTCTTAAAGAGACACTTAAAAATTCTGCCATTATTTAGTCACCCTCATGTTTTCTTTAAAATACAAAAAGAAGATGTTAGGGAGAAAGTTAGCCTCTGTCACTATTCACTTTCATTTTATGGAAAAAAGATGAATGGTGACTGAGGCTCTCATTCAGCCTAACAACCCCTTTTGTTTTCCACTGAAGACAGAAAGTCATAAAGGTTTGGAACAACATGAGTGTGAGTAAGTTATGGCAGTAAGTATATTATTATTTTTGGTAGCAGTCTAACTAATTAATAGATTAACATTTACATTTATACATGTAGCAAACACTATCATCCAAAATGACTTACAAATGAGGAATACAGCAAGAGCGCCATCTCCTAAAAATATTTGTTATCAGTATTTTTTGTTTTTTTTCCAAAAAATGTAAAAGTTTATTTGTATTACCCCATTTACAAATATTTTTTATTGCTATTATTATATGGCCTTAATATCTTTTGTCATTTTCCTTCAAAAGGAAATGTATCCTGTTTTAAGGATGTTTAGATATTTTCACTGAAGTACAAGTCCAAAATACAAAGTAAGAAAATTTTTATATTATGTAAGGGCTAATCCGTGGATAGATTTGCGTTAAATGATTTTAAATGCACAACGTGAAGGCTAAGTACAATGAGAAGCGGAGGGTGGTTGCCTCCACGAAGTGCATTTAAAATCTTTTAACGCACACCTAGCAAACCACATTCACCTGCATTTTGTAAACAACAGTGCTTCTCCTTCGGCATTTGAGTCAGAGATGTGTGACCATGGGGGGCCTTCTAGTGGCAATAGGCTGAACTTCAGCACAGAAACATAATAGACAACAAATTACAGTTTAAATTGTCTTGCATCGTCTTGCCAGACAGTGAAAGACACATTTAATAGGTCCTGATTTCCTTCTGTCACCCTCTGTGCAAAACAAGCTGAATTGCATTATATTAGCTATGCTGATGAAAGTTTTTAGAAAAGGCTTTAAATTGCTATTGCTCAATCTGCTTGCTCAAGCAGCACAGTAATATCGAACGGTGATTAAAACTGACCGGAGCTACCTGTGCATTCAACGGTTTGAACTGTACTCATTCCAGACAATCAGAATCGAGTATTAGAACAGACCATGGTGGAAATTTATATTATATTGTATTAGATTAGATTAGTTTATTAGGGGTTCAAGCCTGAAGGGCTGAAACACTAATGCATTTTGTAAAGATTATTATTATAATTTTTCTGCCCTAAAACTGATTGTGCAGACCAAACCACAAGACCTAGAGACTTAAAACTTTGGTGAATGGTAGTACCCCGGCTGACAACACATATGCATGGAATCGGCCCATAGGTGGCACTATAGTGAACAAAATGTCTCAGGTTTCTTGACTGTAACCCTTGTTCCCTGATAAAAGCGGAACGACATGCTGCGCTGAAATAGCGCTTTCGGAACAACTTTAGGTGTGACCAGCTGTGAATATGTGTGCAATGAACATTGACTGGAATTTATAGCCTCTGCCGGTGTAATCATTGGATGCACCTGGGGCAGGGCTATAAATAGATGCGTCACAGGAGCATCGTCAGGTATTTTGTCTAAAGAGCAGTCCTGGGGCATCCCAGTGCGGCAATGAAGTGCAGCATCTCGTTACGCATTTATCAGGGAACAAGGGTTACAGTTAAGTAACCTGAGACGTTCCTTTTCAAAAAGCTACACTTATGATGCTGCGCTGAAATAGCGCTTTGGGAACGAGAATACCCATGCCGCCGCACTGTGGGTGTCTGGACCCCCTACGGTTGTGTAGTGTGCTCACAGGACCGTGAGAGGTCTCAGACATGAGCTTGTGATGTGGACTCAAGGTCATAAGAGCCCGGAGTGGCATGAACATCTAAACTATAAAATCTAATGAATGTGTGCGGAGAACACCAGTCTGCCGCATCACAAACATGCTGCAGAGGGACACCTCTAGCCAAGGCTTTAGAGGAGGTGACCCCTCTGGTAGAGTGAGTCCTGATACCTACTGGCGAAGCTTGACCACGCGCCTCGTAGGCCAAGGCAATATCGTCCCTCACCCAATGCAACATAGTCTGCTTGGTGGCAGCCGCCCCCTGTTGTGGCCCCCATGGCAAACAAATATTTGCCCTGACTTACGCCACTGGCTAGTGCGGTGGACATAAGTCTGAAGGGCACAGACTGGACAAAGTCTGTGAAGTCTTTCCTGCTCTAGCATTGTAAATGGCGGGGAGCAGAAGGCTACGAGAGTGACCGGATGTAAGGTCGAGAAAGGCACCTTAGGCAGGTAGTCAGGATGAGGGTGCAAAATTGCTTTAGAGTTTGCTTTATTCCTGGGGCAAACTCTAAGCAGGCTGGCAAGACAGACAGAGCCTGTAGGTCCCCAATTCTCTTCAGAGAGGTAATCGCCATAAGAAAAACCATCTTGAGAGTCAGAGGTCTATCAGACGCTGACTCTAGAGGTTCAAAGGGGGTCTCAACTAGACCCTCAAGGACTATTGCTAAGTCCCATGAAGGGGTCCTGGTCCTAGCAGGAGGCCTCAGTCGCATAGCTCCACGAATGAAGCGAGCGAGTAGAAGATGTCTCCCCAACAGCACCCCATCCATCAAGGCGTGGCATGTGAAAATTTCGGCCACATAGACCCTGAGAGTGGCAGGGCATATGCCTGCTGACAGTTTTTCCTGCAGAAAATCATCAGTGCAAAAGTGTGCCAAAATGTACGTAGCAGGTATGGCCACTTTAACTTAAACAGTTTAAACAGAATGAGGTTTCATCACCAAATTTGGTAGACTTATCTTTGGGGTCCTTCTAAGGACACCCCCAAACTAATTGTTAATCTCTACCTCTTGGTGGCACTGTAATAATTAAAAATCTATAAATGGCTCTAACTATGGAACCGTTGGGCTGAACAACTTGAAATTTTCCATGCAGTGTCTTCGTCCAACGTGCCTACAGATTCTATGTGGACAGTCACATATTTTGAAAAACATGGCCGCCATCAACCAATCAACTTTTAGCATCTATTTGTACTAGTCCTAGGCCATTTGCCTGATCGGAACCAAACCAGTGCAGAATTGTCTGGAGTCCCAAAAATAATGATTATCAAAAAAAGATTGAACTTCGAATCATCAGTGCAAAAGTGTGCCAAAACATACATAGTGGGCATGGCCACTTTTACTAAAACAGATATAAATCTTAAATGGAATGAGATATCATCACCAAATTTGGTACACATATGTTTGGGGTCCTTCTGAAAACAAATTGCGTATCTCTACCTCTTGGTGGTGCTATAATAATTACAAATATAAAAATAGCTCTAACTATGGAACCTTTGGTACGAATGACTTGACATTTTTCATGCAGAGTCTTTGTCCAAGGTGCCATCAAAGTATATGAGGAGAGTTATAAAGAGAGAGTAATACATTTTTAGCAGCTATTTGAACTAGTCCTAGGCCATTTGTCCAATCAGAACCAAACCAGTGCTGAAAGGTTCTGTGGAGTCCCATTATCAATAAATTTTATTTTAAAAAAGGGGGCATTTTGATGCTTCAATGGAACAGTATGCCAAAACTTACTAAGTAGGTTCAAAGGCTTGAACAGAATGAGATATAATCACCACATTTTAAAAACTTGGAGGTCAATCAGAGGACACAAAAAATAAAAACCCACCTATGCCTCTCGGTGGTGCTGTAACTTTCAGGAATGTAAAAAAAAAAACTATATCTCTGTGCTTCCTAACCTGATGTTTCTGACAATTAAGGCAATTTATTATTGTTTTAGGTCTAATTAATACTAAATATATGTTGCATATGTACTTAAAGGCCTTAAACGCTTCAACCCTGTTACTTGCTCCTTGTAGCTATATTTATTTATTTTTGCTGTTTTGTAAAACCAACTTTAACACATATTTCAGATTGGATGCTGGTCCACCAGCTAGAATGGCACTAAATCAGTATTAAACAGTCTGAACCATGGAAATTGGTGTTCTAAGCTGACCTTTTCATTAGGGCAATGCATGAGAGGACAGCATATTTATGGATTCTCCAATGATCCATCAATCTTTACATCTAATACCTACAGAAAGGGCACTTTTTTTAAAGTGCCCTTCGGGAAAAAAAAAAAAAAAAAAAAAAAACCTTGCACACACAAAAGAGGACAGGCATCTTGGTTTCACAATACCTCTCGGGTCTGCTAGCCAAGATAGCATGGAACTGAGCACATGCAACAGGAAGTTAAGGAGACATCCTATTCATCTAGATTCTTGCCCAAGCTAGCTGTGGCAATAGACAGCTTCACTGTTTTCAGTTCAGACACATTGGAAGACTGTATTTCCCCTGAGCCACATCTCCATTATCTGGGGCGTTGCCAGGCCAGACAGCTAATTGTTTTGAGAGATACTGTATGAAAAAGTGACTGTGCTTCACTTAAGTCTATGTAGCTCAAAAGCTCATTCTACTATCAACAAACAAATGCTCACACATACACAGTTTCTACAGGTGGAAAATGGTTAGAGGTCTGCACATGCATTACATTGAAGCAGGGTTAATGTTTATTATGTTAGGTACTCCACCCTCATGGGTGTTTAAATGCATGATTGTTGTGTATGTCCACCATCTCAAGCACAAACACTCTCTCTCTCTCTCTCTCTCTCTCTCTCTCTCTCTCTCTCTCTCTCTCTCTCTCTCTTGCATCACTGTTTTCAGATTCTGTTTTCAGTTTCTAGCTCTCCCACAATGGGGTAACAGAGAAGGGCAAGATGGAAAGGGTGCTGCTGGCATTTTACCAGCTGCTTATTGTCAATTTCATCAGCTCTTTTCCTTTCCTGGTGATTCTCCTTTGACATGCACACACACACATAAACTCACAAATCCACAATTTGCCAGTGGCTAAGCAATGGCTTATTCATACTAACTGTTCATTATAAGAATCTCCTTGCTGCGTGCATATCTAGAGGTCTGTTGTAAAACATATTGCACTGTCAACCTAGAATTTTTAAGGTATCATAGGTGTGCTCCCAATGCGAAGGCTGTTACAAGGTAGGTAGCAAAATTAGATTTAGCTACATTTTTAATTTAGATTTAGCTACATTTACACCTCTCATCCACACTGGAACAGCGTTTTTTCTCCACCAAAAACCGAGACTTTGGAAAATGCTCTATAGTACTGCATACTTTGAAAAAAGATAATGTTAGGAAACACACATAAATGCCATTTTCACCACAATGATCACATTCTGTCCGCGCAACTGTTTCCTTTTTTTTCTTTGCCTGTAACACCAGTTAAACACTAATTATGAATTTCTGAAGTCGACCCTGAAAAAACACCATAATAAAACAAAGCCAATAGATTCACAGCTTGGAGAACTGACAACGCAAATTGATACCCCCTGCCTGGGACCCACCGGAGCTGCAGCAATCTCACACTCTTTGCTTAAGGAACACACTGAATGGATTATTCTTAAAAATTTCAGAAATCTTGTCTTATGAAGTATGGTTCTGATATAACTAGTGCTGTCACGATCCCAAAATGTCAGTAGTCGGTGTCGTTACCAGTAAAATTTCACAATTCTCGATAAAGATTTTTAAAAATAGTTAATGTGCTATTGAACACACTCCTTTAGCCTATTAAAATGTAAAATTGCAATGTAAATAATACATTTAAAGAATAAGATGTTTCCTTTGAGTGCTTCTCAAGTTTTTTTTTAAGTAGGACCCTATGAAATTAGTTTTATTTATTTTTTTCAAAATTCTATGTATTTTTTCCCCAAATTCTGTGTTTCTTCTGTAATCTACTATGACATACACAGCACGCAATGCTCATAAAATGGGCTGATTTGATCAGTCTGTGTTTTCAGCTTATAAGATTCACACATTCACTGTGCAGCATGCATCACATAAAGATTGTATATTTATTTAATTAAATCACATCCATTTGTGGTTTAATAATCAGACTAGGACATATGGCTATTTAAATTTTATTAAATGTCCATTTCTGTGTATCAGAGTATCAGAACACGCTCAAATGATCAATGTAATCAGCTGCCTGTCAGTCAGACTGAGATGGGGACTGAATTGAGTTGGTGCTTGTTACTACCATTACTGTAGAAATAGCGATAATGTTACATCTGTTTTATTTTAGTTTTGACTTGATACCGAATAACCGGTACTTTTGACATCACTAGAGACTATGGTTGTCTCTATCTCCGTTCTTGTACCCTAGAGAAACGTCTCGGGTTACTTGACTGTAACACTTGTTCCCTGATAAAAGCGGAACGAGATGCTGCGCTGAGTAGCGCTTTGATCTTTTGATCTTTGGGAACAACTTTAGGTGTGACCAGCAGTGAATATGTGTGCAAAACGTCAATGAACATTGACCGGAATTTATAGCCTCTGCCGGTGACATCATTGGATGCACCTGTAGCAGGGCTATAAATAGATTCGTCACAGGTCCATCGTCAGGTATTTTGTCTGAAGAGCAGTCCTGGGGCATCCCAGTGCGGCAATGAAGAGCAGCTTCTTGTTCTGCTTTTATCAGGGAACAAGGGTTACAGTCAAGTAACCCGAGACATTCACTTTCAAATATACTGACATAGCGTTCCCTTCCTCTTTATTTTTTTATTTTTATTTATTTATTTATTTTCGGCCACCAGACAGAAATCTGTCTTCTAGCTTGAGCATTTGGGGGGGGGGGGGGTCTCTTGTTCGCGTGGCCAGTCTAACTGTAGTTTGGCCACAGCCGAGTAACCACCTCGAGTTATTCCTCAACTGCTTTATTATTGTGCATGGAATGTTCAGAGGTTCAGCATCCCCCTCGTGAACCGAAGAGGTGCCAAAGCGCGCTTCAGGCTTACGAGAAGGACCAGCTGGTCTGGGGAGAGAGCGAGCGATAAGGACGGACCCATCTCTCGCTCCTCAGCCAGATCCATGCGAGAGCCCTACGATGACAGAGTGAGCACTGGCTCTTGGAAGTAAGCGAGAGGAGTGCGAAACATTTTGATTGAACACAACATTGCCAGTGAGGTGTAGTACTAAATGCCGATACAGGGGGAGCTAATCCATATTTGGACTGATTAAAAGCCCCCTATTGAGTGTAGAATATTTTTAATTTGTGTTATTCTGTCCCCCCACATCCCACCAACCTTTTCGCCATTCTTGAAGGCCACTGGTAGTGTCAATAGTGTCACAGGCACCTTCAGGGTTCTGCGGCATCCTGGGAATGGATTCACAATGTATCATGGAAGTGACTGCTGTTTTGGGCTGTAATGACCTAAGGTGGTGGGTTGGTGATCTCTTAGGAATAGCCTACATCATATGAAGGCTGTTTCCTGGGGGACACTGCTGTGTCTAACGATCCATGTGATTGACACGTATTTTGGCTAGATACAAACCCACAGAACTGCTGATAGCTGCTAAACTTACCTTGCCTTTAAGAACAGAACAACCTTAAATGTTAGAGACAATTTTTTATACAGTGTTTAGAGAAATGTTTTGTATAAATCCTCAGATTCTCACAATTTCACTCTAAGCTCTGGTTCCTGTACTGTATTTCTGAGAGGAGGTCTTTTTTAATGAAAAATCTATTACAATAAAGTTGACCATGCTTTCAGAAATGGAAAGACTGTTTACAGATACAATGCATTTCATTTGAACAATCAAAGAGGCTTAAATAATTAGTAAAGAGCATACAGTGATTTTTCCAGCAAATAGACAATAAACAGTGGAAAATGAGCCACTGTACAAAATGTACAAAATGACTACAATTGGATAATTTACAATGAGAACTGGATTTTTACATTTTCTCAAGAAAATATCCTTTGTGCTTGTCTGTGCAAAAGTAACAGAGTGCTTGTGTGTTCTGGGTGATTTCTTTGCTGGCCAAAGAAAAAAAAAGCCCACTCCGAAGTCTCTATGATATTCTGGTCCCTAGATATGGATTGGATCTCTCCTTTATTGTTAATCAAAGCAATTTTCGCCTGTTATTTTTTGCCTCTGAAAAGTAATTGCACACTCCTATTTTAAGAGCCACACGATTTGAAATGTCATTCATGTCCGTAGTGTGCAGGACGAGTAAGGGGCCATTCAGACAAAACACATTATTTTGCACTAAAATAATATATATATACTGTATATCAGCTTTTTTTTTTCAGATACTGTATAAATAGGGCTGCACATTGTTCAATAGTGGCAGACGATATTGTGTGTTCTAAAATGTATAACAAATATATTCTACAAAGGTATGCATGCTCTGCTAGCACTTAGAGACAAAATTCTGCAGAGCCACAGAGAATAACTCGCAATTCATTATCAAAGGACACATATTATTTACTTTAGCCATCTTTGGACGATATATTGTGTATATGTGTCTTTCATATAGCAAGTACAAGTATGTCCTTTAGTGGTTTGACAGCTTTAATGAAAGACTTAGGGTAGCTACAGAGAAACTGCATAATGAAAATCGCCATTTCTAATTGTTCACTGTGAATATGTGTGCAACACGTCAATGAAAATTGACTGGAATTTACAGCCTCTGCTGGTGACATCATCAGATGCACCTGTAGCAGGGCTATAAATATATGCATCACAGGTGCATCGTCAGGTATTTTGTCTGAAGAGCAATCCTGGGGCATCCCAGTGCGGCAATGAAGCGCAGCATCTCGTTCTGCTTTTATCAGGAAACAAGGGTTACAGTTAAGTAAACCAAGACGTTCCCTGTCAAAAAGCTACACTTATGATGCTGCGATGAGTTAGCGCTTTGGGAACGAGAATACCCGCGCCGCCGCACTGTGGATGTCCGGACCCCTTACGGTTGTGTAGTGTGCTCACGAGAGCGCGAGAGGTCTCAGACATGAGCTTGTGATGTTGACTCAAGGACATAAGAGCCCGGAGTGGCATGAACATCCAAACTATAAAATCTTATGAATGTGTGCGGAGAGGACCAGCCAGAAGCATCACAAACATGCTGCAGAGGGACACCTCTAGCCAATGCTTTAGAGAAGGCAACCCCTCTGGTAGAGTGAGCCCTGATACCTACTGGCAAATCTTGAACACGCACCTCGTAGGCCAGCGTCCCTCACCCAATGCGACAGTATGCTTGGTGACGGCCGCCCGCCTGTTGCGGCCCCCATGGCAAACAAATATTTGCCCTGACTTACACCACTGGCTAGTGCGATGGACATAAGTCTGAAGTGCTTAGACTGGACAAAGTCTGTGATGTCTTTCCTGCTCCGGCGTTGTCAACGGCAGGGAGCAGAAGGTTTCGAGAGTGACTGGACGTAAAGTTGAGAAAGGAACCTTAGGTAGGTAGTCAGGTTGAGGGTGCAAAATTACTTTAGCCATTCCTGGGGCAAAATCTAAGCAGGCTGGCAAGACAGACAGAGCCTGTAGATCCCCAATTTTTTTAGAGAGGTTCGAAGGGGGTCTCAACCAGACCATCAAGGACTATTGCTAAGTCCCATGAAGGGGTCCTGGTCCTAGCAGGAGGCCTCAGTCACATAGCTCCAAGCCAAAATGGTGGCCACATAGACCCTGAGAGTGGTGGGGCATGTGCCTGCTGACAATATTTGCTGCAGAAAGTCCAGAACTAAAGCAATCTGGCAGTTAACTGGATCTGCATTATGTGCACTGCACCATCTTTCAAAGACACCCCATTTATTGGCGTAACGTCTTCTAGTAGAGGGAAACGCATACAGGCGCATTCTGGGCCATGTATACGCCATCGCGTCCAGCCCCAGGGGAAGAGAGAGAAGTAGAGGGGACATTGCACTGTCTGTTGAGAGGCGAAGAGCCCGTCAGGGAGGCGTCTGTCGTTAGTAAACTGCCAAACCCAAAAGGACCCAAAGTGGTCTGAACCACATAGAAAGAGTATGTAGCACGCGACGCGTAACCCTTATCATCCTAAGGGATTGGCCCTTGGATGAAATCCTCTGGCTTTGAGCCACAACTGAAATGGTCTCATGGGCAAAAAGGCCCAAAGGGATCACCGAGGAGGCAGTTGCCATGAAACCTAGTAGTCGTTGATACTGACGAACAGTGCAACCTTGGCCTAGCCAGACTTCACTCAGGGTGATCCCCAGATAGATAGTGGGAGAGAGGATGCTTTTCTTGGCGTTAAGCCTCAAACTCAGAGAAACCAGATGAGCTAAGACGATATCCCTGTGCTGTAATGCCAGTTCTTGTGACTGTGCTAGTATCAGCCAGTCGTCAATGTAATTCAGAATGCAGATGCCCTGGAGTTGCAAAGGAGCCAGTGTTGCATCCATGCATTCCGTGAATGTGCGGAGTGATAAGGCTAGACCGAACAGAAGAACCCGATATTGGAAAGCTTCGCCCCCCCCCAAAGCGAACCTCAGGAACTGCCTGTGTTGTGGCAGACTTTCTACATGAAAGTACGCGTCCATGAGATCGATCGTGACCAACCAATCGCAATGTTGGATTTGAGCTCAATTCGTGACCATCTTGACGGTTAGCAACTTGAACTTGAACGCCCTCGGAGTCTGGGTCTCTTTAGTGATGACCCCCCGTATCTCAGCACCTACGATATTCAAATATGTTGACATCGAGGGCACGAAGACAGGAAGTAAAAAGATTACTCCATGAACGAGAAAGCTCGTCATCGAGGTCATCAAAGAAAGGAAGGGACTGATATAGCGTTCCCTTCCCCATTTATTTATTTTTTATTCTATTTTTGCCACCAGACAGAAATCTATCTTCTAGTTTGGAGTGTTTGGGGAGGGTCTCTTGTTCTCGTGTTTTTCTCTTGTTTTTTTTTTTTAAAGAAAAGAGAGAGGTTTTTGTGCACTGCCTAATAATTCTACGTGTTGCACACATATTCACAGCTTGTCACACCTAAATTTGTTCCCAAAGCGCTAACTCAGCGCAGCATCATAAGTGTTGACAGGGAACTTTGTACTTCCTTCTGCTGCGCCACATCAGCTCTTCCTGTGTGTATGAAACCTGTGCCTTTCTGACCTTTAACCCGGCTTAATAAATGTTATATCACCCTCTTGTGGTCTCCCAACATTATTACACCACACTATTAAACAGAAGGCCAATTGAGTGAATTGGAAAGCACGCAAATTAGGCTTCTTATTTTAACGTCGGCTAATTTAAATGACCAATGCCTCAAAAATATATAGATTAATAAACATGCTGATCAATAATCGATATATAAATATTTTATGATATTTCTAGTAGTGACCTTTTGCCCTAAACTACAAATGAAACAAAAAGGGCATAGAGAAAAGTATTAATTGAATAGTCTAATGTAAGTCCCAAAATAATTATTTGTATTGCATTCATTCTCATTTAACTGCATGTAGGATTTTATTTATTCATCTTTTTATTTATTTTTATTGCTGAGAAAGGCAGGGTGAATTAGCATTTAAAGCAGGCTTTATAGTATTTGGGATGGTGCAAAAAGCAATGAATAACTGACAGCTGTAGAAAGCAGACAGGCGTGGAGGATGAGGCATCCGCAGAAACTTGTCTGAACAAAGCAAATGGAGCGATACATTGCTGACAGAGGGGATTTGATTATCTATGTGTGGGAAGGAGGGCCAGCCTTGCCTTGGAGAAGAAACTCTGACCTTGAAGAAGTGTTTGATGAATGTGTGTTGGTCTAATAGTCAAAGGGAAGCTCGTGAAAAATTCATAAAAACGGATTTATTTTTGATGAGATTTTTATTTATTTTTTTTGCTTTTTGTTTTACTCTAGGCACTGCCCTTAGTTGTATATTAAGAGTGTCCCCTCAGATTTATGAGCCAAGTGGATTTTGAATGTCTTTGATAATTAATTGCATTCACATTGAAATTTGATCGGTACAATTGAGTTGCATCTTGCAAAGATAATTTTATGGACACCAAAATTCTGTCATCATTTACCCATTTGACACAAAAGGAGATATTATCATAGTCAAAGATGCTCTTTCCCATACAACAAAAATGTCAATTTCAGCTCAAATTTTGCTTGGTTAAAAAAACAAAGTTGGTATTCAGTTGGTATTTGGGTCCCCTTGATCCAGTGGCGGTTGATGAGGGGATTTTCCTGGGAGGCAAATATGTAAATCAGTATTGAAAGATCAAACCAATAAAAGATTGCATTGGATTTGAATATCATGTTTTATTAGCCTATGTTTCTGCTGGTAATTATGCTCCCAAACACTGATGAACTCCTCTGCCTGATATCTTGAAATAGCCTGATAATAACTACCGATGCGTTATAAAATGTCTGATCACCATTTGCCAATAGAGTAAACAAGTTAAACAAATCATGCAATGCCATCTACACACTATGATTAATACAAACATTTTATAAATGAATGGAGTGCCCCATTCCTTATACTGTAAAATATCCAGAAATGACCTATTATAGGAGAACTGTTGTTCAGTCTTTTACATGTTTTAGATGCTCCATTGGCATTTATTTCATTGATATTTTGTCAAGTTCGTCTTCACCTGTCATGTTAGCAGGCTTGATGACACATTAAAGTGATACTGAAAGCCAATTGGCTTGAATATTTACCTCTGATAATGATTGGTTATGAATGCGGAAGGAGGCAGATTTCATTTTGCCTCCGTTTTGCATTTTATGGCCCCCTTTTTACGAAAGCTGATGATGTTACATTATTCATATACATTTTGATTGGGCAGTTTCTAATGACAGGAGGCTTAATACTTTTAGCCTCCTCTAGAATTCACACAGTGATTAAAACTCGCTTGGGTAACCGTTTGTGGGAAAAAAAATAAATAAATAAAAGGCTATATACATTATGCACATTAGAATGTACATTTGTTAAAATATTATTGTTTGATCTGATAGATTTTTGAGGAAAATTTTGAGAAAAAAATATATATTTCAAGATATTAAAAATGCATGATTTTAACAAAAGAAAAATCTAGAAATAATTTATTTAAATAATGTAGTCATAGAAAATTGGGGATTTCCCCACTTAAACTGCTTGAGCTGAAAGAGCTGTACATATTTTTATTGTAAAATGTTTAAATATGACGATGAGATACTGACTAAATTTAAAGAATGCTTTCGTCATAAGACAAAAATTATGACTGAAATAATAATGATAAATAAATACAAATCTGCAAAGACAAACACTGGCTATCTTGCCTAGCAGTCTAAGCTGGTTGGCTGAACTAAGTTGGTCTCCCAGCCAGGTTAGTTGACTGGTTTTAAGGGTTGTTCACACTGAACACGCTTTTGTGTCAGTCTGCACTCTTTTTCCATTGTTTTTCTATGTAAATATGCATTAGATGGACATCTTGGACATCATTGTCTTGTGAAGGAGTGGCACATTTTTTAGATGCTACATCAGGTGAAAAAGAATTTCAACTTATAATAGCGTTCAACAAGACCCCTTTGTTCTTTTAAGTTATGGCCCCTATTTGTTCAGCTGGGAGGGCATCAAATGAGCTAGGACTGCTTCTGGTGACCCCTCAGAAAATAGGTCCATACTATCCATGGATAAAAGTGTAAAAAGCATTCAAACAGCTTACTGGGAAAATATCCACATAGCAGAGGCATAAGGTCTGCTTTTTATGACCTTCAAGGTCTATTTGAGGACATAAAAAGCATCACACTCTCACAGAAGAAATCTACAGCGCCAATTACTGTCTTGCAGGTGTCTGCTATTAAAGATTTTTTCACATCAGTTTTGCTAAGCTTCTTCTGGTGACTGTATAGCAGCCACGGCGTCCCACAGAAAACACTCTATTCCTGAGGGAGTGACACCTGTTGTCTGTTGTTTACAGGTAAAAGTGCCTTTCGAATGGTCCGCTGACTGGTTGAGGCTAGCTCAGGGCCTGCTCCTGGCCCTCAGTTACCTCTTCATGCATAGTTACCTCAGTGGTGACTGCAGGCTATGAATGTAATTGCCATTTTATGGCCGTTTAGCCTTTGCCTTCCCCGTGACTCCTTCGGCGTGTATTATTGATGAGGTGCTGTCATCTCAAAGCAGACCAAATGCTTTCGGCCATTGAGAGCGGAGCTTTCTGTCACCTCATTGTCAGGCTTGCACATCGCCACATGTATATGCCAAACATTACACCACAGCCTTTCATGAAAGTGTTAATGTCATGAATATTGTGGCTAATTAGGTTAGCTGTGCTGCGCTGATACACTTGCAGAAAATGATGTAGAGTAATATGGCTTTTTGCTTCATTATGTCTGTTGAAGGTTTCCCCTTTCTAACTTCAGAAAGATACTCTCATTTAATTGAGGTGTTAATCAGAGATTTGAAATGTAATTACTGAGAGTTGTGCAATGGGAAATATTCTTTTATTTCTTTATTTTATGACTCTGTCTTTTCTGAGGACTTCTACAAAATACTAAATGAATCATTTTCCAAATGAATGTGCATTGTGCATATAAGATTGCATTTGTGAACAGCACCTGTTAAAGGCCTAAAAATTATAATTCTGTCATCATTTACACACCCTCATGTTAGTCTCCATTCACATTCATTGCATTTTCATTCTATAAAATGATGGTGAATGGTGACTAAGGCTGTCATTCTCCTTTTTTTTCCCCATGGAAGAATAAAAAAGTCATACTGGTTTGGAACAAGATGAGGGTGAGTAAATGATGATAGAATTTGTATCTGTAGATGACTTATTCAACATTAAGTTGACGTTTTGAACTCTTTCGGAAATAATATTATAATATTATAATTGACCAATTTGAAGATGGTTGGACCAATTTGGAATGCTCAACATAGTCATCAACTCAACAAATAGCCACATATGACTCTACATAGAAGACTGTACTCACAATCAGTTTTACATAGGCATGTTGCTAAGATAATGGTGAAATACTCTTATAAACACAAAAATATATGGCACACACAAATAATAGAACCTCATAAGTGAGCAATTGTGAATGCTCTAAATAGGCATCGACTATTTGTGCCACAGAAATAGTTTCACATGGAAGACTAGACTCACAATTGGTTTTGACATTAGCATGTTGCTAAGCTAGTGGCACAGTTCTATAATAAGTATGAAAATACATGACCAATACAAATAATGACCTATACAAATAAGTACACTACTTTTTTATCAATACTTTTGAGTATTAGATGAAATATCACGTAATATATAATTTATTAAATCTCTCACCTCGTCCACCATCTTGTATTTTGATTTCACAGAGTGCATTGTGATGAGCTCGTCTGCTTTGTGAAGTATACAAGTGATGCTGCCTTTAGTATTTTGCTAAAACAAGTTATATTAGGAAGCAGCATATAATTAAATTGCCTACCTTTTGGAACATCCTTTGCACTTGGAACACGATTATGATGCCTTAAAAGTCTGCATTCGTAGGCAGCTCACTGGGTTTTGGAGTCTTTAATAATGATCTCAATTGTCGTATTTAGGTTGCCCATCATGTTTGATATTTTATTTTATTATTTATTTATTTATTGACTCTTCTCCAAATCAAATTATGGCTTCGCACTGTAACGAGGTATGACCTTTGAAAAGGACACTTCTTGCATGTGGAAAGCAGTTTGGGCAGCTGTCCTACCATCCAGTATTTGCACGTTCAGATGGTTGTAGCCCCTTTCTGCTTTATTGTGCCTTGATGTGTTTGTCATTAGCATTGTCTTGAGTCTGACCATCCCACATTAAATCCAAGAAGGATATAAATTACGAATGTTTAAAAGTGTGTGCTTGGCGATTACAGTGTCTGGTTAGGAGCTAATGAAGCTTTCAGCGGGACTCAATAATTCCTCTTTCTCTATGCTAATGCAGGTGAATGATCCATCTCAATAAGGCCCTTAACCCGCCTTCCCACGTCCCACATGTGTTTCACTCTGAACGGATGACACAATAATTACATCATTTGTATGCAGGGACACACGATGAAACCCCCTCCATCACATCAAAAGCCGTAACTTGCCTACATAAAATGTAGGCGTACTAATAGACATCTAAACATATATGTGTAAAGTCTTTATATGGCTAACAGGAAGCCTTCAAAGGCTCAACTCATTTTCCAATTGCCTCTGTCTCGCAATTCTGTGAAAGCCGTTATGGTAATTAATTGTATGTGACAATCTGTAAGGTATTATTTGAGAACTAAACTCCCTCAAGTCAGTAAAATGATCGTACTTTATTGTAATTTATTTTCAAAATAACAGGTTGTGTGATTATTTTCTTCATTTGTAAATCTGCTTTCAACTCTTACTCCGGGTTCAATATAAATTAAGCTCTATCAACAGCAATTGAGTCCAAATTCATTTTTGACTTATCCCCTCAAAGAGCAAAAATATGAGTAACAGTGAGGTAATTACAATGGAGGTGAAAGGGGCACATTTTTGGAGGGTTCTTCTGTGGAACACTAAAGGAGTTGTGGGGATGGGGGAGTGGTCAGGTGTCTGTTTGTGGGAGAGAGGGAGTGATGTGACTCGTCAAGCTGGTTGGCGTAATTTCTAACAGCTGTTTCTTGTTAAAGTGATAGAGGAGAGAGACCTCTAAAAGCAGCCAAGACACACCACAGAGGATAGAGAGCAACACAAGAGTGTTGTGTGAGATGTGTTCAGAGAGTTTATAAAGAGTTTATGTTATTAAGAGTCTGTTTTGAGAGTTTATGTCCAGAGAGTGTTCATCATTTTGAGTGAAGAGCCCAAGAGTGTGCAGTGTGAAACGCAGACAGAAAATACAGTCTTACTTGAACTGCTTCGTTGTTTCCTGACTCCTCCTGTGTCCGAACATATCACACTGGTGCCAAAACCCGGGATTCTTGAAAGGAGTTACGTCATCATGGAGTCTTCACCACTGGGTGAGGTGATCCAGACCCCCTGCCAGCATCCAACAGAAACAACATTAAGCCCTCGTCGAGCTGCGGCAGGAGCAGCATTTTCAACTCCTACTCCAGGCCCAAGCAGAAGACCAGCAGGTGTTTCTGAGCATACCTCAATCTTTTCAAGAAGACGGCAGAGGTGTAGAGATGAACGCCTGATCAGTGGGCGGGTCGCTTGCTGCCATTGCTCTCCGGGGAAGCAATTAGCAGCTCAACAACCCTGCCACTAACCTCCTTGTGTATGCCGATCTAACGAGATCCATCATGCAACGGGTCGGCCATTGTCCAGAACAGAGCCACCAACACTTCCATTCCCTGAGACTGGGAAGGCACGGCTGCCTGTTCGTCTTTGCGAAGCAGCTCCGAAACGCTTGCCAGAAATGGTTGCTGGCTGAGGAGACCAGGACATCGTAGATCTGGTGACACTGGAGCAGTTCATCTCCCAGCATCCTCATGGCATGACCGAGTGTGTCCAGTGTCACCTTCCAGTGTCGCTGAAGGATGTGGTCCAGCTGGCAGAGGATTACATGATGGCGTTTCCAGGAACCAAAGAAGCAGAATCTCTCTCTCTCTCACCTTCCCCCAAGTCCCACCCCTGCCTATCCTCTTTCCGTCCCATCCCCACACCCAGGAGACAGTGCGGAACCATGCCAAAATCTCTCTCCCCTGCTAACCCTGTCTCTCCCCACTATCCCTCCCAATCACACGGGTGTGGTAGGGAAACCTGGGCTGTCTGTTGGAGCTGCAGTGAGCCAGTGCATTTCCAGAACACCGGTGTCAAGTAATGTAGGTGGGCACCCTGGTCTGGGTCCCCGATGCTCCACAGGCCGCCCCTGATTGAGCTGGGGCAGATCAGATACTGGTAAGTACCCAGGGAGATACATATCAAGCTTTGGTGGATTCTGTCTTTTCCCAAACCTCCATCCACCAATGCTTGGTACAAGATGGGGTATTAAGCACAAATAACTGGGTGAAGGTGCAGTGTGTGCATGGGGATATTCACATGTATCTGGTGGTTAAATTTGAGATACTAGTCAGGGGGAGAAAACAGTGTAAAGGCTGCAGTTAATTACCACTTCAACTGATTATGGGAACAAATTGTCTTTTTAAGAATTTATAAAGAGAAATTTGTTTGGATGGGTCCTGTGAAATAATGTATAGGTGTGTGACGTGCGGTGCTATGGCTGGAGAGGCGGTGCCAGGGCTGTCTATGTCTGATCTGTGTCAAGGTGATGCAAAGGAGGAAGTCCTCACCTTAAGGGAAATCCAAACTAGAACAAGTCCCTCAAACACACATGTGACCAAGTGAGAGTAATCAATGGTCAAAAGCTCCAGACTGACATAACTATATTTTACAATTATTAATATTATTGTATCGAGTGCTGCAGGACACTCAAACAAAAGAGAATAATGGGCCATTTGTTTTGGGCCAGCATTCACAGGGACATTTGCAGGAGGTGTGCGTCATGCTGTGAACATCAGTTGGTGAATCGACCGGTAACTCCAAAAACACCATTGCACTCTCTGCCGCTAATCAAGGTACCCTTTGAAAGAATTGGTATGGACCTTGTTGGGCCATTAGAATGGACTGTATGCTGGCATCACTTTGCATTAGTTTTGGTGGAATATGTGATATCCGCAACAACTCAGCACATAGTGTTGCGGAGGCACTCTTCAGAATAATTTCCCAATTGAGGATTCCAAAAGAAATCCTCACTCTTCAATGCACTACATTTATGTCACGAACACTACATGAACTGTATGAATGATTTTTTTTACCAACCTCAAATGGATGGCTTGGTGGAACGATTTAATAAAAACCTGAAAAATATTATTTTTAAGTTTGTACACTAGGATGTTAGAAATTGGGATAAATGGCTCGAACCCCTGTTATTTGCAGTGCGAGACATCCCACAAGCCTCTATAGGATTTTCCCCATTCGAGCTGCTGCATGGTTGTCAGCCACGTGGCGTGCTCGACATCATACGGGAAGCTTGGTAGGAGGGACCTTCAAACATCAAAAATTCAGTACGTTCTTGATCTTAGAGCAAAACTCCATACTTTGGGTCAATTAACACATAGGAAATTGCTCCAAGCTCAGATACGTCAAAGCCAGCTTAGCTGTATGACAGGGGCACTTGACTACAGGAATTGGAGATAAAGTGCTTGTATTACTGCCCACCTCAAGCTCTGAATTACTTGCCAAGTGGCAAGGACCCTGTTGAGGTTGCACAGCTAGTCGGAGATCTCGATTATGAGGTTAAGTTAATGGATAGGGGTGAGGAACGTCAATATTACCAACTCAATCTCCTAAAAGCTTGGAGGGAGGTGGCCCCTGTGGCCTTGGCGATGGTAGTCCCAGAGAGGGTGGAGCTCTGGCCAGAGGTGACTCTCAAACCTATTCAGTTCTTCCTGGTCCAATGTGGATACCACCTCTCACCGCCGAAGCTCACAGAGGTGGCCAAGTGGCAAGCGGAATTCCCAGACATGTTTTAGCCTCTCCTCGGTCACACAAACCTCATTGAGCACCCAATCAAGACCACCCCGGGGGTGGTGGTTCGTAGCCACCCCTATCACCCTCCTGAACACATAAAAGGTAATTCAGGAAGAATTAGAGGCAATGCTCAAGGTGGGCATAGCATTTCACTAGAAAGGGGGCTCCCGATCCGGTCCACTGGATGGAGTCATGCCAACAGGCTTTTCTAAAAGTAAAATCTGCACTTTGTGGGGGACCGCTCTTATATGCTCAGAATTTCTCTATCCCCTTTATTTTGCAGATGTATGCATCTGACAGGGGGCTGGGGGCAATGCTGTTACAATGGTTGTTGAGGTGTGTGTGGGGGGGGGGGCTGGTGCTTTACATTAGCAGTAAGCTCACTCTGTGGGAAACAAAGAACAGCACCATTGAGGATTGTCTGCTGATCAAGTGGGCCATCCTCACCCTCCGCTACTAGGGTGGGCCTTCACACTCTGTTTAGATCACGCCCCACTCCAGTGGCTCCACTGCAATGTGTGGATCACCCATTGGTACCTGGCACTTCAGCTGTTCAAATTTGAGGTGATCCACAGACCAGGGGGGCAGATGGCTGTTGCTGACTTTCTCTCCAGAAATGGGCCACATATTGCCCTGGCCTGAGTCGGGTGGTGGGATATGTAGGGATGGAGGCTTGTCATGTGTGGTCATTTCGAACAGATGCTTCTTGTTACAGTGATAGCGGAGAGAGACCTCAAAAAGCAAAAAAAACACACCAGAGAGAAGAGAGAGTGACATGAAAGTGCAGCGTGACATGTTCTGATTTTCTGTAATTAAGAGTCTGTTTCAAGAGTTTACATGAGTCTGTTTTGTTTAGTTAATTTTAAGTGAAGATCTCAAGAGACCAAGAGTGAGCAGTGTGAAAAGGAGACAGAAAATAAAGACGACTGGTTGTGAGACACATGAAACCAGTTACATTTGATGTTGATTTGGACACATTTATGATTATTTTCTGCTTTTTGTTATTTTTGGAATATCCAATAGCAGGTAGCTATGTTTTCGAACATGGTTGGGGCATTCTAGGTTATCTAAGATAGTCATTTGCTGATCCAAAGTAGCTGGTAGACCCTCATGGACCAGCAACAAACCAATTATTGTTTTTGGAACATGGTGGCTGGTCAGCCAGCTAATGACCATCTTAAACCAGCTAGAAATCACCTGCCATGTTTTAAAACAGCTACCATCTTAAACTAGATTTTCTAGCAGTGTCCCAATGGTCTCTCTCAAATTATTCTGTCCATAAAAGTCATTAAAAGCCCATAAATAGTGCTTTGTTTGACAGACAAACTGGCTAACTGCTTTGTGTATACAAAATATTAGAAATCTTGTTATGATATCTCCCATCATAAACTTTTACTTGATCCAATTCCCCATAGCTGTCAAAGTCCTTGAGAGTACATTTTAAATTGCAGATTTGTTATTGTGTATGGGTCTAACAGGAATCAAGCCATGATGGACAGCTCTCTTGGTCCCTGGGTTATTTAGCTGTCCTGATCTTCAAGACCCTATTTCTTTAAAGCATACTGTCCAGATGAACTCTTCTATTGTGTGCTAAGAATAATAATGTCCTCAACTAAAAAGCAAAGCCCTTTTGTGTCTCGGTGGAGGCCACCTGAATAATCTCATTATCAATTTAATGAGGTGATTAGAATGTCGAGGGCAAGCGGAGCACGAGTGGGTGCGAGAAACTTTGTTTGAGGAATGGAAGGTTATTTTGTTTGTCAATTTATATGTTTCTGTGGTCTCATGACTGGACGTTCTCATCGACTGGTTAGCTGCTTCCCTGTCTCAATTCTGTGGCACAGGAAATTTGGAGAACAGAAAGTGTGAGGATTCACAGGCTGAAGTTGCTATAGCAACAGGACATAGCAGATAGTGCTTTTTTAATGCTGGAGTTTCCCTAAGAGGGACACAAGAGACCAGCTAAACAGATTCAGATTAGCCACATTAGCATATTCAAGCAACTGTTTCAAAATAGGCAACACTTGGGTGTTTGTATTTTGCTCTGTTCTTTTCAAGAGCTTTCTAGGAAGCACACCTTGTTTTTCAGCGGCACATTTTTTATGCCAAGTGGTCCTTTTAAATTATATCCAAATGAGCTAATGAAACATGAATACTAGGAGTACTTGCACAGATTTGCACACAGATTTAAAGGGGTATGACACTAAAAAGTTGACATATTTGAAGACTCATAGCATCTGTTAGATAAAGATACAAAATATGAGTTAAAAGTGAAGTATGTACTTTTTATCAGTATTTAAATACTTTCTTCTATCCCAGCTTAGTATGCTGAATACATTCAAAACCACACTGAAATTTATGAAAACTCTTAAATCCCCTTTCTGCGCATGCAAAAAAAATTGCTGTTCCATGTATGTTCTGAAACGCAATTGTCCTTTTGTTCCTTCAATGGACAGCAATTTCGAATAAACTTCCCATCGCCTTTGAAGGCATGCAATGTGATGGTTGTACAAAGTAACATTTTTTAACAACACTATCAAAGTGTATAGCAGGCACAACAACACCACTACAACATGGGCCACCATCTTGATTGTTTTGGGTTTGAATGGATCAAATGACTTCATCACATGACAGCAAATACATAATTGTTTTCAGATATCTCCAAAACTAAAACGCAAAGATGGCATTTTCACATTTATCAACTTAAGAGAGCTTTTTCGAAAAGCTTAGTTTTCGCTGGAGAAAAGATCTTGGTGTGGATGGAAGACCAAAACATAGAGAAAAATATGTGCTTTCAAATGAAAATGTTTTTATGTGGATTTGGCCTAAGTAAGCCATTCATATGTTGATCGCCATTTACAAGAGTCTAGTGCTCTATTTTGGACTTCCAACATGTCAACTTATAGCTTATATTCATCATGTATTAATTGCTTTGATGCTGTGAATAAAAAGCGTCTACAAAATTAATATTTACAAATTAAATTATTTTCTCCAGGGTGGCACTTCAGCCCAAGCCACTGCCCCTTCTCCCTCCTGGGCTGAGTTAATTTGTAAATATTCTTTTTGTAGATGCTTTTTTATTCACAGCATCAAAGCAATTAATACATGATGAATAGTAAAACACTCTCCACATATTTTTTTAAAATTGTGTGTTTATCTAAACATCTGCTAGAATACCATCTTCGGCTGTCTCTTGTTTTGCAGCAGTGGATCAGGCGTGACAGGAGGAGGGGCGCTTAACACTTGAGCTGGTCCAAATGCGTCAAAAATGTGCATTAATTAGTACTGACATTGCTTGAGCAGGCCCAAATGCGTTACAAACTCATAAGGTGAATGATCAGAGGGCATAGCTATGTAAGTCTCTAAAAATGTGTGCTTTTATTATCTTGTTTTTTGTCATTTAAACTTAAAATATAACAGTGCAGACCATGTTAATTACACTTAAGCAGCCTTGGAATTGAACCTCATAATGTTAAATAACACCAGGTCTGCATATCAGGCGTCACAGTATGCTGTGCATATTGTATATGTTCAAAGTGTGTGCAACGCACTGTTTATAGGATCACACCTTTACAAAAAAGAAGAAAGAAAGTGAAAGAGCAAATGGAGGCTGCTAAAGGGAGTGTTTCATGCAAGCAGTTGAATTATGATGAATATAAATAGCAAAAGATCTTTCACATTGTGTCTACAGGAAAGTAATTTTTCCTCAAAATAATTTCCTATGGGAGGAAGTAATGTATAACTTTGTGTTTGAAAGTAAAGCATATTTTAAATTAATCTAATCTTAAAATGTTTATACACAATTAAAAAGTAAGTGCAGATATATAAACAGGGTTGTGGAGTAACAGAATACATGTAACGGGATTACATATTTAAAATACAAAATATAAGTAACTGTATTCCACTACAATTACAAATGAAATCATTGGTAATTAGAGTACAGTTACATTCAAAAAGTATTGTGATTACTGAAGAGATTACTTTGCATTTTATTGTCATTTGTTTCATTTAATATTTAGTCCATTCAGATGGAAAACATTTATGCGATCCAAATAGCATTTGAACAGCGGTGAACCACTTTCTTCTGATGTGTTCCATTCATACGAGCAGACAGAGAAGTAAGTTTGGAGTAGAAGAAATAGAAATAAACCTTGTGTAAATTGTCAGATTTATGCTAAGCTAAAATTCTATTTCTAGACATATTACATGCACATGTTACTAGGCACGATCATATTTTTTTAACAAGAAAATTCACGTTAGATCTTAATTTCCATTTTTCTTGTCAGACCTTTAATATTAGGGCAAAAATCGTATTCTTGATAATATTTTTTTTATTTTGTTCCTGTAAAAATATCTAAATATCAATTAGATTTATCTTGTTTTAGAAACAACACTGCATAAGATATTTAGGTTTTTCAGAGAATGTATTTTTAATGTGTATTTTGTCTTACTGAGTTTTTATAGTCAAAATAAGTGAAAAAATCTGAATTTGTTACTGAATTTTAGTAATTTTACGGAATATGTTACAAATGACATTTTACAGCATGTGTTCTGTAATCTGTATTGGAATATATTTCAAAAGTAATCCTCCCAGCCCTGTATATACATTATTCTTCATGATTTATATATTTAGCATAATAATATACTGTATGTAGACAATGCTATTCTATATGACAATAAGTGAAAAGTGTAAATCTGGATGATAACCTTGTTCTCTCAGTTTGAGCCACTGCCCATCAAAATGTTTATACATGGCCCTGGGATGGACTATCTGTTTATTCGTCTAATAGAAACAGTGATTGTGTGCCACTAGAATCACCAAACCAAATTTCAAAAATAGTCACTATTTTCAGACAGATTCTAGAAAAACAGTCTCGTTCCAAACTCACATCATTGGTCGAGTTAATGTTGCGGTTGTAAAGCTGCTACGAATCTACACATTTAGGCTAATAGGGTACAACCTTATGCTCTTATACATGTAGCAGTTAGCTGTAATGGTCATTGCTTTTCTGTCAGAACTTGGGAAAATTCAGGTATGGGAGGAACAGTTCAGGGATGAGCAGGCAGTATTCTCGGGTCCCCCGCGGTGGCAGTTGACGAACATAAGGATGTATCTCGAAGAATCGATTGTCTGTCAGCCAATCCTGATAGGATCTAAGCTGGCCAGAGGTGGGGTATTAGGTGATCTGAAATATTCAATAAATATTGATAATCAAGGCCTATTAGTGAGGCCTGGGTTTTTGTTTCAGCCCCAGGGGGAGCATTGCTTGCTGCCGTCCAACAAGTCGGTGTGTATTTGTATGCACATCAATATGCAAGAGCAAAGAACTGAGAGTTGAGGCTTTTATTTATTTTTATCTTAAAGGGATAGTTTACTCAAAACTGAAAATTCTGTCAAATTTACTCAGCATAATGTTGTTCCTAATCTGTATGACTTTAATTCTTCCATGTGAAACAAAAGAAGTAACTCAGAACCACAGTATCAACTGAGGTTGCAATTTTGTCTAACATATCCTTTTGTGTTTTATGTGATTTTTGGGTTAACTGTCCATAGAAAAAGGCCTTAAATTTCATCATACTTGAAGGACTTTGCATTTGCTTGTAAAAAGCTGCATCTTGACACTTATTACTTTTTATTTCCCTACCGTACGACTGTATTATTTACCAGTTCTATCCCTATGGTCTTCACACAAACATAATTTAGAGACCTCTCACTTCTGTTTTAGAATGCTGCCTCCATTTCAAACCTTCTTCTGTACATCTGCAAGCTCTGATTGAAAAACAAGCCTTATCTGCTTCACAGTCATTTGCCATGGTATTGAGTTTAGTGGCTTTTAAGCCTCTGGCCTTCTTCGTCTCGATTTAATTTGTTGTCTTGAAATGACCAAGTCTCCATTTATTGGATTGGTGGAGCTACAAGGTTCTGTTTAACTGCGCATATTCCCTTAACATTCAGCTGATCGCTGCACAGTCGTTGTTTTACTTTCCTGTGTTTTCTTTAATACCTTGTCACTAATAGTCAGTGTTAAAAAATGTTACTCTCTTTCTTTTTTTTTCTCTCTCTCTTTCCTTTGTGAACAGTGGTGGCTCAGCAGTTAAGGTTCTGGGTTAAAAAGTTGGGGGTTCAAGCCCCAGCACTGCCAAGATGCCACTGTTGTGCCCTTGAGCAATGCCCTTGACCCTATCTGCTCCAGGGGTGCCTTATCATGGCTGACCTTGCGCTCTGACCCCAACTTAGCTGGGATATGCAAAAAAAATAATTTCACTGTGTATGTGCAAAATGTATAATGTGTGACAAAAATAAAGGCTGCCTCTTCTTCTTTCAACAGAAACTTGTCCAGGAACCCTCTGACAACTCTCTCATGGCAACTCTTTCAGAATCTCCAACTTTTTGAGCTGTAAGTTAAATGTTGTTTTCTCTTCATGATTTATATTCTCAAACCTTCATTTATTTAGCTGTTTAGCACTAGCGTTTTATTTTTTTTTGCACTGTCCTCCTTATTATCATGCTGGGCTTAGCAACTTTGAACATGTTTACATGTGAATCTCACAAAACCTGCTAAGAACATATCTGGGCAATTGTTATTCCCAAAATCAATAGAAAGAGATAGAAAATTGTTCTTAGCTGAAGTAAAATAAAGGGTGTTTTAGCATTGTGACAATATTTTCATGACAATTTAGCAAAAAAGTGTCCTCCATTTCTCATTAATAATGTAAACCAATCTTACTCTTATTTCTGTAAATTATTATATTTTATTAAAATTGTAAAGTATGTATCCATCGTGGTAGCATTTGTAGTGCCTGTAATTTAAGGTGAAATTATTATTTTTTAAAGATTGCTGCATTAACGTAATGAGAAATCATGGACTAGCAATGAGTAATATCTTTTTTGTAGAATTTATTTATCTTTTTTAATGTTAATTTATGAAAATAGAACTGTTCATTGCTCATCAATTAATATATGTTTCAATTAATATTAACCAACATAAATAAATGCTAGAAAAGTATTTTTCATTGTGTTAAAAAATACAACCTTAGTGTAAAGTGTTACTTTTTGGGTTGATTTTGCAGTGAAATGTGCCCTGTTCAGATGTTTTTGTGGGATTCACCCCTAAATGTTTATCTGGCAGTTAGGTTGAAATCCTTGTGTATCTACATGAAACAAATCATTTGAGAGTGTGAACCAGTTGGCAGGCCTTCGTCTCTTGGATTATAGCAAATCAAGTAAAGCAATTTCATAATTGTAGAGGAGGTGTTACTATAGCCATGTCCAGTGAATCAACATACAAACAGCAATTAGCTGAGTGCGGAGGGCTTTATCCATACAAGCATCTGTACTTCCGCTTGTGTGAGTGTACAGTATGTGCTCATGTGTGCATGACTGAATGTTATATTTTAAGCCAGGGAAGCAGGACAGCTCCTCTGAGGTGGCCCATCTTCTCTGCAGGGTTATAACGTCCTTTGGAGATACTCCAAGGAAAGGAGTACTTTTGGATTTCCTGTGAGATATGGAAAATGGGTTTTCCTTAGAACAAGGGAGGCACTAACATTGGATTGCACATTTACTCTCCTATCTATACTGGTGGATAACTCTCCTGTATATGAGTACTACATATTTGTTAGGTCCAGGTTAAAATTAGATTTTGAATCACAGATTTTTAAAATGGACTCAGACTTTTGATCTCCACTGTAAATACACTCACTGAGCACTTCAGTAGAAACACTATGGCCCTAATAAAGTGCCCGATGTGGTCTTCTGTTGTTGTAGCCCATCTGCCTCAAGGTTCGACGTGTTGTACATTCTGAGATGCTATTCTGCTCACTACAATTGTACAGAGTTGTTATCTGAGTTACCGTAGCCTTTCTGTCAGCTCGAACCAATCTGGTCATTCTCACTCTCATCAACAAGGTGTTTACGTCCTCAGAACTGGCACTCACTGGATGTTTTTTTTTTTTGGTTTTTGGCACAATTCTGTGTAAACTCTAGTGACTGTTGTGTCTGAAAATCCCAGGAGATCAGCAGTAGCAGAAATACTAAAGCCCGTCTGGCACCAACAATCATGCCATGGTCGAAATCACTGAGATCACATTTTTTATCCATTCTGAAGGTTGATGTGAACATTAACTGAAGCTCCTGACCTGTATCTGCCTGATTTTATGCATTGCAATAAGTAGGTGTACATGGGTTTTTAATAAAGTGCTTAGTGAGTTTATGTACAAGTACTCTATGTTACATACTTGTTTTTATATCAGGAAAAACCATTATATGTGTTTTATGATTGCCATGTATTAGATTTCTGAATGGAAAAACAGTTCTTTTCCCCAAATTTCTAAATAATTTGAGCACATTTAGAGGCTTTCTGTTGAATCTAGTGCAGTAGTTCTCAAACTGGGGGCTTTGAATATTTGGACAGTGGGGGGCCTTGGGGTCAAAAAGAACCCTTCTGCTATGCAATAACATAATAAAAAATAATTTAATGAGCTATGAGCACATGGCATCATACCTTAAGCAAACTTAGATCAATCTGGTTGAAATAAAAAAAGGAATTTTTTTTTATGGTCAAGCACTTAGCAAACCATCTTGCTTCAAATGTAGTTGATAGAATTTTCTGCTTTTTTATTTTCTTCAATAAATCGAATTATGTGGCTATACATCTCCAGGATGGAAACGATGACACACCCCTGTGATGATATGTTTTACTTGATTTCTGATCAGTGTTTTGATCCACTTTGAGTGCCTTTATTATCAGCTTTTGACAGACAGTTTGTTGTCATGGAGCCGGTCCACTTGGGAACACATCTGTTGATTAAAAACAGATAAGCTGAATGATGCTTATTTTCCTTCTGCCAGCATGGAGCTAAAATCATCATTCTTTAAAGCACAAGGCTATTTTTGCTCTTTTTGTGCCTCTTTGTAGTTTAATTTGACCTTAGTGAACACAGAAAGAAATGGTATTAGATTATTGAGACGTTTCATTCATTTTTGAATTGATACATACATTATATATATATATATATATATATATATATATATATATATATATAGGTAACACGTATTTAAGTGTGATTAAGTTGCGTGGTTCCTCAACTGATGGAGCGTTACACTTGCAATTCGAAGGATGTGGTACAAGTCCTCAAGAGTCCACATGTGAGCCAAAAGTGTCATAGAAGTACAACAATATGAAGTTGTTGCTTCAGCAATTGTGTTTTTATATATAATTTGCTTTTATGACACTATTGGTTAGGTTTAGTATTAAGGTTTTGAGGTAGGGAGGTAGATTTCGTTGATTTACATCTCGATAAGAGCATTAACTTTAAAAACCTAATCTGTTTGGGAGAGCTCACTTTTAGCACCACACAGTGGACATTTAATCTCAGAACTGCCACAGTACATGTAATGAACCACGTGATATAATTTTGTAACAATGTCGCCACTGTCACATCATTTTGTCTGGTTTAAATATTTAGAACGTAGGACAGATAGTTGCATTGGAGATTGGTCCATTTTTACTGAAGGTTGGTTAAGGACTTAGCTACGATGCACTTTTGTTTAGACAGTTAATCTTTAGTTAAAATGGCCTGCTGTTAAAGCTATAAAGATGCCTGCCAGTTTAATTTTAGCCTTGGATTTGATATATGAAGCTTATCTGATGCTACTAAGCACTTTGTACAGATGCATACAAAGGCCTGCATAACTAGCTTAATGGTCTAAGCACATTAGCTTTATTTTAAGAAGCACTCTTGGAATACTTGGATGTATCCATTGCTGCACTGCCAAGATTTGAAATGCAGGCTGTGGAAATCACACTACAGTACGTCTACAGCCAGTGCTGTCTCTTTTTACAAGAACTGATGAGAACACCTGCAAAATCCGTCTTAGCAAGAATGCGTGTGTTTGTCCACACCCACGTGCCAGTGTGCTCACACATGTAATTGCTGTCAGTTTTTCTTCTTGACGGTGATGAGTTGAGAAGGGTGGTGTGTGTGTGTGTGTGTGTATATACAGCTCAGGATTGTTGATGTAATTACAGTGAAGGAGAACAAGCTGAGTGAGTAAGCCAACCCACTACGAATCTTCTGCTTCTTTATCACCATGGCTAGCACAAAGAACATGTGCCAATCTTCTATGCCTTCCATGAAAATCTATGTCACAAATTAGAGGGACATGGAGAGAAAGATAGCCAGACTGAAGGAAGAATGGAATTTGTACATTTTCTGAAGGAAATGTGAGTGGTGCTTGCCTTTGCAAAACTCGACATCATGATGCTACAGTGTTGTGGGTAGTTGCCAGGGGTGGTGTTCGGTTGCAAAGGTTTTCTGAATTGTTGTTAACATGTTGCAATGGTGTTCTGGGTGATTTCTAGGTGGTTTGTTATGGGATGAAGTCAAAAGTGTAACCTCCGTGTCTACACCATAATATTCTGGTCCTAGACATGGCTTGCGTCCTCCTTCTATGTAAGTCTATGGGATTTGTCACCTATTTCTTTGTCTATAAGGCTGTTTGCTTAGAAAAGTAATAGCACATATCCTCAACAAAATAATAAGATTTGGTCTGGGATGAGTTACACGTCAAACCTATGTGGAATGCCACATTTGACCAATCAGAATTAATTATAGTGAGCCGTGTAATAAGAACATAATAATCATTCAGTACCTTGCTAAGAGTAGAATGCAATTACAATCTGATACCATCACTGTATCTTGGTACTGCCAGGATACTTTTTGTAACAGAAAAGAGAATGAAAACATAGGAATTTGGAGTGTGACTGACCTATATTTACATGTATCATATTAGGGCTGCCCTGTGATAGTGGACCAAAGGTTAGTGGATGAGAAGAGTCTTGGTAGACCAAGTTTTGATTGGTCGCAGAAAAAACTCCACATAAAAATGACGAACACCGGTATTACTGCTGGTTGGAAGCTAGGTGGTACTATGGGATAATTTTCATTAAGCAGGGTCAGGGTTAAGCCTACACAATAAAGCAAGACATCTTGATTTCAAACTTAGAACTTTATTTTTTATTTATTTTAACTAAAAATTTTAATGAAACTGAAAAAATAAGAGCAATTAAAATGTGTGTTGTTCAACTTTTTGAAAGATGGTTTTATAACAGTTGTCAACAACTCAGCATTCTCTACCAGTCGGGTATTTCGTTGTCCAAGAAAATACATCATGTGCGTGAATAAATTAGTTTTGTTCCCTCCTTCACGATATATATATATATATATATATATATCACAATATCCAATTATACATCGGCAACCCTCGGGCTGAGGGATCGGTGAATATTCTTGCTTTAGTGATTTTGCATTGAAAATTGAATTTATTTTAAAAATGAAAAATTTAAATGAAATAAATTACTAAATTCAAACTGCACTCCAAACTAAATGAAAAAGCAAATCAAATAATGAAGTGATAAAAGAAAAAAATATAAATACACCTTTGCATTTACCGTCAGGCAAGAATCCGTCATAACATCATGGTGGAAAATTACTTACACAAATAAAGACATAAAATCAATTATAAATGTAAATATAATCATTATAATGATGATAATAATCACTGAAATGTGAATGTGTTTTTGTAATATTCTATGTTTTAATCACAGATGTACAGGCTGCAGAGTTGTGGTCACAATGAACTGTTCTGTGGAAATAAAGTGAACTGAACTCAAAACACCTCCAAAGAAAAATTAAAAAATCAGAAGACAGAAACAAAGAGTGAGAACATTTTAGATGCAGGTGTTCCATGAGACTGCACATTTTGTAGGGGTGTCTGAATTCTAAGTGAGCCACTCATTCCCTAATTTTGTTCACTCATTCTTACCCACAATGCAATCTAATTTCTAGTGTACATTCGACGTACAATCGATGACAGTTCATTGCCCATAATCCACCGTGGGATAGATTTACAAGATGGGAATTTACGGCTTCCTTCACTCCTGCAATGTTTTAATTCATGCTGAATGTATTAAATTACATTTTAACAAATCATTACTTGATTAAAACAACATAATAACATACAGAGTGGAAAAACATACAGATACATTTTAAAATATACTCTTTATTTATATTTATACAGAATTTTGCCATTAAGCTGAAGAATTCTTTATTTACTGATACGTGATATTATTTTAACTCAGGAGACTGCACACAGTGGAAATTATAATTCTGTGGATAATTTAAATATTCAGTTATAACATGTAGGTTATAATTTGGTCGGATGAGGGTCCGATGTGCCCAGAAACGCTACCCATATTTTATTGGAGTTTAAAGATACTAAAGTATATCAAATAAATACAATAATGTGTATTTGATAAAATGTGTTTACTTTTTATATTAACTTGTATATTAAAAATGACAAACAGAATGAAGATTTATTGCATTAACATATTATTTAATAAGAATAACAAGTCTCAAATATTTTAAAAGTTAATATGTGACGTTGTTTCTGCGACAGCACCTGAGCTTCGACACTCTGTTAATACGTCAGCGTCCGAACATCTCTCATCATCTCTCACACACGCGCCTCGTGCCCCTCGCTTTGTACATGCAGAAATGCTGTCTGTTCACACTCTAGTCTCAGTCACTCGAATGGCAGAGCAAAAGGCATTTACACTTAACTTGGATGTTTACATAGATTTATACAGATAATCAGCCCAAAGAATCTGCAATAGTTTTCCAGTAAATGTGTAAATACTGCTCATAACATGCGGGACGTGGGACATAGCACACTGATGTATTGCTATACTGATTTAAAAATGTACACTTAAAAACTGATGTCAAAAGAGCCCTGTCACAGAATCTCCCTGAAAATGACCATCACAATACACAGAAAAGCCCGCGTTAGAATTAGAGCCACAACTGGCCACAAGCCAGGCTTTAAAGTCTGTGAGAGTACGCACAGATGTGTGAACTTCCGCTGATGTAAAAGTCCCATTCAATAATCTCTCAATAAATTACACATGAACTAAAATTAAACCCAGTAATGTAACAACAGGAACACCGCCCATTGTAAAGAAGTAAAAGTAAAAAAAATTCATTAGAAATTTTTAAAATGTATTAAATTGTGCCCCTCCTCTCTCCTGCCCACTCCTGTTGTGAGCCTGGATGAAGTATGGCACTCAGAGGCAGGGCGAAGATGACGAGAGGTAGGGTTGGATCATTCCGCCAGCAGTGTTTAAATGTCTTAATGCTCATTATCCTGCCTACATGACTATCCATCCATCCATCCATCTTCAAATGCTTATCCGAAGTTGGGTCGTGGGGGCCTACATGACTACTTGCCAAAAAATAAATACATGGACATGAAATATTTTTTGAGTTGAATTGAGTTGAAATGATTTTATTAGCTTGCTTGTAGAGATAACAGAGTGATACGTGAGGTAGGAAAGATGGCTGATAAAATAGTACTTCGTGCACGGATGTTCAATCAGATTATTTATAGATATATATAGCGGAACCAAAACTTTAGGTTATGTATCAGATGTATATTTTTTTGGAAATGCATACAAATGATAGATTTCTCTCAAACTCTCAGTTCTGTAATTTACATTGGTTGTGTCCTCGGGCATTGGCTGTCCCAGTGGGGCTGAAGAGAAACAGTTAAAAACTGCTGTAATTGAGACAGATAGAGAACTGAGATGTAGAAAACTGCTTTCAGCAGAAAATTGTGCTCTGAAATCAGATCTTCACACAAACTGTATTGTACAGAATGAATAGCCATAATTAGTCTGCTTTTTACGATAACACAGCAGAAGCCAGGAGACTATCCTAATCTCAGGTGCAGGTATAGGCCAAGTATGTCATCTATGTTTATTTGCTGCAAATCCAATTAACCATTCATTGTAAATAACAAGCAGAGCAGTGTTTTTTCTTTTTTCAATTATCTATTTTCAGAAAACTTTTTTTTTTTTTTTTTTTTATTGCGAGAAATAAAAAAAAACACTCACTCTCCCACCACCCTTTTTTGTTATTTCCCTCTGGTGATTGCAATCTCAAAGCATGCCTGTAGTATGTCTGGATGTTTGTCATCTTGCCCCTGAGGTGATCTAGATTTTAAATATGCCCACTGATCCTTCACGGCAAGTCCCTGATATCCATCACATTGTTGGACTTTCATTGCCGAAAAAGTTGTTGTTTGACGTATTTAAGGCAAAAATATTACATTGTTGCATGGCTGGAACACATTAGGAGAATAGTCCCAAAATTACAGTTCTGTCAAATTTACTCCACCTCATGAAGCACAAAAATATATATATATTTTTTTTTAAAATCGTCATTCTCATGCTTCCAATTCATTGTCAAACTACAAAAATAACAGAGGCATATGGAAGTATATCACTGATACAAAAAAGCAAACTGAATTGCGCAAATTGAAACGCATTGCATTTACAGCAATTTAATATGTTTGTATATTTAAGCTGTGAATATTTCAACTGAAAACATTTTGCACAAAATTTAGAATTAAAAATGTAATAATAAATATTCACCTTCAAAAGGTCTGTTCTAAAATATTCAGATTTTATTTGGTGAGGTCCTCTCTCTTTTGCTCTTCATCAACACCTGATAACACCACCAAGTGGTAAATGCTATTAGCAACATGTGAAGATTGTGCATCGGCACGCTACTGCTTTTCTTGCAATGCCAGTGTTTACTTTTTATATTAATTATATATTAAAAATGACAAACAGAATGAAGATTTATTGCATTAACATATTATTTAATAAGAATAACAAGGCTCAAATATTTTAATTATTACAAGGTTAAATATCCAACCAAATTTGAACCACTGAAATTTAGATGGGAATTTGCTAAGCAAAATATAATTGACCGAATATCACGTCGAAAAAAAAAAAAAAGAAAGAAAGAAAGAAATACATATACATACAGTATAGCCCCAAAACTGCAAGCACTGTTAATGCAATGCCTTTGTTTTTCAATTAGTGCACATTTAAGTCATTATTCACAGGTTTTCTTCTCAATTGAAGCTTTCAAATCTCATTTTCCATCCTGCATCCTGTTCAAAGTTTGGTTATGACATGGAGCTCGACAGGCATGGCACTCTCAGTTGTCGTTCCATGGAAAAAGCTGTGTGAAGATTCTTCTAAATTTCTCAGTTTGTGTTAGGAAAAAATAACAGTATATGGATATGAACATGAGGGTGAGTAAACAATGACAGAATATTTAATTTTGGCCGAACTATTAGGCTACTTAAAAAACTCAGACTAACCAGATAAGCTTGTGTCCTCACATGATTCTTATATCATACTTCTTGTACACTGCAGTGTGCTGTATAATTTTCTATGTTTTTCTCAACAAAAAAAAAAAATGAAAAATTTGCCTAAGATAAATCATCTATTCATCTTTACCTTATGGTAGCTGGATAGACGCATAAGCCTTAATGCTTTAGCTAGTCTCCTTGTCTGAGCACTATCAAGTGTATGTCTGGCTACAAATGGTAAATCTTCTTTACCCATTCGGAGGATGATGATGATATGATACAATCCTATTTACGGCCAAAGCACACAAGTGCATTCGCCACAGTCCGTAGACTCAGTCGCTCAGCCGATGCTTTCAGGCTCTCGGCTACCAGCTGCGAGCGCCATCAATCCGTTTTATTCTGTTGACCTTTCTCTAATCCTCGCCTGTATAAAGTGGCTCCCACAGACACAAACTTCATGTCTAGCTCATTGCTAGAAGGATCATCGCTGTTAAAAAAGGACTAAGAGTAATAGTGACAGTAAACAAGCAGTGGAGGAGTCTGTTTTAAGGCATTTATTACTGTCATTTACAGCTGTCTGGATTGTATGAAAAATACAACAAAACAAAACCAGTTAATGACTAAAACGGACACCATTCACTTTTTGTAACAAGGGTAAAAGGGAAAGGAGGAGGCGAGAACCGGCTTAACAATATAAATAATACTTAATGGTTAACCTTACCATTTGGTGTACGGTATGGGTCTCATCCACCCCTGGCAGCATTTCTCTCGCTCCAGGCGGTCGGCCAGGAGACCCTCCCCGCTCATAGTCGGCGGCCCTCTCTTGAACAAGCCATGTTTTAGCAGCCGGTAGGGGTCTTGTCTGCCCTGGCAGCTGCCCTGACCGCTCCAGGTGGTCAGCTAGGAGCCCCTCTTCCCCTTGTTGTCGACGGCCTTTCCTGTGCTTAAAGGCGGCCTGGGTACTCCGTCCCACAGCGAGGACTTTACTATGGTGCATCCCTCTTTCCTCGATTTCGGCACCAGCGTAACAAGGTTAAAAGTGAAAGGAGGTGGCGAGAACTGGCTTAACCTGTTGATACGCAATTTCACCGCGCTCGCTTACATTTACAATATAATTTACCGTCTATAAATGTAAGTAATGTTAACAAATTATACATCTTTTCAAAGGTCTAAGGGTTCAACATTTATATCTGATCTCCAGAAACAGCAATTTAGTTATTTGTGCCAGGAGTACAAATTAAAATATGCAATATCTTTGTTATGAAATTGCGATCGCCAGATGAATTCAGTTTGCCACTCTTCGGTCAATTGTCCATGTCAAGCATTCATTGAAACACATCCAATAGCACTTTTTGTCCATAAAAGTGATAAATCTGAGAAATATTGATATATTCTCCATAGTTTACATGAGATCTCGCCTGAAAGATTTACCTTTCGTCATCGTTCTTCAACAAACTATGCAATCTGAGCAGCATTCATGTTGTAAAACTGTACATTATCTTATATATTAAAGTCTCATAAACAAAATGAGCCTGTCTCCAAAGTATATTTTAAAAAATACAGCATAGTTTTATTCATAATAGCCGAGCAGTGCAATCAGATTTTGTGTTGTCTTGAAAGACGGAGCCTTAATTTTACTCTGTACACCGGCAGCGATTTTCAGAGATAAAAGCTTGCAGGAACCTCATTTTTTGTTAGATCAACTTCAAATTTGAAACATAACTTATTTAGACTTTGAGAACATTGTATTTCTGGGTTGTCTTTATAAAAAAATGTTCAGCACAAAATATTTCCATTACTATAAACATATTCATTCTGAAACTTGGGAAATAAAGCCCAAAGTGTCTTCTTTCAAAAGATAATACAACTGTGTCCATACTCCAAAGTGTCCGGTAAATACAGCCATTTAAGTTCAGGTATGTCATTTTCATGGTTTGTTCTCAAAAAGGGGGTGCGTATCAACAGGTTAACATTATGAATAATATTGCCCCACTCCCCGCCCTGCCACACTTTCATTTCATAATTTTTCCTTGTAATGAAAGTGAATAGCGGCTGAGGCTTACATTGTGCCTAACATATCCTTTGTGTTTCATTGAATAAAGAAAGCTTTACTGGTATGGAACAACATTATGGAGAGTAAAGACACAGACACCTGGAGTTTCCAGTTTGAATCCAGGGCATGCTGCGTGACTCCAGTTGGCACGGTTGCTAGTTTGGGTAGAGTCACGTTGGTTTAACCTCCTTGTGGTCACCATAATGTGGTTCTTGCTCTTAGTGGAGCATGTGGTGAGTATTGCGTGGATGCACAGAGAATAGTGTGAAACATCCACATGCTCTAGGTCTCAGCGGTAATGTGCTCAACAAGCCATGTGATAAAATGCACAGATTGACAGTCTCAGACGTGGAGGCAACTGAGATTCGTCCTCCACCATCCAGATTGAGGCGAGTCACTACGCCTTGAGTGCATTGAGAATAGGATATTCCAAATTGGGGAGAAAAGGGGAGGAAAGAAGTAAGAGTTTTTAAGTAAGATGAAAGCCATTTGATGGATTATGAGTGATTGCACTGCAGGTGGTGTCCATCAGATAAATGGAGCCATGGCCAGCAATCTAAACATTGCCATTGTAGCATACAAGAAAGTATTCTGGCTTGGGTTCACTTTTAAAAGTCCCTTTCAAACACGAAACAGAAAAGGGCAAAAAAGCAGAATGCAAAGTCACTCATCTTAATTGGATTACTGATTGGGAAAAAACTGTTAAGCCTGGTGATACATTATGGAACGAGTTCATAAATTAATCCTCAGTTTATAAGGATGCTTAAGTCAATATGCATGTATCTAGAAAAGGATTAAAATGCATATATTCAGTAGGCTTGGGACTGATAAACAGATCTTGGCAACATGGTAAAGAATCACATTTCCACAGATACGTTTACTTCCTACAAGTATATCTGATTCTTATCTGAACACCTAGGCTTTGTTCACACTGCACCAAATTCTGACTTGTTTTTCAAATCCGATCTAAGACTGACTGTCTGCACTGTCACTTTGCAGGTGAGTAAATCAGATCTGCTATCTAATATATCAGTATAGGTTACTAAAGCAAAGACTTAAGCATTAGTACAATATAAAGAGACTTTCTTCTACAACAACTGAAACTGGAAAGAGAGGAAAGAAAACTGGAAAAGTGCCTCGGCTTACTGTATGTTCATACTGAACTTGTGCATCGCATAAGACGACATTACTGTATTTTACACATTCATTTATATGTCATGTCTGGGGCTCAGATTGTAGAGCGGGTTGGCCACTAATTGCAGGTTTGGCGGTTCGATTCCTGGCCCACATGACTCCACATGCCGAAGTATTCTTGGGCAAGACACTGAACCCCAAGTTGCTCCCAATGGCAGGCTAGCGCCTTGCATGGCAGCTCTGCCGTCATTGGTGTGTGTGTGAGTGAGTGAGTGAGTGAGTGAGTGTGTGTGTGTGTGTGTGTGTGTGCATGGGTGAATGAGTCACAGTGTAAAGCACAAAAGTGCTATATAAGTGCAGAACATTTACCATGTCTGAAATCACTTACTCGTTTACTTTTCACTAAATAGTGAATGCCACATAGTTCACTATTTGCAGAAAGAGTGAGCATAAATTAATGAATTTGGACACGTATTGCCTTACAAATGCTAAAAATGTTACTTGAAATTTGATTCGAACATTCAGACTGAAATGCATTTCAAAACTATTATTTTGTTTCCATTTAAGACTACAAACTAAATGGATTTGAGTTGGATTTTAGCAGAATTTTCTGAACAAAGCCTTGCTATCTCTGTATATTGTAGCATTTATAATACTTTGCTGAAGATACCTTGTTTAATGTTGAAAAGAACAGAGGTAACATGTACATTTTTGTAAACACTTGCAAAAAAACTGTAATAATGAAAAAAAAAACTGTTCTTATCACCCTTTGTCTATGATACCATTTGATGCATATTCAACAAAATGTCTTCCAAATTAAAAAAGCTGTTGTTTTTCACTAGTGAAATATAAAAGGCGGATGTGATTAAACTGTGAAGGAAATGTTTCAGCAGTTTGAAACTGCTGAGCGAATTTAGCAGGTAGAGTTACTTTTGTCTCTTTCGTCGATCTTTGACCCCATCTGTTTCCATGGCTACATGTGATCTTGTCTTTTCAGATGTCAGACCACAACAACACAGTTTGCTCTCCATCAAGACAAGGCCAAGCTTTTGTTACACTAACTAGTGAAAGCATGAAAAGAAAACATAGAAGGCTAATAGAGAATTGATATGCTGCTCTGTGAAAGAATCTGTGGGGGAAAAAAGCTGTAGGTTTCTTGAATCATTTGAACTGGAATCCATTTGAATGCCCATTGATTTTCAGTATTAATGTGAATCTCTGAGAAATTTTTTTCTTCATAAAAACAGTGCTAATACATAATGATACACATCTTGCCGATTTCAAATTCGTAGTGACAACATCCATCCATCAATCATTTGGGAAATCTCTATTAGATAGAATTATTGAAAGATTGAAAGAGTCAAAAATATGTTGCCGCTTTCTCTCACTCTCTTTTTCTGTTGCTTTTGGTGCTTTACCTGTGGAATAATATGTATGGTGCTTTAATATTGATTGTTAGCCTGAGGTAATTACTCAGAAGATGAAGATAATAAGCTCAGGAGAGAACTAGTGGGGGACATGACTGATGCATTGCAAAATGTTCATGCACTGACAAAGATGTCCTCCTCTTTTCATTATTAGTTCCCTCGTACCCTGATGATTAGTTACATATTTAACACAATTCTGTAAAAAAAGTGTTTTTGTATTTTTGTGGCATCTATTGCAATACCAATATCCATCATTCACAATTTTCCTAACGCTGTTTACATCAAGACATTAGTACAGGACTGATAGGGCCTATAAATTCCTATGAAATAAAAATTTTCAGTAGAAAACTAAGTGGACTGTTAGCAACTGGAGCATTCAAACAGTTTTGAGTAGGGCTGGGCAATATATATATATATATATATATATATATATATATATATATATATATACACACACTGTATACAGTAGAAGTCAGACGTTTACATACACTTAGGTTGAAGTCATTAAAATGTCCTGGTTACTTTCGTAACCTCCGTTCCCTGATGGATGGAATGAGACATTGTGTCGATGTAGTGACACTAGGGGTCACCCTTGGGACCCTCAAACACCTCTGATCTTTGATAAAAGGCCAATGGGAATTGGCAAGTGGAATCTGCATGCCACTCCCCATAAAAGGAGCTGGCTTGCAACCACTCATTCAGGTTTTGTGCTGAGGAGCCGAGACAAGGTCCCGGCCATTTCAGCAAGTAGTTCAGTGTTGTGGCAGGAGGGACACAACATCTCATTCCCTCCATCAGGGAATGGATGTTACAAAAGTAACCAGGACGTTCCATATCTGTCACACATTTAACGTTGTGTCAATGTAGTGACACTAGGGGTCCCAATTCAAAATGCCACAACTAGCTGAACTGTGTTATGTGGACTGGCATTGTGAGGCGGGCAGACCCTTGTGTGCCTCCTAGCCAGCGCACCTGGCCATCATGTAACCTCCCCCAACGCTCTTACAATCATCGTACGGTCCCCTGCATCTCGGGGACAAGTCGACTGCCACAAAAATAGGGACTGGCTGGCTCAGCCACGGCCTCTTCTTCTTTTTTCTACCCAATAGGAACAAAATCGTTGAGCTGGGGGCCATATAGGGGGGTGACTCATCCCAGAAATCGACCAGGGCACATGAGCGTGCTGGGGAATGGGAGGTCCGTGGGGAGTTTCCCAGCGGAGAAGCTCCCATTGAGGTCCCCAATTCGGCCCCAGTGCTAACCGTCGTGGCCTCATACCAGTAGGAAGAAGGACCGATGCGGGAAGCCACTGGTGTGACTTTCCCTCTGATGAAGGAGAGCAACGACCACAACTTTGCCATGGTCATGTTCTCGCAATGTGCAGTTGAACCATCCACTAACGATATCTCCGTGTGGGATGTGCCTAAGCACGTGAGACAGCGATCGTGCGGAGAGATAGCATCCGCAACTAGGAATTATACATGGATGGAAAGGCATCTTCAAAAAGATGCTCTGTCAGTGCCACTCTTTTAGTAGGAAATATGATCTTTTTTTTTTGTGGAAAGAATATACTCTTTTAGCTGCTGAAGCATTTAGGGGCGTTCTATGCACAATGCCAATGTGCCTTAAATCCAACAACGTCACTCACTTTCAGAGTTTAATGGACCGGCAGAGGAATTCAGTTCGCTGAACTCAACCACTCGGCTCCAAAGAAAATATCTGAATGAGTGGTTGCAAACCAGCTCCTTTATTACTCGTATGTCCTGGGGAGTGGCATGCAAATTCTACTCGCCAATTCCCATTGGCCTTTTCTCAAAGATCAGAGGTGTTTGGGGCTCCCAAGGGCGACTCCTAGTGTCACTACATCGACACAAATTTGAGTGAGTGACAGATAGGGAACAAATGTTTTAACCACTCCACAGATTTCATATTAGTATACTATAGTTTTGAAAGTCATTTAAGACACCTACTTTTGCACGACACAAGTATTTTTTCCAACAATTATTTACAGACAGATTGTTTCACTTTTAATTGACTATCACAATTCCAATGGGTCAGAAGTTTTCCTATAACTGCTAACTGTTCCTTTAAGCAGCTTGGAAAATTCCATAAAACTATGTCAAGCCTCTAAGTAATTAAAAACTTTGATTCTGATAGGCTAATTGGAGTCAATTGGAGGTGTACCTTTGGATGTATTTTAAGGCCTACCTTCAAACTCAGTGCCTCTTTGCTTGAGATCATAGGACAATCAAAAGAAATCAGCTTCATCCTTGGGAGCAATTTCCAGAGGCCTGAAGGTACCACGTTCATCTGTACAAACAATAGTATGGAAGAATAAACACCATGGGACCACGCAGCCATCAAACCTGACTCCTAGAGATGAACGTAGTTTGGTGTGAAAATTGCAAATCAATCCCAGAACAACAGCAAAGGACCTTGTGAAGATGCTGGAGGAAACAGGTAGACAAGTATATATATCCACAATAAAACAAGTCCTATATTGACATAACCTTAAAGGCTGCTCAGCAAGGAAGAAGCCACTGCTCCAAAACTGCCAACAAAAAGCCAGACTACAGTTTGCAAGTGCACATGGGGACAACTATCTTAGAGATATTGGTCTGATGAAACAAAAATGTAACCGTTTGGCCATAGCAAACCATCATTATGTTTGGAGGATGTATGGTAAGACTTGCAAACCGAAGAACACCATCCCAATCCTGAAGCATGTGGGTGGCAGCATCATGTTGTGGGGTGCTTTGCTGCAGGAGGGACTGGTGCACTTCACAAAATATATGGCATCATGAGGAAGGTAAATTATGTGGATATATTGAAGCAACATCTCAAGAAATCAGCCTGGAAATTAAAGCTTTGTTGAAAATGGGTCTTCTAAAATGACAATGACCCCAAGCCTACCTTCAAATTTGTCACAAAATGGCTTAAGGGCAACACAAATTCAATGTATTGGATTGGCCATCACAAAGCCCAGACCTCAATCTATAGAAAATTTTTGGGCAGAACTGAAAAAATATGTGCAAGCAAGGAGGCCTACAAACCTGACCTGTTACCCAAAACATTTGACCCAAGTTGAACAATTTAAAGGCAATGCTACCAAATACAATCTAAGTGTATGTAATCATCTGACCCACTGGGAATGTGATGAAAGAAATAAAAGCTGAAATAAATAATTCTCTCTACTATTAGTCTGACATTTAACATTCTTAAAATAAAGTAGTGATCCTAACTGACCAAAGACAGGGAATGTTTTCTACAATTAAATGTCAGGACTTGAAAAACTGAGTTTAAAGGTATTCGACTAAGATGCATGTAACAGTCTGACTACAACTGTATAATATTTTTATAAATATATAAATATTTATATAACATATTTAGTCATTTATATGCACCAATATAACTACACCAATCATCCACAACATTAAAACCACCTGCCAAATATCATGTAGGTCCCCCTCTTACTGCCAAAACAACTCTGACACATCAAGGCATGGACTCCGCAAGACCTATGTTGGTGTACCGCGTAGACCTAGTGCATGTGGAGACTTCACGCTATTCTCCGTGGCATCCACACACAACTCACCACGAGAACCTCATTATAGTGACCATGAGGAGGTTACTCCATGTAACTCTGCACTCCCTAGCAACCAGGCCAATTTGGTTGCTTAGGAGACCTGGCTGGAGTCACTCAGCACACCCTGGATTCGAACTCACGACTCCATGGTTGGTAGTCAGCGTCTTTACTCGCTGGCCCCCCTTTTGAAAAAAAAACATTAAACACATTAAAATAATTTCAACATTGACATTGATGCTTATTTTTCTGTTGCCAGCACCATCATGGCAAATATATTTTTTTAATATTCAGAATTTCAACCCAGACCAAGTAGGAAGGCATTTTCCTGTAATTTTCCGAAGGATTCCAGAATCTTCCATGCTAGCAAGTATAAGTTAGTAACAGTAGCAATGTCTACTATAATCTGATGTCAACAGGGCATTGAGTAACACAATCTTATACTTCCCTGCCCAATTGTGGGCATATTTTAGCATCACTTGCACTTCTTGGGTCACCCCAGATCGCCATCAATCTCTGTCTTTTTCATCTCTTGCCCTCTGTTGTGCAAACACAACTCAAGCCTGACAAAGCAGAGCTGCTTTTTGCATTTCCGTCCAATCCATGTTGACGTGTGTCATTTAGAGCTCTGGTCAATGACAACTCTTGATCACTGCGGATGCTCCTAGTGCCCTATGACAGCTTCCTGTCAAGTGCTTATGGAAAACACCAAATCTTGCGCCATTGTAGGCTAATGGAAACTGCCTCCTGCCACCCAGTGTATATGAGTGGAGTGGAGCGACAGCAATTTCCCCTTCCCGCTCAAAAGCATTCAGTAATTACACCACTCAAACTCCATTTCAGGTTTTTCATCTCCCATTCCTCATTTTACTCTCCTAGAATGCTAATAGTCTATTAACCCTATGTTAAACATGTGGTGAATTGATGCTGACATGTATTTGCATTCTCTGCTGTTAACAAAACTGCTTAAGCATAATCTGGTTTGCTGGTCTCCTTGCCTGATCATATAAAAAGTTCCCTAAACCACTCTAAAACCAACCAACAGACCAGCCTGACCAGGTTGGGAGGCCAACTAAGACCAGCACACATATCAGCGCAAATCATTTCCTTGCTCCAATTCTACTCCACACCACTTAAATTCTGTTCTGCCACTCTACATGGTAATATCCACAGTTTTCCTGACTAACCACTGGGCGGCATCATGATGAATATAATGGCTGCTGGGCTGTTTTCTAATTTTGGTCTTATTAAGAAACAATTAAAAACTGCCAATTTGAGCTTTCCAGACAGAGAACAACAACCATTTTAAGTGTTAATGGTAGTAAAAATAAGTTCAGGCTCAGACTTTCATAACAACTCAAAGTAGTTAATGAAATCAACGTAACTATTCATGGTTCATACAGTAGCCTTGCATCATTCATCCACTCCTTAAACTTTGACTAGTGAGGCACTTTCAAAAATATGGTCATCACCACTCTCTAAAGTATCAGTGATATGAAGCCACATGCTTTCTTGACAATTTGTACAAATTTTATATGTCAAACACCATATTATACACCAATATCACGTCTGTTAGTATTACAGCTTTGTACATTCCCCCACAAGCCAACACAGACCAGGCACTCAAGGAACTGTACAGGAACATAAGTAGACAGGAAACCATGCACCTTGAGGCCACATTTATTGTTCCAGGGGATTTCAACAAAGCCAATTTAAGGACAATAACACCAAGATACTTTCAGCATGTTACAACACACGAGGAGAACGAGTTTTGGACCACTGTTACTCTCTGTGGCAGGGCGGAGGGCGGGCCGGGTCGTGATTATACACACCTGGTCCCGTATCAGGCTAATCAAGCCTCCGAGAAGGATAAAGGCCGATGGTGGATGGTGGTGCGATGAGAGAGAGATAATTTACGGACATGTCCATCGTCATGTGTTTGTGTCCTTGTTTTAAGTTCATTATTAAACCCTTATTTATATTGTCCTCCTTTTCATTGAACTACGTTACACTCTCCCTTCCGGAATTGTAACAAATCCCTCCCATGCCCACCATTCGGCAAATCAGACCACTCTTCTGTTCTGCTTCTGCACGCTTATAGGCAGAAACTGAAACAGGAATCACCCGCCCACAGAACGATCCAGCGTTGGTCGGACCATTCAGATTCAATGCTACAGGACCGTTTTGAACACGTAGACTGGGAGATGTTCCGGTCCACCTCTGATGACAACATTGAGGTCTCCACAGCTTCTGTAACATTTTTTTATCAGGAGGTGCATAGAAGACATTGTGCCAACCAAAACAATATGGATCTACCCTGTGGAGAAATGAGCAAACACTGTCTTTTTTCATAATTTTTTCCCCCTCTGTCAGGTAGCGCGTGATTGTGTGCGACACCCTGTTTGATTGATAATTAGGTTCTGATAACTGGAAGGACTTTAAACTTTAATTAGAAAATGATTAAACAATGCCCCCTCATATGGGATCAGGCTAATGATGCAGGAAAGCCAATTTAATCCCTGTAAGAATGACTTACAGCATCACAAGAAGGTAATGAGAGCATGCAGTGAGAACCCTAATGTCCTCTGCATGGGTCTCATTCTATCTGTGATGAGCCATGGAGGGTCTTTCCTCTACCACATAGTCAGGCACAAGCTTGGATACGTACCCCCAAAAGTGACATTCTGGCTAACTTTTTTTTTTTTTTTTTGTGGGGATTTTTTTGCTGTAATTCAGCTTAAACTAGGTTAAGGTGGTTTGCTGGTATTAGCTGGTTTTAAACTGGACTAGCCAAGCCAAAATGTTATTTAGTTGGTCTTACTGATATCTTAGCCTGGCCAAGGTGGTCTCCTTGCCTGACCAGCTGAAATGTGCCCAAAACATTTCTAAAACAATCAAAACAGACCAGCCTAACATTAGGAAAATCCCAATGGGATTTACAAAACATCAAAGTCATGGCCTAGCAATTAGCATACATCTTCTAGACAAAATTAGCTCATGCAGGAGATTCAGGTTTGAATTCAGCCTTCACCTTGTACCACTCTTATTTACACCCTTTTTTTCTCTCATTATTTACTGTCATCTCTCCATAGTCAAAGAAATTGCAAATATCCCCCCAAAATGAAAAATGGCAAAACATATACATGCATATACAAATCTTCTTCTCTTTTAAGGTTAATAGCCCTCTCTTTGTGCTCCATATGCACTGTTATATGCTGTCTTTGCAAGTTAACCAAAGGTCAACGCCGTATGAATGTGAATAGAATCTCCTATTCTGCAAGTACCAGGCACTCAGGTTAAAACCTCATTGGCCAGGGCTCAAATTGCAGACTACTGTGATATGTCACAATGCATGACCCCAGCAACTTGAAAATGGTTGAGCAAACCACCAGAGCTGTATCCTTCAGCTTAACCTTTCATTGCCATCCCAATAATGAATCTGAATGGGTCTGTCTACTTTCTAGCATTAAGTCTTACTCTGTCAGACCGTTCTGTCTCAAGGCGAAATGCTCGGCAACATTAGGTGTACCCAGCTGCCATATACACTTGGTGTGAACAAGGATGACTTACTGTATGACACTTTCTTTGAATAGGGTACAAAACTGGACATGGAACCCTTAAAAATGAACTGTGCATTTATATACACACAGTATATATTTGTCAAGAACTGGTATGTGAAAGAAGATACTTAACCTTCAGAAAAGATTGATTGACTTTAATGTTATTTCATTTAATTTACATTTTAATAGGAGGTTTGCAATGTTTACAACCTTGTTACAGAAATGTCTAAATACATTTTGACAAGTCAAAAACCTTGATTTGTGTGATTTTGTGATTTTCTAGCAATAGATATAAAATAAAATATGCATGGTTGGAAGTAACAGGGTAGCAAATCTATCTTAAATGTAGCTATCACTCAGAAGGGGCAAGCTTGTTTTGGACCAAATGTTGATTTGTAGTTATTTATAGACTTACATTTCCCACAGAATAAAATAAAAATATTAGTTTGATCTTTTTTCTTTTTATTACATTAGCTTGGGTATTGCATTTCTGGTCATTATAATTAGTTATTTTTTTTAATTCAAATTATTTCAAAATTAATTATTCATAATTCATAATTATTTCAAAATTGTGACATTGTTGTATGATTTTAATTGTTGCATACAGGCGAAAAGATCAAGAGGTGTGATGGGACAAAATCATCTAAGTTAGGTTCATTTTCATGTTTAACAGTTTATCTAACAAATTGAAGAGTTCTCACTACCAAAAATATTGGGTTTGTGCCTGTAATGATTTTAAAAACGTCATGGGACACCAAAGTGTTCTATGTTTGTGGAAAATGCTGTATAGCATTGTGTTGTCTGTCTAACCATTCCAAAATGTTGTGGTATAAACTGACAGCATAAGGATGTCATTTTCTGCTAATTGCAATTGTCATTATATTGTGATTATGTTGTATTTTTTCCTCTTGGTACCTTTTAATGAAAAATTGTTTCCAGAGAGAGTGCTAGTTGAGTGCCGAGTATGTACGGCCTAACACTTCTTCAATGCATAGCTGACATTTACTCATCTTGAACATACACTAATGTAGTCTTCTGATTATTTATGTGTAAATTATGCTTGTGTTGCGTGTGCTACTGTTTTAAGATGAACAATTTATTACTGTAAGCATGATTAAAGGCATTTGTTTAGCTTTTTGCTTTTGAATTGCTTCATATCTTAAAAGCTCAATTCTGCTCTTAGACATACCTAGCAACATAATGGCTGTTTGTCACCTCCATCGCTCTGCTGCTTTTGATTAAGGCAGAAGATATGCATATATCACTATGTGCTAGGGCTGCACAAGTAATCATATTTTAATCACAATCACGATTTCAGCCTCTCACGGTTAATTCAATGGTAAATGGTCTGCAATTATTTAGCGTTTTTTAACCTTAGCAGTTTTCAAAGCACTTTACACTGTGACTCATTCACCCATACACACACACACACACACACACACACACACAAACCAATGATTGTAGAACTGCCATGCAAGGTGGTAGCCTGCCATTGGGAGCAACTTGGGGTTCAGTGTCTTGCCAAAGGACACTTCGGCATGTGGAGTCATGTGGGCCAGGAATCGATCCGCCAACCTGCAATTAGTGGCCAACCCACTCTACCTCCTGAGCCACAGCCGCCCTATATTAAGCAAAATTGTCTGCTATATTTGTGAGCTAGCAAACAGAAATGATCAGCCAGCTAAAGTAGCAAATTGTTGCTCATTTTTATAACAGGCTGCGTCTAAAGATGATAGGTCCAATCACACGTGCTTTTGAGTCTATTTTCACCTCACCTGACCAATCAAGCTCTCTTCACAAGTTTGCCACTGACCAATCACAATTCAGTTTCAAGCGCACACTGACATACAGAGCCACAGATGTTTACAAGTATGTTTCACATATCGCTTTGATTGATACAAGGCTTGTATCAGAAAGCTGGATCATGTTGCCTTCAGAGACTATGTGGATGTAGGATGAAAATTTGGTGCCTTTCAAACTATTCTGAGACCAGTCATTCAACAATTCTGTTCAGCCATTAACTGATTACGCAGCAAGTCAGCTGAATAAACTTTGGTTGCAGAGTGATGTTACAGCAGTTTTAGTGTGGTTCTGTGCTCAATAGCCATGAATTCCATCTCGTGCTCTCATTATATACGGTAGCTGTGCTCAGAGTTTAGTTTGGTTTGTGTGCGTGGCTAACGTGTGTTGAAAGCACTAAAAAGCAATCCATATTTACCTCATTGCACATTTGCATAATTTCAGGTATGTGTGGCCATTACTCTCTAAAAAATCTAAAGCAAACCCATGGCAACAGGTTTTTGTGGATCGAGGAGGAGATACGAGCATTTCACCAGGTTTGGATGGAGCACCAGAGCCTGCCAAAACAACACACACACACTTCCTTCAGATTTATTTTACATCAAAGTAAAGGCTTGAGACCATTTAGCATTGCCGTCTGCTTAATTATTACACAAATATATTACTACTGTTTATTGCAACAATAATAATAATAATAATAATAATAATAATAATTATAATTATAATAAAAGTAAATAATCTTTTAAAGAGAAAGTGTGAAAACCCTTAATTTGGAAGTAAAGCATGGGCAAGACTTAATTTTGGTAAAAAATAATAATTTACTTGTTTGTAGTTTTAAAACATTGTTCAACACGAGAGCTGCTGTTTAATGTTATTGTATTTTTTATTTAAGTATTTTTTTTTGTCCAAATCGTGCAGCCCTGCAATAAAAATACATAAATAAATAAAACTTAAATGGGCAGAATAATATGGATTAAAATTTTAAGCAAAGTAATTGTGATTATCATTTTAACCATTATCATGCAGCCCTACTATGTGCTTTCCCCCGCCCACCCTCCAATGCTCTACTGGTTTTATTCAATGGTGTCCCCTCATTTGGCTGCATTTGTATAAGGAAATGCATGCATAATGCATGGCTGGTGTGCAAATCTACTTTGGAGTACGCTGTTTTTTGATTTTTTTCCAAGCACCCATGTGCGTCAATGTCCCTTGTGTTTTTTTCTTTTTCTTTCCCAGCTAGCAGTCACCTTGTCCTTTCTAAAGGTTAATTTTATATGTTATTCAAGTTTGCAAGGTAATAAAATAGTTATGGTCTCAATAGCTTTGAATTAGTTATCATAGCCAGAACACAGTAGTCTTTGCCTGCTGAAAAAACTTAAACCAGTTAAAAACAATTAAGACCAACAAACCATCTTAGATTAAAGATCTTTTTTTTTAGCAAGGCATATTTTTGTTAACATGTGGGTTATGAATTAAGCATGTTTGTGAGTTTAAGTATCATTGTCTGCAATGAACCATTTCTTGATTATGTTTAGTAAGAAAGTAAGCGTTTACTCCTCTAGTTACACATGTTAATTGAGTTTTAAGGGGTTGAGAAAATACTTAGACGCTCTTTTGATCATTATTCATCAAAGCTCCTAAATGCATGCGAAAAACGCAGAGCCCAGGTCGCGTTTGTCCTTGTGTGTAACTTACAGGCAAATTTGTTTAAAGAGACATGTGGATAATATCCCTCTCTTTTGTGCAAATGTGCAACAGTGCCATTTCCATGCTTCTTCAAACCAAGCTTACATTTAGGCTCATTTTTATGATGGTATTCTGCTCATATGCCTCTATCTCCTGCCTCATCTTGCAAATGAGAGAGGTTATCTCGCTCGCACCAATTGATGAATGAATAAGCATGCAGAGGTTCAGAACGTCATGCTTTTTCAGAGTACAGACCAGGTGACACATTTCCTGTGGGCTTAATATTTCATATTCTTGAAGGGGAGCGTCTACCGCTGAGATCCGATCCGGCACCATCCATATCACTGCAGGATCCTCACGGCTGGAAGCTATTTAAGCGAGGAGTGAGCGTAAAATTTAACAAAGTCGATTACACCCCGTTCTTTGTGCTCGTCGAGAACTCTGGTAGATAAAAGTATAGACACGGTTGTCATACAGCTACCCAAATTAGTAAAATTGGGGGTTGAGGTACAAAATTAGCCTAACATTTTTACAATATGCAATTATTGATCTTTCTGACAGTTAATAATAGACAATAAAACTACTTATAATGTAATTTACTGTATGCTTATTTCATGATCATTTTTGTACAACCTGAATGTCTTTCAATGGATTTGCACTTGTCTGGGATGTTTCAGCACAATTCACTAAAAAAAGAAACCCAAGGCAAATTAAGTAATATTGCTAACACTCCCAAATTAGTGCAAGATGCAATTTGCAAATCACAACTCATCTTACAAGCCGGTGTCATTCAGTGCCCCCATGAAATCCTGTCCCCCCTGGACCCTGAAGTGTTTTCCTTGGCTTAAAGAAGTTTTTGATTGGAAAACCTACAATAACACTTGAAGATTCATGTAGTCTTCAGCATATTAAAACATAAATTTATTTTGTGTAAGCTATATATGACGTATCACATGATCTAACCAAAATAACGTGTAAATTAAACATTTATCTTTAACCGTGTCCCAAATTACATACCATATACAATACACTATGCACTCAGACATGTTCTGTTTGAATGTTTTGTTCCAAATGGAACACTAAAGTTTTTTTTTTCTTCTTTTTAAACACATGAAAGAATAAGCTAATTTTTAGCAAAATAATTGCTATTTAAAATGCATGCAAAGTGTTGTGGCTAGCTTTAGCATGTTAGCCAAAAACTTTTAATCTTATATTTCAAATAACTTACATATTCACAGTGTGGATGATACTAAAGCATTTAACTCACATTTGCAAGGTGATGTCTTCGCTGAAGATTTGCTAGTTGCCATATTCACCATTAATGAGGTAACCCCACCCCTTCCATGACCGCTGAGTACATGAATTGTCTAACATTCCACACTCTGTTATTTCAGTTTAAAAAAGTATAAACTCTTAGTATACTTCTTTTTGTAGCAGTTTCAGACTGAACATACTACTACTACTCACACTACTTATGGCATAGAAAAGTGCTAAAGTGTGTTATCTAAGACACACCTTTTTGTGTTTTTTGTTAGCATGCTAACCGATTAGCCTGCAAAGCTAACATCCCATTATGCATTTCCCTTAGTTAGCAAGCAAATAAATTATCTTAATAAGCTAACATATTCCATCCAAGTACTTAGCATAATTTAATCAATACTGTATGAAAAATCGATATGGTAATATTGTATTTACGTGATCAGCTACAACAGGGATTAGTAACATATTTCTGATTAGGCATTACAAACAACTACCAAGAGAAGTCAGAATTTCTTGGGGGGGACAGCATTTTGCATGACACTGGTTTTACTGTAAGTGCTAGGTTATGGAGGTGAGGTGATCACTACAATGATTTGACATACTTCACTCCTCCACTGAAATCCAGACACCTGAATCAGCCCTTTTAAATGGCTTAAAGTGCACTCATGTGCCTGATTACAATGCTCTCTTTTCCATCATTTGATGAATTACTATTGCCACAATCACAAACAATTTACAGAAATCTTTATTTTCAGCAACTTTCCATATTTTCCTACCACGGTTGGTAATGCTGTATTTTAAGTGTATCATACTGGCTTATAAGTGCACTAATTTTAAGTGTATCATACTGGCTTATAAGTGCCCTATAAGAGATCAAATCTTTTAGAAATGTGGAAATGCAAAATGCAAGTTTATCCTCTACATACTGTACCTATGAGAGCACTATAGTGGAGCCACCAATCCGTGTTCAGTTTAGCCTTCAAACAAATGAACAGTAGTAAAGCAGAAGAGACAAGGAGGGAAACAAATAATTTCAAGTACTGGAACAAGACCCCATAGTCAACATTTCCAGGAAGTCTAAGACCCTCTAAACTCTCAGAGGAGCCTTCATGATCGCAGTGAGATATGTCAGAGTTGACATTTAGACATTTGGAGGAGGTTGATGTGGAAGATGTCTGTTTTTGGTGCTGGAGTGGGGGTGGTTGCCCTCAAAGGTTGTTTGAAGGAACGTGAAATGTGATACTGAGAGGGTTAGAGGTGGTTGTTGTTTGCAGATACATAGTTGCTCTGGGATTAGGTGTTGCAGTCATTGGCATTGAGATGGTAGTGAGACGAAGCCCTTCATTGAGCAAAAGTGTTGTAGTTGTGGGTGGAGGTGTAATATAGCACATACAGTATGTGGGATTGACCGCACACCCATACATCTGTCCAGTTAAACGTAATTACAAAGGCCATATGTTACTCAAATCTTATGTTACATGAACATATGTAAATTCACCTACGGGAATAAACTAAATTATAAAACAAAAAAAGAGGTGTATCTTTGCTTTGGACTGGCTGATCAAATCCATAAATGTAACACAATGTAATGTAAATATATGTGGAGATCCCCTTTTAATGAACCACTTCACATCACATCTCATGGAATAGACTTGTGTTTTGTTTTACTAAATTGTTGTGGACTGTGATCACTCAGGGCCAGTGGTGAATTTGGCACTCAGACTACCTAGACAAATGTGGCCAGAAAGGGGATGCAGTCCAAAAAGTATTCATACACAAAGCCCTCTGCACTGAGTTTGTTCTGGGTGCAAAATAGAAAGACGCCAGCAGCTCTCCAGGCCATGGTTGACTGATGGGTAGTGGAGATGTTGATGTTTTGCAGGAAAATAGTGACCTTCACCTACTTTGCTCCAGGAACCTGAAATGGACCTTCCTGGCATGGTGTGTATGTGTATGTGCAACCTCACTAAGACATCTATTTTATGTTGGCAGGAAATTGGAAGGGGTGGTGTTTAACTGCAGCTGTCATATCCGTTGGATCCAGCTGTGGCAGCAGCGAGGCGAGGCCGGACTCCATAACCAGCAGCTGTTCTGCAACAATGGCTACTCCAAGATTCCTTTACAACTCATGAACATCTCTCAGTGTGGTATGTAACACCTTAGAAGTACTTTCTTATTGAATGGGTCATATCATTATGGCTTATTTATACTTCCTTGGCGAACAGGCCTAGTACATGTATGTGTGTGTGTGTGTGTGTGTGTGTGTGTGTGTGTGTGTGTGTGTGTGTGTGTATATATATATATTTGTCAACAACTGGTATGTGAAAGAAGATGCTTAACCTTCAAAAAAGATTGATTGACTATAATGTTAATGGTGCAGTTTTCAGGTCTTTTAGTTTTAGATTTCTGCTAAGGTCTTCATTTGATAGCATTTCTCCTGTTTGCACACATCCCTTAAATTCTTCACCTTGGAGAAGTAGACGAAGAGTGTTGATGATTTATGGTGAAGTTTGGTTATGACATTCATTATTTCTTTTCCCCAACAAATTACGTTTTGGAACTCGACTAGGATGCTTTTGTTCATTCAGGAGAAAACATTATCTGCATCTTCCATTGTATGAATTAGGCTTACTTATCCCTTTATCTTTTCATATAAAATAGTTGATGTACTATTAAAACATACCATAACGTTTGGAACAGTCCAAACAGACAATGTAATGAAAATAATATGCGTAATTGTCAGGCAAGTAGAGCCTATAGATTTTAAGAAATGTGGACCTTTCAGTCATGGTGAGATCCTACTTGTCTTTACTATATATAAGATTATTCCTAAACACCAGAAGAACCAACAATATGATTAATATGTGGTAAAATATGCCAAATATTATTCTGTTACCGGCTGTGTGTAGCACCTAACACTCTGCATATCCATCTGAATGATCCCAACGTTAGAAACAAGCATCTAAAAATAATTTTTAAGAAGCTCCCTTATAATTTCATCTTGACTGGCACATTGCATCATAATGTAATGTAGCATTTGCAAAGAGGCTGTTATTGAAGATTGAAACAGTGCAAACTAATGTATATTGCACTGGACAGCAAACCTATGACCTGCAGCAAAGTGCTGCTTCTCATTTCACAAGAAAAGAGGATGTTTACATAGAAGTCTTAAAAGCACAGCAATAAAAATGACTCCTTTAATCCTAAAGGTCAAACAGAGTGTGGAATATGGTCATGAGAAACATAATTATGACTATTTTGGAAAAAAATAAAAAACTTGACTAAGTGGATGTCAGGAAACAAATTGTTATAAAAAAAAAAGTATGACCCCTTTGAAATCCAATGAAGAAAACACAATGTAATGAGTGTTATTTCAATACACATGACTTCTTGTATATTTCTCATACAGATTTACCGGAAATCAGCGTAAGTCGCAGTAACCTGACGGTGATAGAAGGAGGCAGGGTCACCATCACATGTAATGGGTCAGGGGTGCCGGTACCAGAAGTAGATTGGACTGTTAACGGACTTCACTCTATTAATACACACCAAGTAAGGCTGATTTTTACTTGTAGCATGCTGAATGACCAGTAAATTACTTTTGATTTTCACATGAATAATTTTAGACCTACAGTTAGTTTACACCCCAAACCACTGGTTCAATCTGTGCAAACTTTGTTTTGTTTTCAGATGCTAATATCTATTATGCCTTTTTCTTTTCCAGTCCAATCAATATCCACCAAATGTCCACTCCATAAACTTAACTTTGGTCAACGTTAGCAGAGACGATAACAGCTTCATGCTGACCTGCATTGCAGAGAATATAGTCGGGATGACTAATTCCTCCATACAGCTTTCGGTTCAATGTAAGTACCTCTTCCCATACTCTATGCTTGTACTGGCTCACAAATGTCTTTGTATTTAGCCTCACTGCTTGTAATATGCCAGTTCTGTCTTACTGCCTCTGTCTAGTTCATGGAACCTCACTGTGTCTGCCTCTTTTAACTTGTTGTGTCTGCGACACTGCACTCGCTACACTGCTTCACTACTTGCTCAATTTACTCATTTGTATTTCCTTTTATTTTAAAGGTAAGTGTTTAGTAAGATCACTACCTTTCAAGTAGGTAGCATTATTGCTTGAAATTACATCGTCAAAAACAGAGTCAATACTAAAGTAAAAATAAACATTCTGTTGTATTGTAGTCTACTTTATTTTGTGGTTATTGGTTAGGTTTGTCACAATAATTACATTTGGCTGATGATTATTTTTCAAACAGATAATTGCAATTATGTCGATTAATTGTCTGTTTCAGAGTTATGAGGATTATTTGTCCTTTTAGGGCTTTCACGATTAATTGTCATAAATGTTCATATTTCTTAAGGTGCATGAGTGCTTCATACACTTTAAGAAGTCATTTTTTACATATTTAACTTCAAATATATAAAACAAATAATAAAATAGGGATATATATTTCATTTTAAGGAGTTAAAACCTTATGAATGTCATAAAAAATATGTTTTATATATAAAAATATTTCAAAATACTTAAAATATGTATCTCTTTTTCAACTTCAGTTTTGTTCTTACGTTTAAACTTTTGTTTTTGGAATTAGTAAAATATACATTTTATTTTGTATGAAATATATTTTTATTGCATTTGTATAATATTATATTATATTGTGCAATATTAAAATACATCTGTCATAATTTCTTCACTTTAGAAGGAGATAGAATTGTTGCATATTAACATACAAAATGGAAAGAGATTCACAAATAAATGTATATAAAATGAATTCTCAAATAAAAATAATGAGATTTACAAATATATGGTAGATGTACTATTTAGCTTCTTCTGTAGAATATGAGAATACATTGTAAAATGTAGATGCTGACACTGAATGCTAATGAGGCTAAAATGAAAGTGAGGCTGTCACTCCCTATCATTATTCCTGACATCTCCTTTTGAGTTCCTCCCACAGAAGAAAATCAGTCTTTTGGGTTTGGAACAACATGAATATGAGTATAAATGATGACTCATCTCATATGACAAATGATGAATCTTTTATTGAGGTCTATTAAGGCATTCTGAGGTAAATAGTTTTTAAAGAGTGCCTATTTTTTTTTTAACTTTAAAGCAAGTCGGTTAGCTAAAAGGAATACATTTTTTGGTTATAAATTACTGGATGTCATGCATGTAACTACAAAAGACTATACATTTAAGTACACATATTTACACACAAACACAGGAATTGAACATTGCAACTGAAGTGCTTGCCACATCATGGTGTTGTATCACTTGTCTTGGATGGATACTCCTAGTCAGGGTAAGAGCATTCTGCACAAATGATTGGTAAAAATAAAATAAACACGTTAAAAACAAGTCCATTGCTGTATAGAAAAGCACATGTTACAAAAACAAGATTGGGCCATGGAGCTTTGTGATGTCTTACCACCAGTATAACAAAAAACTGTTTCCATCTTTTTGTGAATGGAGCAAAGAACACCAGTTCTCCAGTATACTCGCAACACTTTTATTATTATTATTATTATTATTATTATTATTATTTCCTCCTGTATCTCACAGCCCATATACTTCCTGAGTAAATAAGTGAAACCTACTTTAGCAGTGTGTCTGTCTGACTTGTCAGTCAAGAATCTTGGTTAAAATTGAAATAGCAGATTCATACAGTCAGCCAGGTTAGCTATAAAGCTAATGATCAGGACACTCTACAAATGGGTTATTTTCAGCTGTCAACATTTAACTGAGAGAAAATGATACAAACCTTAAATCAGAGTATTTCTCTGATGACATCCGTTTCTTTAAAAGTTTGCAGCCTTGGAGCAAATCCGTAAGTGCTTGATTCCATGCTCATGAGAGTGCTATGACTGGTCCCACCCTGTTGCGTGATTGGTTAAAGATAGAATGTGCTACGATTGGTCCGAGTAATGTGACCATTATCTGACTGGCTTGAGTAGATGATGAGTCTACCTATTTGTAGATTTGTGTTTACATCTTGAGGCTAGATTTCTTTCCAAATCAACAAATGCATGTAGCAGCGATCCACAACTGCACAGAAAGCAATCCACAAATAAATGCTGGACAGAGTTGTGTTTCTGAGTTCAAAAATATATTCGTAAATATTTTTTTTTTTTTACATTTGCAAATCTTATTTTATTTATTTGCGAATTAACTTTATTTTTGTGAAACTCCTACCATATATTTGTGGATCTCGCTGAATTTTTTGAGCTAGTCAACCATTTCCACAAAAAACCAAGGTACTACACTGTGCTGTACAGTATGAAAGTTTGTATAGTATACATTTATGTATCTTATTGATCTATGAACATGAATGCTGTTGGTAATCTGTTTTTTTCACCCTATAAAAAGGCTGTAAGTAAAATATTTAAGATAGATTATGTTATGATTACATTTTTACATGTTTCATTGTGTTATGATGTTGTGTGTATTTGTTTGTGTGTTTATCGGTGTTGGACATAATCCAATTAAAAAGTAATTAGTTACAGTAATCTAATTACTTTTAGTCAAAAATTGTGTAATGCATTACATTTTAGATTATTTTAATCAGATTACAGTTACTGACTTTAATTACTTTTAAGTACATTAGAGGGATATGCTTATTTCTAATGTATTATTTATGTAAAATACATTAATTATAGCCCTGAAGCCTTGAGTCATTGTCAAGGAGAAATGTGAGGAGTGTATGACTTGTGTGTAACTAGTAAAATATAGACATTATTTTGAATATGTTGTTCCCTTTACAAAAAGCTTCACTTTGATGCTGCGCTGCTAAGCACTATGGGGAAACAATCTTATTGTGAGCTGCTCTGAACATGTGTGTAACACGTCAATGAAATTGACTGGAATTTATAGCCTCGGTTGGTGAGATCATTGGACGCACCTGTGGCCAGGCTATAAATAGGAGGCGTCACCAGAGTGTCGTCAGACATTTTTCTTCAGAGCTTTCTCTCTGTGTGTTTTCACAAAACATATAAAAAAATAAAAGAAAAAGAAAGGGGAAAATGGCGGAAAAACAGGGCAAACAATGCGTGTTTCCTTGTCAGCGTTCTATGTCTGACAAGGACATGCATCAATTTTGCTTTGTTTGCTTGGGGGAAGAGCACGCTACTCTCGCGTTGGAACAGGGTGGGTGCGCGCATTGCGACCTACTTTCGGTCGGGATGCTTCGCGCTCGCCTTGCTTACTTCAGAGAGCCGGCACCCACACTTCATTCGTGGGGCTCTCGCATGGATCTGGCTGAGGAGCGAGAGATGGGTTCGTCCCTTTCGCTCGCTCTCTCCCCAGATCCTGCTGGTCCCTCGCGTGATCCTGAAGCGTGCTTCGGCGCCTCTTCAGTTCGCGAGGGGGACCTCCATTCCCTTGGATCAGATTCCGAGTTAACCGCATCTGAGCGCTCCAATCGCGATTCTAAATCTTCGGAGGAGCTGCTCGATGTGATTACTCGCGCGGTGGCCAGACTTAAAATAGATTGGCCACGTGACCAAGTTCCCCCCAAGCACTCTAAGTTAGAAGACAGATTTCTGTCTGGTGACCAAGGGAAGGGAACACCTCATCAGTCCCTTCACTTCTTTGATGATCTCCACGACGAGCTTTCTCGTTCTTGGAATAAACCTTATACCTCGCGCATTCACGTGCCCTCCACGTCAGTATATTCGACTATCGTGGGCGCTGAGGCGCGAGGGTATTTAAAGATGCCACCGGTCGAAGAGACACTTGCGGGTTATCTCTCGCCGGGTTCGGCATCGTCGCTTAAGAAATCTGCTCTCCCCTCTAAGCCATGCAGGGTAACCTCCATGCTGGTTGGGAAAGCATATCAAGCGGCGGGTCAGGCTGGTGCTGCACTGCACACCATGGCTGTCTTGCAGGCGTACCAGGCTGACCTACTAAAAGACTTGAGTGCTGGAAGAGACCTCGACGACAAAGCTTTTTCTGAACTTCGTCGAGCTGCGGATTTGTCTCTCCGTGCCACCAAGCAGTCAGCCTGTGCTATTGGCCGGTCTATGTCCGCTTTGGTCAGCACTGAGAGGCACTTATGGCTTAATCTATCCGGCATCAAGGATAAGGACAGAGTTTTCCTCCTTGATGCCCCAGTTTCGCCTTCTGGTCTCTTTGGAGACGCCATGAATTCGGTTATCTCCAGATTCCAGGAGGCGAAAAGCCATGAGGAAGCCTTTTGGCAATTTCTTCCTCGTCGCACTCAGGGGGCGAGGCCGTCGGTCACCCAGTCTCGCCCTGATTCTGTTAGGAGGGAGGTTCAAAACAGAGCGTGGCAAGTCGTGCTCCCCCTCGCAGTGATTGGGGACAGGCTTGTCGCCCTCAGCAACCTCCCAAACAAGACCTCAGGGCTTGTATCTCCAAGAGAAAGAAGCCCTGATGGTCCTGTATCCAACCCTGTGAGGGTAGTTCCCTTCGGGACGGGGCGCGTGTATCATTCACTTCGGCCCTCCCGATACCCTCACGAAACCTCTTCACTCCCGCCACCCTTGGTGTTTCGGGTGACAGAGGTTTCCAACAAGATGTTGAATGTACCGTTGCTCCCTGCCATAATCCAGGACACGGAACATTCGACACCCCCTCAACAGGAAGTCTTGAAATTAGTTCCCATCTCAGAGAACCTGGCAGCATGGAAACTTCTGCCAGGTATTTCTATGTGGGTTCTAAAACAGTAGAAAAAGGCTTGCCGCCCTCCGAGCTTCAACGGCGTGGTTTCCACTACCATAAGCCCGGAACAGGCATGTCTACTTCAGGTAGAACAGCAAATTCTCTTGGAAAAAAGGGGCCATAGAACATGTTCCCCTTCCAGAGAAAAAAAGTCAGGCTATTACAGCAGATACTTCCTGGTCCGGCCTAGCCCTATCACCCCGCACATTCACGAAATGCATGGATGCAGCACTGGCTCCTTTGCGACTCCAGGGCATCCGCATTCTGAATTATCTAGACGACTGGCTGATCCTAGCCCAGTCTCAGAAACTGGCAGTTCAGCACAGGGATATCGTCTTGGCTCATCTAGGTTCCCTGGATCCGAGACTCAACGCCAAAGGAGCGTTCTTTCCCCGACCCAGAAAATTTCCTATTTAGGGGTCATATGGAATTTGATCACGATGCAGGCACAGTTGTCTCCCGCTCGTGTCATCTCCATTCAGAACTCCCTGAGCAATCTCAGGCTAGGTCAAGGTTGCACTGTTCTTCAGTATCAACGAATATTAGGTCTCATGGCGTCTGCGTCCACGGTGATTCCTTTGGGCCTTCTCCATATGAGACCGTTTCAGCTGTGGCTAAAAGCCAGGGGGTTTCATCCAAGGGCCAGTCCCCTCAGGCAAATAAGGGTTACGCGCCCAGTGCTTCGTTCCCTTTCTATGTGGTTCAGACCCCGGTTCTTACCTTGGGTCCCACTCTAGGTGCGTCTTGTCGTCGCAGGCTGCTAACGACAGACGCCTCCCTGACGGGCTGGGTAGCGGCCTTAAGTGGTCGTCCGGCTTAAAGGGATAGGAGGGTCGTCATTTCGGTTGTCACAGTAACTGTCTCGAGCTGATGGCCGTGTTTCTGGCCCTGAAATACTTCCTCCTGAGGCTGCCATGTCTTGGTGCGGGTGGGCAATACAGTGGTAGCCTCTTACATAAACCATCGGGGGATCCACGTTCACGTCAGCTGAATTTCTGGCACGTTCGATCCTCCTTGGGGCCCAGGGCAGCTCAGGGCAGTTTCGTCCCTGGATGCCCGTGTGTGTGTGGGAGCAGATTTACTAATCTAGGGTAGAAGAGGACCTCTTCGCCTCTATGATAGCGCAATGTCTCCTCTACTTCTCCCTAAGTCACCCAGCCCCCTTGGGTCTGGGCTCAAAGGCACTTACGTGTCCCCCGGTTCTTCTGCTCCCGGGAGTCTTGGTAAGGTTCGCCGGCAAGGGTCTTGCCTCCTTTTAATGGCGATGCGCTGGCCGAACAGGATAAGTTTCTCGAATTCCTCTCCTTGACGGCTCGCCCTGGGCGATTCCGGACAGGAAGGACCTTCTCATCACTGGTCCGAATTGTGAAAACTCTCATGCTTGGCCCCTAAGGGTACCAACTGAGGTTCACAGGGCTTTCTATTGAAGTTTCCGAGAACATTTCAAGTGCTACGGCTCCCTCCACTTGGAACTGATCTGGGTAGATTTTACAGGGCAGAAGAGGACCTCTTCGCCTCTTTTGATAGCGCAATGTCTCCTCTACTTCTCCCCGAGTCGCCCAGTTTCCCCCCTAAGTTCATATTACAGAACCAGCTAACTGCCAGTTTGCTTCAGTTCTGGATTTTCTGTAGAAAGAACTGTCAGCGGGCACTTGCCTCGCCACTGCCAGGTTCTATGTGGCTTCCACTGCGGTTTGCCACGCCTTGGTGGGCGGGGTGCCCCCTAAGAGGCGTCCTTACTAGGACCTCTTCACAGGGTAAGACCCCTTTTTAGACCTCTAGAGTCAGCGTTTGGTAGACTTCTGACTCTCAGGATGGTTTTTCTTATGGCAATTACGTCTCTAAGGAGACTTGGGTACCTACAGGCTCTGTCTCTTTTGCCGGCCTGTTTAGAGTTTGCCCCAGAATGACCAAAAGCATTCTTTGCACCCTCACCCTAGCTACCTGCCCAAGGTGTCTTTAGCGTCCCTTGGCCGGTTATTTTCTAAGCCTTCTGCTCCCTGCCGTTTGTAACGCCGGAGCAGCTAAGACTTCTCAGACTCTGTCCAGTCTGTACCCTTCAGACTTATGTCCACCGCTTTTGCTAGTGGCGTAAATTCAGGGCAGCAATTCTTCACTTGGAAGCCATGACCGGGGGCGGTCACTTCCTGGCAGACTATGTCACTTTGGGTGAGGTACATTTTTGCCCCGGCCTACGAGGCGCGCGGTCAAGCTTCGCCAGTAGGTTTTAGGGCGCACTCTACCAGAAGGCTGTCCTCCTTTAAAGCCTCGGCTAGAGGCCTCTCTCTCTGCAGCAAGTTTGTGATGCGGCAGGCTGGTCCTCCCCGCACACATTCATCTGGTTTCATGGTCATGTTTCTAGATGTTCATGCTACCCCGGGCTCTTATGCCCTTGGGTCGACATCTACGCTCATGTCTAAGCAAGTTTGTGATGCGGCAGGCTGGTCACCTCCGCACACATTCTTCAGGATCTATGGTTTGGCTAGATGCTCCTGCTTCCCTGGTATGCCCTTGGGTCGACATCTACGCTAATGTCTAAGCAAATTTGTGATGCGGCAGGCTGGTCCCCTCCGCACACATTCATTAGATTCTATAGTTTGGATGTCCATGCTACTCCGGGTTTTTACGCCCTCGAGTCGACATCTCAAACTCATGCAGGAACAAGTTTGTGACGTGGCGGGCTGGTCCTCTCCACGCACATTCTACAATTTTCTACATGGGCTGGGATGTTTTGCTACCCCGGACTATGTCCTTGGGTCGACATCCCAGGCTCATGCCAAATCCAAGTTCATGTACGAACTTCTGAGTTAGAGCCCTTGGGTCGGCTTCTCAAACTCATCTTTTGACTTTGTGGGCTAGATGCTCCGCTACTCCGGACTCTTATGTCTTTGAGTCGACATCTCAAGCTCATGTCTAACCAAGTTTGTGATACGGCAGGCTAGTCCTTTCCGCACACACTCTTCGGATTTTATGGTGTTAGATGTTCTGCCACTCCGGGCTTATGCCCTTGAGTCGACATCTCAAGCTCATGTCTGGAACCTCTCGCGTTCTGTGAAAACACTTCACAACGATCAGGGGTCCGGACAGCCCCAGTGCGGCGGCGTGGGCATTTCGTTCCCCATAGCGCTTAGCAGCGCAGCATCAAAGTGAAGCTTTTTGTAAAGGGAACGTCTCGGGTTACTTGTGTAACCCTTGTTCCCTGAAAAAAGCGGAACGAGATGCTGCGCTTCTTTTGCCGCACTGGGACGTCCCAGGACCGCTCTTCAGAAAAATAATCTGACGACACTCTGGTGACGCCTCCTATTTATAGCCTGGCCACAGGTGCGTCCAATGATCTCACCAACCGAGGCTATAAATTCCAGTCAATTTCATTGACGTGTTACACACATGTTCAGAGCAGCTCACAATAAGATTGTTTCCCCATAGCGCTTAGCAGCGCAGCATCTCGTTCCGCTTTTTTCAGGGAACAAGGGTTACACAAGTAACCCGAGATGTTTTTAAAGTAACTTAAAAGTAATCGGTAATGTGAGTACTTTTTCAATGAAGTAATTAGAAAAGTAATATGGTTGCATTTATGTTAAGTTGTGGATTACTATTTTTAATTACCCCCCCCCCCCCCCCCCCATTTTTTAAGAATATCCTCCCTGTAGGAGTTATAATAAAATTGCATCTTAATCTCATTTTAAAGATTACAATCTTTATTCACCTCTCTCACATGGTTTTATTAAAAAAGGCACCAAGTAAGCCTGTGATGTGATGTATTAATTAAAATAAATGAAAAAAAAAAGAAAAGAAAATCTCAAAGCTAATCAACAAGACCCCGATATACTAAGATCTCAAGTAACTTGTGCAATCTTTGAAGTTGCATGTGTGCATCATGGGCAGTTTGCTGGTGATTTACTAAGAAAATCATTATTTGGACACACCCTGCAAAAGGAGGCTTTTGTGTGTGGTACTTGCACCAAATGCAATTATAGTGCAGCTCTCACTAAATGCTATTTTATTTGTATTCAGTATTGCATTTATGTGTTTATTTATAGGATCAAATTATATAATCACAAAATCCCTCCAATTTATCAAGTGTAAGAGTAGTTGTTGAGAATATGACACTCATATCTTGAAATGTTCACAAGTCATAAAGAAAAGAAAATATTACACGTTAAGCCATCGCACCACTGATGTATACTTAAATTAAATTGGAATTTACAACCGCTATTATCTTGACCATGGCAAAGTTAGCTGTGCACAAAAGGAGACACAGGAAGCTGCATGGTACAGAACTTGTGCTCCCTGCTCGTTTCACGGGATCAAGACGATACCTGTTCGTCATGCTGGTCCGTATCGGCCTGCCTACTGGTAAGAACCGCCACTTAAAATATTTTGCAATATTTGGGCAGTTAAAACAATGCTTAAAACTTTAAATCACTACATAATTTGGGCATAAATTGTTAGCTGGCGTATGATGTTATCAGTTATGATATTGAATTTTAAAATAATTGAATAAAACTGTTTATTTTTTTGTATTATTTCAAATTGTTAATAATAGTGTTAATAATGGGTGTTCGTATTATCTGTTCTCAAAGTCACTTTTTGGTCACAACTACAGCATGATGCACAGTGCAAATCAGAGTAATTCCTGCCTTTCATTCATATTAATTTGCTCTTGTGGTTTCCGATTTTTTTAAATTACTTTCAGGCTTGATACATTACTTTGCAGGTGCAAGTTGATTAATTTGCATCTAAACCGCCCTTTATCATAGGCACGCCTCTAAATTGCATATTAATTTTGCTGAAACGCAAAAATTGCCAAGACGTGCTATTTTGCGCATCTGAAATACGCAATCTTTAAAAGACTAGGTCTGCGTTTGTAGATCAGTTCAGACTTTTTTTTTAGCCCGCTATCAAGTTTGCATGTTATGCAAACCTTTAGTAGCCTAAATCAGGGCCTAAGTGGACAACATCACAATATCAAACGGCAGCTGTTTTAGCCCACTTGGAATTAAAAAAGGCAATTAGAGGCATCGTTATTAAACCCCTGTATCTGTCAGCTGGATGCAATTACATGGTAATACGAGGTTGCCCTGTTGTATCTGTATTTACATTTATAATGAATGGTGTTGACCAACAACAATGTAACAATTCTTTCCACACACAATATCTTCTTTTGACTGGATGAGATTTGCTTAGAGCTGCAAATTATGTAGAAATAAGAGTAAGTGAAAGAAGCACGAAAGCTGTAGGAGTTCCATTTTATAATTTTGGTCTTTGTGCATATTAGGGTTTCCCAAAATTCCTAAACAAAGTGTAGAATATATGTTGGCTTTCTCAAGCAGTGACTTTATTTAATTTTATTTACATGTAGGGATATTTCAGCACAATTAAATATTATGCTTAGTGAATAAGAAGCATGCATTTGTGTTGAAATACCATGCACTATAGTGGCATAGCTCCTTCAGTTTATACTTCCATTTAGTCTGTCTCTGAAATTAATAAACCACTAATTTGATTCTTAATGAATGTTTAATATGGACATATGACACATTTACAACATCATAATTACTGACAGATACTGTCTTGTCACGGGGTGGGTTGAAAAGAATTAATGAGACCTTTGGACCTTTGGATCTCTGCCTTCACTCAATGAAACGTCTACTCAACCAAATGCTTGATGACCAACCAGGCAATCAGCCTGGGATGTTCCTGTCCAAGATGCAGGATAGCGGATCAAACACACATTTGTGTGGACAACCTATGTTGTAGAGGCTAAAGCCCCAGTCATGCATAAGCAGTGCATTTATCCTAGCTCATGGGTTTTAAGGATTTATGCTAGCTAGAGGTAGACACATAGAAGTTATAGATGGTATAGTTTACTCAAAAATGAAAGTTGTCATAATTTACTCACCCTCGTGTCATTCTGAACCTCTATGCTGTTATATATTGTTTTCGCAAAATGGAAATAGTTTTATATATAGTACTCATGGCTGTCAATCTCTAAAATGAAAAAATAAATGAATACAAATTAAAAAAAATAGGACTTTTTTGTCACTATGCCATGTTGTGTGGCAAGAGTTATGTAGCAATTCTTAAAAATATGGAGTTATCTTGCAGCCACCATGAACGTTTGCTGAGGCCCCCTTATGGGCTCCGGATCCCTGGTTTAGAACCACTGTTTTAAGCCATTTTCTATAATTTGTTTTGTTTGTTTTGTTCTATTTTTCTCACCCGCAGTTCCTCCTGCAATCATTAAGTTTGAAGAGCCAGAGAAATTGCATGACACGTGTATGATGTTTACTGTTCGTGGGCACCCACTGCCCACCCTTCGGTGGTACTACTACAGTAGTGAGATCAAGGCGACCGATTACATCCATCCAGAGATGGAGGTGTATCAGGACAACCTGGAGGGGTGTCTAATGTTCAAAACACCCACCCACCACAACAATGGCAACTACACATTGGAGGCCAGCAACGTTCTGGGTGTGGCCGTCAAAACTGTGTACGCCCACTTCCTAAAGCCACCTTTTGACGGTACGCGACGTACTAAATTAAATAGCACATTTCAAACTCTTGTGTCAGTCGGGTCAATGATTTCAGAATCTCAGGATATATTATACTGATTGATTAAACTGTAATAGATTAAACTTTGCATACATTTTTTTTAAAATTGTTACCTATGGGTAATACAATAATGTAGCATGTTGCTTTTTAAAGTAACTTTCCCGTACACAGAAAACCTTTAAATAAAAGAGTCAAAATAAAAACCATGAATTTTTTCAATGAACTTCAACATCTACTTAATGTAATTTTACAAGTGGATGGTTATTTGAATGGTATTTTGTCATTAACTCACCATCTATCGCTATGCCTCATGTGACTTCAAAACTGTTTGACCCTTTTTCTTATATTAATTACATGATAAATACTGCAATTATCATCTATATATATATATATATATATATATATATATATATATACTCATTTTTGAACATTACCATAATTGCAAAAGAAATGCACTAAATGTAAATGTTGATCATAGTATAGTAACATTTTCAAATGCATTTACATGAATCCTCAGAGCTAATGTGAACATATTCATATCTGGTAATTATATACCTCTGTGTGTTTGATTCTTTCTCCTTTTGTCTCTGTAGACTACATTGAAAATGGTGAGTTCCTCTCTTTAATTGTCTGGTGCATGCATTTAAAACATATTTTCCATTACTTTTGTTTGTAATAAAATCCAAACAAAAGTCCATGTTCGAAAAACATAAAAGCAATCCCCCAAACAATTTTCTTGGCCGTATTCTCAGATGGCTGGCCGCCATGGCTGAGCATGCTGTTATTGGGCCTATTTTGTAACTTAAAGTAACGATATCTGTCAGTATAGAAAAATCAGATCCTCATTTAGAATCTGCTTCTAGAGAATTAAATATAGATCAAGGTATTTTTACACAGTGCAGGTCAGTTAGCAAGTGTTTCACAGCACTCAGAAATCACTTCGATTTTGGTTATTCTGTTCTCATTCATAAGTTAAACAGTGAGCCAATAGCCACTTTTAGCCTTAAAGCCTTAATAGCCTTAAATTGCAGTAAAATTGCCAGATTACCTGTAATTGTAATGCATCTATTATTTATACATGAACCACCTTTTAATGTTTTGTCCATATTGCTATAATTCACACATTAGCACCAAAATGCCATAAAAAAATGTGTAATGTAATTTGTCAGAATTTACATGTAAACGACTGCGCTGAAAATAAGTTATCTTCTACTAGTTTAAAATATTTTTTTCCAGTTATCTGTCCACTAATTTCTTCATTCATTCAAATAGAGAGGATTTTTGTTCAATTTTGTTCATAGCTGAATGCGAATACTACATTTCTACAATGGAAAATATTGATTTTAAATTATGCTACATCCAAGACGCTAGGTGTCAGTGTAAGCCCAAGATGACATAAAGACAAAAGTTACTGAGTGCAACTTTAAGAACTTTGTGATTGGCTCAAAATCTTCGACACCATACTTCTTACTTCAGAGTGTACTAACCTCATTAAACTCAAACCTGTTCACGCATGACATCTAAGCGAAATAAAATGTGGCTAAATGTACGGAACTGGCTGTACATGTGAAAATTCCTAATGTTTAAACACAGGAAATGACCATCATGAGTAGGTTTCTTTCAATAATATAAACCTAATTTACTCTGTTTAATCAAGTTGACATATATGAACTGAGCAAATGACAGATCTTTACTGTCAGAGCTCTAAATTAAGTTAAATGTTTTTGCTTTAGATGAATCACTGTAGTGTGTGTAAATGTGGACTATAAGTTGTGGAGTACTAGCTAGGCCTTGCTCATTCCCTGTTCACTACTTAGTAAATAAAAGAAAATAAGAATAGCCCAAGGCTTTTTTTGCACTACCAACTGAATAATAGTGGCAGCACAATCTTATGTCAGAAGCCCGGATCGTAATAGCAATAACCTTCCGAAAAACGGGTCTAATCAAACAGTATTAGCCCCAAGACATATTTAGTGCATAATGTTCAAATGTTCTCGTAAGAGCAATTACTAGAAGTGAACATAGATCCCATCCATCACCTTGTATGCATTGACAAAACTAGTCAAGTTATTGCAGGTATTTATATTAAGTCCATGTACTATGTGTTCCATGAAACTTTTGCCAGTTGTAAAATGGCCTCAAATAGTATTTGGACACTTAAATTAATATTCTGGGTTCAACACAGGTTCTATAGATAGCATTTGTGGAAAATGGTTGATTACCACAATAATGAATTGTGTCCCTTTTTTTTCTTAAAAAAATAAATAATAAATAAATAATCAAGGTTACATTAAGACACTTGCAATGTTTTAAAGGTAGAAATGTGAAGCTCATAATTTTATGAAAGCACTGGCATTAATTCTTTTAAAACTTCTGTATTATTAGAACTGTAAATTTATTTAAATGGGTGTTTTTACGGTTGTTTTAGGGTTATTGGCTCTACATCGTCATGGCAACAAAATGTACACTTGTTTTTTGTAACTTTATACAGAAAAGGTTATTAAGTGATTTTATTAAACAAGTTGAAATTAATTTTTGTGGTAATCAACATAATGCCACAAATGCAATCAATCGAGCTTAACTTGTATTGAACCAAAAATATTCCTTTAAGCCACACATGAAACTGGTCAAAGTTTAGGTAGCAAAATTGGAAACCAAGTGACATTTATTAAAATAAAAAAATAGATAGCCCAAGCAAGCATTTAAAGCAGAACATTCCACAAAAATTTCTGGGGTCTTATATTTCTAAGATAATATACAGTAGTGTATATTCTGTTCAAAATAACAAACTGAATTTGAACACTTTCTGGTTGTCATACTTTAAAACATGTCCATAGTTAATATTGTAGACCTGTGGTTAATATGCAAGGACACCTGCATATTAGTGTGAACTTACTGGGAATCAACATCATAAACCCACAAAAAAAATTGCTTGAGACCAGTTGTTAATAAGTAATTAGTTCTGAAAAAACCAAATAAAATTATTATTTTTTACATTTGGTTTAAGTTTTTAAATACAGTACTATTTGGGACAACTGTATGTCTAGGTAGTTGTACTTGGATATATAGAGGCTAGCTGTAGAAAAAGAAAAGAAAAAGATTTTGAAATGAAAATTGTTTCAAATTGATGTATTTTCTGTGAAAATTTCAAGCTCTTGTTTGTCTTCTAGTGAGTCCGACACCAACTGCAATTCCAACTATGACACATCGGCCTGAGGAGGACACCTTTGGCGTGAGTGGTGTTTTATTTGCCCATATACTGTAACATCTAATGATGTTACATGAACATCTGTTTTTCAGGTGCACACAATGGAAGAGGGAGTTGAAAATAAACTGTTCTGAACCACTTCCTCCTTTCCGCTCTTATACTTTATATCTGCCGGTTCCCTTGTGGCTTGTGTGCATTACAGATGCTTACACATGTACTTTCGTTCATATTTGTGCTGTAATGGATGGAATAGAGATTATATACTCATTTGAAGGTTTTAATAGGGACTAGTAATCTCCAGTTGTTTGGAGGTCCTAATTACAGCGAAAGCTCTTTTGCTTCCAATAGCTTTATTCCAGCGCTTTGATTTATTTTGTATTGTCTTTATTTTGTGTTTATCTGGGACATTCAAACATTATATTGTACACTTTGTGTTATCCATAAGGAAGTGTGAGTATCGGGTAGGGCAGTTATCTCTCTACTAAAACACCTGAATTATTATTGTAATATTTTTTTTCCTTCTTTTATATGCTATTATTCCCTTCCCTTTTCATGCAATTTTTCAAGCTGCTGCCATAAGCAACTTATGACACCAATTACCTAAACCTCTCATGATTACAGCATCAACATCAATACAAATCATATAAACAAGTCAAGACAGGATTTGTGGGTTTGCTGTAATATTGCTTTTTTTTCTGTGAGAGATACACAAGATGTGACAGAAATATTTATTTGGCCTGTTTTATGTTGCTAGTCCTGTCATTCCTGGGCTGTTGTTTTTTTCGTAAAGCCTATTTCATACATATTAAATCCATTTATAGACAAAGTTATTATATTGAGGCTTTGACGTGTATCACTGTGTTGCACTATGGGCTAATCAGTGATTTGAAAACATTTGTTAAAGCTTTATTGAATTTATTGTTTGGAAAAGCATGTTATCACGCTACTTCTACAGTATTTCATCTTTTTCTTGACTTATTCATTTTGAATTTGATTTGAAATGCATCTGGAATTTAACTGTACCTGGATATGCAATGTAATGAGATCATGTGACAACAGTGGAGCATACTAGCCTACATCTTGAAACATTTAATATTCCATTGTACTGTTAAATATTAGGAATTATACAGTTTATACTGTGCAGTATGCAATAAGCAGTCTTCTAGTATTCCATTACGAACATAGCCTGTATCCTGCTAACCTGCAAAGTTTAGCTCAGTGCTAACTTGACCAAGTTTGGAACTCAGATTCAGTGTTGTCCAAATGTTTTAAATGTGAAGAAAAAACAACAACAACAACAACATACTATTAACCATTTTAGTGAACGTTTAAGTTAATAAAACATGTACAAGAAGCTAAAGGATTATGTAATGCTAACATGTTCCATTTATGAATGTAAACAGTTCCTGTCCTGAAGTTTACAATATATAGTATTAAAATGTATATACACTGGCAACAAAAGTTTGGAATGATGTACAGATTTTGCTGTTTCAGAAGGATATTGGTACTTTAATTCACCAAAGTGGCAGTCAACTTTTAACACAGTATTGTCAGGACATTACTGATGTAAAAAACAGCACCAACACTATTTTAAAAAAGTAATTTTTTATAAAATCTAGACAGGCCCTATTTCCAGCAGCCACCACTACAACATCCTTGAGTAATCATGCTAAATTGCTAATTTGGTACTAGAAAATCACTTGCCATTATCTCAAACACAGCTGAAAGCTATTTGGTTCATTAAATGAAGCTTAACATTGTCTTTGTATTTGTTTTTGAGTTGCCACAGTATGCAATAGACTGGCATGTCAATATTAGGTCCAAAAAAAGAAGCTTTCTCTAGAAACTCATCAGTCAATCCTTGTTTTGTGGAATGAAGGCTATACAATGCTTGAAATTGCCTAAAATAAATTAATTAAAAAAAAAATAATTAAGATTTCATACAAAGGTGTACACAACAGTCTTCAAAGACAAAGGACAACTGGCTCTAAAAAAAGGACAGAAACATCAGAGTCTCTATTTTGAGAAACAGAAAATCTGTACTTTATTCGAAACTTTTGGCCGCCAGAGTTTACTACATATTACAGGTGCTGGTCATATAATTAGAATATCATCAAAAAGTTGATTTATTTCAGTAATTCCATTCAAAAAGTGAAAATTCCACACAGACTGATATATTTCAAGTGTTCATTCCTTTTAATTTTGATTATTATAACTGACCTGTTTGAAATGAAAACCCCAAAATCAGTATCTCAGAAAATTAGAATATTGTGAAAAGGTTCAATATTGAAGACACCTGGTGCCACACTCTAATCAGCTAATTAACTCAAAACACCTGCAAAGGCCTTTAAATTGTCTCTCAGTCTAGATCTGTAGGCTACACAATCATGGGGAAGACTGCTGACTTGACAGCTGTCCAAAAGACGACCACTGACATCTTGCACAAGCAGGGCAAGACACAAAAGGTCATTGCTAAAGAGGCTGGCTGTTCACAGAGCTCTGTGTCCAAGCACATTAATAGAGAGGCGAAGGGAAGAAAAAGATGTGGTAGAAAAAAGTGAACAAGCAATAGGGATAACCGCACCATGGAGAGGATTGTGAAACAAAACCCATTCAAAAATGTGGGGGAGATTCACAAAGAGTGGACTGCAGCTGGAGTCAGTGCTTCAAGAACCACCACGCACAGACATATGCAAGACATGGGTTTCAGCTGTCGCATTCCTTGTGTCAAGCCACTCTTGAACAAGACACAGTGTCAGAAGCATCTCGCCTGGGCTAAAGACAAAAAGGACTGGACTGCTGCTGAGTGGTCCAAAGTTATGTTCTCTGATGAAAGTAAATTTTGCATTTCCTTTGGAAATCAAGGTCCCAGAGTCTGGAGGATGAGAGGAGAGGCACAGAATCCACGTTGCTTGAAGTCCAGTGTAAAGTTTCCACAGTCAGTGATGGTTTGGGGTGCCATGTCATCTGCTGGTGTTGGTCCACAGTGTTTTCTGAGGTCCAAGGTCAACGCAGCCATCTACCAGGACGTTTTAGAGCACTTCATGCTTCCTGCTGCTGACCAATTTTATGGAGATGCAGATTTCATTTTCCAACAGGACTTGGGTGCCATGTCACACAGTGCCAAAGCTACCAGTACCTAGTTTAAGGACCATGGTATCCCTGTTATTAATTAGCCAGCAAACTCACCTGACCTTAACCCTATAGAAAATCTATGGGGTATTGTGAAGAGGAAGATGAGATACGCCAGACCCAACAATGCAGAAGAGCTGAAGGCCACTATCAGAGCAACCTGGGCTCTCATAACCCCTGAGCAGTGACGCAGACTTATCAACTCCATGCCATGCCGCATTGCTGCAGTAATTCAGGCAAAAGGAGCCCCAACTAAGTATTGAGTGCTGTACATGCTCATACTTTTCATGTTCATACTTTTAAGTTGGCCAACATTTCTAAAAATCCTTTTTTTGTATTGGTCTTTAAGTAATAGTCTAATTTTCGGAGATACTGAATTTGGGATTTTCATTAGTTGTCAGTCTTAATCATCACAATTACATGAAATAAACATTTGAAATGTATCAGTCTGTGTGTAATGAATGAATATAATATCCAAGTTTCACTTTTTGAATGGAATTACTGAAATAAATCAACTTTTTGATGATATTCTAATTATATGACCAGCACCTGTATATACTACGTACATACATTACATACTACAATGATTCCTACTAGCACTGTACATTGTATAGGGTGATATGAATTAATATATGTGGCCAATTTCATATTTATGTTATTAACAATAAAAATAAATTAAACTCAAATGTCTCCTGCTCTCTAGGTGTCGATTGCAGTTGGGTTGGCTGGATTTGCCTGTGTTCTCCTTGTCGTTATGTTCGTGTTAATCAACAAATATGGCAGACGCTCAAAGTTTGGCATGAAAGGTAAGCCAATGTAAACTCTTTAGCAGGAAACTTGGCACATTGCATTATTAGTGAATATGTGTGACATCAAGTCACACATTTTTAGTGGGGAAAAAAGGAAACCGGTATGTTTCTTTTTCTATTTCAATTTCATTCCTTTGTTCTGAATCAAATACTTGAGTCGTTTTTTTTACATTGCTTGCATTTGTTTCTGTGGTTCTTTGTGCTGCTTAAGAAAAATAACTGCTTAAACCATTCTAAGCTGGTTTGAGTTGATATTTTTAGACTGTTTGTTTCTGGTATTGAACATTTTTGCATTTCATATTCAAGTATGTGAGAAACATTTGACAAAATAAAATATTTGTTTGTGATATTTTGTAAGTTACATGCATGAATCTTGCATCTAATGGGTGTCATATTTACAAATTCGGTGGAATAATGAGCCTGATGGAGATTCATTCATGCTTTTGTTGTCTAAATGTGATTCACATCTGTGCTGGACATATCATAAAACTTAAGTCACCACACAATGAAAGTATTTTCATTGCAATTTTTTCCCATACAGTGAAAGTGAATGAAGACTGAGGCTAAAATTTTCCTTTGATCTACAAATGAAAATAAGTCACGTCAGTTTGGAACAATATGAGTGTCAGTAAATGATGAGAGAATAAAAGCTGGCGATCTATCCATTTAGTAAATAATGACATTTTAATTAAAGATAATGGTGCCTTTAAGATTTATATTTTCCCCATTATGACATTATTTTCATAACAGTTAAGCACATTTTCCTGTGTGTGTGTGTGTTTGTGTGTGTGTGTGTGTGTGTGTATATATATATATATATTAGGGCTGTAATTCAATAAATATTTTGGATAGTTTGTCGCAATTAATCACAGATTTTTTAAATGTTGAAATTTAAATCCATATATACTTAATTTTCCTGTCAGAATGCATTTATTACCATCTTAGGAAAGAAAACAAAATAATATGTAACAATAATGCTTAACATATTCCAAACAAAGCAATATATATATATATATATATATATATATATATATATATATATATATATATATACACTGTATATACCATATATTTCTTCATTCATTATTTTACATGCAACTGCTGTGTAAATGCATTTATTCCTGCTCTGTGAAAATTCACCTAATTGCCATTTCAGATATAGCTTCTGTGCCACCTTTGCCGTGTAAAGATGGCTTTAGTTCCCATAGGTTTAGTATTAATTGCTATAGGCATTACTTCTCTTAAACTCTCATTCACCACAATATTAATCAGCTGTCAGACTGTGACTATCCACTTTTTAACAGCAATCGTGAAGCTGCATTCACAATTTGCATCAAAGTATCAACACCTGCGTCCAGTGCCATGTTGAACTCCACGTGAAAAACTGAGTGATAGTTAAGACATCGCATGCTTCAGTGGTAAATAAAAATCTAAATCCCATCTGGCTTGTTTTTTTACATCAAATTGTGTTAAGAGCTCTTTTATCCATCATTTTATCATTGACAGGGAAGCACTGTTGTGGGGTGTATGTCCGTGTAATGACTCCGGGCGGACATATTACAAAGGTTTTTCCCTCCGAACAAGTGTTTATGCTGTTTTATGCTGCATTAATGGTACATTTGTTAATTGTGATTAAGAAAAATTAATTAGTTTTAATTGATCACCATGCGTTCAATGCAAATTCAGACCGCTGTAGTGTGTGTGTGTGTGTGTGTGTGTGTGTGTGTGTGTGTGTGTGTGTGTGTGTGTATGTATATATATATATATATACACACACACTCCCCCAAATCACCATATAAAAAAAAATAAAAAATTCTTAAATTGACTTCATTTTCTTTTGATTTTTTAAATAAAATGTCTTATATGAACCATATACAGCTTGGTATTGAAGAACCAGAGATATTTTCCCCCTTGACATGTCGGCCAATATAAAGTCGAGTCATCCAGACCTTATATAATATTTTGGCATTACATATGATATGTAGGCTGGTGTGGAACCATGCAACACCAATTACACTACAACCAAAACAAATGCTCATGTATCAGTGATAATTAACGTGACGCCTTCTCTTCCTGGAGCCTCTTGCCATGTTATTTTTCTCTCACCATCAAGTGAAATCGAATCAGTAGCTCTGTCTGGTGGTTACAGTGGCAGAGTACCCACAAGCCCCTTCTACAGCGCAGACAGACTCTAAATGAATGTGTGGCACATTGGCTCACTGTGTCTTGCCTTGGCAGTGTGCCATGTTCATTGACTTTCTCCGTTTCACTTTGGTTCCCACAGGGACATTCTTCTTTTTTTCCTCCTCTTTCTTTCTTCCTTGTTTTACAACTGCTTCTGTGCCGTCCCTCCTCTCCACCATTCACTTTTTATCTCCTTTGCCCCCCCCCCCCACCATCAATGCTACTGTTGACAGAAACCGAGAGCACTCTCAGTCCTTTTTTAACTGAGCTAATTAAAAGGAGATTAATCACATAACCTAAACGGATGTGGAATTAACTCAGAGAGAACAGAATGGGGGTGGAGAGGGTTTGGGTGGTACTGGAAGAACCAGGGTGCTGGTTCTAGGGTGTGTATCCCATACAACGGTATAACTCGCTGCTTAACCATCACAGTACAATGCTCATTGGAGAAATTACGACTATTCATGACTTTTTCCTGAAACCGTAATAATTATGTCGACAACGTAGAGCTTTCATTAATGATGGTACGCAGGAGCAGAAATAATATGAAGTCAAGTCAAGTGGTTTTTATTGTCGTTTCAACCATATACAGTGTACATGTACTGTACACAGTGAAACGAGACAACGTTCCTCCAGGACCATGGTGCTACATAAAACATCATAGGACAAACACAGAACCACATGAGACTATGAGACTCAATAAAATACCTATATAAAGTGCACGTGCAAACGTGCAAAAAGTATGTGACAGTATAATAAATTACTAACAATGAACAGGACAATAGGCACAGTGAGAGACAGTGCAGCGCCGACCAGTACACAGTAGTGCAAAAAGATGACAGTTTCTAAAAATGCCAAATGTAAACATAACATACTATGTGATGGTACAGTAATTAAAGTGCAACTCAGGACATGTGTGTGTGTGTGTGTGTGTGTGTGTGTGTCAAACCAGTCTCTGAGTATTGAGGAGTCTGATGGCTTGGGGGAAGAAGCTGTTACACAGTCTGGCCGTGAGGGCCCGAATGCTTTGGAACCTCTTGCCAGACGGCAGGAGGGTGAAGAGTTTGTGTGAGGGGTGTGTGGGGTCATCCACAATGCTGGTGGCTTTGCGGATGCATTGTTTTTTGTAAATGTCTTTGATGGAGGGAAGAGAGACCCCGATGATCTTCTCAGCTGTCCTCACTATTCTCTGCAGGGCAGTGATGCAGCTGCTCAGGGTGCTCTCAATAGTCCCTCTATAGAATGTAGTGAGGATGGGGGGTGGGAGATGTGCTTTCCCCAGCCTTCGAAGAAAGTAGAGACACTGCTGGGCTTTCTTGGTAATAGAGCTGGTGTTGAGGGACCAGGTGAGGTTTCCGCCAGGTGAACACCAAGGAATTTGGAGCTCTTGACAATCTCCATAGAGGAGCCGTCAATGTTCAGTGGAGAGCGTTTACCTTGTGCTCTCCTAAAGTCAACAACTATCTCTTTTGTTTTGTCTACATTCAGGGACAGGTTGTTGGCTCTACACCAGTCTGTTAGCCGCTGCACCTTCTCTTTGTACGCTGGCTCATCGTTCTTGCTGATGAGACCCACCACGGTTGTGTCATTGGCGAACTTGATGTGATTCGAGCTGTGCATTGCTGCACAGTCAGGAGTCAGCAGAGTGAACAGCAGTGGACTGAGCACACAGCCCTGGGGGGCCCAAGTGCTCAGTGTGGTGGTGGTGGAGATGCTGTTCTAGATCCGGACTGACTGAGGTCTCCCAGTCAGGAAGTCCAGTATCCAGTTGCAGATCAGGTGCTGGGGAATGATTGTGTTGAATGCTGAGCTGAAGTCTATGAACAGCATTTGAACGTATGAGTCCTTTTTATCTAGGTGGGTGAGGGCCAGATGGAGGGTGGTGGCGATGGCATCATCTGTTGAATGGTTTGGACGATATGCGAACTGCAGTGGGTCTAGTGAGGGGGGCAGCTGGGTCTTAATGTGCCTCATGACGAGCCTCTCGAAGCACTTCATGATGATTGGTGTGAGTGCGACGGGATGGTAGTCGTTGAGGCAGGACACTGAAGACTTCTTTAGCATGGGGAAGATGGCGGTGGCCTTGAAGCACGTTGGAACGATGGAAATGCTCAGAGAGATGTTGAAGATGTCGGTAAGAACATCTGCCAGCTGGTCTGCACATCCTCTGAGCACTCTGCCAGGAATGTTGTCTGGTCCAGCAGCCTTCCGTGGGTTGACTCTATGTAGAGTTTTCCTCACATCCACCATGGTAAGACAGAGCATCTGGTCGTTGGGAGGAGGGGTGGTCTTCCTCGCCACCACGTCTTTCTGCACTTTATACCGAGCATAGAAGTCATTCAGCGCATCTTTGTCACAGGGAGGCATCTTTGTCACAGGGAACTGATGTTGTCCTGTAGTTGGTGATGGCCTGGATGCCCTGCCACATGCGCCACATGTCACTACTGTCTTGGAAGTGACTGTGGATTCTCTGGGCATGTGCGTGCTTTGCCTCTCTGATGGCCCGGGACAGTTTGGCCCTCGCTGTTCTTAGGGCTGCCTTGTCGCCTGCTATGAAGGCTGAGTCTCGGGTCCTCAGCAGTGTGCGCACCTCCGCAGTCATCCACGGCTTCTGGTTGGAAAGTGTGGTGATGGTCTTAGAGAAAGTGATATCATCAATCCACTTGCTGATGTAGCTGGTCACTGATGCTGTGTATTCCTCCAAGTTGGTAGAATCGCCATATGTTGCCTCCCTGAACATGTGCCAGTCAGTACACTCAAAACAGTCCTGAAGAGCAAAGATGGCTCCTGCTGGCCAGGTTTTCACCTGCTTCTGAAGTGGTTTTGTGCGTCTGACGAGCGGTCTGTATGCTAGAATTAGCATAACAGAGATGTGGTCTGAGTAGCCGAGGTGGGGCGGGGCTCCACCCAGTACGCGCCTGGGATGTTTGTGTAAACAAGATCAAGCACG